>JAFIRS010000004.1:480000-1680000 GCA_018342105.1 Gonioctena quinquepunctata | reverse complement strand
TATCTATCCTTTTCTTCACAAGTTTTTCAAAGAGTTTAGAAAATACCGACAGTAAGGAGATTGGACGATAATTTTCTATTTTTTCTCTACTTCCGTTTTTGTGTAGGGGTTTGATGATTCCTAGTTTAAGACAATCTGGAAATTTACCTTGCTCAAAACATTTATGAATTATAAAATTCAGTGGAATAGCTATTTGATTACTCACCTGTTTGATTGTTTCAGATCTAATTAGATCCCATCCAGGTGATTTTTTGGGTTTTAGGTCATTGAAAACGTCCATGATTTCTTTTTCATTAGTTGGTTCCAAGTATATACTATTCTCAATGTTGTCAATATTGTCTGTGAAATTAGTAAGTTTGATTATTTCTTTTGCATACTTCTCTCCTAGTCCACTGTAATGAATGTTAAATTGGTCCCGATTTCCTTTTTAGATTTTATGATTTTCCCATTAATTTCTATAGTTTCAATTTTTGTATTTCTTTTGGTTTAGGGCATATGTCATTATTCGCATTCCATAAGCCACTGGATGTGTTTGGACTCTTTTCTATGATTTTGTTCATATATTCTTTCTTTGCTATGTTTGTAGTTTGTCTAAGACTGTTTTTGAGACTTCGGTACCTTTCCTTGAGCCTAATATTATGGGGATCTGAACGTAATTGAATGTAAATTTTTTTTTTTTTAATTTTTTTTTTAAAGTATGTATGAATGTGTCCATCATTTCATTTACATCTTGTGTATTATAAATTTCAGTCCAATTTTCATTACTGATATCTATTCTTAAAGTATTATAATTAGTGTACTTTTTATATTTATTTTGTTCATGGTCATTAATTGTATTTTTGCTGCAGTTATACTCCAAGGAAATGGGAAAGTGAATGTGAATCAAGATATCAGTATTCAGTTTCATCTGTTATGATTGCTTTCTCTGACAAGGGTTCATTGGGGTTTAAAAAGGGTTTCTAAAATATTATGGTATCACTTACACCGCATTTGGATATATTTTTGGTGTCAATCGCAAGAAGTATGTGATATAGTTGAATACTATATATTTTTCATGGTCTTGAGGATGTATTTTGGTATAGTTTCTGATTCGGTGATAATTATCAGAGAGCTGTGATTTTTGCTTCTGACCTAGGTGAAGCGATCATATATATATATATATATATATATATATATATATATAATATATATATATATATATATATATATCTCTGAATATCATTGCAATTGAAGTCATTCTCGGATATAAAATTCTTCTAACTTTATTGTGCTGCATTCCGATTTTTATTTTTTTTGTAAAACATAGTTCTGGCTGATCAAGATCAGAACAACCTTTTTTTCTTTATATAGAGCTAAGATCAATTTTTGTCTGTCAAAATTCAATCTTGAATCTGCAATTTCAGCATTGAATATCAATGACAAATCTCAGCACAGGCTGATTTGTATGTTCAAATAATTTTAAGCAATAATCTCTCGATGAGATTACACTCATCTGTAACAGCTGTGCGTTGAAGAGTGCATTGAGAAATTCCAAATTCCAAGAAGTTGAATGTTTTAGTAAAAACAAATTCTGATACAAACAATATTGTTTTTCATGTTGTATTTTGCTGAATTCCATGGACAAGCTGATGCTTGTCTGTTCCACCTGATCGTCTCCAGCAGCCATTGGTACCCCCTGATTGCGAGCCACACGACTACGCTAAGTCTAGCTACGAGCTACACAACACTCAATCAGAGGTACATCGTCGTCAATAAAACCGACAGGTTCAGCAAACTTAAGCAATACTCTTTGGAAACTCAAAATTGTCATACAGCAGAAGTTTTGTACATATGTGTTATAGAGCAGAAATACTTGTACATATTTATTAATAGACTAATATAAATTTCGTATTTGTTTTATTGTTGTAGTTATTTACAGAAAGAAACATTATTTGATTTGCGATTATTATTGGCTAGGAAGTTTGAATTTTTATCCTAATTACAAAAAAATTCTGGCGTCCATTCAAATTTACAATTTTTTAAAACCTTTGCTTGAAACATAAATGAATTTGAAACTAGTAAGGCGTTCCAAAGAACTCCACACCGCTCTTCACTGAATAGTCTGGGCATTCTATTACAGTAATTAACTTGTTACAAAATGTACCTATTAATACAAAAAATCAAAATCTTATATATGGAGACAATTTATGACTTTCTGCATGGAACGCAACTACAAATTAGATGCAGAAAATATCACCGAAAGATTGGCAATAATTCTGAAAACTGGGTAATATGAGGAACATTTATGGAATTGGGTGTTGTTGAATGCAAAAATGCAGAATTAGCCCAAGAATTATATTATGATACAAGTGTATAAGTGAGTCTTTAAACACGCGCAACGAGTTGCAAGTGCTTTAAAGGCACTTATACACGTGTATCATACGCTATTTTTTATTATACCTGCATCTTAACTTTAATAGCAATGCTGGAAATGAATCTTAGATCAGGATAATTAGTCTACTCGACAAGTTGAAAATGGTCTAAAATAGAGATACTGCTCTTAAAATTATGTGTGATAGCTCATTGGATCCAGAATAATGCCTAGAAAAATGTGCTAAAGCGTGTATTAAACTATTGATATTTGAGAAATTTCAAAAAAAGTTCTTAAAGAGGAGGAAATTTCCAATGAAAAACTCCCAGCTCCCGGAACTCTATCTCCATTATTTACAATTTTAATTTAATGCTGAAAATGGGTCTTTATTAATACAAGATATAAATTGATTTGCAAAAAAAAAAATTCCCGCTAGTTGTTGATAAATTTTTTATAAACAAATTGATTATTTCAATATTTTTGAAAAAAATGTTTTCACAACTTCATTATGTTACAAATATTATGATTTTTGAAAAACAAATTTTTTCTTAATAACAATTTTTAACTGTTTATAATCGTTTTTTTTATATTTCTATTGTTTAAATAATTAGTTAAGAAATTATTTATTTTCCAAAAATCATAATTGACAGTCCTCTATGAAGTAACGAAAAAACATTTTTTTTATCAACAATTCCATTGTTTATTAACTTAGCAATTTGTTATAAATGAATTTTTAACTTTTTTAGATTTTTTTTCTGAAACTTCCAAAATCTACAAAAACAACCATATATAACAAAGTATAGAAAAAAAAAGTCATAGACTGACTAAGGCCCTTATTCCGAGAAAATAAAGAATATAAACATATGTTCCATATGTATGTATTCAAGGGTGTTGGCTACAGTTTTCAATGATCACCCTTGCTGGATATTCTGGTTGATATACGATGCTGATATTTGGAATCATAATGTGATTCTATTTTGCAGTTAAGAATATATAGCTCTTGATATTGAACGTGAATACAAAACTATTATAGTGTATATGCTTGGGAAAGGATATTTAGGGACCTGCCAGTAATGGTCGTAATTTTATAATATTGAATATTAACGTGTTTAGGAATATAGGCGATGAAATATTGAACGAACTTTGAAAATGAATTATAGTAGTGCTTCATAGTCGTATCTCGAGTTCAATATCCACGGTTTTATTATTATATTTTGCGGCTTTTTATAACCCCCCCCGCCCCCTTGTTAACTTTTGAACGGTTTGACGTAGAACAATGGGACGGAAACCATTTTTCCGCCTACCACTATCCAAAGTATACATTTCTTGGCCTCATTGTAGGGAGCAAAGTCGTACTTTTCCTCCCTAGAGGAATAACTTATACGGCATTGACGACCTAAACTATATTCTATTTTATAAGTATACATTTTACCGTTTATTTATAGAACACCCTGTATTTTGCAAAATGGTAGAAATCATTAAATTGTTATTTCAATTTAACGATTTTTACATTAATAATTTGACTTCTTCAATTCATAGATTCATCCGGTTTTCGAGTTTAGGACAGAAATGTTATAGCATGCTATGGTCGATTGACAGATTAACAGTTTCAAAGTGTGTTACGCTATAATATATCTACAAAATATAAAATAATATTTGGAAAATGAGCGATTCAAGCGAATTTGATGATATAAATAATACACCACCGGATTGATTTGTTGAAAATATAAACAGGATGTTCATAAAATCAGATGTGGAATCATCTGCGACTGGAAGATAAACTTTAGTCACTATCTTCCATCGTTAATGTAACAGTACAATCTCTATTACCCCAAAAATCTGAAGAAAAATACGAAAAACAGTATTTACATTTCTAGCAATGGGCCGAAGAAAAGCATATTCGTACTTACTCAGAAAATGTTATTTTGGGGTATTTTTCGCTATTAGCAAATACATTAAAAGCCTCTACATTGTGGTCCAAGTATTCGATGCTACGTACCATGCTTCAAATGAAAAAAATGTGGATATTAAATACCCAAAATTAATTGCTTTCTTGAAAAGACAAAACCAGGGATATAAACCTAATAAGGCAAAAACCTTCTCAAGAGAGGAAGTAAATACATTTTTACTAGAAGCCCCCGATGATAATTATTTATTAATGAAGGTAAGATATTTTCAAGAAGTAAATATATTAAGAAAATAAAAGTTAAATGGCAAATATTATAGAGCTACAACAATACGCTATGTTCATGGTTCCGCAGAAGTTACCTGTGAGTCCCAGTAGTGCAACGAGTTGGTGCACCGCTCACTGTTCATGATAAGCTTGTAGGTGTTGGTTCGAATTCCGGCGTCGACAGCTTTTTCTTAAATTCTTCTAGTGGTATTTAAATAACCACTGCTCGAAACTGCACGTTTAACATTGGTATAAATAATAACTCTACCATAAATTAAAAATATGTAGGATGCAAGAATGAAAATAACGTGCCTATAAGTTATAGTGTACCTACTTCTTTGAGTTAGTTCTTTAATAAATTTTGTTTGTTAGTTTCATGAATACATTATTTAAAAATGACTTGTTATTTGAGGTAAAGTGCCTTTTCCTCCCTTGAACTTCATCCTCGGGAGGAAAAGTAGCACTTTCCTCCCTTGTTATACAAATAGCTATTGAATGATATCACCGATACTACTTTTTGAAATGAAAGACATTGTGATTGCTCGATAGACGGCACAAGGGGGCACATCATCTCAAAAATTTCAAATAGCGTGGTGGATAAAGCATCGTTGAAAATATAATACAATTATCTTTTCGACCATGTAATTTTTTTTAAATTTCGGTGATATATTTTTTCACAATATGCATTTGGAATGTTAAGTCAAACAAAAAACGAAACTTTTATGTAGGATTTTTATTTATTGAGAATATGAAGCGAAATTGTCGTAAATCGTGTCCCTTCATGTTTTCCCCCTCCCTATCTATCATTGTGTTGTCTCAATACTCAATTCACTCTAGGTGAACCTCTTCACTAAATACAAATGCAATAACTCGTATTTGATATGAGGAGCAGGTAAGTAGTGTTATGATCATTAGAAGGTCTTAAACATCGACAGAATAATCCAACTTCATATTAGTCATAGCTAGGTAACTGCTTAGTTATCAGTTTACCAAATCCAATAATTGGTAACCCTTATGATCATGATCATTGAAAATAAATGAATAGGGTATTATTTGGGTTGGAAATTGGATTATTGTACGGATTCAAAATCTGTACCTAATTAAGTTTTGAAACGAATTCGAAAATGAAAAATTATTTAAGTCATGAATTGATCGTATTTCGTGTTATTCATTGCAATTGTAATTCCGCAGAACAACCATGGTTGAAAGTAAAATTGAATTACCTTTTCAACGATGAGCAGCTCGAGGTCTAGGCCTTTCGAAATTTTAAAGTTGATGTGCCCCCAGTGCCCTCTGTCGGGTAATCGTAAGGTATCTTCCTTTCAGAAAGTAGGATCGGTAATACCATTCAAAATAATATCGAAAAAGTAGTACCGGTGATATCGTTCAAAACAGTTTTCGTCCCATTGTTCTACGTCGAACCATTCAAAAGTTAACAAGGGGAGGGGGGCTATAAAAAGCAGCACTGTATGCAAATACCGAAGTGAATCTATAGAAGTGTTATGATTCTGAAATTTATCAGCATGATTTGAAAAATAATTAATATAAAAACATTTTTATTCACAAGCTTTCATTTAAATGCGCTAAAAACAATACAAAAGCGACAAGCTTTTGAATCTATAACTCACGGAATAACCTACATCGCACATCCAAAATGCATGGTAGACGCTCGGGTTGGATGTCGTCATATAAAAGTGCATTTTTATCAAAAATCGTTGTTTCGATCGACTCTACACACTGGTACTTTTATTCAGAAAAAGTCAAGGAAACCTTGTTTTGTTGAAAAATATTGAAAAATCTCTGTCATTTCATAGTTTAGGGGTGTGGACCATCTGGGGCAGTCTGTTTCTTACTTTGTAGCAAATCAACTGACTATGCATGAAACCTCATCAAAGGGATTCATTTTTCGTCAATCACCAAAATTAGGTTAATTTTCAATATTCACTTGAAAAGTTATCAAAGAAAAATATTATTCTTATAATATTGAGGAGGTTCGTTGGGATTTGATTTTTTTTCATTAGTGATTGTTTTTTAATAGAAATTGTTTGATTTGTTCAAGATTTTTTTATGATATTCTGGGTTTGGAATTTTTGGCGATCTTGTTTTCAAATTCTCAATGATGTTAATTTTTTGTTGAAAATTATGATGTGAAAATTAGTTGCGAAACCTCTCTGAAAAAGTTGGTTTGTGATACCAAGCTACTTTCAACACGCTGTTGGAGTTTTAATGACATTGGTGTCTAGAAAAGATGAAGCATTATTATTTTCGTCCTCTATAGTAAACTCCAATCGTGAGTGGAAACTCTGGAAATTTCAGATTTATTTTGTTTTCAGGAATTGCTGTGAAAATGTCGTCAACGTATCTTCTGAGAAAGATAGATTGTCTAAGCATTGTTGTTGTAGTTCTGACAAAATGAAATCAGCACAGATAGATGACATACAAATACCCATCCCTAAACCATATATCTGTCGGTAAAAAATTCCATCACAATTATAACTGGAATCTATACAGAATTCAAAAAGTATCTAGGCACAACGTGGTGAATTCAGAAATTTTATTCCAACGTTTTTTGATAATTTTTATTGTAAGGTCAACTGGAATGTTGATGAAAAGAGATGATGCATCTAAAGAAATAAGTATGTAATTTTCAGGACTTGTTTTGTCATGAATGAAATTGGAAAATTAGAAAGAGTCATTAATATGATATTCGTCTTTTGCAAATCCATGTTTCAATATTTCACTTAGCCTTTTAGCAGCTTATAGATAGGGAAACCTATAAAACTGATCTATCCTATCTATAAGCTGAGTGAAATATTAAAACATGGATTTGAAAAAGACGAATATCATGTTAATGACTCTATCGAATTTTCCAATTTCATTCGTAACAAAACAATTTCTGAAAATGACATACTTATTTCTTTAGATGTAACATATCTTTTCACCAACATTCCAGTTGACCTCACAATAAAAATTATCAAATAACGTTGGAATAAAATTTCTGAATTCACCACGTTGCGCCTAGATAATTTCATAAAATTTTTTGAATTCTGTATAAATTCCAGTTACTTCAATCATGATGGAATTTTTTACCAACAGATATATGGTTAAGGAATAGGTTATTGCTGATCTCATTATGTCAGAAATACAACAACAATGCTTAGACAAACTATCTTTCTCTGTCCCCTTCTTCAAAACATATGTTGACGACATTTTCACAGCAATTCCTGAAAACAAAATAAATCTGAAATTCTGGACGTTTTCCAGAGTTTCCACTCACGATTGAAGTTTACTATAGAGGAAGAAAATGATAATGCTTCAGGTTTTCTAGACACCAATGTCATTAAAACTCCTAACAACGTGTTGAAAGTAGATTGGTACACAAACCAACTTTTTCAGAGAGGTTTCTCAACTATTTTTCACATCATAATTTTCTACATAAAATGAACATCATTAAGAATTTGAAAACAAGAGCGCTCAAAATTTCAAACCCAGAATATCATAAAAAAAAATCTTGAACAAATCAAACAATTTCTATTAAAAAACAAATACCCTCCATCTCTTATAAAAAAAAATCTCCAGGATAACAAACCTTCTAACAAAACCCATAATTTTTCTAAAAAATATTACAAAATACCGTATGTGAAAATCTCTCTGAAAAACTTGCAAAAACGTTGAACGAAGAAAATTCCAAGATCACATTTTCAAATAACAACACTATAGAAAAAAGTTTTATTCACGCCAAAAAACGAAAACCCCTACCAATCTACAATCAAACGTCGTTTATAAAATCAACTGTTATAATTGTACGAAATGCTACGTTGGTCAAACAGACCGACATTTAGAAAATTGCATATCTGAACACGATAGAGACACAAAAAAACCTAATGCCCAAAATCCCATTGCTCTAGTAGAACATACTAGAGAAAATTGTCATTCTTTTGATTTCAAAAACCCCATCATCCTTGATAAAAAACGTTTCCTGTCAAAAATACTTCCAAGCGAAATGATCGAAATTGTCCACCGAGACACCGTCAATACCAGGAGAGGCATAGAAGGATTGAACACGTGCTATTTCAACTTGGTAAGTCAGATTCCTAAATGATTTGTTATCGTTTTTTACCACAATTGTTTTTCTCCATCAATAAAAGAACTATATGGTTTTCGGATATTTTTTGAATTTTATATCAGTATTAGTTTGTCTCGCACTTGATGTTAAACCTGTTGTCCCGTGAAAGTTTTTTTTCCATTATTTTTATTTACACCCAACTCGGAAAAACTGATTTTTGGTGAGTCTTTCCTTTTGTAATAATCTATTTTATGTCAAATGTTCCAATTTTTGTAGTCGAATGTTTTTTTATTTTTACTATTTCTTAACCCCTTCAACTTACAAACACTCATTGTTACAGAGCCCTAAAGATGAATTTAATAAAATTCGAAACGTTAGCAAGGAAACAATAGTTTATCCAAATCCCAACAAACCTCATCAATATTATATGTTTAATTGGTTCACGAAACTTAAAAAAAAAAAAAATGTAACTTCAAGGGCCCGTAACTTAATAACGAAGGATTTCAGAAAAAAAAATTAGAAGTAGTGTTATATTTTGACCTCATCTATGGGAAAACATTTTTTATTAGAAGTAGTGGTAATATTTTGACCCCATCTATACAAGAGGAAGTCATGAGAACCATGAAACCATCAATGGCAAGAAGAGTAAGAAAGTATGTATGGAATCATATACCACAACCGTTATACATCTCAAATTGATCAATATTTCGAGACATATTGCATCTTTAGCGCCGTATTCGAGCAACATTCCTATTCTCAATATTGATAATTACAGCATAAAATTAATAATTCAGAACAGACATTAGCATCGCATCGGGGTGTAAGAGGAGTTATGTATTTCAAAGGAAATAACTTCCCGAAAATTGAATACTCCTGAGATCAAAGATGGTGAACAGACGGCTCCTTCGTCGTTTTGAGTACAGAGCTTCGTGATTATGTTTCCTTTTTAATAAATGGAGGGCTATCAATCATTGAACGATCTTTGACATACTATTCTGTTTGTGGAGGGTGGGATTCGAATCATCGTTGAATTATCTAATAACACAAGGATATCCACAATACCCACTTACTGCGACAAGATGACTTGCTTGAGGATGTATTCTTTGTCTTTAGATTGCTTTCACCATGTCTCGGCTTTCTTCCATACAATTCTACACTTAGGTATCATTTCTATGGACAATTAAAATCATGAAGTATTTTTCACTACCACCAGAAATTGTCATTATTGGCATCATTTTTATCTCGAGAAATTAATTTTCTGAAACAATTGGTTGGTAATGTTAATGTTGATAATAAAAACAAAAGTTGTATAACCAAATCCTGTCAGCCCCAATCAATTCAAATTCAGAATTATTGACTGTTTTGCAGCCAACTTCAGAAAGGGGAAGGGTTGGAACGCATTTCTATATATATATATATATATATATATATATACATTTTCTTCAATTTCTCGGAATAAAGGTCTGATTCAGTCAATTCATATAATTTCTCACAACTACGTTTCGACATGGTATTTGTCATCATCAGGTTAAAACAAAATTATAAAACTTGCTCACCCAAAATTCAGGAAAAACAATACAGAAATAATCAAGAATATATTGAAAGAAAATAATTACCCCAGCCACTTTGCAGAAAAAACAATAGAAAAACGAATACATGCGATCTACAATAAAAATTATAATGAAGTAAAGGAAACAACAACATACATACCTTTACCATACATAGACAAACTATCGAATAAAATTAATAAAACAATGGAAAAACACAACATAACTATTGCACATCGACTGAAAAATACGAACAAAACCATTTATTCAAAATTAAAACCAGAAATACCAAAAGACAAACAAACTCATACAGTATATAGAATACCGTGTAAAGACTGTCAGAGTACCTATATATGTCAAACAAAACAATATTTGCAGAAACGAGTACAAGCCCACAAATACAGCCTTATCCAAACACGAAAAAGAAAATCAACATAAGTTTGACACTAACAACGTTGAAATTTTGACCAAAGAAAGGAATCCAAGAGTAAGAACAATCCTTGAAATGATACATATAAAAAAAGACCCCAATAGCATTAATAATAGAAATGATATCAAAAACTTAAGCCAGATTTATAACAACCTTTTTTAACTTAACTTCATAAACAATCCCATGAAGAGGGTAGAAATGCATGAAATATAAACAAACCATTCACGATAACTTCGTCGCAGTCACACTCCTACAATAACGTTCGTACGATGCGAACGCAGAATTCAAATGGAATAATTTTGTTTTAACCTGATGATGACAAATACCATGTCGAAACATAGTACGGAGAAATTATATGAATTGACTGAATCATACCTTTACTCCGAAAAATTGAAGAAAATATATATGTGGTCAAGAAATGAAAATAAATATATATATATATATATATATATATATATATATATATATATATATATAAATATTATTTGAAACTGGTAAGAGGGAATGAAGAATTATTATGTTGGGTTGAATATTTTCAAAATACTTTATTCAATTATCAATTATTAGAATGTATTGAATTTTTTATGGTTGATTTGTATTCTTTGAATAACTGAAAAGTTTGGCACCGAAAAAGTGTACAAATCATTGAGAGTGGCTTTTTTTCCAAGTGTGCTTGTGATGTGTTTTGCAGCCAACTTCAGAAAGGGGGAGGGTTGGAACGCATTTCTATATATATATATATATATATATATATATATATATATATATACAGAGTGACCCATTTGAAAGCGGGCCACCTCTCTGAAACTGTCATTTATTATCCGATTCAGAAGTTTTTTTTCCAGTAGATAGAGCATCAATAGTTCTAATTGAATGCTATAAATTCGAAGTAAAAATAAAAATTTCACGGCCTACTTCGAATTTTTTTTAATGTCAAAAATCAAAAAAACATACTAGCAATTTTTTTAAATAAAATTTGACGACGCCACTAGATTTGTGATGCTTTCAAATGGGTGTGACCAGAATTTCATGATGAAATTATTTTTTTCAACAGAAATATGGCATAAGTAAAATTCATATTACTTTATCAAAATATTTCGAATAGTCGTCATATATATCACAATCTTGTTAAAAATATCGTTTAAAATGCTCTTTCAGATCGTTAGCAGTCCATTTTGTAAACAGCAGTTATTCAAAATGGCGTCAAATTATGTTTCTTCCGAACGTAACTCCATAGTATAGGAGATAGTTATGTCCATCAAAACACTGCAGTTTTTTGCCAAAGAAATTAAATGTACATCTTTACATCAAATAGTAATCAATATTCAATAATCGATAACAACCAATATTGATAACATAAATGAACTACAACAAAATAATGGATTGAAATGAGAGTGCCTACACATTAATTTTCGTAGGTACTTTTCAACCAAATCCCGATTTAATTCGATACATTTATTCTACCATTTTCTAATGCTAACTAACCATAAGATTCGATCAACATTCGATCATTGGTTTGGGGTAATATCTGTGTAAGCCTGTCTCATTCTTTCACGCAGTTCCTCTTTGGTGGTAGACAATTGTTATTCCAAATATCAATCTTGGTTTCATTCAAACATGCTTGAGATACCACATTTCAAAAATATTTTGTAACTTTAGTTGCTATAGAGATGACAAGTCATCAAAACAATAGACGAAAAGACACAAATTTGTCAGTGTTAATAGTGAAGTTTATAACTCCCCAAGTACCTACACTAATAAAGAAGTATGGCTGATAATTTGACTTTGCAGGAGAAAATTGAAATTGTAAGACTTCGTGGTAACAACGACACATCCGAAAGGGAAGTATGTAGAATTTTCAATAACATGCATCCGGAGCGTCGAAATATTAGCAGAGCTACAGTTGGCCGAATAAACCAAACTTTCAATCAGTATGGAGCTGTTTGTAAACATATTCTGAAGAATAGTAGTATTGTACAAAGACAGAGACGAAATAATTCTGAACGAATTCGAAATTATTTCAACAATAATCCGAAAACAAGTGTGATAATTGCAAGTTTGGACATTAACTTACCGCGTGAAACAATAAGGAGAAATCTTAGGAAATATAATAAGATGAAGCCCTTTAAACCAAAGTTTCTTCACACCTTAGAAGAAGGCGATATTGAAAAGAGGATGGAGTATAGTTTGTGGGTTCAAGGAGAATATCTAAATAACAGGAATTTTCTGAAAAAAATTTTGTTCAGTGACGAGGCAACATTCACAACCAATGGAACAGTTAATTCTCAAAATACAAGGTACCGGACGGAAGAAAATCCACATTGGATAATCAATTGCAGAAGACAGTACCCACAAAAAATAAATGTTTGGCGTGGAATATTACATACCACCAAAATAATTGGCCCCTTTTTTTCTGAAAGCAATTTGAATGGTCAAATTATTTGAATTTTTTAAAAACGATGAACTTTCACTGGCAGAAGAGGCCCATCTTCTATTTCAATTAGATGGCTGTTCCATCCACAATAGCAGGATTGTGAGAGATTGGTTTGGAAGAAAATTTTCCTAATCGGTGGATAGGGCGAAATAGTGCATTGATCGAGTTTCCTCCCAGATCCCTGGACTTGACTCCATTGGTTTTTTTGATGGGGCTTCGTTAAAGAAAAAGTTTACAAAACTCGTCCAACGAGCAAAGAGGAACTGCGTGAAAGAATAGGACAGGCTTGCAAAGATATCACCCCAAATCAATTATCGAATGTTATTGTTAACATTAGAAAACGATATGATAAATGTATCGAAATAAATGGAGATTTGGTTGAACAGTCCGAAATTTAATGTTAATACATTCTTTTGTAGTAGTTCATTTATGATATTAATATTGGTAATTATATTATTGGATGTAAAGATGTGCAATTCTATTCTTTGACAACAAACTGCAGTGTTCTATGAGACATAACATATCCCACAGAAAGTTGTTATGTTCTGATGGAGTATTTTGAACCATATTATTTACAAAATTGTGATTTATATGACAACTATTTGAATCATTTCGATATTGATATGAATATTTTACTTATGCTATATGCTTTGTTAAAAATTTATTTATCGTGAAATTTTGGTCGCACCCATTTGAAAGCATCACAAATCCAGCGGCATCATCAAATTTTATTAAAAAAAACCGCTAGTATGTTTTTTGAGTTTTTGCCATTGAAAAAAATTCGAAGTAGGCCGTGAAATTTTTATTTTTATTTCGAATTTATGGCATTCAACTAGAACTATTGATGCTCTATCTACTGGGAAAAAAACTTCTGAATCGGATAAAAATAACAGTTTAAGAGAGGTGGCCCGCTTTCAAATGGGTCACTATATATATATATATATATAGAGTAAAACTAATAGTAGGGTCTGCAGCAATGTAAAAGAAAACTCTTTGAAGTTTTTCCAAGCTTTCGGAATCGTTTATTCCATCATCAGGGAGACTACAAATGGAAAAAATTGTGCATATAAGAACTGTAAAAAACAAATTATATGAGTACTTACATCTATCTTGAGGATGTTTACATATAAGTACATAATGGTATATAAGATACATTATTAATAGAAAATGACTTCTAGCTTTTGGATAATTAATTTCAAATTACATTCCTGAATGAAAAGACAAATTCTTGTACATAGAAACAACATTCAGATATTCATTCTCGGAACTGACAGTGACTAATCTGACAATGACACTTCTCATCGTAGAACAATTCAAATTCAGTTTAGGTTAGAATCACCACGTTCAGAAACTCTGACTTCTTGGTGTTTTATGTCGAGTGAAAGTAAAAAAGAATAAATTTCACTCAGATGGTTTATATCTGTTTTTTTATTGATGGAGTCATTCTCTTGATAGATAAAAGCCATTTCTAAGAAAGACCTTTTTGAAAGATGTGATTCTCTTGCAAGAACAGTTGTTGAAAGGTAGTTCATTTGGTGGTCACAATCATTGACATGTTTAGCTAAAGCACATCTCTCAGGATGTAGTCTACTATCACTCTTATGAGAAATGATTCTATCCTTCAATAATCTTTTTGTTTGGCCAATATAATTCTTATCGCAATCATGACAAGGGATACTATAAATAACATTAGTAAGTGATAAAAGAGGAATTTTGTCTTTTACTTTTGAATATATTTGTCTTATTGTAGTGACTGTTTGTTCTATTTGCAATTTTGATGTTTTCAAAAGGTTTAAAAATTCTGGTCAGTTTAGGTGTTATTTCTTTTATATAAGGTAACGAAGCATAAAAAATTGAAACTTGATTCATATCAGTAACACGTTCATTATGAGAATTGTTATTTTGTCTTATGGTATTATCAACTTCTGTTAAGGATGTGCTAAATAATATTTTTTTAACTAAAGATGGTGGATGAGAATTTTGTAAGGAGAGTTCTTGAAGTTTGTTCAAATTTTTTTTATGGAAAGATATATCAGAAATTTTGAGTACTCTGTCTTTCATTTGTTTCAACAAATTCACTTTCATCGAAAATTTGTGATAAGAAAAGAAATTCAAATACCTTCCTGAACTGCATGGTTTTCTATACCAATCAATCAATATTGTGTTATCAACCAATCGGATAAGTTTTGTATCAAGAAAAGGTGCTGAGAGATCTAAGTCTTCTGTTTCGATTGTGAATTGTATGAATGGGTCGTAGCTATTAAAAGTATCCAAAATTTCTGTTATACCATTTGTTGGTAAAGCTAAAATTATATCATCCAGATATTTTTGGATGAAAAATAATTCAAAAGAGAGTACTGGAATCACTGTGTCTAGCAATTCATCCATAACATAAGCTGCAAGAATTGGTGAAATTGAAGATCCCATAGGAGTTCCAAAAGTTTGTCTGAAATATTTTCCATTGAATGAAAAATAGTTGTTTTCAAAGAGGAATCTTATCAAGTTGGAAAAACAATCTTTTTCAATAGTACAGTGTCTACTGATGCGAACCCAATTCTTATCTATTGCTCTAAGGCAAGTATCTAGATAAACATTACTAAAAAGAGAGACAACATCTAAACTGGCAAGAACATAGTTATCTGGTAATTTGATTCTATTAAATTTTTTTGAGAATTCAAAGGAATCTTTGATCGAATAAATATTATCTGAATCATAAGCAATAGACAAAATATTCGTTTAAAAGGAAGCAATTTGTTCTGTAGGAGAACCTATACAAGCTATAATAGGTCTCACTGATAAATTTGGTTTGTGAATTTTTGGTAAAGAGTAAAATTTAGGAGAAATACCATTATAACTAGTAATTTTTTTAAGGTTTTTATCAAATTTTATATTTTCTTTGTATTTTTGTTGTTGGATCATCATTTAGTTCAATATAGGAAGTACTGTTATTAATGATATCATTAGATAAATCTAGATATTGTTGTTTTTCCATAATAACAGTAACATTACCTTTATCTGACTGAGTAAGAATCAATTCTGGGTTATCTTTCAAAAATGTTCTTGACTTGTTATAAAGTTTTCGAAAAATATCATTTTTTCTATAGTCAACATTAAGTAAATGGTTGGTAATCACATTAGTAGCTCTAGCTATAGTGATGTTTCTTTTTTTATTATCATTGATAGAGGAAGTGATGTAGTCTACATCTGCTAAAATGTTTTTTATAGAAATGTCTTTTTTTATTATTATATGCACAATTTCTTCCATTTGTAGTCTCCCTGATGATGGAATAAACGATTCCGAAAGCTTGGAAAAACTTCAAAGAGTTTTCTTTTACATTGCTGCAGACCCTACTATTTTTTATTATATATATATATATATATATATATATATATATATATATTATTTGAAACTGGTAGGAGGGAAATGAAGGATTATTATGTTGGGTTGTATATTTTCAAAATACGTAATTTTTTTGTTGACTTTTTTTATATTCGTTTTTATAAAAAAAAAAACAAATCAAAGGATATGTGTCTCTCACACCAAGTAACTTCGTTTCTCCGTAGGGTGTTTTGGTTGACAATAACTTTGCCATTTTCAAAAACTTACTACTTAACATTTTACATCCTTTTGTTTTTTATTAAACTAACATTGTCTTGAAACATTTACTCTTTTATATTATATATTTGATAATTTATTAATATATTTTATACCTATCTATTATTAATAAAATATTTATTAATTTACATTTCTCATGCCGAAACAAGAGCGTATATACACTTACCGGATTCCTACTTTCCTTCACAATAGTTATTTGTATGCCAAGGCCGCGAAATACCTTTTTAGGGTACCGAAAGAAAAGTTATCGCTGAGGCCGCTTGCGGCCGAGGCAGGTTAATCTTGAGGTCACTAAAAAGTATCGTGCCCATGGCATACACACTATTTAATATATATAATTATTGAACTAGATAATTCCAAATAAAAATATTATGGCTTTGAAATCAACAGCAATTCAATTTATTTAACAAAGTCACAGCCTTGCTATGGAAATGATATGTTTGAATATATACAAAATATTTTGACAGTTCTTGACAAAAAGCAAATATGTGTGATATTTTAGTATCTTGCACTTCTCCAGAGCTAAAAAGTATTGTAAACTCGGCATTTTCCGTTTCAATACCTGAAAAATTATATAGGATGTTAGTAAATAAGTGCGACAAACTTCAGGGGGTGATTCTGCATGAAAAAATAATGACAGTTTGCTATATAACTTTTGTCCGCAAATGCTTCATTTTCCGAGATACGGGGTGTTGAAATTTTTCTCAAAAACTGACTATTTATTTATCACTCTGAAACCAGTCGAGATATGCAAATGAAATTTGGTGAGTTTTAAGGGATAGTTATTCCAAATTTTTTGACATGCAATTGAGAATTTTATGATCATCATTGGCTCGCATACGGGCAATGATCTCAATTTTTGGGATATTTGAAATTAAAAATAATTTTTGGATTTCTCGTTCAATTTGTAACAAAAAATCTCACCTGCCTTTTTTCCGTATAGGGTGCCGTTTTTATGCAAAAAAATAAAACATCCCAACGCGTATTTGTCTTTAATTTAATACATTGTCTAGTAGCGATTTTAGCAGGCTACTGTCAACATTCTGTTAAAGACGAATATTTCAACGAAATGTCAAATTAGCGTTTCTTCATTTTTAAGCTTCTAGTTTGGTATAACATTAATAATAATAAGTAATTAATTTTTATTTTATGGAAAAGAATGGAAAATTATACAAATGCGGAATTGTCAGACATGCATTTTGTCTATGGTCGAAGTAATGGAAATGGTCGGCAAGCTCAACGATTGTATGCTGAGTTGTATCCAGGACGTAGGGTACCCCATCACACGATATTTGCTCGTCTTCACCGACGTTTGCGCGGAAATGGTACATTTAAGAAACAAACGGCTGACTGCGGGCGCCCTCGAGAAGTACGAACTGTGCAACTAGAAGAAGCAGTTCTCGAGTTAATTGCGGAGTCACCTGAAACAAGTACTCGAAAAATTGCCAACATACTGAATGTAAGCAACTTCACTGTATTTGAAATTCTTAAAGAACAGCAATTGTATCCGTTTCATATTCAAACGTGTGCAAGCTCTACTACCTAGAGACTTTTTTCCGCGCCAAGTTTTTTGCCATTGGATTTTTCATCAAATCGCTCAAATTCCTAATTTTTTAAATAGCGTTTCGTTTACTGACGAGGCTGATTTTGGACGACAGTGTATACGAAATTTCCATAACAATCATCTCTGGGCTGAGTTAGTTCTTGATAATGTATTAAAGAAATGAAAAATACGCGTTGAGATGTTTAAATTTTTTTGCATGAAAACGGCGCCCCATACAAAAAAGGCAAGAGAGATTTTTTGTCTCAAATTGAACGAGGTATTCAAAAATGATTTTTACTTTGGAATATCTCAGTGGCGTATCATTTTTTTCTTTAAAAAAATCAAGATCATTACCCGTATGCGCGCCAATGATGAACATAAAATTTTCAATTGCATTTCAAAAAATGCGCAATAACTACCTTTTGAAACTCACCAAATTTCATCCATATATTTCGACCGGTTTCAGAGCAATAAATAAATAGTCAGTTTTTAAGAACTTTAACACCCCGTATCTCGGAAAACGAAGCATTTGCGGACAAAAGCTATTTAGCAAACTGTCATTATTTTTTCATGCAGAATCACCCCCTGAAGTTTGTCGCACTTATTCCCTAACATCCTGTACAAGTATGTATTTGTTGTTAATTTAAAAATTAATGCTGTATTCAATAAAAAATCACCCTTGTCATTATCGTATTGTAGAAATGTCAAATTTGGAAGTGACGTTTGTTTTGGTGGCCGTTGCTATGGGTAACGTCCGCGAAATTGAATTTCGCGGACTGTGTTGAGAACGCGAAATACTTCGCGTGCTATTGCACGAAAATGTGTTTATTTGTATTTGTTTGTAATTCTATTTGTGTGAGTAGAAGCGGTATTATTATTATTATTATCATTATTCCTCCTCATACTGTCATGCAATACCTGATGACAGATTATGTTAGTGATGGTAGAAAGATAGGATTTTTACAAGCTATTATTTAGTTTCACCCGGGTCTGTCTGTAATCAAATCCGTTTGATTTTTTTACACTTTCCAGAAATATTCAACAGAGAGCGGTCTGTAATTTATCTGGGATCACAACTTGAGTGTTTCCATTGTAATACAAGAATTGTTTTTCCATATTGTCACCATTTATTTTACCGGAACACACGTCATCCAAATAATCCGGGAAATAGTTTCTCAGTCACGAATATTTCAAGAGAATTATTCGTGTCCCTAAAATAATATGAGAAGATTGAAGATTAATGCCCAGAGATAATATGAATACAAATTTCAATCCCGTTTAGAGCCTATCCCAGCAATCAATCTCCTGAATGATGACTGATAAAAATCCCCAGTTAGCAATTTCCATTTCATGATACTTGGTGACCGGCATATGTCATTTGCACATTTGATTCTTCCTGCCGAAAAAACCGAATCGTCTGTGACTATCGGTTAACATCACAAAACAATCTAATGGCCAGATAAACCATTACCCTACTCGAAGCGGAATACAGATTATCGAGCGTGTGCTTTATTTATTCGCCGTTTCTCTGGGATAGCTATTAGTTAACGAGTTAACGTTGGAGTTATTTAGGTGTTTGTTTCCGAATCAGAGCCAAAGTACCGCATTTATCTCGCTTAATTATTTTGCAGGATTATTATCGAGATGGGCACGATGATATTTCAGAAGGAGGGCTGCGAAAATCGGCAACACTGGCAACGTTGCACAAGTCGTATAAACTTTGTGGAAATTGTTTGGGGGATCAAATCAAGGTTTGGGTGTTAGTTCTTATCGGAGCAGTACATCTTTCATGGTTCGCTACGCAGGGACAACCCAAAAGGGAGTTGTTAGTGAGTTTCGTCTGATATTCTCTTACTTTAGAACAGCGCCGGTCCCGGGTGTTCTTTAAGGACGAGATCTTATGGTAGCATCTCTTCTCCCCAAGCGCATCTATCGTGTCCATACGATCACACAGGAACGGTAGAACCCTTTTAAACCCAGCGAAACAGCTCAGATTTTGATGATTTTTTCGAATGTTTGTTATAGAGAATTTTTCAAATTTACAAACATTTTAGCTGGGACACTATTTTTATTTCAAGTAAAAATCACTATTTTCGAAATTCTTGTTTAAAGAATAATTTCTGAATGATGAAGTTTCGAAATTTTCGTTGATGAATGTTGATTATCATTCAGACGCCAATAGAATATTAAACAAGTTTAGAAAAAAAAGTCATGTGCGGTCGGGGGACGAAGTTCCTTATGCTTTTTCTTCAACTCCGAATATAATTCGATATGGACATTTATCATCACGTAAGGAGAACGCGTTATGCTATGGTTCCAAACGATCCAATAAATCAATTGATATCGAGGTAGCAGAATATGTTGCCATCAATCTCATGTACCCACCATTTTGTGTTTCTTTTTTTAAATATTTTTCCCTTTGAAAGTTGACGTTTTCTATTCCATCACATTTGATTGTCACTTTACCTATATATTCTTTTTCCGAACTCCTCCACCACAAAAAAAGGTATTTTATTTCTGATTATTTTTTGACATTTCTAGAAACCAATGGAAACTTTCAATTCAAATCATTCATGTACGATTTGGCCAATCAAAACATTATTATAGTGAGAACTTCACGCAACTGTCGAAAACCCAATGAAATTGCTCCTTATGATAAAACACACCCAATGAGGTTGAAGCTTTGTTGATTATTCTTTCCTGCAGCGAATTAATATACGATAATACCACGAGCGCGATATCTATGGTTACTGAAATTCTGACGCATAACTGACGTTTGAATATCGTTTCGCTTTCGAAATATCAGTCGGTAATTCCAACAAGAAATGGAATCCAATAGATGGGGAACAAATGAGCAAACAAATTCGAAAATAGTATTTCAGAACTGTTCCTTCTGTTATAATTCTGGCCAATATACAGGGTGTTATGAAAATCACACACCCGACCACCAATTGATACGCCCGGACTACGGGGTGTTGTGACTTAACACACCACACCTGTAATACCAGACATTATTCGTTAGATTGGAAAAAACAGTATTGAGAGCATCGACTACCTGAAGACTGAAACTATGTTCTGGAGCGGCTCAGAACAAATCTCATTTCTCTCAAATACTGGAGCGTTGGTTGTTTATCCAGGAAGTACTACCGTTCAGGAGGAATTTCGAAAAAACAATGATTTACCATGAAATAATAACACAAAAATGATGCACTCATAAAATGTTTAGACTGTATATATATATATTTAATAAAAATTGACACACTTATTTCCTTCGTTCTATAGACGAAATATGAAACAATATTCATACAACAAAAAGAGTGTAGCTTATTGGTAGTTACTTTTACAGTTGACTACAAAATCGAAATACTTCTACTAAAAACAATCTTGAAAATCAATTGCCACAACAGCTAGAAATAATTCTCTTTTGAGATCTTTGTTGACTTGAAACTATGGAGATACTTTTACAGACACATACACAATACCAACGGTTGGGTTTGCCATAAACATAAATATAGAAAAACTTACATATCTCCCCCTGTTTCACACTTTTTCACTAGAATAGGTGTTTTAACGACAATTAGTTTTGATTTTATTACTATTTCGATTAATTCCGCGTCAATTGGTTATTCTATTTTATTCGCCCGGTATGTTAGTATAGCGCGATATGGCTATGGTTTTTCTAAAAGATCGTGAGCTATCGAATTGCGGACTCCCGTTGTTTTATCTCTGTTCGGGAAGCGATGACAAAAATAGGCAATTTTTGGAAAAAAACTACTGTTCACTAGTACGTTCACTTGGAGCTTCAATACTTGATTTGAAACTTTCATCATTATTGTACGATACTGTGATTCGATGGACTTCTGAACTTCACTTTTGAGAGAAACATTTTACCGTATAACAACTATGATATGACTGGCTTGGCTACTGAACACCGAATGAATTTCTAACCTTACTTTGAGGTTACATGTTCGTTGGTTCACTGTTGAACCCCAAATGAATTATTTTGATATCAAACTCGCGCTTTCATATCCCGTTATCGAATCACGTGATAATTTGTCTAACCGCGACTAGTAATTATAATTATCTCCAACCAAAAATAATGGCTGTGTTTTGGTCATTGCACGCATTGATGATTAATGGGTTGTTTTGTTTCTGTCATAAATAAAAATATATAAAACATAATTTTATGCCTTTTCGAGGAAGAGTTATATTTAATGGCTGTCATTCTTTACAATTGCATTGAATCCGTTTTTATGATCGCGCTGTGAAATAAACAAGTGGCAATTAATAATCTTGTTTACCCTCTTAGATGAGTTATTTATGGAATCCGGTGTACAAGGGTTACTTCTTGATAATTATTTTCAAGTGCATTTTAATTGTCTTCCAATAACAACGTATGGTTCAACGAGCGTATGCTTATCAGCTCTTTCAGTCAAGCATGTGAACCTTATTGAACTTTTTCTGGCTATCACGATATTGTTTGAGAATATTATGCTGTTTTGTAGGGAAGAAAGTTTCTCTGTAATGACATGGCGTGACACTTCAATGTTCAAAATTTCAATTGTAATGAATTGTTATTTCCTATGTATCTAAATGTGTTGAAATGAATAATTCTAGTTCCAATTATTAGTACGGAAAAAAAGCAAAAATTGTGAAATTCTCATACAAAATAAAACTCGTGTCGATAAAATTGTCCTGAATATTCTTCTGCTTCACAATTACTCGTTATCATAAAATTTTAGGCAATACAACTGTTGTATTTCCAAATTTTATGATAACTCGTCAAGTGAAGTCGAAGAATAATCGGCAATTTTATCGGCCCTTGTTATATTATACTTAGAAAATTGCCGCGGGAATAATTTGAGGTATTTTTTTTTGTCTGACAACGTATATTTTTAATTTGTCATCAATTCGCATGAAAAGTGAGAAATGAATCAAAACCGGTTTAGTACCTTGTATCATTTTGCGAGGAAATGTATTTATGATCATCACATAAAAAAATAATCACTAGTAATACTATAAGTACTTCAAAATAATCAGGTTATACATCGATAACTTGTTGCATAATTACAAAGAGTGTCAGTTTGACAGTTTAAATAATCCGATCGCGAAACGGGAGGATTATTCTGTCAAACTGACACGATTTATAATCAAGCAGGAAGTTTGAGATGTATAACCGTATTTATTTTGAAGTACGTATTGTATTTGATACGATTATTTTTTGAGTAAACAAATTATCAATTTAAATACAAATTGGTACAATGAAAATTACAATTATTATGAACTACTATTTTCTGCGCTGGAAACGTGGCTATTGCTCATTGGAGTGCTGGAAATACCGAAGGTGTTATTACTTGAACCTGTAGCGTTTTTAAAATCGGATCTCATCTCATTTATTACGTTTTGGTGATGTTATTCATCTAACTGTAGGTAGGGTTTGATAGAATTGCTATTACCATGTCCTGTTATTTCAATAAGTTCTCGTTCCGATACACTTACTTTTGCCAATTGTGAAACAGCGTGGCTCGGTAAGAATGATTGAAAATATTTTGTTTGTCATATTTAAATTTGCCAATTCTGCAGACTTTTTGGTCCATTTACTAATTTCATGCACTCCAATTGGCATATTTTTGTACCAGCCAAGGGTTTTTTGTTTTCTCCAGTTAGGATTTACTGTCAGAAATAACCTATCTGTTTTAATATTGATGTTTTCACTTCTTTTTATCATTAGTTTATCTAGAAGTCTCACTGGACAACGACTTACGTCATTATGGTTGGGTTCAAGCCATTTATTTGTAGCACTCGGTTTTGCTCCCCCCTTTGTGGTTTTGGTAAAAAAAGGATAATATTATATTCTACCAGTTGGAGTATCATCATCTCCAGTTTCCTTTTGAAAATAATGAGTCAAGCATGACGCTCCTTCATTTCCTCCCCACGAAAGTTCTACAGAAGCAATTAAGGACATTTTTATTTGTAATCCTTCCGGAGTATTTTCATCCCACGCTTCTATCATCGCTATGTACTCGGAATCTGCAAATGCTGATGCAGTAACCTTTCTCTTGTCCGGTAGCATTTGGAGTTCCCTTCTTTTTGAATTTCTTGCGATTCCTGCGGCTAAAAATATGGGACTAGAGAATGGATCAGTTATTCTATTAAACTTCTTCATATATTTGTTTTGCCGTTAAGTTCCACATCGTTTCAACCACATTTTCTTTATAATTTTCTCCATTACCTTTTCACATATTGAAAGCCCAATCTTTCAAAATGGATGCTATCAATTCAGTGGAAATTGATTCATTTAGTACAGTTTCTTTCACTACAAAACGTAAGAAATTGTTGCCATACGTACTTTTTTGTTTTCACTGTATTATGAGGCTCAGTATTTTGTATTCTGTCGTCTATTGCATTGAATGATAAATCTCCGAATCGACTCATTTTTGAACAATTATTGATAAACGTGAAAATTTGACGGTCCTGTTAGTTTGGGTATTGTTGTATATTGATGGCGATGTGGTTACTACGAAAATGAAATTATTGTAAAATTTTCGATTGGTGGAGCTACTCTATGTATAATCAGGTATTATCGAAATTATACAAGGTAACTTAACTAAATTGAACGTTCTAATTGGTTAAAAATTACACGAAAAAAATAATCTATAGAATACCACACGAGAGTTCGATAAGGTAGAAAATAATTCTCCAGATTTCTTTCTGAAACTTGTTGCCATTTGGCAATGGCCACTCGAGCCCGTTGGGCTCCCGTGGCAACAAGTTTTCGGAAATCTGTCGAATTATTTTCACTTTATTCTCACTCTTTTGTGGTATTACAACTGATAATACTATTCGTTATATTATATCAATTTGACGTGCCACATATTCAATGTGAACCATTAATCCAACTTCGGCATAAAAAAAACTTAAGAAATTATGTCCAAAAAAGGATATAATCATCTAACCCACGTTATAAGAAATATAAGAAACAAAAATATCTTCCACGCATTACTACTCAACGATAGTATCCGACATG
This sequence comes from Gonioctena quinquepunctata, assembly GCA_018342105.1. Lineage (NCBI taxonomy): Eukaryota > Metazoa > Arthropoda > Insecta > Coleoptera > Chrysomelidae > Gonioctena > Gonioctena quinquepunctata. Next base: position 1,654,814 of record JAFIRS010000004.1, on the reverse strand, counting down.
GATCCCGCAAGCAGAATAGCAGTACGGATGGTTCGTATATAATAGAAAGAGACAGAGAGAGACAGAGAGAGAGAGAGAGATAGAGAGAGAGAGGTAAAGTCGCATGGAAGGATCATAACGCTTTTTTCTTACGTGACGATTTCTACCAGTCAACACCTACCACAAGCCGCGTAAAGGAATTTTGTTCCAACAAAGTTTTACTGAACGAATATAGCTTCTGAGTACGATCGAGCACAGCGAGCGAGTAAATTCAAAACTGTATGAGTTTAGTAAAACTGCTTTTCTCACGAGGTTTGTGTATACTATTTTTTCGCATTTTCTGTTAGTAGTTATTGAGTGAATAATCATATATATTAAGGCATTACAAAGTTAGACATTCAAAAAAACTCATAGTAGGTACCTGTGGAGGATTTTGGTAACCTAATAATCTGACACGCCTATATTTATTTACATAACAACAGTTAACAAGTTTCATTTTTAAGCGACGAAAAAAGAGTCTAGTCGACGCGTATATTTTTTTTATGTATGACCACGCATAATCATAACTTATGAACCCCATACATTTTTGTAATATTTGGCTCATATGTTCTTTGTTCACAGTGGTGTCGATTAACATAATAAAAAAAAAGTCTTATTCCATGTCCGGCCTTAAAAAAATTAATGAGCAGGTTTCGAGTCGAAACTACACCCTGTATATCAATATTTTAAAATTTTATTTGCGAATTTGGAAAGAGCAGAAAAACATGAGTAAGACTAAATGTATTTGGTGTTTCCGCATACAACTTTTTTACTTATTAACTTGAGTGAAATCTAGATGTTTCCGTAATGAGGTGACACAAAATTAAATGTTTTTCCCCACATGGTACTTTTCCAGCTATAATCCATAAAATCAACAACTATTTCTTATTCTCCTAATTTCTGGATTCCAACCTTATTGAAAAGCGAGAGGACATGCCCGTATTTGGGACAAATTATTATTATCAATGACTAACTTTCAAACACCCTGTATGCGTAAAAAAATTATCATAAAAGAAGAAAAATCCCCTTTCCGAAAAAAGCATAACTTTATTTTGAACAAAAATAACGATGCAACAAATTGTATTGAGTTAAACGAAAATAATTAGGCACAATTTTTTTTAAACAACATGACTTATAACAGTTATTCAAAGTGGCCTCCATTTGCTCAATACATATCCGTGCCCTTGAGGTAAGATCTGTATTTGACTTTTTAATCATAGCTTTGTCATTTCGTCGCATGCGTCTTCAATTCTCCGTAGAAGGTCCTCTCTAGTGTTTACTCCAGTTGAATGATTTTTTGATTTTAAATAACCCCAAACATGGTAATCGAGTGGATTAAAATCGGGCCCCCTTGCAGGCCAGTTGTGAGGCCCTCCTCTGCCTATCCAATGATTTGGGTAGTTGTCATTTAAAAACTCTCTCACTATTACCCTGAAATGAGGTAAAGCCCCATCATATTGAAAGTACATGGCTCCAACATCAACTCCTGCATCATCTAGCAATATGGGTAAAATATTTTGCAGGAACTCCAAATACACTTCACTTGTTAGTAGATGTGGTAGGATATGGGGTCAAATTAATCGGTTGTTAATAACGCCACACCAAACACTAAAGAAGAACCTGATTTGAGAATGTGTTTGTTTTATGGCGAACGGAAATTGTTCGGCCCAAACATGGGAATTCCTTGAATTATTAACACCGTCTCTAGTAAATTGAGCTTCATCGCTAAATAAACACCTGTATATGATCCTATTATTTTATAATACCGATCTACTAAAAGCCAATCGAGCAATTTCATCTCCTGCTTGTAGCCTCTGAATTTGCTGTAAATGGTACGGATGTAGATTATTTTTTCTTAATCTTCGCCAAACAGCAGACTGAGGAACATTAGTGGCGTGGCTGATTCTTATCGTACTCATTTTTGGATCATTTTGTACAAGGTCTTGCCCCAAATTGATATATCGTCTTTCATAACTTTCATTTTGTGCTACAGTTGGATATTTACCGTGTTCTCTAAGGTAACATTAGAAAAAGTCCTGTCACTAGATAATCGCCGGCCAGGAAATCGCCGTGCATATTCTCTTTGGGCAGCTTTCCCATTACCATCACAAAATCCATAGACATACAATATGTCTGCATATTAATTATTATCTTTGTGTGGCATTTTAAGTAGGTAAGCAATAACTGTTATCAACAAATAACGTAACAACACAAGTACAAACAAACTCTAAAGTCATCAACTAACGTCAAAATTGTACTCTGACATCAGCCAACTTGACAATTACAATAATTTGGGATATCAAACCTAAAGTGTAATATTTACTAAATTACACAATACGTACAGACTGCTTGATTTTATTATTATTATCAAGAATGCATCAGAAGAGTCGAGAAATGATCATGCTCTAGCTGAAAAAATAATTAGACGCAGATAGAGATTTTTTTTTTTGATTTTCTGTTATGTTTAACCTTTGAAATGTAGATTTGTTGCAACGTTATTTCTGTTTAAAATAAAGTTATGCCTTTTTCGGAATGGGCATTTTTCCTCTTTTTTATAATTTCGTTTTAAATGTAGCGCAATGATCAAATGTTGTGATCATTTTTTACGCATACAGGGTGTTTGAAAGTTGGTCATTGATAATAATAATTTGTCCCAAATACGGACATATCCTCTCGTTTTTCAATAAGGTTGGAGTCCAGAAATTAGGAGAATGAGAAATAGTTGATGATTTTATGGATTGAACTGGAAATGTACCATTTGGGGATTTAAAAAAAATGTTGTGCCACTTCATTATCGAAACATTTAGATTTGACTCAAGTTAATAAGTAAAAAAGTTGTATGCGGAAACACCGAATACATTTAGTCTTACTCATTTTTTTCTGCTCTTTCCAAATTTGTGAATACAATTTTAAAATATTGATTTACAGGGTGTTGTTTCGACTCGAAACCTACTTATAAATTTTTTTAAGGCCGGACCTAGAATAAGACTTTTTATTATGTTAATCAACATCACTGTGGACAAAGAACATACGAACCAAATATTACAAAAATGTATAGGGTGGTTCATAAGTTATGATTAATTGAAAAAATGGAGAAAATTAGTGAATCACCCTGTATCTTGGTTATAAAGAACGATAAACCCATAAAATATAGGTTATTTAGAAGCACCTCGGGGTCCTACATCTACCCTTACTGTATGCGTATTTCCCAATGAATAACCCTGTATAATAACTATAGACGAAATAGAAAGTTTTCTTTCAAATTGAATCCGTCGTGAACACAGCTGTGGAACTGCCTTTATATAATTTGTTCGAATAAATGACATTGTACAAGAATCTTCAATCATCGTGACAGCACATCAATGTGGTCTCATTTTTATTCATACCCAATACGATGTCGTAACAATAAAAACGGTTTTCAAATTTTCTGCAAATCTCGTATATTTCACAGAGATACCACATGCTACCTCAATTTCCCTTTTCCCCATCCCCCTCAGAATAAAATCACTCATACCGATGGAAACATATTTCCCGATAATGTCAAGACTCATTTAACATCGATTTTCGCAATCGAATAAAGATCGACACTCGCATCAAGTTCATACATTACGTGATGCTCGCCTTATGGATTTTGATGCGGCCCTAGAGTACAATATCTGGAATCTAGAAATATAGGCGAGGATTCCACCATTCGAAAGATAACAGAGGGGCCCATTTCACTGTATGGAAATAAACTACCACTGACTCATGGAAGCGCGTAATTGAACGGGCTTCAACGATTCCTCGTCCCTAAGGAAAAGCATCCCTACGTACAATAAACTCGCAAAATCTTATGGAGCAGAAGGCCTGCGTGTGTTCCTAGGGATGAGAACTAACCCCATCATAAGTGATATCCATTCTTTTCTAACCAATTAAAACCCTGGAAACTTAATTTTATTAATTACCAGTAGGAATATCTCGATATAGCATTTGAGCGAACCTCGATACTCCCCATCAACCCCCACTTCAAAAGTCTAAATGGCAAACCCCATGTGTGATACAGCTTCGGAAAGTTCTTTGAAAATGCTTTTCAGTGGTACCAAATTGTGGGGGTGTGGGGGTATACCGTGTATTACTGTTTAAAAATGTATTTATGCTCATTCGAAATCTTGCGGTGCATCTCGACTATTTGATTTGTTTGTTAGTTTCGCGAGTGTATTGGTGTTGAAGTTCTCTTTCATTTTGTGAAATTATTTTTGAGTTGAGAACATTTAACTTTTATTTGCTACGAATACATACGAAGAGAACGAAAAAAGCGATAACACCTCTAGTACTTGATGAAGCTGCTACTATGGAAGTACTGAAACAATTTGCAATGAATCCTCAATGAACGGTGTGGAAGGCTGCAAGGAATTTGTCATGAATCGGTACAGCATCCCAAGTTTTTTGCTGATGAATTGGCTGGGGATGACCTTGATCAATAGTATTGGCAGCATTGCCAAAGCCATTTCTGGGAACCTGGACTAAGAAGACGCTCAGCACTTCAAAATAACCAAAAAATTATCAGTAAGCGACTGAAGCAACATATGTCGCTAACAACCACAGTGACAGAAAATTATAATAAAACCATTCCACTGATCACACTATTTTGCAAACTGATGACTAACTGAATTGATGCTGCGCCTAGAACCATGAAAAACATTTGTAATAGTGATGAATGTACTTTCTTTCTGCATGGGGAGGTCAATAAGCAAAACTGTCGTTATTGGAGTCCTGAAAATCTGCACCTTTTCAAGGAAGGGCACACTCAGCATCCCCAAAAAGTAAAGGTGTGTGCTGGCATTTATAGAGATAAAGTTATTGGTCGATGACAGTCTGAATGGAGAACTGTATCTCAATATGCTGGAAACTACGATAGAACCTTAGATTGTGGACCAGCTGGAAAATCGAATCTTTTCTTCTGAAGCCAACTGCAAGGCTGGTGGTCAGATACATCATATAGGAGGTACCGAAACTGAATCCGCTCAGTGACCTCCAGCACGGTTGAGGGTGGGTTAGACCAGGGCGGCGCCACTCTATGTATATTCATCGACGTAGAAGGAGCATTTGACAACACGTCATTTGATTCCATATATCGGGCAATAAGTGGAAGGGGCGTAAACCCAACCATAATAAGATGGATTCACACCATGCTGTCCCGAAGACTAGCCAAACCAACTATCAGAAGTAGCTAAGGCGAGGCCGTACCCACGACGGGCTGTCCTCAGGGAGGAATCTTGTTCCCTCTGCTATGGTGCCTCATGGTGGATGGCCTAGTAAAAATATAATAATTGAGTTACTACACTCAGGCCTATGCGGACGACATTGTCATCCTGGTCGATGATCAGGTCTCCGGCCTCGTGAGGGGCACGATACAAAGAGCCCCAAACGGGGTGGATGAATAGTGTCGTTCAGTAGGGCTGAGTGTGAACCCTGAAAAGGCGGAGCTGGTTTTTTTTACCAGGAAACACGAACCAGGGGACCTCCCAAACTTCCAACTCAATGGGAAGCCCTGCAATACAAAAGCTCAGTCAAGTACCTTGGAGTCATCCTTGACTCCAAGCTAAAGTGCAACGAGCTTATCGAACACAAAGTCCGGAAAGCCACAGCTACATTCTGGGCATGCAGAAGGGCATTTGGCTCAGCCCCAAGATTCTATACTGAATCTACGCGACTCTTATACGCCCAATGATTATGTACAGAGCCAACATATGATGGCAAGGTACAGCATCCAGCAAATAAAAAACCCAATTAGATAGGGTATAAAGACTTGCCTGTCTTGCGACAACAAGTGCAATGAGGACGGCACCCACTAGGGAGTTGGAGACACTCATAGAACTGCCTCCCCTGCACCTCTTTATTGAACACGAGGCTCGCAAAGCTATCGCTCGCTTGAGAAGCTCCAACCAATGACGGAGTGATGGAATGTATGGACATTCTCGATTATGGAATCAAACAGTGAATGATTGTCCACTCCTTGAGATGCCGGGGAACAATTCTTCGATTCAGCAAAAGGCCGCAGTGAGTCATTCCCAAAAGGGAGGACTGGAAGCAGATAGGGCACCGCCTCATCCCCACCAATAGGGTCATCTGGTACTGGATATTCATATATACATCGATATATATTATGAATCAGTTGTTCTCACTGCTTTTCAAGTATGTTTTTTTTTTAATTTATATTTGAACTTATTGATATTGTAAACTTTGAATTTATCAGATATATGGTTATACATTCTAATGGAATTGAAGACAAAAGATCTTTGGAAAATTACAGATTTATGCATGGTCAAGATAGATCTGTGTCTAATGTTCTTTGAAGCGGGGAATGAATTTAGGTACTAGTGGTGGGGGATCAGGACCATTGAAAATTTATGTGTAAACGTACTTAGGTTGAGTTGTCTTTTATTGTACATATAGAGCCAGTTATTTTCTTTGAGTTTGTGTAATAGAATTATATTTCCTAGTAGCCATATATCAATCTGCAACAGCTATTTTACCCTTTTTGTATTCTATCTTTATCAACTTCCGTCAGACATGGACCATGAAGAAAATCGCAGAAATTGAAGTGACAATACAAGTGACTCGACAGGGTTCGTTTCATTCTAGCCCCAACTCATTATTCAAATTTCCTTTACATTATAAAAATTTTCAGTTTGAAAGTTCAGAAAAAGCTATGTATCATCCGCGAAAGCCTGCACTTCACAGTTTTTTATGTCATTTGAAATATTAGCTGTATATAAAATAAATAGTAAAGGGCCTTATATGGATCCCTGTGGAACACCTGAGAGTATATCGAGGAAAGCGGAATATGATCCACCAAAATATTCTTTGGGAACGTCAAAAAAATTCCATATTAAAAAGTTGATGCATCATCAAAACCAATAATCACAATTTTGCACAAAGTAGTTCTTGACCGATAGTATCGAGCCTAGATGAAGCTTGATCATAGGCAGTTATTATATCTGTCGTTACCGTCGCTAGAGATGTTTCAGTATTCCTTCCCGGTCTAAAGCCACACTGACAATCAAGAAGTGAATTTTTAGAAGTGAAGTAACCATAAAGTAAATATACATTTTTTCCAAAAATTTTGGAAAGTAAACTTACAATTAATTCTCAAGTCAGAAAAAAACTTTGGGATTATTAGTTTTTGGTATGGATACCAACAGAACTTTTCCATAGAAGTGGAAAATAAGATTGTTTGATACAGCGATTTATTATATGAGCAATATATTAATCTATGAACGGACAGTATTTCAGAATCAATAGTATCTACCCCAAAAGCATTTGTTTAATATCATGAGATTTTATTGACCTCTTCGACAGTAATCAACCTTAATGAAAATTCCAATTCTGGATCATGTACTGATTTATTATAAAGATCTATTTTATCATCACAATCACTAGATACATATTGCAGCAGAGAAATAATTGTTCAATGTATCAGGTTCAGATAGATGTTCAGGAACCGAATTTGTGCGACTTTTCCAAGAAGTGTTAGCGTCAATCATTTCAAACACATTTTCTCTTTTTTGGTTACTGTTTTTTGTACCTTTCAAAATCGGCTTCCCGTTTGGTTTGATATTAAGATTATCTGAAAGCCAAAGTGCCCGTTTTTCTGTTACGCTTTTTTGAACTATAGGTGCATTACTATCGAATACAGAGATGATGCAATCATTGAAACGTTTTTGTCGATATAATTCTCTACAATTTTATTGTGCCATGGAAGTTCATGAAGATCATCTATGAGATTATTTATATTAAATTGGCGGTAACCCCAATAAGTGATAAGTTTGTGCTCTTTATGTAGGATTATTATATGAAAAAATGTTAGATCATGATCAGATATCTCAGGCACAGGCATGATACCAGATTTGATAACTAAATCAGTCGAGTAAAATAATAGATGTGTTAGTTGTTCCTATGGCAACATTGAGGATTTTGAAAAAGCCGAAAGATTCAAAATAGTGCATTAATTGATTATCTAAGTTGAAAAAATTCAAATTGAAATCTCCTAAACATGTCATCAATGCCATTTTGGTTCCTCCGATCTTGTCTCGAAACTGATTTGGGCATTTTTCGAAATTTTCGAGATATTCCCACAAGCAACTTTTTAATTCGACATAGTATATAATATTTCCTCTATAAGAAAAATATCAGAGAGTTCTTATTGCTAATAGGACATGTTAGTGGTGAAGTTTAAATTAAAGTGAAGTTCAAATTAAAATCACCCGCTACTATTATTTTAGAATTTATAGATACATTTGTGAGAATAGTCTCAAGATTTATATTAACGTTGGAATCAAGAGATCTGTATAAGTAGAGGATGTGAAACATACATTCTTTATTGTATACCAGAGTGAATTCAAATTCTTGCTCTGAATATAGGGAAAAAACTTTTCTTACGTGTTTTTGCCTCCTGAACACGAAAAATGCGGCGGTCTCATACCGTTCCCGAGTTACAGCACTAAAAAAAAACTCATTTTCAAGCACCGTTTTCTCGCACAAAAGTTACTCAAAATGCCTCCTTCTTTTTACCAGCATAAACAATACACCCTAAATCACTTATTTCCGGCACAACTTTGCACAAAATATCGTCGTTGTTATCGAAAAAATCCTCCTTCTTACACAGTTTCAAATAAACAAATATCACACTTTGACAGATGGAATATAGTAACTTTGCCTTATTTTTCATGTTGGCAATGGGTGAATCACGGCCAACTTGTCGAATTCAAATGTGAGCAATAGTTTCCCCTTCTTTTATGTGTGCAAGTGTTGTTGGGCACCATTTTGCATAAACATATGGATTTAAAAAAAATACTAAAAAAAGCATATGAATTTCGTGGTTAACAAATAATTAATATTTGTTTACAATCAAATATAAAATTTGTCAAAATGGTTAGAAAAAACAATTTCAAACATAAATGAAGGAGAAACTATTGCTCACATTTGAATTCGAAAAGTTGGCGGTGATTCACTTATTGCCAACATGAAATATAGGGTAAAGTTACTAACTTTCTTCTGTCAGAGGATAGAAAATTGTTTATTTGGAACTGTGTAAGAAGGCGGATTTTTTCGATAAAAACGACGATATTTTGGTTAAAGTTGTGCCGAAAATAAGTGATTCAGGGTGTATTGATTATGAAAGTAAAAAAGAGGAGGCATTTTGAGTGATTTTTGTGCGAGAAAACGGTGCTTGAAAATGAGTTTTTTTTTAAAGTGCTGTAACTCTGGAACGGTATGAGACCGAGGCAAAAACACGTAAGAAAAGTTTTTTCCCTATATTCAGAGTGCATGTAGCTTTATATTTACCTTTGAAACATGTTCTATAACAAATAATAATAATAATATAATAATAATAAAGCGGCTTTATTCATCATTTTAGTTAAAAATAAAAGAAAGGTACAGAGTGGCATGGAATGATAAACAGAGTTGAAATTTTTAAAAAAAAAAAAAAAAAAAAAAAAAATAAAAAAATAAAAAATTAAATAATAAAAAAAAATAAATACTCTAAATTTATATATAAAATTTGAGAAATAGACAATGAGTTACCTAATTGAACAACAATGGAAAAAACATTATAGTAAATTCAACAAGAACATCCAAAATTGGGTAGCAGTCATCAACGTCTTAAAGAGAACTGAGTATCTCTTAGTAAAAGTTTCAGCCTTTTTTTGAAATTGGATAGCGTGTAAGACCTAAAATCATTGGGTAGCTGATTGTACAATTTGGCGGCATTATATGAATAACTTCTGGTAAAGATTGCAGAGGAGTGAGGGGGGATAACAAGTAAGTGTCTATTGCGTGTTCTGAGGTTGTTCATAGACGAAAACATGTTTAGCCTTTCGAACAAATATTTTGGAGCTTTGGCTTCAAGTATTTTGTGTGTGAATGAGAGTATGTGAAGAGTCCGAAGATCGTCCAACCTCAGCCAGCCCGAGTCTTCCAGTGCAGCACTAATATGGTCAAATTTGCGGATACCGTAGGAGAATCGTATACAAGAGTTTTGTATTCTCTGAAGGCGATTTTGGTCGTATCTAAGGAGGGCAGGTCCATAGATACTATCACAATAAGACAACTTTGACGTTATCAAGGTTTCACATAAGGTGAGCTTCAGGTGCTTAGGAAGTAGATGTCTATTTGGAAATAATTGCCTTAGTACATTGTAAGATGCTTGACATAGATGGCTAATATGTTTAGAGAATCTTAGAGGGGTGTCAATCCATAGTCCCAGATTTTTGGCTTCATTAACTATAGGGATTATATCGTTTCCAATATTAATTTTCAGTTCATCACGAACTTCCTCCAATTTCTTTGCGGAGCCAAATGCATAACCTGTGACTTCTTAGAATTCAAACGTGAGTTATGAGCTGTGGAAAAATCATTTAAGTTATTCAAATCATTATTCATATAATTTTGAGCAGCGGTGAGATTAAGACTATTGAAAGAAATATAGAGTTGAGTATCATCGGCGTAGTGATGTATTCTTGCATTTTCAATGATTTCATGGAAATCGGAAATATATAAGGAGAAGAGAAGATGTCCTAAAATGGAACCCTGGGGAACACCGAGATCCACATTCAATGAATCTGACTCAATGCCATCCAAAACAACACGTTGGGTACGATTGGTCAGATAGTTAAATATGAGATCTACGGCCCCGTTAGAAAAACCAAAGTATCTGAGCTTGGAGCAGAGTAAGGAGTGGTCTAAGGTGTCGAATGCTTTACTATAATCTAATAATACCAAACACGATATTTGCCCTCGGTCCGCTGCCTTGAAAAGATCATCCGTGATTGCCATTAGTGCAGTTGTAGTACTATACCCATTCCGAAAGCCAGATTGTACGGGGTTAATATTTGATTGGCGTATATGAAACCTGTCATTTGGTCTTTGATGATCATTTCTAGGGCTTTGAGAGGGAAGGCAGTATACTTATGGGTCTCAAGTCAGAAAGATCGGTAGGAGATATTTGGGCAGAGGGAAAATCAGTGCATGTTTCCATTCAGAAGGAAAGGTACTCGAGTTCAATGCGGAATTTAAAATGAAGGTAAGATGTTCAATCAAGTGTGAATGTACCAACTGAAGCATCCTCAGGGAGATTTGATCAGTTCCAACCGCATTGCTTTTTATTTTATTTAGATATTTTCTAACAGTTTCGGGAGATACATTGCTGAAAGAGAAATCAGTTTCGTTTCTAACATTATTATATTTATCAAGAAGAGATAATTGTAAGTCAGATTTGTCAGTATGAATAATGCAATTGAATTGACGATTTATTTCGTTCACGTTTTTCAGTTGCTCTGGGATGCTAGGTTTTGACTTTTGCCGAAGAATATCAAGCGACCTGAGAGTGTTGTAGATCTCTTTTGAATTTTTACTTTTCAAGACGTGTTCGAGAAATGCCTTTTTTTCCCGGCGTATGGCTCCTGTGGTATAATTCCTCAATTCAGTATAACTTTCCCATAATGCAATGGTTCTCAAGGATTTGTACTTGCTATATGCTTTATTTCTGAGTTTAATCATTAGTTTTATATTATAGGTATGCCAAGGAGCAGGAGGTTTGGATACTCTAATAGTCCTTGAAGGTGCGTGGTGACTAAATAAATCGATTAGACCTTGGTTCAGAAAATTAAGCATTTCGTCTACAGAAAGTAATTCAAAAAAGCATTTCGTCTACAGAAAGTAATTCAAAAATAGTGTCCCATTCGAAAGATGACAGATCTTCATTGAAGAGATTCAAGTCGAACCTGGAGAAGTCCCGATAAGTTATATACGTGGGATTCCTTCTCAATTTAGGACAATCCACTTGGCAACTGACCGCCAAGTGATCCGAAATTCCGTTAACGTCTAGGACCTCTAACTTTAATATATTTTCTGGATTCGAAACGATTAACAAGTCAATCAGTGTTTGGCTGAGACTAGTGATTCTGGTAGGTTCATCCACTAGTTGAGTGAGGCTGAAAGATTCGAGAAATTTATAGAAGATATTGCAACGATTATCATTGGCTAGTAAGTTAATATTCAGATCCCCTCCAAATATAAGGAAGTTACTCTCAGTTACAAGGTTTGCTATAGTTTCCTCTAGTTCGTTAAAACACTCTATTATGCTGGCCGAGGTGGGCGATAAAGGACCCCAAACAAGTAAGACTGACTTTCAAAGGTTACGGAAATCCAAAGTTGTTCCAAGAAATTACTTACCTGCGAGAAGATTATTTTAAATTTGATCGACTCATGAACGTAAAAAGCAATACCTCCTCCTCTGCCATCTCTGTCAGCTCTAATGATATTATAAGAGTTTATCGCCACACAATCTGAATTTATGTCTTTGTTTAGCCAAGTCTTGGGCAATCCGATAATGTCATAATTACCATTAAGTATAAAATCACAGAGCACATCAAAACCTGTAAATAACGACCTAATATTCGCGAAGATGCATTTGATTGATTTGGACATAATAATAATGATAGATAGTGATGAAAGTAAACATAAGTAAACATTAGAAACTATTACGAGATAACACTGTTAGACCGAGTTTTTCTGCCAGTGATGTCGGAACTACTTGGAGGCACTTTCAGATTTTTTGAGTGTGGTTTGATAGTGTGGTTCAGTTCATCAATAACAGGGACAGCAGCGCTTCCTTTAGGACTTAGAGAAAAATCAGTTACTGTAGACGGAGTGGAAGGAGCACTCGAAATTCTTCCCCTCTTTTTCGATGAAATATGATCTTCAGTTTCTGGTGAACCTTCACTGGTGGATTCTTCTCTGCTCAGTTCCTCAGCTGTGAAGGTATCTCCATTGATGATAAGTCTGTTGTTCCTTATTTTTGCCGACAGGTTCTTAGATTTGGCTTCCTTCATATGTTTGACCAAAATTCTATTATTTACCCGATCCTGGTAGCACATGTCTTGAATAATATACATTTTTGTATCTTTTAGTTTGTGAACATGCTGAAATATTGTGTTTTTGGTCAAGAGCGAAATAAACTCAACTTTAATGCCTTGTTTTTCATTAATATTGATAGGGAATAAATTAAATATATCTTTTATGCATAAATCTAATCCCATTAATGAATTCAGCTTATTTACGGTGGCGGTAGCCAGGTTATGATTCACTTCCACATCAAGGCCCAAGATGATTATGTTTGTTCTCCTGTCTTTTCGCTCATGAATCAAAAATTTATTTTCGTAGGTATCGCACTTTTTTTCCAATTCTACAATACGTTCGTTTTGTGATTTTATAACGTTCATCAATTTATTGTTTTCTGCTCCCATGTGTTCAATTAACTCATGCTTCGTTTTCTCATTCCCCTCATTGATAGCCTCTAAGAGTTTGGAGAACAATTCATTGTTTGATAATTGACTGGATTCGTACATGCCTGCACAGAAAGAGCCCACTTTTGGTGGGATAGAAGTCCGGCCTTGTTAGTCAAGGTTAACTGACGTGTTTGAATCAAATGATAAAGGACTTCCAAAGGTAAACATGCGGTCAAAATGATAATTGATGAGGCTTACAGGTGAATGACAGTTCTCAGTGGCCTATGGTAGATGCACTTTCACTTATGTGACACTAACGTAATTTTGATAGGCTTTATATTCGTGATACACCTTGTTGAATTGCGGAGGTTAGATTAGAGGTGTTTACCGTTTCCACCATTACACTACTACAAAAAAATCTAGAAAATTTTAATTTATGAGGATCATAGTATCTCCATGATCTGATTTGCTTCTGCAGAATTTTGAAGCTACAATATAATTATGCAGATAACACGTTTCATGATAGTTGAGCCAATGATATATTAATAAAATAAAATTGGGAGATTTTACACTTTCCACAAACAACAATAATTCATCAATCTTATTTCTTAGTGACCGGATATTCAATAAAATCATAGATAGGTTGTTGGCGAAGTAACTTGCTTGTTAGTCAACGTCAATGTGAGGGTAACTTCTGGCTTTTGAAAAATAATGATTCACCATTTCCAATATACTGAATTTACTACCCTTTTTCCGACTATCTATTGAAAAGAGACCTATAAAAGTTATTTAACTGTACTTATCAAGAATGCTTACAATTATGTTAATAATTCAGGTATTGGCGTCTCCCTGAATTGGTATGAAATTCCCCGTCTATAGCTTGAATACCTGAACGCGATATGCCGCCAGAAACGTGACGATCGAGTAGCTGCATCTGCAATTTAGGCACATTCACTGGAGCACGGGGCCATCTTCGATATTGCGGCATACCCATATTCTACATGTACCGAACAAGCGTGTTGCTCGCCTTCTGATTTACGCTTCGGTCGTGATCAGCAACTACAAGGACCTATCAGAAATTCCATCCTTCTGGTGCATGAAATATCCAGGGGTGTTTCTGTAGTCGAATAATCGAGAATTAAAGCCAGTAGCCTACATATGCAGCTGAAATACTGCTCTCAGGAACCCAGATAGAAATCGAAGGCCTATCAGTATGGGTAAAATCGACACAATTTGAACGACCCAGTGGCTTTTTTTTTGAATTTTTTGAGTCGCATCTATCTTTCGATCATTAGCGACTGTATACAGTTATATTTTAGATTTAACATTTATATCCGTTAAGTATAATAATAAGTGATCGTTAGAGTCTTTGAAGATATCCGCTAAAGTTTCTTGGATTTGATATTTTTGTCTCTGTTTAATGTATTTCGTACACTCGATTAAAATGTGTTTCACTGTTAGACTTGTGGCACATACTTCACATAAAGGTTTTTCACTGTGTTTTAAGCGATATTCGTGGGTAAGGCGTGTATGACCCAACCGTATACGTGTGATAGTAACCTCATCTCTTCGGCATTTGAACTTGGATATACGAGGGAGCACTGATTGTTTAATTTCTTTCAGTTTGGCGTTAGAACGATCCCACTCTTGTTGCCACTCGTTGGCCACTTTCTGTCGGATGTAAGCCCTCGTGCCGATGAGTTTGTTCGATTTTTGGGATGTCTTCGTTGGATGTGGTTTCCCGTGTTAGTTTGTCTACTGCCTCGTTGCCGTCCACTCCTACGTGCGACGGTACCCATATTACACGCAATGCTGCTTTTTTCATTTGGAGATAGTAGAGTTCCCTCTTTATCAGCTGAAGTATTGGATGGTTGGGGTATTGTTGATTCAATCCTGATATGGCACTTAGAGAATCGGTGATTATTAGACATTTATCTATATTTTTTTCATTCGCATATTCAAGCGCTTTCAGTATGGCGAAGAGTTCGCCAGTATAGATAGTGCTTATCGTTGGTATCTTGAATGACTTCTGATAATTATCTGATATGAAAGCTGCTGCTACTCCAGATTCTGTTTTAGAAGCATCGGTGTATATGTGGTGGTAACTTTTGTATTTTTCTAGTAGTGTAGAGAAGTGAATCCGAATTGTTCTGGGGTTCACAGTATTTTTGCCAAGTTCTGTCAAGCTTAGGTCGGAGATAGGGAGGGTTATTGACCAGGGGGGTGGAGTGTGTATGTTAGATTCGTAGCCTGTTGGGATCAGGATATTCAAATAGGATATATATTGATTTACTCTTTCGTAAAATGAGGGGTCGGTTCTCTTTTTCTCTCTGTAAATATATCTGAATCGATCTGCAATTACGTGGAGGTATGTCGGGTTATTGGTATTGGCGTGGATGTTAGCTGCATATGAGAGATATTGTCTTCTGAATGTCAGCGAAGATTCTCCAGTTTCGCATAGTGAGCTCTCGGTTGGAGTTGTGTGGTAAGCTCCTAAGGCTATTCTTATTGCAGTATTGTGGATAACATCTAAACTTTTCAGGGTTGTTTTTTTGGCAGAGTCATAAACCGTGGATCCATAGTCGATTCTGGATCTGATTATAGTTCTATAGATTCTCATCAACATAGAGTAGTCTGCTCCACAGTTTTTCGCTGCAATAATTCTCATTAGATTGAGGTTTTTTTGGCATGTTGTTTCGAGTTGTTCTATATGGCTTTTCTAATTTAGTTTCCCAGTGGCTTTTCATATATCTTTCTGAGCCTACACACTTCCTACATTACATCCATAATAGTCCAAGAGGGGACTGCAGAAAACCTGACCAATCGAGTAACAGTATGAAATGTTTTTAAAATGTTAGTACCTAGGCAAAAGTGGCGCGTAAGTTTTGTATGGCCTTTTTTCGGAAAAAGCAACCAATACATGTCCGAAATACGTTTGACACTTACTATATCTCCAGTTGGTCAAGTGGTCTAAGGAGCATGTTCCACACTATTATGTGCAGACCAAGGGATCACTCTGTATATTATTTTATTTATTTTGTACTGATTTTAGTTACTATGGTTTTTTGCAATAGATGTAATTTGACTGTAATTTGAAAGAGTTGTCAAATATATGTTCTTGTTTTGCCTATGGAATCTCAAAGTAAAACTGAGTTTCTAAATACAAAGTTGGGTTCAGTATAAAACCCACACAGAGCAGGTTCACGAAATGGTGCGTGAGCGTGGGTTCAAATCCCAGCTCGGGCAGCTTTTTTTAAATTTTTTCTTTCGAAATTGAAAAATGATTTGTTTGGGGCGAATATTCGCCGCAAAACAAATCATTTCTCATGTCTGAGAGCTGGCTTCAGAAAATCTGGTCGATCGAGTAACACCATGAAATGATTTCACAAGCTTTCATTTAAATCCATATATGTATGTTTAGTTCAAATCTTGTAAGTTAATTTTGACCCACTTCTAGTTGTCCGATTAACGGATTTGGCAGGTTTTCATTATTCCAATGCATTACGGAATTTTTGCCAAAGAAAGAACAAAATGGCACCAATATGGCGGACGAGTTTTGTGATTATAGTTCGATTCTATTCAAAATTAGTATGTGGGTATTTTTGGGATCGGACATCAATATTTCTTTGCGAGAATTCATTAATTCAAGATGGCGGCTCCAAGATGGCGATGATTCCTGTGATTTTAGTCCGATTCCATTCATAATTGGTGTGTGGGTTTTTTTGGGGTCGTAGATTATCAACTTTTGACAGAATTCAATAAGATGACGGATTTCATGAATGTCTAAAAAGAATTAAATAAAAATGATTGAAGATTTTATATAAAAAAATATTTCTTCAATTGTTTGACCTAGGTTATTCCATGAGTAGCAGATTCAAAAGCTTGCCGCGAATATAAAATAGGTATTCTTGTGTGGCAAGATTTTCAATATGTCACTCACAGAATAATCTAGGTCAAACAAAGAAATTATTTTTTCCTTTTGACTGCATTCGTGTGATTTTTTTAATGATTTTTATTAAAATGTTAGCACTCACAGAGACCATAAGAAAAATAATTTCGTTTCTGGGCAGAATTTGTTCACAAGTTTTGTATGCTCTCTCCGGAACATTTTTCGTACTGCACCAATGGAGTAATAGCTTGGAATTACTCTTGAAATTCAGTGTTTACAGAGTAAAAATATAATATATTTTAGTGCCTCGTTAAATCTTGTTCTAATGCCTTGGCACCAAACTTTTTTTGGTTTATTACTAGATCTATCGAGTAACAGCTTCAAACTACTACCAATTTGAACATTTTTCTATTATATAAAGAAACATCAGTGCCACGTCTATGCCTGTTGAAAATACTTGGCACAAGACTCTCTATTTCCCAAAGTCTTACATGCTATTATTAATATATCCTATTAGAGAGGTATTCACAAATAATCATCCAATAAACAAATATAATTTATTTTTCATTTATTTAAATATTTCACAAGGTATATATATATATATATATATATATATATATATATATATATATATATATATATATATATATATATATATATAAATATATATATATATATATATATATATATATATATATATATACATAATACAACGACATTTTTATCATATATACAATAATGGAATTAATAAAAACTTAATCTAGGAACAAGTAAAGAAATTATTTTTCATTTTTGGCGCATTTGTATAAAAGCTTGTCTCAATTTTTTTAAATCACTTTCATTGAATTCTTTTTAGTAATTTATGAAATTCGTCATTCTATTGAATACTGATAAAAATGGATAATCTATGACCCCAAAAAATGTACATACCAATTTTGAATGAAATCCGACCATGACAACAAAACACGTCGTCTTCTTGGAGCCGCCATCTTGAATTCATGAATTTTGACTAAGAAATCATGATGCCCGACTCCAAAAACCCCCACACACCAATTTTGAATGGAATCGGACTATAATAACAAAAGTCGTCGCCATCTTAGAGCCGCCATTTCGAATTAGTAGATTCTGACAAAAAAATCATGATCTCTGACCTCAAAAACCACACATACCCATTTCTATTGGAATAGGGCTATAGCCACAAAAGTCATCGCTATATTGGAGCCGCCATTTTTTTTAATTCATGAATTCTGGCAAAGAAATCATGATGTCCAGCTCCAAAAGCCCCCACATACTAATTTTGAATAGAATCGAACTATAATCACAAAACTCGTCCGCCATATTAGAGCCGCCATTTTGTTTTTTCTTTGGAAAAAATTCCGTAATCCATTGTCACCGGAATAATGAAAACGAATATTCGCCCCAAACAAATTTTTCAATTTCGAAAGAAAAAAAAAGGTGCTAGAGCTGGGGTTTGAACCCACACTCACACACGCTTCATTTCGTGAACCAGCTCCTCAGACCACTTGACCAACTGGAGAGATAGTAAGTGTCAAACGTATTTCGGACATGTATTACATCGTTTTGGTTGCTTTTTGCCGAAAAAAAGCCATAAAAAACTTTGCGCCACTTTTGCCCAGGCAGTCAATGATTTTTTTAATGTTTGCTGTGAGTACTAACATTTTAAAAACATTTCTTTCTGTTACTCGATTTGTCAGGTTTTCTGCAGCCCGTTCTTAGCCTATAAAGAAGGAAGCGATGACAACCCAATTGAGTGGGTAACTACGGAAACTGGAGAGGGAAACGGTACACAGTACAAATCGATATTGAGAATATTATTAACGTGTCACTTGGTACATTTCCGACTAATGTGATTGGCTGATGATGAAACAACAGAGTAGAAGAGGCTATCAAATCGATGACCTTTCCATCATCATCGAATCTCGACCGTCAACTGTTTCCAATGAAAATTGTAGACTGTCATATTGACGTTCATTATATTCTCTCACCAAATATAACTCGTGCAATGATCATTCTTGGGTGATTGCAGCGAGTTAAAACCGATGAAAATAGCACTAGTTATTAATACCACCGAAAGTAAATTCATACTTTTCACCCAGGCGCGGGGGGAGCAATTACACCCATTGCCCTGCCGAAGCACTTTTTTTAAACAATTCCAAAACTATGGTGAGAGCGTTGCTCCTCTTCTCCTCTCCTAAAAGATGAATTAATACTTTGGCGAGAGAATGGATTCACGAAAAGAAACGGCATAAAGAGCTTCCTATAACTGCTCTGAATATATTGGCTGGGTGTGATAAGGATGAATTTCCTTCAATTCATGAATTTGTACTAGTCCCTTCCGGTGACAAATGGATCTGCTGAGAGGTCATTATCATCGTTGCGGCTCCTTAAAACATATTTAAGATCAACCATGACAAAAAACCGCCTTCTTGGTCTTGACCTTATCACATCCACAGGCATATTCCTATCAATACCGAGAAAGTTATTAAAAGATTTGCAAAGACTGGCCGTAAGAAGAGATTGGAGTTTGATATTTAAGTTAAGGATAACTATAATAATAATATTAATATATCTAGCTACTCTACATTATTTCAAAGTAAATGATTTTTTCAATATCTACACTCATGCGTTTTCATTTCATATTTCTTGAGGGTAAATGTATAGTTAGTCCACTCATGCCTCCTGAAAATAGCTGAAAGACTTTTCTTACGTGTTTTTGTCTCCTAGAAACCGTTTTGGAGTTGCAGCACCTTCTTTCTTCTAGAACGAAATTTTCAAGCACCGTTTTCTTGCGCATAAATCACTCAAAATGCCTCCTCCTTTCAAACAGCATGAACGACAAATACCTACTGAATCATTCATTTTCGGCAACATTCAGCACAGAATACAGCCGGTCCTATCGAAAAAATCCTTCTTAAACCCATGCATCCTTACCTCTAACATCTGTCTCAGATTGAGGTTAGGTTGTTCCTTGTTGATGATGGGGAGAGAGGTAAGGGTACGTGTTGAAGAAAGATTATTTTTTCGATATAACCGGCTTATTTTGTGCCAAGTCTTGCGAAAAATAAGTGATTTAGCGTTCGTAGTACAGTGCTTTCGTAAAGGACTGAATAAATTTATTTTTATCCAAACTATCCATTTCTAAGGAATCTCCTGAAACAGGTCGATTTTCAATCTCAATTTGCCACATTTATAAGGGAAAATTGAATATACAGGGTGATCCACGTTTGACTAATGACGTCCGCGACAATTTTTTCAAAGAAACACCCTATATGTTATTCAATTTTTGGAATCTCCATGGAAAGCTGATTTCAAAAATATATCACACATAGGGTTTGTATACAGTGCGCGTTCCATAAATCCAGTGCTCTCGTAAAGTAATGGATAAATTCGTAAAAAAATTAAAGGAATAATTTTTGGAAAGAACGCTTGAAGCCGTCGAATTCTATTTACATTTGGGCATTCTTTCAAATTTAATTATAACATAATAACATACAGAATGATTCATGTAGGAGAAATGACGTCATCGGTATTTTTTCAATGGCAACTCCATTTTTCATTACGGAATGTGAAGAGGTGATTATGAGTATGCGTGAAATGAAAATAAAATAAGAAAAAATATTTTGAAATATGAAAATACTGAATTTAATGGCAATGATAGCTTCAAACAACGATCGAATTGAATGTTCAAATTGTGCACCGTTTGCTGTCTGACTATTTCCATTACTTGACAGTAGCCATAGCAACCAGAATTTTGTTTTTATTGCTGAATAGTTTTTGTGAAGTTATTTCTTCAAAGAATAACATATCTTATCGTTTGTCGATACATTATTGAGTAGTAACTTCATGGAAAATGATTGAATTTAATGAACGAGAAAGAATTGAAATTATTTGCATGATAGGGTTTGGAGACAGAATGCTCACCCAAAGAGAAGTAGTTGAATTGTTTAATGCAACTCATCCTGATCGGCAACCTATTAAACCAAAGCATGGTGAGCAAAGTTGAGTCAAAATATCGCGATCTTCCTAAATCTGGTCGACCCTCACCACCAGAAGACGATCAGCTTAATGTTGTGTTGGCAGTGCATGAAAATCATCACACAATACTCAACCAATTGTCTTCTGATTTCAATATGGCAGCGTCTACAGTCCACAAAATTTTGAGAAAAGCAAAGCACCATCCTTATAAGGTACGCCTCATCCATGAGCTGACTGAAGACGACTTTGATCGGCGAAATCAATTCTGCGAACAACTGCAACAGCTATGCAATAATGATAATAATTTTGTTAAAAAACAGAATTTTTTCTGACGAGGCTACGTTTGTTTTGAACGACCACGTCAATAGGCAAAATTGCCGTTATTGGGCTACCGAAAATCCCGGATGGATGATGGAGTATCACACTCAAAATCCACAGAAAGTGAATGTTATGGTGTGGCATAGTCGACGGAAGAATTCTGGGTCCCTATTTAATTGACGTGAATCTGACTGGTGCAATATATTTGGATTTTCATCGATTTGACCTCATTTCAGCACTAATAGCTTTGTATCCAGATCTAGAGGAACCTGATCTTCCGAGAACTGAATTATTTTTCCAACAAGATGGTTTATCTCCCCATTATGCAACAGCTGTCCGCGACTATTTAGATGTGGTGTTTCCAAATCGTTGCATAGGGAGAAGGGGACCGATTGAGTTGCCAGCTAGATCTCCAGATTTCACACCACTTGATTACTTCTTGTGGGGATTCTTAAAGAATGAAGTGTATGCTAATAGGCCGGATAATTTAGTAGATTTAAAAGTAAGAATTCGTCATGATATATCCTGACGTTATTGACAATGTTCAAAAAGAATTTATTATTCGTCTTGGCTACTGTCAGATAGCAAACGGTGCACAATTTGAAGATTTAATTTGAGCGTTGTTTCAAGCTATCATTGCCATTCAATTTAGTATTTTCATATTTCAAAATAGTTTTTCTTATTTTATTTTCATTTCACCCATACTCATAATCACCTTTTCACATTTCGTAATGAAAAATGGAGTTGCCATTAAAAAAATACCGATGACGCCATTACTCCTACACGAATCATTCTGTATGTATAATTACATTTGAAAGAAGGCCCAAATGAAAATAAAATTCGACGGCTTCAAATCTATTCCTTTAATTTTTCATGAATTTATCCACTACTTTACGAGAACACTGAATTTAACGGACGCACTGTATACAAACCCTATGTGTGATATATTTTTGAAATCAGCTTTCCATGGAGATTCCAAAAATTGAATAATATATAGGGTGTTATGTTTAAAAGAATTGTCGCGGACGTCATTAGTTAAACGTGAGTCACCCTGTATATTTACTTTTTCCTAATAAATGTGGCAAATTGAGATTAAAAATCGATGTGTTTCAGGATATTCCTCAGAAATGGATAGTTTGGCTGAAAATGAATTCATTCGGTACTTTACGAAAGTATACTGTATATTAGCAATGGAATATTGTGGCATTTCAGATAAATTTTTAAATTTCAGAAACAAAACATCTTTGAGCAGGAATCAAACCCACAACCTCTAGATCTCTAGTCTCACGCTCTACCAACTGAGCTATTGAAGATACCGTTTTCTCCTAGAATCCAACCACTGAACAAGATTGATGAATAAAAATTGCGAAAAAGGAAAGTTCAGAATAGATATATAAAAAAAAGGGAAATTTTGGTATTCTACACAAATTTTCAAATTCCAGAAAAAAAATCATCTTCGAGCAGGAATGGAACCCACGACCTCTAGATCTCTAGTCTTACGCTCCACCAAATGAGCTATCGAAAACACAAGGTTTCATCTGCGTTTCGAGATACCGCTTGTGATATTATTAGTGTAGCCTATATTGGTTGGTCCACGGGAAAGTAGATTTATATGTTGGAATTGTTCAGGGAATTTTTTTTAATTTGTATGGAATCCTTATCGGAGGAAGTCAGATACAGTGAAAACCTATCCTTAAGGATGCAGATGCGAAAATAATGTAAGCTTAAACTACTCATGCTCACTGCAAATAGCTGTTTGTCTTTTCTTGAGTGTTTTTGAATGAGGGGAAACGAACTCGGAAGAAAAACGCGGCAGTTTCACATCGTTTCCGAGTAAGTGCCCTTTTAAGAGAGCCGCGTATTGAATTCCGAAGGCAACATGTAAATACAGGGTGTTTCATAATTAATTGAATGCTGATCCTAAAGGGCGATCATCCCTGGATGATTTTAAGAAGAATTCTTCACATGAACATAGGTCCGCAACCACTTTATTTCTGAGATACAGGATGTTGAAATTTAACAAAAAAATCAGTTCTTCCCCAATATCTCTGAAACCGCTCTGGCTTTTTTTTCAATTTTGGTACATGTACAGTAGCATGAAAATACATTTTTTCCATGACAAAGGATTTCTTAATTTTCATCAGTGGCATGCCCTGTCATATTTCTGATCAAAATAATGATACGCCACTGTCTTTTTTCCAAATTAATATTATTTTTGTAATTGTCCTCTATCTTCTCATAAAAATGGTCTTTCGATTTAAAAAATAAAATACATTCATTTGCTTGTCCCTAATCGATTTTTTCTCTGAGTCTTAATTTCACAATTGTGGTAACCAAAGGATCTAGGCAAGATTTTTATAATTTCATGGTAACTATCATTTCGTTTTTGTAATGAATACGCATAAAAATACACTTTTTATTTAAAAAAACACAACTATTATGAACAGAAAATACCAAAATCAAATAAAGTGTTCAAAATGTCCGCCTCCTGCAAGTATGCACGCTTCAGCCCTCTTTGTCATTAATGAAAATTGTAAATAAACAAGATATCATACAAGCAAAATATACTTGTTAGTGATTTATATGAAATAGAATAATATGATTAGTAATAGTTAGATAAATGTAAAATAATGAATATGTAATACAAAAAAAAAGTAAAAGAAGTTAAAAAAAAATTGATTCACAAATAACATTATAAAATTTGAAAACATCAAGAATAAAGATATACACATACATACAGTGTGACCCATTTTTAATGGAAACACCCCCCAAAAATTTGAAGTTGTAAACAGATTTTAATAATTTTTGAAATGTCAAGGTCTACCTTGGGACAAAATTTGAAATGTTTATTCCAATTTTCAGGGCATACTACGATATTTTTTCTTAGTCGAAAATCAAGATTTTTTATTAGCGATTTTTTTATTGGAAAAATCACTACGCCACTGGATTCAGAGTGCCTCTAAACAGATGTGACCAAAATTTCATGAAAAAATATTCATTAATAACAAAGTTATGACAACTCAAAAATTCGAAAACACACACAGCTAAAGTGACTGAAATACACCCTATATCAACAGATATAGCCATGAGAATATTTTTTTTATGATTTCAACAATAAAGTGCCGCCAGATGAAAAAAAAAACAAATAGCGTAAATTTTTTTAATGAAAATAACGGAATTACATTCAAGTTTTCACGCAAATTAACTAAAACTAAGACCTAATTGATTTTTCAATTTAAATCTTAGTTGCCATAGAAATGATATTACAGTTTGACACTTGTGAAAGATTCAAATGTACTATTGTCAACAATATTCACCTTACAATTCTTCGAATTATTTTGTGTCACGGCTGCAAGATTGAGCGTAAGAGAGAAAATTGAAATTGTACGCCTTTCGGGAGATGACGTTAGAAGTGCTAGAGAGGTTTGTAGAGTATTTAATGAGAGACATCCAGATCGTCCTCGTATTAGCTGCGGTACGGTAAATAAAATAAATAAAATATTCAATGAAACTGGTGCAGTATCAAAAATGATGTTAAAAAGTAATCCTGTACAAAGACGAAACAGGAATGACATTCCTGTCATTTTAGATTATTTCGGAAATAATCCTAATGCCAGTATAAGGAATGCCACCTTAGATTTGAATATTCCACGAGAAACCATTCGGAGATGTCTCAAGGCGAAGAATATTAAACCTTTCAAGCCAAAATTTTTACATACACTGCAAGAAGGCGACGAAGCAAGACGTCTGGAATATTGTTTATGGGCCCAAGGGGAATATTTAAACAATATAAACACAGAGTTTTGGGATGCTATTCACGAGCTGCCAATCAATGAACGATCAAATTTAATTGTCCAGTTAGATGGGTGTTCAGCTCATTATTCCAGAGCTGTGAGGCAATGGCTTAACGAACATTTTTCCAAACCAATGGATAGGCCGTGGTAGTCCGTTTATAGAGTGGCCACCCAGATCTCCAGACCTCACAGTTTTGGACTTTTTTCTCTGGGGACTTCTCACACAAAAGGTTTACAAAAACCGCTCAGAAGATAGGAATGAACTTTGTGCAAGAATTCGACAGGTATGTGCAGATATTACCCCACAAGAACTAAGGAACGTAATCAGAAACATTCGTAAGCGCTACGACAAATGTATCGAAATACGTGGTGGATTAGTAGAGGCTACTAGAATATGAGTTTGAATTAATTGTTGCACTGAATTGAAACATTTCAATAATTAGTTTTCATAGTTACGTTAATTAAAATTTTTTCCTTCATTATTAGTTGAATTGTGTGAATGTAATTCCGTTATTTTCATTAAAAAAATTTACGCTATTTGTTTTTTTTTCATCTGGCGGCACTTCATTGTTGAAATCATAAAAAAATATTCTCATGGCTATATCTGTTGATATAGGGTGTTTTTTGTGACTGTTAGCTGTGCGAGTTTTCGAATTTTTGAGTTGTCATAACTTTGTTATTAATGAATATTTTTCCATGAAATTCTGGTCACACCTGTTTAGAGGCACTCTGAATCCAGTGGCGTAGTGATTTTTTCAATAGAAAAATCGCTAATAAAAAATCTCGATTTTCGACTAAGAAAAAATATCGTAGTATGCCCTGAAAATTGGAATAAACATTTCAAATTGTCCCAAGGTAGACCTTTTAGTACTTGACATTTCAAAAAAAATATATTAAAATCTGTTTACAACTTCAAATTTTAGGGGGGTGTTTCCATTAAAAATGGGTCACACTGTATAATAAAGGTATAGACATACATACATATCTATATTTCCTTCTAACTGTGATTGTTAGTTGGAACTTGGATACACAAATATGTATATTATATTCGATTATATTCGAAGAGTTGGGAAAACAGTTTTCTCTCATTTTCATATATATATTTTTTTATTTTCCTTTTGAAATTAATTATATTGGAACATTTTTTATTTCTTCAGGCAACGTATTATAAATTTTTATTGAAATATAAGAATAAGCTCTTTGTGTTATAGATTTTGTAACATGTGGGAGAATGTGCTTATTTCGATTTCGTGTGTTGTACTCATGATTAGGAATCTCAATTTTAATTTTATTTTTCTGGGAGTGGTATCTTACATTAACACAAAGGTAGAATAATTGCCTTATGTCCATAACTTTCAGTTCTTTATAGAGGCTATCGGAATTGTATCTGGAATTTTTCTGTAGAATTAGTTTCAAAAATCGTCTTTGTAATACTTCCAATCGGTTCAGATGTGTTTTGAGCGTACCACCCCAAGCTGTAATACCATAGCGGATATGGCTTTCTACGAGAGAAGTATATTACTCTCATTTCTGGGATAGGTAGGTAGTTGTTCAAGTATTTAAATTTATATAGGATGGTTTGGAGTTTTCTAGTAACATATTTGATATGGTAACATATCATATACATTACATTGACTCGCGTACTCTTTGGAAATTTCCTGGAGTATTCCTTATTGCTTCACAGGAAACTATTACGCGGTTTTGCAATTCTTCCTCAGTTAGAATTGGTTGACTGTACACCAAAGTCTTAAAAATAATCAAGACTGTTTGAGTCTGGGGATCTAGCTGGCCATGATTCTGTTCCCACATGACCTATCCAGCGATTATGAAAGTTTTGGTTTGAATATTCGCGTGCCAGAGCACTGAAATGAGCAGGTGCATAAACCACATGCGATTTCGCATTAAAATAGGAACATCTTCCAAACAGAATTGGCAAATTATCTTCAAGAAATCGGCGATAGTTATGTCCATTTAATCTGCGTGGTAAAAAAAAAGATCCAATTAGGTAATCTCCAATAATTCCAGCCCAGACATTTGATGAGAACTGCTCCTGGTGATGAGATTCCACGATTGCATGCGGATTTTCCACGGCCCAAAAATTATTATTATGAAAATTTCTGATCCTGTTTTTAGTAAAACTAGCTTCTTCCGTGAATGAAATTTCCCTGTCAAATAAAGGATTTTTGGTAACTTTTCGGAAGAACCATTGGTAGAAATTCACTCGTAATGGAAAAACACGAGGAAGTAGAGCCCGAACCCGTTGAATGTGAGAGGGATATAATAAATAATCATGAAGAATCCTCCATATTAGAATATGGGCGATATTCAAGTTATTGGCAACTTGCCTCGTACTTATTTCAGGATTTTCGCCAACTGAATTTAAAACAGCTACCTCAATTGCTAGAGTTCTTGCAGTCCGATGTGCTGCTTTCAAGTGGTGGTTTGGCTCAAAACTTCCTGTTTCACATAACATTCTGTGGGCGCTTGAAATCGTTCGAGCATCTGGAACCATTCTTTTTGGGAAGCGCTCTTGATACAGTCGCCTGGCTTCATATGCGTTTCCGTCAGCAAGCCAATACAAGTTATGCACGTCTGCTAATTCGGTATTTGTGAAATTTACCATGTCTTTTTTTTAATAAACAAGATAAACAGGATTTCTTCTCAGGAATTAACAGAATCAGGGATTCGATCAAGTTCACGATGGAGATGGAAACCAACAGTGCCTTACCCTTTCTCGATGTGAACGTTGAGAGTAAAGGCAATGAAATTCGCACCTCCGTCTACAGAAAGAAGACACATACAGGGCAGTACCTCAGTTACAGCTCCAACTATCCGAATTCGACGAAGAGAGGAATCGTGAGAACATTGGTGGAGAGAGCGACGCACATATGCAACGACGCGGAGTCACTAGATGCCGAATTAAACCACATCAGAGAGGACCTCCACCGGAATGGATATCCCAAGAAACTCCTAGAAGAAGTATTGAAACAACTCGGGAGAACGAAGACATCTGAAGAGCAACAACAAAGCACAGTGATCTGCCTTCCGTACATCAGAGGTGTCTCCGAGAAGATCAGAAGGATCGGAAACAAGTTCAACATCAAGAGCTGCTTTCAATCCGGCAGTACTTTACGGAGTTTCCTGACCAAGACCAAACCTGACAACAAAAATGAAATCAGTAAGAATTGCATTTATGAAGTTCCATGCGAATGCGGAGATTCCTACATTGGAGAGACAAAGAGACCGTTATCGGTAAGATTGGATGAGCACAAGAAATGGACTCGTGGAGAAACATCAAAATCGGGAATCGCTGACCACGCCTGGACAGAGCACCATCGAGTTCTATGGGACGACGCAAGTGTTCTACATAGAGAGGAGCATTGGTTCAAACGAAAGTTCAAAGAGGCCGCCTACATCGAAGCCAATAACGCCTTTAGTCAACCAAGCGTTGAAATCAAGAACGTATGGAAACCCCTGATTGCTCTTTCTGGCGGGCTGCAGAGGCGCGAAACTTCACGCACCACCACACCGCGCGAAACTACACGCACCGCTGCACATGGCGGAATTGCACGCATCATTGCGCCGACAGTCATATAAATTGGTAAGTAGCATCTAAACTTGTCAGTATTCACCTGAAGACGATTGCAGATACAAGCATTCGAAACGTCGTGAAAGCCTTTTGAATACATTAAGATGATGGACGTCCGAAACGATAGTAATCAAGTTACCACATCGTCTACAACTTTCAAACAAAAGTTATTATAACGTAAATAATATCACGTATCTAACTGAAGAAGTGTAAAAATTGTTCATGTTGAAAACAACGAAATGTGTTCTTAGCATACTAGATGTTTCTAGCCCTCAAGATAACCCTACTACGCTTCAACGGCTGATTTCGCATAGGGACAAGCAAATGAATGCATTTTATCAATTTTTCGAAGTCAAAAACAGTTCGTCGGCAAGATACCATTTTTATGAGAAGATAGAGGACAATTACAAAAATAATAGTAATTTGGAAAAAAGACAGTGGCGTATCATTATTTTGATAAAAAATATGGCAGGGCATGTTAACAGGGACGCCACTGAAGGAAATTAAGAAATACTTTATCATAGAAAAAAAGTATTTTTATGCGTACTTTGCATATGCCAAAATTTGGAAAAAAGCCAAAGAAGTTTCAGAGATATTGGGGAAGAACTGATTTTTTCAGAAATAAAGCGGTTGCGGACCTATGTTCATATGAAGAATTTTTCTTGAAATCATCCAAGGATTATCGCCCTTTAGGATCAGCATTCAATCATGAAACGCCCTGTACAAACGGCATATTCTTAATTTAGCCGAAATGGAACTCGTTCATAAAGACTTATAGTCTAATCAACAAGTTCAAAAACGTGTTAAATAGATATAAAGCTCCTAAAAATATGAGCGATAGCTCATTCGATTCGGAATGACGTCTAGGAAAATGTTTTTCAAGGGTTTATTAGCACGTAAAAAATTGCGATTGTTATTAACAAAATAAGATTAAAAAAAGAAGGTATTTCGTTTTTCGTTAATAATTTCTAAAATAATGATATTTAAGGAATTATGGAAGAAGATCCTGAAAGAGGAGGAACAAAAAATTTCTTGAGTCCATAGCTGTATCTATATTATTTAACAAGTTATAAGCTATGAAATTTCAAAAAATATAAAAAAAATATAATTTTTTTATAAACAAATGCTTATAAAAACTGGTAAACAATGGTTACAGAATCGATTTTGAATTCATTTCGAAGATAAATGAATTTTTTATAAAAATGACTTGAATGTCCTCTACCGTATCTCTTATAGTTCAAAAGTTATAACAATTTATAACTTGACAAATTATGGAACAGCTGTAATTTCATTATCATATAATATGTAACAATGCTATAAAAAATACAAAAAAAATGTTTTCTATACTTTTTAAAAAAAAATATAAGGTTAATATTATTCATTTATAAAAATTGTTAATTTAATAAACAATGAAATTATTTATAAAAAAAAAATTTCTCTGTTAATTCATTGAAAGAGGTCAATGATGATTTTTAAGAATAAAATAATTTCTTAACTAATTATTTAAACAATTGAATTATAAAAAAACGATTATAAACAATAAATTTTTTTATTTAAGAAATATTTTTTTTTATCATTATTTTACCTGTGAAATAAGATGGTAAACATTTTTTTTTAAAAATCCCAAAATAGTCTGTTTGTTTATAAACAATTTCTTAACAAATGACGTAAACATTTTTTTCCCAATGTTAATTGATACCTATATTAGATGCGAAAACAGCAATAATAAGATATTACTAAAAAAAACTTTTTTAATAACATTTTTTAGAAATTTCATTTTTTGTTAATTTAAAAAAATTTAATTAACAAAATAATAAACTTTAATAAATTTTTTTGCATTGTTCATTGAGTACCTGAATGGAAAGAGCTCCACGAAGCGAACATTTTATAGACCAATTATTTAAACTTTTATATCGTAATTTATAAAAACAGAGATTGGAAAAAAATTTGTTGATTAACAATGGTGTAACTTTTTGAAAAGTCGACATGAAAATATTTTTTTACCAAGGTTTTTTTCGTTCAAGTGTCTAGATTACACCATAATTTATTCAAATTTTTTAATTGTTATTTAATACTATAAAAAAATTATTTTAGGTGATATAACGGCTTTTTAGACGGTGCGCCTATGCCGTAACGACCTCGCGGAGCCCTATTTTCAGCGTTAAAAAAAATTATGAATAATAGAGATAGAGTTCCGGGAAGTAGGACTTTTTTATTGGAAATTTCCTCCCCTTTCAGGATATTTTTTTATAATTCCTTAAATATCATTATTTTAGAAATTATTGACGAAAAACGAAATACCTTCTTTTTTTAATCTTATTTTGTTAATAACAATCGCAATTTTTTACGTGCTAATAAACCCTTAAAAAACATTTTTCTAGACGTCATTCCGAATCGAATGAGCTATCGCTCATATTTTTAGGAGCTTTATATCTATTTAACACGTTTTTGAACTTGTTGATTAGACTATTAGAAATGAACAAGAAAGCAGTCCGGACATTGAAATTGAAACTATGACGTTGAAGGTTATCGAACTTGGCTCATTAAGAACTCATCGCGAATATTTCAAGAGATTTATTTTTTATTTCTCGATAGACTATCAATGGTAGTGCAGCAAGTGAGTTTAACCAAAATTGTACGATTGTTTGAGAGTTCCTTCAGGAAATTTTGAGGAATAATTGATTCAAGGAGTTCCGCATATTTCAGATCGGCTACTCTATCAGCCTTCCTTTGACTGACCCCGATGTTGTTTCGGTTTATTCCTTCATTTTCGGACAGATATGGTTGAAATAGTTTCAAATTTCATATCAAGCGACATCCGGCATACTAATTCCTGGAATCGATTCTCACAATGTAAACTGTAGGAAAAGTGAATCGATTTAGATTGGACTTCCTCACTTTCAGTAGTACGTAACCGCTGTCTTGGGAGTAACATTGAATACGTACAAACACGGCAGCTCTCCGGGGAATTGTTTGGAAAGTTATACCCCATTTACACAGTTTATATTACTACCGTAAACTTTAGGCCGGAAATGTGGAGCAGATGAGAAGGGAAATTATGTGTGTGGATGATAAATTATTTGGTAGATTAAGATGATATAGGATAATGTGACGCAGTAGTGATGGTTCAGTCAATAGAAACTAGTTCCGTTAAAAAACAATAACTCCGTTTTCACTTATTGCACACAAACTTTTTGACTGAAAACACCACTTTTATATATATATATATATATATATATATATATATATATATATATATATATATATATATATATATATATATATATATATATATATATATATATATATATATATATATATATATATATATATACCAGGTGATTCTCCAAGGTGGCTTACCCCTATAAATTTTTTATTATTAAAGATAGAAAAACGAAATTTGGGGGTTGTTTATTATAGTTCGATTTACATTTCTTGACACAATTACTTGCTTTGCCGTACTTCCGGTTCGACCAGAAATGACCCCAACTTTCGATTTTTAGATGGGACATCCTATATATTTTCACTTTCGATCGAGAATGACATTCTGAATCCAACAACACCTCATTTGTCAATATTTGACAGATAAAGTCATTTTTATTCCAATTTTTATTTTTCGATCTAGAATGCCATGGCTCGTGTAAATCGCTTCATTCTTGATCAAGTAACATTGGAAAAATACGACTTTGAGGCTTATGACTTCACAGTCATTTTAAGAATTATTTAAAAGTCGCAAATTAGTCCATTGAGGTTCTTAATTTTCAAAATGACCTCCTCCTGGATCACGACAAAGTTCAATTGTTGCGCGCACCACATTGATTAGCTGTTCCGCAGTGATGTTCTGGAAGGCCACCCTTACTTTATACTCCAGTTCTTCACGAGTAGCTGATGCTCTGTTATACACCTGATTTTTAATTGTTCCCTAGAACATGAGAATGTACCTCGCAGGCCACTGAATAGGTCCATAAGAGCCAATCAATTTTTCTGGGAAGGTGTCATTCAGATGTTCTCTTACGATTTGAGATTTGTGAGGTGCGCTCCATCTTATTGAAAATAGATATCAACTTGGTTAGCCAGTGGCAAATCTTCAATGAAATCATTAATTTGATTTCTAAGGAACTGTAGATATCTCTCCGCAGTAAGTTGTCCGTCGAAAATTATTGGCCCCAAAAGTTTTCCTCCGATAATACCCATCCAGCAATTGGAAACAAATCGCTCTTGAACATTTCAGTACCTTTTATTATTTTGATTGAACACACCCAAGTTGGTGAATCGAGTTTCATCTGAATAAATAATTTTAAATGGAAAACCTATATCTTCTCTGAATTTAGGCAAAAACCAGTTGCAATAAGTTAATCTTCGGTTGTGGTCGTTATCGTAAAGATGTTGGTGTAGTTGGTAGTTGAATGATCGATAATTATATTTGTGAAGAAGTCTCAAAACGGACGAATAACTTATATCACACTCTGAAACAATTTGGCGAATTGACGCCGTACAATTCATTCCAACATGGGCCAACACATCTACTTCTTTTTCTTCACTGACGATGGAGTTATTGGCATTTTCTTCTGGTTCATTTCGCATTTTCCTTTCAAGTTTTGGGAAATAATGCCGAGTGGGATGGCGACGATTAGGGAAACTCTGAGCATAAATTCGAGATCAAATCAAATCAACTTTATTCAATTCAAATAATCAATTACATAATAACCATTTTATGTGCAATTTTACATTCATCAAATTCTCGAGAATCACACCTAAGCATAGAATATGCTTGTACTGTGCCAATTCTCTCAAATTGGATGATTACTTACGACTATAAAAAATAAAAAAAATATTACGGTGCGGTTTGAGGTATCAAACAAAAATTTATGAGTAGCGGGGAGAAACATGGGATGCAACAGTTGCATTCTTACTTGCTTCTCCGTAAATTAGCAACATGTCAATTTTCTCGTTTCTAGTATAATTTCACATCAAATTATAAACTACGCAACAAATACATTTTTAAAAGTGACAGCATATTCATTAGTTTATTTATTTAGGTAGTCCTAGCAACAGCTTCAATTGTTTGTCACGGATAACTAGAATAACAGGACTTAGTACATAAGTATACCGAATAAGTATTATTTGTTATTAGGTATGATCGCTTTTTGCAAATATTCAGAAAAATAGTGAAAATAAAGAGAAAGTGTGTGGTATCAAATTATTCGTAAACAAATGATCTTTCACAAAAAGCCAACGAGCCACCACCTTTCCATTTGAAGAAATCAAGTTAACTGGAAAAATTCATATTTGCGACTTTTAAATAATTCTTAAAACGACTGTGAATTCGTATTTTTCCCATGTTACTTGATCAAGAATGAAGCGATTTACACGATCCATGGCATTCAAGATCGAAAAATAAAAATTGGAATAAAAATGACTTTATTTGTCAAATATCGACAAGTGAGATGTTGTTGGATCAGGAATGTCATTCTCGATCGAAATAAGTAAAAATATATAGGATGTCCCATTTAAAAATCGAAAGTTGAGGTCATTTCCGATCAAACCGGAAGTACGGGAAAGCAAGTAAATATTTCAAAAAATGTAAATTGAACTATTATACACAACCTCGAAATTTTGTTTTTCTATCTTCATTAATAAAAAAGTTATAGGGGTGAGACACCCAATTTTCTTTACCTTTTTCACTACTATAGAACCTTATACTATGCTCTAGTCGATACATATCTATAAAGAGAGCATTAATAAAGTGGTTCTGGTATCGAAAATATATATCCAACAATACATCTAACAAAAATCCACGATTAAACCATATCAAAATTGAAATTTATGGCAAACATTGAACTAAAGTAAGTTTTGACCATCCTGTATGGCAATTCACATCAACAGAAAACCCACTAATGGGATTCGAGAGAGTTTCTGTGGGAAAAGTAATGATATACAATAAAATGTAATGGTAGAAATTGAAAAAATATAATTTTATATGATTGTGTAGATAGTATGTAAGAGTTAGAATTAGATATCATTCATAAAATCATTAACATTAATTAGAACAGCAAATAATTCGGTAGAAAGTGATACAAACTCGGAAATATGTAAAAAAATAAAAATTGGTTAGTGTTGCTATGGACCAGGATAACAAGTTCTGAAAGGAGATTGAAAAAGGTTAAGAAAGAGAAGCCACGCTGAAAAATTGTAAGAAAAGCATTATTATTATACAAGAAAACCTGTCAATAAAAATTCCCGAACGAGTAAGAGTTTTGAAAAGCAGAAGTGAGGAAGTAAATAGACAATAAAAATTCCTCCTACCTGGTCCAGAAAATAAATCCTTGGAAGGAGTGCAGGTGAGCTGTCATTGAGATCCCAGAAATACGTCCACTGGATTAGAAACGTCAACAGAAAAGCAGCCACAAGGTATTCATAACCAAACTCATCAAAGTGCAACTTTCGTTTCGTGTCTCAACCACTGGTTATACTGTTTTGGGTTGAACTTGAACGAGACATTTTTTAAACCACATTCCATGAGAAAAGACTGATAATGAGATCTAACTTTCTTCATTAATTTTTCACTGTCACAAACATTCACACTGTACTATTTTATATCATTGTTTTGCTAGTATAAGGTAGCTATCGCAGAGTAGGGTGTATTTAAGTTTTGATTTGAATAAAAACCAAACAATTTGATTATTTTCTGCAACCTGTGTTTATTTTCCAATTTCTAACTTTACTTTTCTCAACTGAACAACTTTTATTATCGAATCGTTAGTGCAAGGCAAAGCAACACCGATTACAGGAACCGGCTACTGAGAAAGGAGTAATTCATGTTCATAGGCGTACCTGACTGAGCTGGGATAAATTAAAAAGGTTTGAAAAAGAAAAAGGTAACAAAACATAGAAAGCCGGTATTTTTTATTTGTTATGATAGGGTTTCAGAATTATAATCCATGAAATAAATTCACAAAAATATACAAATTCAAAATCATATAATCATTCCATCATAACAATATATATATATATATATATATATTCATATATATATATATATATATATATATATATATATATATAATATATATATATATATATATATATATATATATATATATATATATATATATATATATATATATATATATATATATATATATATATATATATATATATATATATATATATATATATATATATATATATATATATAGTGTCTCCCATTTAAAATGGAACAACCCAGTGTAATACGCATTTTTCAATCTATCAAAAAAAAAATATTAAGCATCAGAAACTGTATCTTGACACAAATATTCATAACTTCAGTTTCATTACCAAGGTACTCTATGATTTTTTTTTGTCAAACACGTCAAAAGTTTATCAAGCAATTTTTGTTTTCAAATTTGACTACACCACTGGGTTCGTAGTCGTTATAGATAAGAACCATCACATTTGAAAATAACAGAAAATTAAAAATTCACTTTCAAGTTATACAGAAGTACATTCTTACCTAGCCGATAAAAACGAAATGAACAGAAACAAGTTTTAAAGTATCAAAATTATTCATTCAATAATAAAACAGAAAGCAGGACAAAAATTGTTCCCTTTAAATTCTGCAAAACTCAACTAAAACAAGCTTTTATAAAAGATATCAATAATTCGAGGAAAGCTGAACTAATACATTAGGTATAGATATTTTACAGCTAATCATAAATGAAATAATAGTTGTTAGTTGCGTGCATTCAATAATGGCACTGTAATTATTTGGAAGAAAGAATTGAAATCGTAAGCATTTCTGGGAACAATTATCATAGTGAAAGGGAAGTAGCTAGGATATTAAATATCCTAGCTGATTTTAATCACATACATCCAAATGACTTCCCATTGACAGAAGCACTGTTAGCAAAATTAACAAAACATTTAAAGAAACTGGTGCAGTAACCAAACATATTTAAAAAAATAATCGCCGAAGAAGAAATTTAAACGGTCGTGCCATTGTAGATTATTTTACAAACCACCCAAACAGAAGCTTACGAGTCGCCAGTTTGGATTTGAACTTACCGAAAGAAAATATTCGGCGATGTCTGAAACGAAACAAAATGAAAGTATTTAAACCTAAATTTCTTCACACTTTAAAGGAAGGTGATGAAGTGAAACGTATGGAATTTTGTTTGTGGGCACAAGGCGAGTAACTGAATACGAGACATTTTTTGAACCACATAATGTTTGGTGATGAAGCTTCTTTCAGCACCAATGGTGTAGTATCATCGCCAAATGCTCGGTATTGGGCTACTGAAAATCCGCATTGGGTCATAAATTAAAAAAGTCAATATTCCGAAAAAGTTAACGTTTGGGTACAGTAAAAGATAGAATAATAGGTCCATATTTTTTCGATGAAAACATGAACGGGCAAATGTTTTTGGAAGATTTTAAATAACCAATTATCCGACAAAATAGAAGAAACTCCACTTGCGGAACGAGTGAATTTACATTTTTAGCTCGACGGCTGTTCCGTTCACAATTCCAGGATTGTTGAACAGTGGCTACATGACCACTTCGCAAATCATTGGATAGGACGAGGCAGTGACTTAATTGAATGGCCACCTAGGTCGTCTGATCTAACAATACTAGACTTTTTTCTATGGGGTATTCTGACATAAAAAGTATACAAAACGAGACCAAGGAATCGAGCTGAACCCATGCAAAGAATACGACAAGCTTGTGCCGAAATTACACCTCAACAAATAAGAAATAGTCTAAAAGATATTCGGAAGAGATACGATAAATGTATCGAACTGAATAGAGTTTTGGTAGAAGCCACAAAAATTTAAATATTCAGTTTTACATTAAAGTTTATTTCAGTTTT
The DNA here is from genome assembly GCA_018342105.1 of Gonioctena quinquepunctata. Classification (NCBI taxonomy): domain Eukaryota; kingdom Metazoa; phylum Arthropoda; class Insecta; order Coleoptera; family Chrysomelidae; genus Gonioctena; species Gonioctena quinquepunctata. The sequence goes on along the minus strand of JAFIRS010000004.1, from coordinate 1,617,088 downwards.
AGTTTATGCTTAATGGCGTTTTATTGTTGAATAAATACTTTAAAACTTGTTTCTGTTCATTTCATTTTTATCGGCTACGGAAGAATGTACTACTACATAAATTGAAAATGAATTTTAAATTTTCTGGTATTTTCGAATACACTTATAACCTACACTTAAATAAATGATTTTAAGGGAATATAATTTACAAATCCAGTGGAGTAGTCATATTTTTATTAGAAAATCGCTTCCACCACAAATTGCTCACATTACCATACTTTCAGGAGTTATAACTGTAGAACGAAATGAGCTATTGACTTCGGATTTTCACTGTACAAGTTCACTGGTGTTCTACTTGGTATCGGCAGTGTTGCCAGATTTCAAATATGTCTATAATCTAAATAAAAATTATAATCAAACTTTGTTTTCAAAATTAAAGTTGTTGTAACTTCATTGTCAACCCATTTTTTCCATAGAAATTTTGATGGTTTTTATTCATAACGACTACGAATCCAGTAGTGTGGTCAAATTTGAAAACAAAAATTGCCTAATAAACTTTTGCCGTGTTTGTCAAAGAAAAAAAAAACCATAGGGTGCCTTGGAAATGAAAGCAAAGTTATGAACATTTGTGTCAATATACAGTTTTTGATGATTGATGTTTTTTTGAGACTGATTGAAAAATGCGTATTCTACAGGGGTGGTTCCATTTTAAAAGGGTCACACTGTATATAATTATGTTTCTTGTTTCTTGGGGGTTTGGTTCATATCAGAAATGATAATCTTTTTTAAAGTGATAATTTTATTACATTTCCAACATTTCGACTGTGACCACAGTCTTCTTCAGGGATTTTTTCGGGGCTAAGGATATTAACGATTGGAACTGAATCACTATTTTGAAAAACAATGACAAACAACCACAAATACCATTGCATGAGATATGCGAGAAAATTTTGTTTGTGTGGCACACATTATTAAAATCACACTTCTCACCAATGCTTTATTTGGGTACGGCGATATGTATACATATAAAAAAAATATACATTGAGTCTCGAATTCAGAAATTGGTGTCATAAAAATTCTTTGGTGGTGAATGCAAAGAAAACTGTTGTGATGCAATTTTATTCCGGGACGAATAATTTTTTTTTATAACTTTCATGTTAGAGCAGGTGATGAAATAATTGAATCATCAGATAACACCAAATTCCTTGGTACATATATCGATGGTAACATGACCTGGGAGTCGGGTATAAATCATGTCAGTAAGAAAGTTAACAGTGGGTACTACGCAATTAGACAATTGAGGTCCAATTTCAATAGAGCCCAAATATTAAATGTTTACTTTGCTCTTGTATATGCCCATATTTCCTATAATATTGCTCTTTGGGGTTTCTACTAAGGAAATGAGCCATGCATTAGTACAGGTTGTTCAAGTATCAAGTGTACCAGCATTTGTATGAACATGATGGGAATCGAATATTAGTTTATTATGACTGGTTACTTCAGAATACAAACTTTTTAACAAAAAATTAAACCGACGAAATACGGAACTGAACAGTAAAATATTAAATAAACCTTCTTAGTCACAATAACTAAGCTCCTAAACTAATGTAAGTAACTAATTTGGAGTCGGCGCCAAACAAACAATCAACGAAGATCATTAAATTACTTCAAAAAAATCATCAGAATGTAAACGCCCAACTCGAAGCCATCATTTTACGCCTTACCTAATTCATTTGCTTGTTTGTTTGGCGCCGACTCAAAATTAGTTACTTACATTAGTTTAGGAGCTTAGTTATTGTGACTAAGAAGGTTTATTTAATTTTTTACTTTTCAGTTCCGTATTTCGTCGGTTTAATTTTTTGTTAAACAGTTTTTATTTTTCAATTTTTTGTGGCTGAAATCTACTAATTACTGATTGCTTGTTTTTTTATTACTTCCAAAATTCTTACCTACCCACCTCACTTCAACTATTACCAGTTAAATAATATGATTATCTACTTTTACTATTTGTTGTAATATAAATTATTTTTGTTGTTCTGGTTAGTTTATTTCATTACTTTGTATATCATTCCATCCTCTCATAGAATATAATGATTTGTGATAATGACATCGTCATTGTCAACTACATATGTGTGCCAATGTTCACAAGTGAAAAATCAATTATCCCCTATTTTTCTACCCGTAAGGGTGGATAATTCCATTCGAAATCCAAATATGATCAACTATGATGTATAAGTTATCTGATAAAAGAAGAATCATCCAAATCGAAGATCCCAGTACAAAGTTATGCCTAATAGAATCGGTTAACGGACTAGAATTCAGAGGGTGAGTGATCAATATCCTTCATTTTGCTACCCTTAGGGGTGGATTCCATATTTTAAATTCAAATGGGACCAATTTCAAAGTACACCCTATCTACTGAAAAAAGAATTATCGGAATCAGACGCCTCAGTAAAAAGTTATGCGTGATCATACTTAAAAAATATAATAAAAAAAAATAAATATACGCGTCGACTAGAGAATAATAAAGTTTCACGAACAAGGGAATGTTCAACAGAAAAAACTGTAGATTGTGGGCGCAACAAAATCAGCATTTAATGGAGGAATGTAATTTTCAGGAATGATTTGGAGTAGACGTATGGGCTGGTGTAATCGGAAGTAAAATAATTGAACCAATTTCATTTCAATGACAGTTGATAGGGGTAAGGTAGATATAATTCCTCCATAAAAATATTGAAGAATTGTTAATGGACTTGCTGTTCTGGAAGTGATGTATTTTCAACAAGATGGGGTTCCACCTCATAATACCATCCAGTCATGAACTATTTAATGAACTGGTTTAATGAGCTAGTAATTGCAACTAATGGTCCTGTACGTTGGCCAGCCCGATCACCTGATCTCCATGTTTTAGACTTTTTTGTGTGGGGTAATATGAAAGAACGAGTGTTTCATACACCTCCTCAAACACTTGAAATTTAACAAAATTAGTGTTGCTACCATAAATCTCGCTATGTTGTGAAATGTGATGCGAAACACAATTGATAAAGCTAGAAAATGCACTTTTGATTCCCTTCAAATAATGCTGGTATATTTGGGTAGTTTTTTTGTTGGAATGTATTATGAATTTTGTTATGTGAAAATTGATGATTTTTAATTCAGTTTCATTCAATTTTGTATCCACAGCATACTTTTTGAGCGATATTAGGATAGTTATCCATTCGATTTTTGATACGAAGCCATCAATGGATTCTTCATAAAAATGAGAACCTAAGATGTTGTCATTTGAAAAAAATCACTTTTTTACAATCAGTGGTTTTGGAGATATCAAACCACTATTCGCTGTGTGCAAGACTGGTAATGCCCTCTAGTGATTCGATAACTGAAGTTTTCCTGATTCATTTCCAATACTCACTGTGTAGCAATTTCAAATTTTTTACAATTTCTAAATAATCTACCACGAAGTAACAATTTTGAGCTCAGTGCTAGTTCCAGATGAATCGAAGTTCTTTTTCTGTGGAACAAAAAGTATTTAAATGATGAGAAATATGTGTATTGATACGAAAGTTCACCGCATTTGGAGGTTAAGTATTTGTTTCTTGCACATTTGACAGATGGTCGACATTGGAGGTAAAACAACTTCACATTTCCGCTTGTTAAAAAACGTTTATTCGAAATTTTTACTGTTTTTATTGTGATTCGAATGAAATATCGTGACAATGGACCTGACCAAATATTATTCCAGTTTAGATGATGTTCACCGGGACCGGTATAAAGAGAAAAACAAATCTTGCATTTCACAACAGCACAATATGAAGGCATGATCATCTACGAATCAAACTAGTGAATTTGTTTTGAAATCGGTGAATATATTCAACTATCCAAACTGAACAAATCGGAAAAGTGAGATTGTTTTACCTCCAATGTCGACTATCTGTCAAATGTGCACGAAACCAAATTTTGAATTTTTGAATGCTACTTTTGTGGACTTTCAGGTACTTTCGTAATGAGTGAGTTTCATAGCAAAAACTTTCAGCCTGAAACGCCAGGGAAAGGCAAGGATTTGGTAAATGCCGGACATGTCATAAATGTCGAAGAACACAGAGAGTCAGGTATTGGCATTTTTATTAGAGCTGATGTTATTAGACAAAGATCTGTTACGGAAAAAAAATATCTGTGGAATTACATGTTAGTTTTGAATTTTATTGAAATGCATTTATTGGTAATAGGAAAAATAATTGAATGTTTCAAAATGTTCATATATCAGATTAATGCTGCTTGTGATTGCGTATACGGAAATAGTTATGAATGTAAGCAATATTGAATTTGTTAATAATGATAAAAGGGAGCCGAAAACGAATCATGAACAGTTATGGGGTAAACCTAGCGCAAAGAAGCAAAAGCTCGAAAAGTATACCAAAGGGATATTTTCGGAAATGTATCCTTACAAGGTGATTGAGCAATCTGAGGTTCAGTTGTCAGAATTGAAAAATCGATCAGCATTGAAAATAGTGATTTTTGAAGGCACAAAAGATGAAGTGGGAGAGTCAGTTGAAAATTTGATGAATTCTATACTCAATCAAATAGATTAAGAAAGCAAAGAAGATGATTGTGAAGTATGCGTTGAAACTTGTTTAGATAAATGTAGTGCAAAGAATGTTTATTCCAAAGAGCCAGTTATTCTTGGCGAATTGAAAGATTTTAATGAAAAGGTTATTAAGCTATCAAGAAACCAAATTGTAAAATTAGCCTGTGATACGTTAGTGCAATCAGAGTGTGATGAGTGGTTTAACAGTCGATATTTGAGAGTATCTGCGAGTAAAAAGGCTTATTGTATTAAAAGTAGAGTAAAGAAGACTGTGGAGACACTAATCGGTGATATGTTATTTCCAAAGAAGCTCGATATCCGTGCTACTAGATATGGAAGCGAACACGAGTCAAAAGCTCGAGAAAAGTATAAATCGTTATTTAATGTTGATGTGATGTAGCTGTCGTAGTCAGCGAAGCTGCTGTATGCTAGTCTCGATGGAGTAGTTATAGAAGATTCTGAAATTGTTGAGATAAAAGGTCCTAGTAGTTGCGAGAAAAAAAAGGATTGTTGATTTCAGTACAAAAACATGTAATGTGCCCTATTTGAAATTTAATGGAAACAAAACTGAACTACGAGAAAGTACAGCTTACTACACACAATGCCAAGTACAAATATACATTTCTGGTTTAGATTTGTGTGATCTATTTATTCATACACCTGTTCAAAATGGAAATATTTGCATACCTGTTAAACGCAATGAAATATTTTCGAGTAACACTGTGATAAAATGTGAAGAATTTTATTTTGAAAATGTTCTTTCTGTATTGCTAGAAAAAGTGCAAATGGACAATGTGAAGCAGGTTGAGAAATCTACTATCTAGTTCTCATAGTGTAATACACGTATAAAGGACAAAGAATGCCTTCCTAAAGCAAGATCTGAATGAGTTCAAGTTAAAAAAGATCTACGCGAAGAAAAAGTTCATCAAATATTTATATTTTTCCAGGAAAAATTAATGTATTAAATTTTATCTTGTAAATATAAAACATACAAAATAGAATATTGAATGCCACAGAATAATATGGTTTGATTGTTTATTTATAATCAATTAATAAAATATTACAAAATATATACTTCTAAGTGGACAATACTAAAAAAATATTAATTTCACGTGCTGTCATTCAAACAAAAGATAGGCGGCTGTAAATTGGTTAGTACGCAACATATGTGTACAATATTATCAAAAAGATATTCCGGAATTTTATCTAAAATTTTGTAGACTCTTAATCTCTGCATAACCTTCTCAACGTGGATTCGAACTCTTGCTATGCTATACGTGGCTTCAGTTTCTTCTTTGCTGTTTTTTGTTCCATGAAAGGCGGCATCACGACTGTTACCTCTTTTCCTTTTGCATCCAGTGTTCGTTTAATTTGCGGAAATCCTTTGTCTGCCAAAACAATGTCGCCTTCTTCCAATAAGCAGCTTAGCTGTGAAACCTTTTTTGTAATTCGAATAACAGAAAATCCTGTTATCGACTTTTGAGGGACACTGAATTCTGAACAGTCTATGATTACTCGAGTATTTGTATAATTTGGCTTGAAACATTCTGGCATATACCGGATTACAACACATTTCTTTGGCCGAAAAACTAAATTTTGTGTGGCAGCAGATAAGTACTTCAAAACTGCAAAAAACACTCATGACACGGTCGTTCTGTGTACTTCAAATGAAACGGCAATCGCTGAGAATGTCAAATCAGTTTTAATTTTGATTAAAAAAAGTAGAAGTCGATTTTTTGGAAAGCTTACTATGATCTGACCCGTCATTTAATCGATTTAGGGTGGGTATTATAAAACTATTTCGACAGATAACTAGAAGTTAACTTGTGGATGACGTCACATGTTATAGTTAACTTCAAAACGCAGCAGTTAACTTTATCGGGTGGAACGGGTGTCGGTTAAAGTTAACTTTGTAGAAAATGGTGGTTTTCGATCGTCGACAATTCTCCTGCTCCTGTCAATATTGCATATGAGTCATATAACCTCAATTTTATTTTAGATTTTTCGTTTTCGCAAAATGTTAGCAAACGATATCCACGTTATTTTTGAGGAAATTTTAACCGATGATAAAGAATATGCTGTGAATATTGTTGAAGCCCCTCGGCGACTAAGGATATGTAGGAATCGGTTAGACCATTTCACCTTGTGGAACGAAACATAATTTAAAAACCGATTTCGACCACCAAGAGAGTCTGTACGCTTGTTAATGGGGCACATTGAAGCAAATTTACAAAGACCAACTAATAGGTCAGCATTTCTAGTACCTATTTTAATTATTGTAGAATTATAAATATTTTTATTTTTAGAAATCATCCTCTATCGACAGTAACACAAGTGTTGATTACACTCAGATTTTATGTAACTGGTTCATTCTTGGTAGTTGCTGGAGATTTTGGGGGTATTCACAAGTCAACTGCTAGCAGTGTTATTAGAAATGTCACAGGGGAAATTGCATTGTTATCGTCGAATGTTCGAATTGAAAATAAAACTAACGAAAACAATTTTTTTATTTCATTTGAAACGAACAAGATGGTGTGAAAATGTGTCCTTATCACCTAGATAAACATATAGTCTTTTTCCATACTGTATGAATAATCTTCGGTATGTCGAATAATATCTCTTTTTTCTCTTCTTAAGTCTCTTTTTTTTTCTCAACTCTCTTCGAGGGTTCTTTTTTTCACTTTTTTTCTTGGCCACATACAATATTCAACAGAATATTCACCAGGTAAACCAGAATTTCATTGAATATCAACAATCACAAGAGATTCGACAAGTTTTAAGTGTACAAAGGCTAAAATCATATAAACATTAATGTTTCGAAAAGTAAACAATATGTCATCACCTAGATATACATTTATAGCCACCCTTTTTCCATACTGTATGAATAATTTGTGGTATGTTGAATAATCTCTTTTTTTTTCTCTTCTTTACTCTATTTTCTTTCCTCACAACTGTCTTTGAAGGTTCTCTTTTTCACTTTTATTTTGCCCACAGACGATACAGGAGAATTTTGGGAAGGGACTGGATTCTTCTTCAAGAGCCCATCGTCTGTCTAAAAACTAAAAACTCGCTCAATCCTAGATTAGTCTGCACCAGATCGTTACGTTAATTTTCTCATGGAAAATGATGAAAACTTATTCCAGTTCAACGGGATCGTTTTGCCAAGAGAGGTTACCTTTTTGCCTTCTTCTTCTTCTTTTTATTTAAAAAATGGTACCTTTATAAAACTGACATTTTGAAGCTCAAGTTAACTTGACTGATACAATCAAAGTTAACTTCAAAACATATTTATAATACCGGCCCTTAGTAATAAATTAAAATTCTCAAATGCCACTCCAGTGCAATTTGAAAGTTGTTCCTCTTTTTTTATTGACAAATATCCAGAAAACCGCAAAAATTCTGGAGTATTCAAGTTCTCATTTTCTAGATTGGGTCCGACACTTATATTTACATAATTCTTCGCTTCTGTGCCACACTGTTTCTTCATTTTTTCTTCCATTTGGAGTGATTACTGCGCTTGAGTGTTCATCAATATCAAATAATCAGTATGTGTCAAAATGGTTTTTATCCAGGGAGATCAACAGAGAGTGCTATCTACAATCTTTTCCAGTATATCCATAAACATTTGGATCAGAAGAAACATGTGGGGATACTTTTATTTGATCTCACCAAAGCATTTGACTGCTTGGATTTGAAATTTCTCGAAAGTAAGCTTCAGTCAGTAGGCATTAGGGGGAAAGTATCAAAATGGTTGATGTCCTATTTGGAGCATAGAAAAATATTTATCAGAATGAATGGCACCGAAACAGAAACATACGATGTGAATTTAGGAGTTCCAAATTTCATGAAAACTGATTGCCTAGTTCTATATGCAGATGATGTTTCATTAGCAGCATATGGTGATCATTCTCAAATATTACAAGAGAAATTGAATCATTTAGCAAACAAAATCACCGTATGCTCACAAAAAAATGAAATAATACTCAATGTTTCAAAAAACCGTTCTTCTACACGTAAACCCAAAAAAAGAATTACGCGATCAAATTCATATAAATATAGGAACAGTTTCGTTACAACCAATTTCTTCTGCACGATTTCTTGGAACTTATCTGGATTCAGACATGTCCTTCAAAACCACTATTGAGAATGTCAGCAAGAAAGTAAACTCAAGTTACTATGCTATAGTCCAACTGAAAACGATATTCAATAAAGAACAACTCCTCAATGTCTATTATGCGCTCGTATACTCTCGAATTAGCTATGACATTATTGTATGGGGAAATACATCAATGGCTCGCAGACTACTGATCTCATAAAAACGTATTATCAGACTTATATTTGGTATCAAACGAACATACTTATGTAAACCATATTTTAGAGATAATAACATCTTAACAGTTCCCAGTATATATATTTACAAATGTATTTTGCTTGTCAGTAAAAATATAGATTCACTAACACATAATCATGATAGTCATAATTATAAAACTAGGCATGGCAATTTGCTACAAATTCCTCACCACAGAACTTCCTTATATGAAAAAAGTCCTCAATACAGTGGTATAAAGTTTTTTAATATACTCCCGGAATCAATAAAAAGTGAGAGAAATGAAATACGTTTCAAAAAACAACTAAAAAGTTATTTGATTGAGAAATGCATGTATAGTTCAAGCAAGTTTTTTACTTCTTAACTGTAATAAAATTGTATTGACTGTTAAATTATACTGAACATTGTGTGTCTAAATGTCTATATGTAAACAATAACTGAAATTGTATAATAACTGTTATTTATGTGCCTGTAAGTCTTCGAGTCTTCTTTACGGTCTCGTAGAATGAAATTTTATGTATATATGATTATAGGTGTATAGATTTTCATATTTATGTTTTTTGACGTGTCCAATACCATGTAATATGGTCTTAATGGAATGAAATATTATATATTATTATTAGTTTGAATTTCCACATCCCACACATATTTATGATCAAACCCAATCCTATTACAAATACACGTTCGGTCAAATGGCTCGTTATTAAAAGATGTAACTTGACACCCTTGATCAATAGCTGTCTTTATGTTGTTGTACTCCATTTCAACGTACTTTAATGCGACTTTAGTTCTTTCATTCAATTTGAAATGAAGAACTTTTTGCCTGAGTGAAGCGACCGTTGATTTCATGCTGTCTATCCTCCGCTTCATGAAACGAGCATTCCTGCAATAAAACATATATTATAACCTGTGTTTTATTACACCTTCAATGACTTGTTTGATTATTCAATATTTTGATTAAATCATACCTATTTGCTGCCGTAATTTCATTAACGCTTCTTTTCGGATATACTGAAGAAATATTGTCGGTTCATAACTTGGACAGTTTTCCTCTTCTGCTTTTTTATTTCCAATAAAATGATTGCTGCATATATAGTCACATCGTTTTGGCACCCAAGCTGAACCATCAGCGCTGTGACAAATTGTTATTGTTATGTTATGAATAATTTGTTTACAATATAGTTTCTACTTTCAAAGTTTATAAAGAGGTTATGTTACTAACTTTATTCTTTTGACAGCTGATATCCACTTATCTCTTTGCTGTATCTTATGTAATGCCGTTGGAAATGTGTAAAATTTATACGTACTGTTTTTGGTAGTATTTTCGCAATCGACTACACAGCAATAACGAGGGCTCATTGTAAATAAATGTTGTGATACTACCCAACCATGATAATTGCCACTACGATTACCAGGATTGTTACTGACTTCTGCCACCATGGGCCTGGCATGTTTCATCTTCCCCTCCAGCCTAATGCACACAGCGAATAGGTACTCAACTAGGCGAAAAACACTGGCCTGGATGATATTAACATATTGAGTATTCAACTCTGTCTGCCCTATATTCTACCCTTCTTCTCCCATGTCATCAATTTGTGTCTGACACACTCAGTTTTTCTTGGTTCAGGGAAGAAAGCAAAAGACCAAATCCCACATCGTATAATGAGATAAGGCCGATCAGTGTCGTACCTTTGATGTCTAAAATATTAGAAAAAGCTATGGAAATTCAACTGACCAGTTTTTTCACGAAAACTAGAATAATCCCCAAAAATCAATCAGGATTAAAAATAAAACAAAGTTGTTGTTCTGCTCTGTTGAATATATCTGATGATATTCTGGAAGTGAACGTTTTGGGAAACCTAACTCTTCTGGTTCTCCTTGACTACAGTAAGGTATTCGATACACTGAATTACAAACTCATATCTTCCACATTGAAACATGTGGGTCTCTCTCACAACGCCCTGTTGCTTGTGATGATTATTTAAGCCACATGTAATAGGCAGTGCAGAACAAAAGTGCTATATAAATTTTTTCAATGACCTTCTCTGGAGTACCCCAGGGATCGATAGTTGGTCCACTACTCTTCACGTTCACGTCTAATTTTGAGAAAATATTTACATCATCCAATTGTCATTTCTATGCAGATGACACGCAAGTATACATTTCTTTTTATCCCGAGGAAACTGAGCGAGCCACATCTGCACTTAACTTTGATTTAAACCAACTATGAGTTTTCTAAAAATCACTGTCTTCTTCTGAATCCACTAAAATCTGTTGCCATGCTATTTGGAAAAAAGTATGATCGATTGCGAGTCAGTGTTATCCATTCCAATGAATATCCTATTATCATAAATAATCAAACCATTGAATTGCAAAAGAATGTAATCTTCGATCAAGATCTGAAATACACATTTCGAACTATGTTCGAAAAGTGTATGCGGCACAATAATCCTATGCAAGGCATTGGTATTATCACAAGTGAATTACTGTGATATTTTATAGAATAGATTAGATTGGATATTTTATTGGTCAAACTATTACACCTCAGTGCTATGACAAGTAGTTAATATAGTTACTTCTTTATATATATATATATTGGAAAAGCGAGTTATTCAGAAAGCTACGGACTGGTTCAATGCGAATAGCCTAAGTGTGAACAGAAGCAAGACCCAATCAGTTATGTTCTCATTGGTACATAACCCCTCACACAATGTGAACTGTCTTGGCATAACCATTGTATCAAAGTCAACTCATAACTTCATATTGATAAACTAGCGAAAAATATATCAAGCAAGGTCTGTGCAATCAGACAGATAAAAATTAAAGTTGGTAATGAAGCTGCCCATACCGCTTATCATGCAATGTTTCATAGTTCTTTAACTTATGGATTGATGAACTGATTCATACCCCGATAATATTTACAATTCAAAAACGAGCAATCAGTGCCTTAGCTGGAACAGTTCAAATGGAGAGGTGTAAGCATTGGTTTGTGAAATTCAGTATATTAACTCTACCATCATGTGTAATATACTACAATTTGATACGCATTCGAGAAAACTTACAAACGTATTCTACAAATGGAAACAACCATTCTTACAATAGGAACAAGGAAAATATTAGAGCACCAAACCAAGGACTAGAAATGACAAGAAGATATTACTTTACAATTCATTTCCTCAATCAATGAACAATAAAACCCTCACTAATATCAAAAGAAAATTAAAAAAAAACTATCAGAGAATGCTTACTACGTCTGACTTCAGCTTTACCGAATGATTAATTATTATTGTCAATGTAGTCTATCTCTATGCATAGATTGTATATTTATATATTTATTTATTTCCACCGTATCGTATACAAATTATATTAATCATTTAATGTTCTACTTATGTATTTATTTATTTTGTGCTCGTATCGTATACCTTTTATACTAATCATTCACTGTCCTACTGTAACTATAATATTCCAAAGGTAACTACATTTATATTGTACTAGCGGACCCGACAGACATTGTCCTGTCCAAATTTCTATGTTCCCTAAAATGTTTTTTCCCGAAAACTCTCGTCCGCGTAGAATTTCTTTTTTTCAATGTTTTCCTTTATGTTGTTCCATCTAGATTATGCTTTTGACTCCTTCCACTTCCTGTTGTCCCGTTATCTCGTTTTCCCGTTATCCCCTTTTCCTGTCATCCCGTTATCCCGTTTTTTCGTTATTTCGTTATTCCCGTTATCCCGTTATCCCTTTATCCCGTTATCACGTTTTCCTGTTATCCCATTTTTTTTTCCTATTCCGTTTTCCGCTTTTCCCTCCTCCCTCGTTTCCCGTTTTTTCGTTATCCCGTTATTCCTGTTATCCCGTTTTCCTGTTATTTTTTATTCATCCCGTTATTCCTTTTTCCCGTTATTCCCTCATCATGTCATCCCGTTATCCCGTTTTCCCCTTTTCCCCTTTTCCCCTTATCCCGTTATCCCGTATTTCCGTTTCTTCGTTATCCCGTTTTCCTGTTATCCCGTTTTTTCTATGGAAAAAAATAATAAAAAAATAGGGGTTGATCGTAGAAGGGTGAAAATTAAGAGTAATATGAATTTTTTTATTCTAAGTTATGACGAAATAAAAATAAAAATCTTGACAAAAAAAATAGGGGTTGATCGTAGCAGGGTGAAAATTTGGGGTTGTATGTATTTTTGAATGTTGTATAATAAAAAAATAAAAACAAAAAAAAATCTGAAAAATAAAAAAAATAAAGGGGTGGTCCACCCTTAACATTAAGGGGGATGATTTGTGAATCGAAACCATCCAGGGCGCCACCCAAACGCATACAAAAAAATTCATTCAAATCGGTCCAGCCGTTTATGATACCGACTGCAGCGCCATCAGCCGGGCTGATTTGTGAATCTAAACCATCCAGGGCGCCACCCAAATGCATACAAAAAAAATTCATTCAAATCGGTCCAGCCGTTTAGGAGGAGTTCAGTGCCACACACGTACAGGAAGTGGAAGGAGTCAAAAGCATAATCTAGATGGAACAACATAAAGGAAAACATTGAAAAAAAGAAATTCTACGCGGACGAGAGTTTTCGGGAAAAAACATTTTAGGGAACATAGAAATTTGGACAGGACAATGTCTGTCGGGTCCGCTAGTACAATATAAATGTAGTTACCTTTGGAATATTATAGTTACAGTAGGACAGTGAATGATTAGTATAAAAGGTATACGATACGAGCACAAAATAAATAAATACATAAGTAGAACATTAAGTGATTAATATAAATTGTATACGATACGGTGGAAATAAATAAATATATAAATATACAATCTATGCATAGAGATAGACTACATTGACAATAATAATTAATCATTCGGTAAAGCTGAAGTCAGACGTAGTAAGCATTCTCTGATAGTTTTTTTTTAATTTTCTTTTGATATTAGTGAGGGTTTTATTGTTCATTGATTGAGGAAGTGAATTGTAAAGTAATATCTTCTTGTCATTTCTAGTCCTTGGTTTGGTGCTCTAATATTTTCCTTATTCCTAGTATTGTAAGAATGGTTGTTTCCATTTGTAGAATACGTTTGTAAGTTTTCTCGAATGCGTATCAAATTGTAGTATATTACACATGATGGTAGAGTTAATATACTGAATTTCACAAACCAATGCTTACACCTCTCCATTTGAACTGTTCCAGCTAAGGCACTGATTGCTCGTTTTTGAATTGTAAATATTATCGGGGTATGAATCAGTTCATCAATCCATAAGTTGAAGAACTATGAAACATTGCATGATAAGCGGTATGGGCAGCTTCATTACCAACTTTAATTTTTATCTGTCTGATTGCACAGACCTTGCTTGATATATTTTTCGCTAGTTTATCAATATGAGGTTATGAGTTAACTTTGATACAATGGTTATGCCAAGACAGTTCACATTGTGTGAGGGGTTATGTACCAATGAGAACATAACTGATTGGGTCTTGCTTCTGTTCACACTTAGGCTATTCGCATTGAACCAGTCCGTAGCTTTCTGAATAACTCGCTTTTCCAATTCATAAGATTCTTCATCCTTGTTTTTCCGAATGGCAAAGGTGGTACCATCGGCGAATAGCGTTGTAAACGTTGTCATTGAATTTGTCAAGTCATTGATATAAATCAAGAAAAGTAGTGGACCGAGGACACTTCCTTGTGGAACACCATTCAAGATCGTTTGCATGCTACCGAGTTCTTCATCGTATAACACGCATTGCTTCCTCTCGTTGAGATATGATGTGAGTAGATTGTGTGCCACATCTACAAAGCCATAGAATCTTAGTTTTTCCAATAAAATATCCGTAGAGACACAGTCGAACGCCTTGCTCAGATCCAAGAATATACCAAGTGTTGATTTTTTGTTTTCGAAGCCATCAGTTATGTAACTGACTAATTCGAGCACGTGTTTCTCCCTTTCATGAATCCAAACTGCCTGTCTGTCAATATTTAATAATTCTTATTGCTATTATTTTTTCTACAATTTTTGCAATGACTGGAAGTAGTGCAATGAGTCTGTAGTTTGAGGGGAAATTGATGTCGCCATTTTTGAAAATTAGAATTATTTTCGCAATTTCTAGTTTGGATGGAAATACATCAGTTTCCAAAATCAAGTTGATAATACATGTAATAGGTTGCAATAGCACAGATATATTTTCTTTATTCATGACCACCGAATGGTTGTAAATATCAAGCGATCCGAGTTTTTTAGGGATTTGATGACTTCTTTCACCTCTGTACTATCAGTAAGACAGAAATGCATTGAGTAGTCAGCATTGCATGGAACTTGTTGAAGATAGCTTGAAAATAAATTATTGGGTGTGCTCATTTGATTATTCTTATCATTGGCTACGTTTATAAAGAAATCATTGAACTGTTCTGATGTGAGGCAAAATGAGCTATTCATGCAATTATTACTTTCTATGTTTTCATTTATGAGTTGCCAGATAGTTTTTTGTTTATCGTTTGATTCATTCAGTTGTTTCATCGCCCGTTCCCTCTTAATTTTCATAAGTACCAGTTCGTAATTATAGTTTTTTGATTAAAATTCTACTTGTATTTGTTCGTTATTATCAAACAGTTTCAATTGATCGTTCAGTTTCTGAATTTCATTTCTTTCAACAATTACTTCTGGATATGAGTAAATGCTAGGGTCACTTTTAGGATCCATTCTGACTTTCATGGAAGGGAATTAGACTTCCATATAGTAGTTCAGGATGATATAAAAAACTTGGATCATCTCATATATGACCGCTGTATCAGTAAAATGGATGAGAATCGGATTCAAAAACTTCAAAATGCATGTATCGGCCAGCTCAGTGGGTCATTAAATATATCTATTGGTGTACCACAGGGAACAGTTTTGGGCCCAATTCTGTTCCTTGTATACATTAACGCTATATCCCAAATTTAAAATTTCAATAGCCATGTAATTTGTTACGCTGATGACACAGCTCTAATATTCAGAGATGATAGTTGGCATAATATCTTCAATCGAGCTGAGGAAGACCTACAGAAATTGAAAACCTGGTTCAACAATAACCTACTAAGTCATAATATAAAAAAGACAAAATTCATGTGCTTTTCATTAAACTCTGATGCCAACCCCCTATCGACAAACTCAGAATACACATGCCCACCTGCACTAAGAATATGACATGCAACTGCCCAAAAATAGAAAAAACGATATCCTTAAAATATCTGGGCGTAGTTATTGACCAACATCTGAGGTGGGAAGAACACATTTCCCAAGTTATAAAAAGGATGAGACTTCTCATGTTCAAATTCTATACCCTTAGGGATTATACTCTCTCGAAAAAATATGTTAATTTTATATAATTCCTTGGCAGAATATATACTCAGATATTGTATTGTTGTGTGGGGAGGAGCATTCAATAATGCTATCAATTGCCTACAAACAACTCAAAATTCATTAATGAAATTTACATTTAAAAGAGCTAGACGTTTTCCAACGGAGCAACTATACAGGGAAACCAAAATATTTAACATTAGATCCCTATACAGCTACCAATGTTTGATATGGATGTTTTCGAATATCCAGAAGTTTAGTTTTATCGCTCACAAAACCACAAGATCAGTCGAAAACTTGCATATCAAAATTCCGCTCTTCAAAAAAAGTAATACACAAAGATTTGTTTTCTTCTTCAAACCTAAACTGTACAACCTTCTTCCAACACACCTGAAAAAAATAAAAAAAATTAGTAAATTTTAACCGACCCTCAAGCAACACATACTAGAGAACCCGATAACATTTAAAATATTTTAAAATACAAAAGATTCGAAGACTCTACTCAAAATCCTGCAACGCCGATCGCTATCCCTTCCTCTGCATTATCATTATGATTATCATTTTTAGTACCACCATTATTATTTTTATATTTTCTTATAATTTTTGTTTTATAAATTTGTATTATTCTTTGTTTTCATTTACATTTTTCATTCTCATCTTCATTCTCTACCACTGCTGTTATATGCATATAAAATGTTATTACAGGAGTTGAATACTTCTTCAAGTGGGGTAAAAAAGCACAAAACAGGCGACATACGCCCAGGTGTATTTTACTCCACTCTGGAAGAAGCAAGATTAATGTTGTATAAAAATTATTGTATTTTACTTTCATTTTTTTTTAATTCTCCTTTTTTTATGATATTTTGTTTTTGTATAGCTAACATGATGATGATGTTGAAATAAAGTTGATTTGATTTGAAGATACTTACACTCTGCATATTTCTATCAAAAAATGATAATGAATAAAATTTCACCATACTTACTTGAGAAACTGTGGTTTCGAACAGATGTACATAATATCAATATTAGTTTTAAAGGAGCCTTAACGGTGTCGGCGCATTATATTACTCAGTTCCATCGCTCATTTTCCTACAGCATCACTAAAATACTCAATGAACTTCCAGCAAATATTAAATTTCTTAATAAAAGTACTTTCAGATCAAAACTACCTAAGTTTTGAGTCCTATAATATTTCATCAAACTATATATGATCATTCCAGAAAAAGACTTTCTGAGGCACCATTCATTCCTATCAGACAATTTGAATACTATTTATAATTATTGTGCCTTCTCTGAACCTATTAGTGTTTTTTTTATTTTCATGCAAATCATGTTCATAAGTGAGGGTTGAAATCGTGTTCGTGTAATAAGTGTCCGATATTTCACAGGACGATTCCTGTTATTTATAAGGTGAAAAGTTCTTATAAGTATGGGTCCGCAAGGCCTTCATTTTTAATGTACAGGGTTTTAAAAATTATTTTTTATTTTGATTTTTCGTAAATTATTTTTAAAATAATATCGATATTTGGACGAAAATTGGTATCAAGCATACCTTTTTCACGTAAAAATGATAGAGAAATCGATTTTCCTTCTAGAAAATGTGATACATACACGACAAAGTTGTGACTCCCCAAAAGAGACAAAAACCTGTAGGCGGCGCCCCCTACAATCAAGGGCTAAACTATGATCAAATTTGAATTTCTCATATTAAAAAATCCCCAAATACCAATTTTCGTCCAAATATCGACATTATTTTAAAAATTATCCACGAAAAACCAAAATAAAAATAAATATTCAACACCTTGTATATCAAAAATGAAGGCCTTGCGGACCCATGCTTATATGAAGTTTTCACCTTTTAAATAACTGAGGAATCGCCCTGTGAAATATCGGACACTTATTACATAACACCCTGTATATACGATATGATAAGAATTATTAATGGGTAATTTTACTACACTTTTTCACTTTGACAAAGTTTAGAGAATCTATAATGGGCTTAAAACCGTACTAAAGCAGTAACTGGGATCCTTGAGGAACCTCCAAGTGTGACCTTGACATAATTAGTACACCTATTTATCTTAACGAGTTGCCGATCTTACAAAATTTGTTTAACGAAGGCGCTTTCACGATGTAATTTTTTTAAGAATCCATGCAGTTCTTTCAGAAAACAAGTTCGTTGCTTTCTTCACCTGCTATTTTCTGTCGATATTCCTCCATCTATGTTCATGAATTATTTGTGGTTTATCAAACAAACAAATGTTATTCAGTGAATGTCGTTTTCGTTTGCAGCCTTTGAAATCTCAAAATCAATTATTCAGCAATTCAAATGCGTCCTCTTTTCCGAGCCGCAGGTTTACGCCAACGCTAGACATAAGAACTGGGAGATGATGGATGATATTTTACTACAATACGAATTTTCTTTGGGGGAAATTTCCTGCATATTTTTCTTTATGAGGGTCGGAGTTGATGTCTCTGAAGTGGATTCGTTTAGCGAATTGGTAAACGGATTATTGTAGAATGTAGAAAGAAATGTTGAAAGCATACATATGGATGAGGTTCGGTAATTTTGTGGGGAAGAGCATTCATTACAGAATATCAAGTCTTCCTCTTCCAGTATCTTCATTGGTATGTACACTCACACATAAAAATATTGTATGTTATGTTTTATATATTTGAACTTTTGGAACGAAGTTCCTTCACGCGGCTTGCGGTAGGGGTTGACTGGTGGAAATCGTCACGTAAGAAAAAAGCTTATGCCCCCTCCAAGCGACTTTCTCTTTCTCTCTCTGTCTCTTTCTATTATATACGTGTCTGTGTGACAAGCATCCAGCTCTTGCTCATACGATTCCGAAGGTGCACGAAACCATCCGAACTGCTGTTTTGCTTGAGGAAAATTTAAAATGATACATGAGCGGTAGGATATACCGGGTGACAGTGGGACATGCCTATATCTCCCTCACTTATCAACCGATTTGAATGAAATTTTGTATATAGAAATGAGACACAATCTCGGATTGACATACATATGAAAACAAAATGGCCGCCTTCTGGTTTTGCCAGAATAGCCACCAACATTGATTTTTCAAATAGAACACCCTGTATGTTTGATGTTTTTCGGATTCCACAACTCAAATTACATACGACAGTGTTGTCAAATCTTTATTTTACAATTGAAAAAAAAACATGTTTCTTTGCCTCAGTCATCTTTATGAGTTCTCAATCAAGACCGGAATAGAAAATCAAATAACTATCTGAATGAAAATACAAATTTTCATTTTCAGATTTTGTCTTTTGAGTTAGGACCTTTTCAGAATATCTATCAGATGTAGTTCAATGTCCAGCGTGGCTTTAGCCGGGAAGCCGGGAACTTCATTTTAATCGTGGATTTTTCAATTCACAAAAAAAAAATTCTATCAATATTCAATTGAGAATGTTTCCCTTTTCAACATGAATACCCCACAAGAGGTTATCTTGACGATGGAAGATAGTGACTAAAGTTTATCTTTCAGTCGCAGATGATTCCACATCTGATTTTATGAACATCCTGTTTATATTTTCAAGAAATCAATCTATCATACCCCATGACAGGTTTTAATGCCAGAAAACACTAATTTCAAAGTGTCTCTCCAAAAGAAATGATTCTAACTTTTTCCATCTTTGCAAAGTGACATTGCTTCTTGAAAATGTGTTTCCCATTTCTTCCGGTCTTCCTGATGATCGTGGGAGCGTGAAATGGATTTTCGTCGACAAAAATGTATTGAAGACCTAGTGAATGCGATGTCTCTCCTGCGTCAATGTTACGAATGATTTCTTGTGAGTACTCTCTTTTGGAAAACAGTCTTCTTTGCCTCATTCATCTTTATGAGTTCTTAATTAGGACTGGAATAGAAAATCAAATAACTATCTGAATGAAAATGCAAATTTTCAATTTCAGATTTTTTCTTTTGAGTTAGGGCCTTTTCAGAATATCTATCAGATGTAGTTCAATGTCCAGCGTGGCTTAGCCGGGGAAGTAGTTGTTTTCTGTTAGACATTCACAAAAAATAACTTCATTTTAATCGTGGATTTTTCAATTCACAGAAAAATCTTTCTATTAATATTCAATTGAGAATGTTTCCCTTTTCAACATGAATACCCCACAAGAAGTTATCTTGACGATGGAAGATAGTGACTAAAGTTTATCTTTCAGTCGCAGATGATTCCACATCTGATTTTATGAACATCCTGTTTATATTTTCAAGAAATCAATCTATCATACCCCATGACAGGTTTTAATGCCAGAAAACATTAATTTCAAAGTGTCTCTCCAAAAGAAATGATTCTAACTTTCTCCATCTTTGCAAACTGACATTGCTTCTTGAAAATGTGTTTCCCATTTCTTCCGGTCTTCCTGATGATCGTGGGAGCGTGAAATGGATTTTCGTCGACAAAAATGTATTGAAGACCTAGTGAATGCGATGTCTCTCCTGCGTCAATGTTACGAATGATTTCTTGTGAGTATTCTCTTTTGGAAAACAGTCTTCTTTGCCTCATTCATCTTCATGAGTTCTTAATCAAGACTGGAATAGAAAATCAAATAACTATCTGAATGAAAATGCAAATTTTCAATTTCAGATTTTTTCTTTTGAGTTACGGCCTTTTCAGAATATCTATCAGATGTAGTTCAATGTACAGCGTGGCTTTAGCCGGGAAAGTAGTTGTTTTCTGTTAGACATTCACAAAAAATAACTAATCGTGGATTTTTCAATTAACAGAAAACAAATTCTATCAATATTCAATTGAGAATCTTTCCCTTCTCACCATGAAAAAAAATAATTTTCCAATATTTTTTTAGCCCAGGAAGCCTTGATAGTTTATATCAGTAACTCATAGTGATAGTAATTTCATCGATGAGATCAATAACAAATCCTACAGCAGGAATTGGAATTTTCTGAACGCATTTTTAACGAAACAATCGTTTTTTTCAAATGGTACCTATCGAGGGGCCATCTTGCCATTCGATAGAGAATTTAATTACAAATTCAACGATATACATGATGTACCACTTTCTTTTTGTTCAAAACTAAAAACGATCAATTATTGAATTTGTACAATATTTTATACGATGCCTACAAATTCCAATGAGTTATCCGTTTAGATTTGATGAAATGAAAGGTAGCCTTGGAATCATGGAAAACAGTAGGTGAATAATGTCATGTCAAAAGTGAAATACCAATTTTACTTGTCATCTCGTTTCATTTGTAAAACTTTTTTTGAAATGCAAAATAATAATCGTTATTTTCGAAACGAACAAATCGATATGATATTGATATATGGAGAATGCCAGAAGAACGCTGTCAATGCTAGTATGCTATACGCTGTTCGTTATCCGTTGAGACGGCACCCATCGAGGACCTATTTCAAGAAATTGGAAATGATGCTAAGGAAAGAACCAGCTGATCAAAACCAAATCCACTTCATCGTCAATGGAGAAGCGGAAACAAATGTTTTAGCATATGTTCATTTTTCTCCATCTGCCTCAGTGCGAGAATTGGAAATTGAATGTGGGATTAACAGGGGAAGTGCCAGAAAAGTATTGAAAAAACATTATTATCGCTCTATAAAACAGTTTGCATCAGCATCTATATGAAAATCACCTAGAACGGAGACTAACTTATTGTAATTGGCTTTTGCGTAATCATGATTTGAATAATGGTTTTTGTCTCGAAGACACTGTTTACAGATGAGTCTAGGTTTACGAATAATGGTATGTTCAATAGGAATAATAAAAGGTATTGGGCTCAAGAAAATCCTAGGTTGCTGAGAGTAGGTAATTTTCAAGAAAGAATCATAGGGACAAGAAGCATTGGACCAATTCTTTTCCACGAGCCTTTGACGGGCCAAAGATATCTACAATTCTTAGAGCACGATATTCAAAATAATATCAACGATTTACCTGAGAACATCTGGGAAATATGTTTTTCCAGGAGGATGGGCAGGACCACATAATGCTAATATTGTTCGGCAATATCTTGGTGATAACGATGGGCAGAGATAGATTGGAACAAATGGTCCAATCAATGGCCAGCCAGATCACCCGATTTAACCCCTATTGATTTTTATTTATGAGGTCACATAAAATCCGAAGTATACTCGAGGAGACCAACCTCTTTGGAGGACTTGAGAGATAGAGTTGAGCGCGCATTTCAAGACATTCCTGCTCACGAAATGATAAATGTCTATGTGTTAGGGAAAACGGGCAACACTTTGAATATATCATTGGTCATTAATAAATAAAATGACTTTTCGATGGTTGTGAAACTATTCTATTGAAAATCGGATAATGGTATTGTGAGTAATAATTTGTTCGTTCAATGTTTCACTGTTTTAGTCGTTAGATTTATTCAAACAGTTTGATTATATTTAAGTTATCTTTTCTGTAATGGGATTATGATCATTACATATTATCAAGTCGATTATTTTTGGAAATTCATTGTAACCATTCTGAAGTAAAGTTTGAAAGAATGAATAAATGTCATGTTACCTACCAATTTTTTCAGATTGATTTCATTTTTTAGGTGGCTGTCTATGTTTTGAACAAAAAGAAAGTGGTACATAATGTATATCGTTGAATTGGTAATTAAATTCTCTATCGAATGGCAAGATGGCCCTCGGTAGGTACCATTTGAAAAAAACGATTTTTAAATGCGTTCAGAAAATTTCAATTTTTACTGTAGGATTTGTTATTGATCTTATCGATGAAATGACTATTACGTTGAGTTACTGATGTAAATTAGTATATATTTCAACCTGATCAATCCAAAATTGTGTCTCATATCTATGTACAAAATTTCATTCAAATTGGTTGATAAGTGAAGGAGATATACGCATGGCCCTAGTATCATTGTCACCCGGTATATGCGAATAGGAAGTAGGATATTATCGTTGAGTGGTAATATGTGGAAGATATTTTTGTTTCTTTTATATTTCTATATAATGAGTGATAACATTATTATATCCTCTTTTGGACAAAATTTCTTATGTTTCTTGTATGCCGAAGTTGTACTATTGGTTTACATTGAATATCTGGCACCTCAATTTGATATAAAATAACGATTATTATCAGGATTAAAATACCTTTTACTGTGGCGGAGGAGCTTGGAAAAAGGATATATAGATATAGCATTGCTTGGTATTACGTGACGATTTCTACCAGTCAACACCTACCGCAAGCCCCGTAAAGGAACTTCGTTCCTGACGGGGGTCCCCCCACGACCGCACACGTTTTTTTTCGATTTTTATTTCTAGGTTTACTGCAATGGTATGTTTTCCATACTTTGCAGAACAAAATTGCATAGCTTCCATGATGTTTCAGATGAAAGAATGCCTTCATAACAAGCAAATCCTTGAATCATAATTTTCAGAATAGAATTTTCATATTCAATTTCGGATTTATGGAACGGACCGAAACGCCGAAGGCTTACCTAATTTGGTTAACATTGCTATCCAGCCAATCAAGTATCAAATAACGCTTCGTTACGCCCGCGAGTACTTTGGTAGCTACGAATCATCTTTCTGCACAATAGTGATAGTCAGTGCTATATGCAAGTAAACTCAATTAGTTTTCAACGGGAGTAGATATTTCAGTAAATGTGTTATAAATGATGGTAAAAATACAGTTTAGGGAAAATTTGCGTGTCACCAAAATGTTTGGTTCACGTGATATATTCCAATAATAGTTATCAAGAAATTGTTAATGTCAAAAATTGTTCGCAACAAATATTCAGAAAAGAATATCATTATTCCAATTTGAAATCGAAAGGTACCAACTTCTTGAGAATAGAAAACGCTATATGATTGCTGTGAGTAGAAATTGGGGATGTTTTTACATTGTGAAAAAGGTGAACATTTCGGTAGATGGCTGTTCTTCGAGTATAAAAGTAATGAGGGTTGTGTGTGTGGGTGTGTGTGTGTGTGTGTGTGTGTGATGTTTAACTTCGAATTCGTGTTCAGGTGGCAAAAACACTAAACGTGGTATCGTTTGACAGTACGATTTTATCAACATCTCATAAATAAATAACTAATGAAAAACTTTTTAAAGACAAGCTTTGTTTAAGCTTTTTAGTTAGTTCGCCTCAATCTCTTCATTTCTAATAGAGCATCGTTATTACAAGATCTCTTCCCTGTAAGTTTTGAGCTGAAAGAAATCATGATCTCCGATCCCAAAAACTCCCACACACCAATTTTGAATAGAATCTGACCATAATCACAAAACTCGTCCACCATCCTAAAGTCGCCATCTTGAATTTATAGATTTTGTCAGAAAATTCATAATCTCCGAATCTGAAAGTCCCCACATACCAATTTTGAATGAAATATGACAATGAAACTAAAGTTATGAAAATTTGTGTAAAAATACAGTTTTTGATGCTTAATTTTGATTTTTGAGATTGATTGAAAAATGCGTATTCTACAGGGGTGGTTCCATTTCAAATGGGTCACACTGTATAAATGGATCCAATGTGAAAGTCACGGGACTGGAATATTTCACACTTGTGCGATTCTGCACAGCTGAATCGTACTTTTCATGAAATATTTACAATGCACGCAATAAAATTCATTAGGCGTTTCACCAACCTGATGAACTCAATCGATTTTCAAACACAATGGGGAAAAATATATACAACAGGGCAATATGGGCATCAATGTGTCTTAATGACCCAATCAAATCAACAGGTTATCAAACGTTCAAACACAATGTTTTACTTATGGTTACCTCACTACTCAAATAAAACTTTTGCATGAATGCTTATACTTTACGGAAAACTATTTTCTTCGACTCGCGACTCGCAGAACGATTTCTATCACTTGTTCTGGAAAATAACAAACTTGTACCCGGAACGGAAGCCAAAAGGGCACGCTCACGGAAGGGAAGTTAAAGAGCTTGTGCTCGACACGGAAGGAATGAGAGCGATCCTAATTGAATCTCAGCTTTTATTTAAAAGAAATATCGGTTAAAAACCGTATAAAAAAAGACCCCCTCTTTTTGTCTGATTGACATAAGAACTGGACCAAAAAGCAGTTAATCTTTTTGTCCCTTATGAAAAAGCATAGTACGTTTTTACTAATTTAAATTCAACTTTTTCTACCATCGTGAAAACAGTCAGAAAAGTCTTTTAGTCCTTTTGTACGGTACAAAAAGGCATCAGCACTTTCTTTTACTGGGTTTTGTGATCGTTTAAGTAGCTTTGTTTGTTTTCACTATTTTCTCAACGGGGCATTTTTTTGTTGCCAATCCATAATTAATGTTAAACCCCCCAAATAGGCAGGGACGTACCCAAGTTACTTCAAACTTTTGGTTATCCGTTCTCAGTAACGAAGCTTGGAAAAAATGCTTCGTTACAATTTACTTTTGAATCTGGGGTGCGTCTATTGAAATACTCGACTAATTACTTTCCGATCATTACACTTTACAATTACAACACAATAAATAAATCAATTCCACGCGACAGCAACTGACTATGCTCGAGTTGATCAACTAAATAACTCATCAGATAAAACACTGTATGTAGCTCGCATGCGATGCGCTTTCATATCCGTCCCCACACACTGCAGAACATTCCAGAAACGTCCGTCAACTCGAGAATGGTCTCGATGCTTCCGTATGCGACACAGCTATCTGCCTAATGTTGTTCACATGAGCCATTCCAATAACTTTGTCGGCGACGTTTGATTACGGCAGTGGCATAGGTTATTCGCAACAGTACTGATGAATCTCTTTCAGTCCTTGGATCCGCCTTGTTATATAATGAGATTTTGTTATTATGTATCTATAATTTATTTGTTTGTTATCTTCAACATTTCTATTCCTATGACATTTATATATGCTATGGGGTGGCATTAATTGGAGAGTCGTACATAGCTCGTTTAGGAGAATTTGCGAAAGGATGCTGGATGGTATAAGCGACGCAATATCTTTGAAGACCATGTTATACCTTAGACCAGCTCTATTGGGTACGGCGACTGTATACCAATGCATGATTATGCCCTTGCGCATTTCGCAAGGACAGTGATCCGATACTTTGAGAATGTCGGGATCGAGACATATACGGTACAACCTGGTCAAACATTGGCCAAACCTCACGGAATTTATCTGGACGCATTACGACTCATAGAAGCGATTGTAACACTGCGTTCTTTTGGAGCTTGTGATTGATAACAAATGTATAATGGACTATAATTATGACAAAGTACTTTGCACCGAGATAAATTATAAACAATTCTTTAAAGAAATGCATTTTGTGAGAGAATACCATTAGTTTGAACAGAAACAACGATTTGTATAATTTGAGTATAATGTACAACAACGGGGTTATTGTAAATGAACAATTCTTCTAATACTGTTCTCAACTCAGACCATAGTTAAACTTTAGACACTTTCAATATATATTCTTGCTCAAATAAAAAATTATTGAAATAAAACGGAAGCATCGCAAAACATAGCACAATTGTATGTTGTATATTGTATGAAGGTATTTTTGCATTCCATTATTGGGGAAATCATACCGATAATTGATCTAGAATATCTAGACGTTCAAAAGTTTTCAATATTTGCCATTTTGATATTTTTGGTAATTAATGAAATGAAATGAAATGAAATCTTTATTGAAATAGGAATTCCTAATATAAATACAATGGTTGTTCAGATTATACTAATTTGAATTAAAAAACAACATTAAAAAATAAAAATAAAATAAATACACAAAGTACAGTTGATTACATGACATGACATCACAGTTGAACACATTTTTGACCACATCTTGAGACATTTGAACACATTAAAACACATTACAGGCAGTTAAAAGAAGTTAAAAGAAAATATCTCATATAAAATGTATATCTAAAAACTGTATATCTAAAAACAAATATATCTCTAGAGAAAAAAAGTATATCTTAAAGACATTGAATATCAAATCTGCATCGAAATAAAACTACAATATGTTGATTCATGAGTTGAGTGACATAACATGGCTTTTTAGCTGGTTTTTAAAAGAATGTAACGTGGCTGAGTTCTTCATTGGTTTGGGAAGTTGATTGAAATCGTCCAATCCCTTGAAAAATAGCGAGTTCATTGAATTTTTTGTTCTTGTTCTAGATATGTGAAATTGATCAGTTGTCCTTGTATTGTGCTCATGGATTTGATTATTATAAGTGATGAAGGAATCGAAGTATTTTGGTAATAAGTTTTTGGTAATTTTGAAAATGAATACCATAGTTAAATAGAAATATCTTTTCGTTACATCATACCAACCAAGAGTGTTAAGCATATATTGAATCGGAGTATACCTGTTACACCTCAAAATAATTCTCATACCCCGATTTTGAAGTTTCTGTAACTTTTGCATATTGTTCACATCTAATAGATATAACAGGGTTGAGCAATAATCGAAATGGGGCTGAATGATGGTTCTATATATGGTAATTTTGAAAATATTGAGACTTCGGATGATATCCTAGAGAAGAAAAAATAGTTTTTGATATCTTTTGCATATGTAATCACAATGCTTGTTGAGAGTTAACGATTCATCAAGCATAAATCCTAGGTATTTGAATTCAGATACCCATTCAATTTTGTCATCCTCCATTTGGAGTCTGAGGGATTGATAATCCACTAATTTTAGTTTGTATTTATTACTGATGATCATTGCCTTAGTTTTTTTCGTATTCAGTTTCAGTTTATTCACCTCTAGATATGCCTCAAACTTTGTCAGGACTTGGTTCAAACGCCCCACTGTTTCAATAAGGTCACCGCCGTAACAAGCAACCATAGTGTCGTCTGCAAATAAGTTGAGGAAATCGTGGCCCTGTATGTAATTTATATCATTTAGATATATTATAAAAAGTAGAGGTCCTAGTACGCTACCTTGGGTACACCTATGTTATTGAGAACTTCATTAGAGAGCGATTTACCCACTTTGGTTGCTTGTGATCTATTAGTTAGGTACTCTTCAAAACACTTGAGGACAACTCCCCCAATACCATAATATCTTAGTTTACGCAGTAAGATACTCCTATCTATTGTCTCAAAAGCCCTTTTGAGGTCAAGAAATACAGCTACTATATATTTACCAGTGTCTAATTCCTGTTTCCATTTCGAAATTGTTAGCTGAAGTGCCGTTTCACACGAATGATGTTCTCTAATTATTAAGGTTATTATTCTAAAGTCTGACATTTCACTTGCGTTACTGATTTTGGGAATGGGGTAATTGTACTTTTCTTCAACCGTTCGGGAAAGTTTCCATTTGAAAGTGACGTATTTATGAGATTCAGCAGAGCAAAACCAATCGTATAGAAAGTTTCCTTCAAGAATTTGATACCCATAACTTCTTCAACACTACCTTTATTTTTTAGAGAGAATATGATGGATTTCAACTTAACTATGTTGATGTTTTGGAATTCAACAAAGCTTGTTTCTATTATTTTATTTGGAGTAGGCCATTCAATTTTACTAGTGATAGATCTAGAAATATCTTCAATGCTTTCAACAAAATATAAATTGAAGTTTTCAGCCGCCTCCATCTCAGTTTTTACTATAGAAACGGAATTATCAATAATGAAGTTTATACATTCAAAGTTCACAAATTGTTCTTCACCTTTATTAATGTTTTCATAGTTTTCCACATTTCTTTTGGTCGCCCCTGTTTGCATCAATTTTGTTTTCAAAATATTGCGATTTTTTTATTTTTAACATATTTACAACCTTATTCCGTTTTAATTTAAATTGATTCCATAGCTCCGCTTTTGAAGTACCATCATATTTAATGAAATCTTTATATGCTCTGTCTCTATCTTTGGACGCTGCTTTGATTTCGTCATCATACCAGGGGACTTGATTATGTTTAATTTCAAATTCAACTATTGGTGCCATTTCATCCAATATAAATCTACACTTCGATTCAATATCACCATAAATATCATTTACATCATTTGAATTACTCAACCATTCACATTCAATGAGTTTAAGATTAATATTATGAAAAATGTCATTATTTAGTTTCCGAGTAAGAATTTTTTTATTTGGAACAGCTTCATTATATTGTAAATTAACACTGATTATTGAGTGATCTGTAATTTTTGGTTCATGATGTACACATACTTTGACACTGTTTTGATTTGACAACACATAATCGATTAAAGAAGAACTAATTGAGGTTATTCTTGTGTACTCATCAACAAGTTGTTCAATTCCATGAGTTGTTATGATGTTTTTCTTTGACACTGTTTTGATTTGACAACACATAATCGATTGAACTAAAAGACAATTTTTTTGGTCATGAAATAATCTTCGCACCATTCTACCAGTTTTTCCAGGAACACCTCATGACATGCATTTGGAGAGTGATAAGCACCAGCAATGGTCCATTTTATTCCATTCAGCTCAATATTAGTGAATTGACACCAGTAGTTTGTATCCGAGACAAACCTTTTTCGGCTGAATAAGTGACATCTTTTCTAACATAAATGAGTACTCCTCCCGTATGTCGACTACTGGAATCGCATCTTATGAACGAATACCCATTAACAGCAATTTCACAATCCTGAACATCATTTGTACATCTGGCTTCACTCAAAATAACGATTGCTGGGTGATAGCAGAATATTTCACTAATAATCTGGTCTTTATGGGCAAGAAAACTTGCAGCATTTGAATAAATTAAATCAACTTTGTATACTATATTAGGACTTATTAGTTTTTTTGATTGATATCAGCATCGACAATTGTAGGGACATTATTGATATATTTAATAGTTTTGTTCTCACCTCTGTTGTTATATTCCATCAGTTGTTTTTTTACACTGAAATAATAATCCCTTTGAGCCTTCGTCTGATCGGAAAATATTTTGACAGAGTTAGCTTTCACCAGCCTCTTATTTTTTAACACTGTTAATGCTTCGTCTGAGTTAGGGAAACAAACTTTAATGGGCCTGTTTTTGCTCTGCTCAAATTTACCCAGTCTGAAAACACGAATATTTGAAGTATCTACTGGGACATTTTCCAATAAGTCCCTTATGGCATCTTTATCTTCTGCGATTCTGTTCGCATTTGATTTATTTTTCGATTCGTTAACATTCAATATTATTATGTTCGACATCCTCTTCTGTCTTTCATAGACTTCGGCTACCATTTGTTGCGCATTATCGGGGGTTTGAAGTTTTCCGATTGCATCCATATTGCGTCGAATTTGCGCCACATCACCCTGTAATTGTTTGTTTTGGTTTCTCAGCTGTTCTATTTCCTTGTGTAGGCCACGAACTTCTTCTACGGTTTCTTTAATGCCGAGTTTTTGTGAGACTTTATCAGCAACAGCTGATATAAATTTGTCGTCATTCAAAAGTTCCGTGATAGTTTGTTTGATTATAGTTTTTATATCAATGACTTGTTCACGTGTGAAAGGCATTTTAAATTCACACACTACACCGACTGTACACGACCAAGGATGAAATACTACTAATCGTGTGATTCCTCCCCCATGAATTCAAAAATGATACATCGAACTGAAAACAAACCCATTGAAACTAATGTACCGTTGTAAAAGAATACGAAACTCCATTAAATCGTATTTGTGCATCCGAAACGTTCGGGTAGTCTCTCCTGATGAATTTCAATTACTCTTTCGACCAGGGAATGTTCAGGTCGAGCAATTTTATAGCAAGAGGAATTCTGAGAATGAATATATTCAAGAGTAGCCAGTATATTCTCGGTAATCCTCTTGGGTTGCATGACAAGATAGTTATATAGATGTGGAGCGTATTACGAAATTCCTGGAAAAATATCTGAGATGCCACTGGTAGCGAGAATGTGGATATTTCTTTCAGGAGGTTACTCATATCTTCATATTAGGCAACTCATTTAAATGAAAGTTTTTCGTTATTGAGCAAAGGGAAGCTCATTCAAAGGAAAATGCTATTAATAAATTTTTTCTGTTTTTCTTCACTTATAGTAGAGTATAATAGAAAAGTATAGAAAAGACGATTTTATTTCTTAAAAATATATTTCCATTTTAAATAACTTGCGTTACATTATTTAAATGATGTAGAAAGCTAGTACTTCTTCTTTCTTCAATGGTGAATAACAGGGACTAGGTGTTAGATGTCTATGTTTAATAACATATAAATAAATATATATATATATATATATATATATATATATATATATATATATATATAATACTTATACACAATTTTGTTAAGTTTAGCCTTCGAAATATGAATATATGATCCATCAATTTCAAGTAACAATTCACTAATTTTTCTGAAAAAAAAGTCTTGCCATGATTGAAGACAGGGTTCTTGAAGCAAGTAAGATAAATGTCTCAAATTTCGATGGCAGTTCCTCAAATCATCCATTTTGTCGCAAAAAATACACAGATTATATTTTTTAAAGTTTTCCATTCATTTCGAGTGTTTTAATAAATATGAATTAATGGATATGTCATAAGACACACCGTCAAAATAAATTTAAAAAATAAGGTTAATGTGATAATTCCATAGCCTCCAAAAATGTTCATTATTTTTAACGAATACCTGACAAACCAAAATTGTAAAAATAAAGCTTTCACTCCCTTTAGTAACACAGATTTGTTGATAGGAAACAGCATAAATTATTTTTAACGAACAAAGATAGATAATAGATAATGCTGCAGAACTTGATTTCCTCTTAGAAGGATCCGTTTGTAGTTGTCGACGCTTAGCATCACGTGCAGATCGAGCTTCTTCAAATTCAATATCGGAAAATGGATCAAATTTAATCTGAAATTTGGTGGACATCATTTCTTGCAATTGTTTGGCGGTAAGATTCCACATCAATTTAACGACGCTTTCCTTATAATCAGCTCCATTTCTTCTTTTCATATTAAATGCATAATTTTGCAATATATGAGCCAACGGTTCAATAGATGAATTTTCTATTTTGTAAGATTTCGTTACAAAATTCTATGAACTGTTTCTATACACTTGCCTTATTCCTTTTAGTATTACATGGTGTTAAATTCTGAACTTCTTGTTCATAACTTCCACACTTTCGTTCCAGAAACGAGACATTCACTAATTTTTCTGAAAAAAAAGTCTTGCCATGATTGAAGACAGGGTTCTTGAAGCAAGTAAGATAAATGTCTCAAATTTCGATGGCAGTTCCTCAAATCATCCATTTTGTCGCAAAAAATACACAGATTATATTTTTTAAAGTTTTCCATTCATTTCGAGTGTTTTAATAAATATTAATTAATGGATATGTCATAAGACACACCGTCAAAATAAATTAAAAAAATAAGGTTAATGTGATAATTCCATAGCCTCCAAAAATGTTCATTATTTTTAACGAATACCTGACAAACCAAAATTGTAAAAATAAAGCTTTCACTCACTTTAGTAACACAGATTTGTTGATAGGAAAGAGCATAAATTATTTTTAACGAACAAAGATTCGTTTCATGCAACAAAAATCCTAGGAAGGTCTTTCTTGGATCTAGAAAACCAATATAATTACAAAATAAAACAAGAAATGTTTCTATCAGGAATATTTTGCAAAAAATATATTTTTAGCAAACTTTAGTAGTAGAACTTAAATTGAAATAAACTCTTTAAGGTTCTGTTAATTTATTTTTAATTATTTCATGTAACTAAAATTCAAGGGAGGCGTTTCATTTGTGCCATAAATATCTAAGGAATTCTTTGCAAAATTTAGTCACCTGACAAACAAAAATTAAAAAAATACAGCCTTCCGCTTACTGTAATAATACAGATTGGTTGATAGCTAATAGAATACATTATTTTAGACGAACAAATGTTTATTTCATACTACTAAAATCCTAGAACATATTCTTTGGGTATATATGGAGACTCAATATAATTATTATAAATTAAAAAAAATAGCCCTATCATCACGAATATTTGCAAAAAATATATTTTCGGTAAATTTTAGCAGCAAAACTTAAATTGAAATGGACTGCTGAAGGTTCTATTGATTTGTCTTTAATCATTTCATGTAACTAAAATTCAAGGAACACATTTCATTTGTGCCATAAATATCTAACGAATTCTTTGTAAAATATAGATGTACCCTTTAAAAAAAAACGAAAAAAGAAACAACAAATAGGTATTGAAAGCATTTATTGAACTATATTAAAATCAAAGTTAAATGCCTCATATTATAAACAAATAATTGATTAATTATCAATATTGTTTTCATTATTTTGATAATTATTATTAATGTTAAGCACACAGTTATTATAAACAATTCCTGGTTGGTTTTCAAAACCTGATGAGACACTGTGACTAGTACTGGGAATGTCTCTCATAGGTTGTATAACGCTTTTATGATGATAAATGTCCATTTGTAAGTAAGACTTAATCAGCTGACCATTGTTATGTCCTGTAAAGCTTTATCAACTGCTGTTCGCTGATCACCCCTTTTGTTAAGCTGGAGATTGCAGTTGCCCTCGCTGAATGGTTAGTAATCTTCACTTTCTGGTTATCAATGCCGGCCTCAGTGTCAGCAGATTTGAATCACATAGAAATTGTATTTTTCCCGACAGGGCAATTTTTGTACCACCCCTTTGACTGTGGATGCTTCCAGTTTGGATTTGCAGTAAAAATAATCTGTCAGTTGTGACAGTATCACCTCTTTTTTGGATTAATTTTTGATAAAGACGAACAGGACATACCTCAGGTTTGGAAGAATTAGTAACCAACCATTTGCTGTCTGCCAATTTCTTGGATCCTCCTGGATTGTATTCTATGCGGCCTGTAAATCCTCCGTTGCTATCATTTTCCTCCACAAAGTATTTCACACTAGCTGAACATCCTTCCTCTTCTTCTCGGGAAGAAACGTGGAAAAACTTGCGTTGAAGACCTTCTGGCGTGTCCTCGTCCCACATGTCAAGAATTCTATTATAATCTCCATTAGATAATGCTGCAGAACTTGATTTTCTCGTAGAAGGATCCGTTTGTAGTTGTCGACGCTTAGCATCACATGCAGATCGAGCTTCTACGAATTCAATATCGGGAAATGGATCAAATTTAATCTGAAATTTGGTGAACATCATTTCTTGCAATTGTTTGGCGGTAAGATTCCACATCAATTTAACGACGCTTACCTTATAATCTGCTCCATTTCTTCTTTTCATATTAAATGCATAATCTTGCAATATATGAGCCAACTTTCCCGAAACGAGACATTCTGCAAAAATGCCCCAAAACTAAAGCAAAAAATGTGAAATTGCACTGAGTCAATGACACATAATTTACCTGTTGACAGGCACAGAGCCTAACTTGGTAATTTTAGTTTCCTACTGGATTTTCTGAAGGAAAATGTCATGTTATAATTTTTTACATTACTTTGGTGTGAAATTTTCTTACCGAATCTCCCACGTTCTTGAATTACTTCCTGAAAATATCTCCTCGAGCATGAATTTAAAAAAAAAAATCATGCCCTCGGAAATATTTCCGATAGTAATTCGAACACTAGGGAGATTACTAGTGAAAATTAAGCACCCAAAAATTAAAATGTTTTGATAGATTTTTCCAAAATTCGTTTTTTCCCAACAGAATAAATTTATTTCTCAAATAAAAAGTCCAAATTCATAAAAAATGTGAAAATTTGGAGAGAAAATAAAAAATTATTTATGAGATTATCGTCGATCTGCCAATCATATCACCAAAAATACTTAAACGGCGAAAACTATTTGAAATGAAAAATTAAAACCTCATTAACAGCATTCCATACTATCACAGTAATAAATAATATATACAACTACTGAATAAACGGCTCAATAGTAACATTTTCATGAAAAATAAACAAAATTTTTGCTTTCGAGAAGAACGAAGCATAAAAAAATAACATCAAGGATTTAGATTAAATGCATTACACCCTCTTATGATTATTCAAAACTGACAACACATAAATATTTCAACAAAATAAAAAAATCTCAAATTATGCAGGTGTGCTTGTCAATTTTTGTATGAAAACTGCTGCATGCACGTCTCAATAAACAATATTTCAAAAAATGTCCATGGAATCAACGATAAACATAAATAGAAAAAAAATTAATGTAACAATTCAATACAGCCAAGATATACATGTCCGTTATATCAATTATATTAGAAAATCAATAACAACTAACTTTCAGAACATGTAATAAAAACTTTTTAACAAAAAATTAAACCGACGAAAAAATCAACTGAAAAGCCAAAAATAAAATAAACCTCCTTAGTCTGAATGATAATTGAGCTCCTAAACTGATGTAAGTAACTGATTTTGAATCGGCGCCAAACAAACAATTATCGAAGATCATTATCTGTGAAAGAAGTCACCAAAACGCAGCCGTGCATCTCGCTGCCATCATTTTACGCTTCACCTAATTCAATTGCTAGTTTTTAGTTTTTACTTTTCAGTTCCGTATTTCGTCGGTTTAAAATTTTTTGTTAAAATGTTTTTATTTTTCAATTTTTTGTGGCTAAAATCTACCAATTACTACCTACTTGTTTTTTTATTACTTCCAAAATACTTACTTACCCACCTTACTTCAACTATTACCAGTTAAATAATATGATTATCTACTTTTACTATTTGTTGTAAATAAATTATTTTCGTTGTTCTGTTAGTTTATTTCATTACTTTGTATATCATTCCATCCTCTCATAAAATATACTGATTTTGACGGAACAAGAATAATGTCAGTAGCGATCTGTCATTGTCAACTACGTATGTGTGTGCTAATGTTCACTAGTGAAAAATCAATTATCCCCTATTTTTCTACCCGTAAGGGTGGCTAATTCCTTCCGAAATCCAAATATAAGGTATACCCTATCTATTAAAAAAAGAATCATCCAAATCGAAGAACCCAGTACAAAGTTATGCCTGATAGAATCGGTTAACGGACCAGAATTCAGAGGGTGAGTGATCAATATCATTCATTTCGCTACCCTTATTGATTCATTTCGCTATCCTTATATCTTTTGAATTCAAATGGGACCAAAGTCGAAGTACACCCACTGAAAAAAGAATTATCGGAATCGGACGCCTCAGTAAAAATCTATGCGTGATCATACATAAAAAAATATGATGGAAAAACATAAAATATACGGGTCGAATAGAAAACCTCCTCCTCTTTGGTTTCGTCGGTGAAAAAGAAAACAAGCCTGAAGAAGTACCCGACGAGGGACGAAACGTCATCTAACTGAAAATTCAGATATATTCTATCTAGTTACCAATATCCC
This sequence comes from Gonioctena quinquepunctata, assembly GCA_018342105.1. NCBI lineage: Eukaryota > Metazoa > Arthropoda > Insecta > Coleoptera > Chrysomelidae > Gonioctena > Gonioctena quinquepunctata. The sequence continues at coordinate 1,580,611 of JAFIRS010000004.1, read as the reverse complement.
AAGAATGAAACTCATATAACAATAAGGATATTCCAGAAAGCCAAGGTATATACCAGTCTGTTAAATCAATTATATTAAAATTAGTTATATAACTGAAGTTCCACAACATGTTAAAAAAAACAAAGGAAACAAACCCGAAGAAGTACCCAACGAGGGACGAAAAGTTGCATCATTAACTGAAATAATAAATATATCCTATCTTGGATCTTACATCACAAGAAAGCTCCTCCAAATATATATATATATATATATATATATATATAATATATATATATATATATATATATATATATATATATATATATATATATATATATATATATATATATATATGAAATTGAATGCTAGTTAATGGTGGCAATCAATGATGTTATTCGCACATTTTTTCAATTCTGTTCAGCCAAACAAACTACAACACATGAGATAAGTCCTGAAAATATTGGACGATAAAAATGTAGCTTCGAATATAATATAAAAATGGCAAAGTGGCAAGAGGACGTTCACACTTTATTTGGAATGACCGTATCGTTATATTTTATTGTCCAATTTCATCGCCAGTCTCTATCCCAATAAAAAAATACAACTAGGCATTCGCAATGCTTACAGATATGCAAATCTATTTTTGTGACCGACGAACGTGTTATATACTCGTTTTACGGCTTACCTGAGTTGTAATACTCGTTTCACGGTTTACCTGAGTTGCTGGATTTTCGATACATTTCTGTAGCTTGTTTTTTTGGATGTGATATTAATGGGCAACTTATTTATTTTTCCTGATATTGATAACCAGTTCATAGCTTTCTGTAACGCATTGGCATTTTCAAGGGGTTTGAAAGTTGTAGGTTTCAAATCGCCCTAAACCTACATAATATTTATTTTTCAGTTTGATTCAGCTCTTAAATTCCATAAACAAATTGGCTGAATTTTTTAATCTATTTCTAAATCAATAGACTCAAAGTTCTTGCCAATTCAATTCTCCGAAGTAATACTTACAAATTAATCAAGTTGCTCTTAGTAGGCTGTGAAAAGAATGATATGAAGTGATAGAAAAAGAAACACCTAACAATGACTTCATAATAAACATTCACAGAGCTAAATCTGATTACAAGGCAATTCCAATGATAACAACTCTATGTACAATGTAGGTTGGACATTAATTATGTATAAGAACTTAGCGAAACACCTCGAGCAAATCGAATGGCGAAATATACTATAATTTGCCGCTAATTTGCCGTTAATTAGTTGTGGAAAAATTAAATTTGTCGCTATTGAGTTCAAGAAAAATTATGTTTCGCTAATTCATATGAATTAGCGAAACAACTTTTGATAGATTCTGCGGAAGCAAACTATGGGACTAATAATTTGCCGCTAATAGTTGTGAAATAAATAATTTTGCGCTATTGTTGTTTAATGGAAAAATCAGCGAAACAACTTTTGACAGAATCAGCAAAAAACCGCTAATCATTTTGCTGATAATTAGTTGTGAAATAATTAATTTGGTCGCTATTGTTGTTTGACAAAAAAACTGATTTTCCACTAAGTTCATACGGTGCTCGTCTAAAGTCCGTCCCCCCCCCCCTACTACTTTTTGAACCACCTGGTATATCGTAACGAAATTTGGAGGCCTTGAATGGGAGATAAAAACCTGCTTTTTCATGAAATCACAGCTGAAAGTTTTAAAATGACGGCTGAGCGCCATTTTCAATTTATTTTTTAATAGAACGCCCCGTATATTATTCCATTTTCGAAATCTGCTCATAATGATCAACAGTTTTCTCTCATACACTTTACTCCTAAATTCAATTGTTTTCGAAATATTAACGTTTGAAAAGTGACATTTTGGTCATTTCAAACCCAACCAAAAACACTAATGTTGTTTTCAATCAAGTTTGCATTGGAAAAAATCGTTGTCGCGGTAACATCTTGTTTACTGTTAAACTGAGCTGCTAACTGTCAAATAGTCCGTTGAGCGCCTAAATCCTTTTATGAAAAGTGTGATCATGGCTCGTAGTTAAGACAATGAATTTGAAGCAGTTTTGATATTTGGAGAAGCTGGAAGAAATTATCATCTAGCAGTTCGTATGTTTAATGATATATTTCCCGAGAATCCTAGTTCGAGTTCATATTTGCGCAAACTTTTAAATAAACTCCAAGCAACTGGTACGCTGAAATATGCTCCAAGATCAGGAAGACCGCCTCTTCCAGAAGAAAAAAAGGTAGAAATTGTTGCTGAAATGGTAATCAATCCGACTCAGTCGACGTCTGGAGTTGATGAATCCTGTGAAGTGAGTTCAAAAAGTGTCCAAAGAGTCCTAAAAAATGAAAAGTTTCATCCCTATAAAATGAAAATCCTGCATGCTCTCACGGAGGATGATCTAGACCGGAGGATTGAATTCTGTGAGTGGTTAACAAGAACAATTGAAGGAGAACGGAGCTTCCTAAAACGTGTATGTTTCGCAGACGAATGCACGTTTTTTCTTAATGGAAAAGTCAACAAACATAATGTACGATACTGGAGCGATACTAATCCGCATATTTTTAGAGAGGAACATACCCAGTTTCCTAAGAAGGTGAATGTTTGGGCGGGGATTTTGGGCATTCGCGTTATTGGACCGATTTTCATCAGAGGCAATCTTACAGGAGTTCTTTACAGAAATCTTTTAGAAACTGAAATTGAACCTTGAATAAGACAAATTGTATTAAACAATCAGGAATAGTTTGAAAATCATGAAATCATAATTCAGCAGGATGGGGCACCTTCCCATTTCGATCGCATGGCTAGAGAGTTCCTCGATACAAACTCTCCTGGGCGATGGATAGGTCGCAGGGGAAGTACAGAATGGCCACCAAGATATCCGGATCTCACACCTCAAGATTTTTTCCTTTGGGGCTATCTGAAGTCAAAAATCTACGCCACTGAATGCCAAACAATAGAAGAGTTGGAACGCAGAATAATAGATACATGTGGAAAAATAGATGAACAGACTTTCATCAACGTGAGATAAGCTATTTATAATAGGGCACTTTATTGTCAAGATTTAGGAGGGGGCCACATTGAACACTTGAACACATGAAATAATTGTTGGGGTTTAATGAAAGTGTTATTCAAAAATAAATTATAATTTTTTAGCTAACTAATTTGTTTTGATTGTGAATTTACAGAACACATTCGTAGGCTTCGAGATTTTCCGGTAACGGTACGGTTTATCCTTAATAAACCCCTCTTTACGCCTATTATCAGTCGAATTCGTTAAGAGATTTAACTACAAATTAATAACAACGCTTAGTTAGCAAAATGTTTTACCGGAAGTGACCAAAATCCATACTTCATTTTAAACCGGAATATCACTTTTTAAATGTTAATATTTTGAAAACAATTGAATTTAGGAGTGAAGTGTATGAGAGAAAACTGTTGAGAATTATAAGCAGATTTCGAAAATGGAATAATATACGCGGAGTTCTAATTAATTTTTTTATTGAAGATGGCGCTCAGCCGCCATTTCAAAACTTCTCATGAAAAAGTAGGTTTTTGTCTTCTATGTAAGCCCTCCAAATTTCGTTGCGATATACCAGGTAGTTCAAAAATTAGTGGGGGGTTAACGGACTTTAGAGACGAGTACTGTATACAGATAGTGTAACAACTATTAATCGAATTCACGAAAAACAGAAAAAGTAAGCTTATAAGTCGCCGCTTATTTGCCATTGATTAATAATGCAAGAACTTTCAGAAATTACCCATTGGAAAAAACTGATATTTCGTTCAAATGAAGTTACCAAAAAAACTTTCGATAAAATTAATCGAAAACAACCTTATAATCTGTCGTTCATTTGCCACTAATTAGTTGTGAAGAAGTTGAATTCGTCGCTATTGTTGTTGAAAAAAAAAACAGTTTCATCACTAAGTTCATACGGAGATATTGGAACAACTTTTGATACAATTCACGGAAATTGAAAGAAGTAGGCTAATAATTTGGCGATAGTTTGTTGTAAATGTATTATGCAAGAACTTTAAAAAACAAGTTTTTTTTTGGATATCTCCTGTTTAGCAAAATTGTAAAGTGGGTCGATTCACACAAAATTTCTTAAATATCTGAAAACATATCCGGTAATTAAAATTTGTTACAAATTCTCATTTATTTTTCAATTCCCTCCATGATCAAAAATGGACATAGATTCAAGCAGACGTTCGTTTCAATATTTGTTATTGTATCAAAAATTGGACACGAAGAATGATCCACTGTACCTTACCCTATTAGTCATTTCAGAAAATTTATCGAAATTGATAATAGTATTTAGGAATGATTACCTTTTCAGACGATTTCTGAACATAATCGAAAATGAAAGATAAGTGCCATGTGAAGTGGAATGAATAGAAAAATCGAATTAAACGGTTTTGTCCATATTATATGGAAGTATGCATGGATTTTCAGGTGAATATCATTCAACGTTCTGCGTGGTATTTGCCAGGAAAGTAGTTGTTTTTCACCTGAGATCTACCATTTTCTGGTTCAATTTTATATTGAATCCTTTATGTGAAGAAAACCGTTCAATTCGATTTTTCTATAATCGAAAATGTTGCGTGGATATGAATAATACTGGCCATGAAAATAATTCTGTTTTTCTATAATTTTGGAAAAGTACCAGACTTTTCAACTGTTTTGCGCTTGAAAAGTGACCGAATTTTTTGCTTTAACATTCTTCCCACTTTTTTTCAAAGTGCAAAACAAAAAATATATAAGTTAAAAAATCGGTTACTTTTTACACGCAAAACAGCAGAAATCTAGCACCTTTTCAAAAATTATAGAAAAACAGTATTATTTTCATGACGACGATGGTCCACCATTATTTTTTCAACAATCTTGTTTTTTAATGTTCTTGCATAATACATTTACAACAAACTATCGCCAAATTATTAGCCTACTTCATTCAATTTCCGTATGAACTCAGTGATGAAACTGTTTTTTTTTTCAACAACAATAGCGACGAATTCAACTTTTTCACAACTAATTAGTGGCAAATGAACGACAGGTTATAAGGTTGTTTTCGACGAATTTTATCGAAAGTTTTTTTGGTAACTTCATTTGAACGAAATATCAGTTTTTTCCAATGGGTAATTTCTGAAAGTTCTTGCATTATTAATCAATGGCAAATAAGCAGCGACTTATAAGCTTAATTTTTCTGTTTTTCGTGAATTCGATTAATAGTTGTTACACTATCTGTATACAGTGCTCGTCTCTAAAGTCCGTTACCCCCCTACTAATTTTTGAACCACCTGGTATATCGCAACGAAATTTGGAGGGCTTACATAGAAGACAAAAACCTACTTTTTCATGAGAAGTTTTGAAATGGCGGCTGAGCGCCATCTTCAATAAAAAAATTAATTAGAACACCGCGTATATTATTCCATTTTCGAAATCTGCTTATAATTCTCAATAGTTTTCTCTAAATTCAATTGTTTTCAAAATATTAACATTTAAAAAGTGATATTCCGGTTTAAAATGAAGTATGGATTTTGATCACTTCCGGTAGAACATTTTGCTAACTAAGCGTTGTTATCAATTTGTAGTCAAATCTCTTAATGAATTCGACTAATAATAGGCGTAAAGAGAGTTTATTAAGGATAAACCGTACTGTTACCGCAAAATCTCGAAGCCTACGAATGTGTTCTGTAAATTCACAATCAAAACAAATTAGTTAGTTAAAAAATTATAATTTATTTTTGAATAACACTTTCATTAAACCCCAACAATTATTTCATCAAGTCTTCAATGTGGCCCCCTCCTAAATCTTGACAATGAAGTGCCCTATTATAAATAGCTTATCTCACGTTGACGAAAGTCTGTTCATCTATTTCTTCACATGAATCTATTATTCTGCGTTCCAACTCTTCTATTGTTTGGCATTTAGTGGCGTAGATTTTTGACTTCAGATAGCCCCAAAGGAAAAAATCTAGAGGTGTAAGATCCGGAGATCTTGGTGGCCATTATGTACTTCCCCTGCGACCTATCCATCGCCCAGGAAAGTTTGTATCGCGGAACTCTCTAGCCATGCGATCGAAATGGGAAGGTGCCCCATCCTGCTGAAATATGATTTTATGATTTTCAAACTCTTCCTGATTATTCAATACAATTTGTCTTATTCGAGGTTCAATTTCAGTTTATAAAAGATTTCTGTAAAGAACTCCTATAAGATTGCCTCTGATGAAAATCGGTCCAACAACGCGAATGCCCAAAATCCCCGCCCAAACATTCACCATTTTAGGAAACTGGGTATGTTCCTCTCTAAAAATATGCGGATTAGTATCGCTCCAGTATCGTACATTCTGTTTGTTGACTTTTCCATTAAGAAAAAATCACTTGTTGTTAACCACTCACAAAATTCAACCCTCCGGTTTGCATCATCCTCCGTGAGAGCATGCAGGATTTTCATTTTATAGGGATGAAACTTTTCTTTTTTTAGGACTCTTTGGACACTTTTTAAACTTACTCCACAGGATTCATCAACTCCAGACGTCGACTGAGTCGGATTGATTACCATTTCAGCAACAATTTCTACCTTTTTTCTTCTGGAAGAGGCGGTCTTCCTGATCTTGGAGCATCTTTCAGCGTACCAGTTGCTTATGTATATATATATATATATATATATATTGATATATATATATATATATATTGATATATATATATATATATATATATATTTATATATATATATATATATTGATATATATATATATATATTGATATATATATATATGCATATATAATAGAACGGAATAACAGGAGAACGGGAAAACGTGATAACATACAAAAAAAAGGAATAACGGGAAAAGGGATAACGAAAATCGGGAAAACGGGAAAATGGGGTAACGGGATAAGGGGAAAATGGTATAAGGGGCAACACGGGATAAGATGTTATTGAAAAAAGGGGGAAATGGGATAAGGGGAAACGCGGGACAACGGGATATTGAAAAAAGGCGGATAACGGGATAACGGGAAAACAGGATAACGGAATTATGGGAAAACGGGATAAGGAAAACAAAAAAAAAGCCAAATTGGTTCGCATTTCGTAGATGAGTAGGAAACCGAATAATAAACAACTTTTTCATATAGTATTTTTTTAAATATTAAGAAATAACCTAACTTTTTGTAATTTTTTTGAAAACCACTACTTCGAATGATTTGATTTCACTTGAATCAATTAGAATGAAATCTTCAATAGTGCATACATTTCGATGCAGCTTTTGGGGTCATGACCGTTCAGGTTCCAAGCAAATTGGTCAACGTCACCAGAAATGACTTTTTTACTCTTCTACTCTCCCGCCGACACGATGGAAATCTGAAAAACTGAGCGAATTGAGGTAATTCACTATAATAAGGCCATCCGGGCGTTTCCAAATTAGGGCCGTTTCTTTCCTGGCTACAGGGCTAAACTGCGGCAAACGAACTGAACATTAATTTTCTTAAATAAGTAATGTATAATCCTGAAAGGAGCAGTGTTCCCACTTCATTTTCATGTCTCTCGAGTCTGGAAGTGTGAGCCAAATGGACCCCTATCTCGGCTTATCTTCAGGATAGATTTCCCTATTCGGAAAGGGGATTATTGTCGTTTGCGTGGCGAGGAGCATCGCCGAGTTTGGTGCCAAATTCTGGACAACATATGCTCTCAAAAAAGTAGTTGAATTGGGTGTAAAAAGCTCATCCTGACTGCATACGTGACGAGGGTTTGTTATATGTACTATTTGGAGTAGATAAAAAATCTGGGAACTGCATGAAATAGATTTATGTCTTGCGGTTGTCGCTATAGCGCGTCTGTTGGCCGAGTGATGGTTCTTCACGATGCCATTCTTACACTAATTGAGTAGTATCTCCATTGCAAGAAAATGCCAGTTTCTTGCTTTTTTCAATTTAAAAATATCGATTGAGTCAGAAAATGTCAGGAAGTTGGCGGAATGCAATTCGAACATTCAAATCTCTTCAACTGATCTATGGGTAGTTTTTTTTTTATTGGAATGGATTGTGAACATTTGTATGTATGTCGTGGTTTGCAAAAATATATCCAGTTTCTTCTTTTTTTTATTTAAAAATATTGATGAAATAACGATTTTTAAAGAAGGATATGCTCAAGGGTTTTGAGTTGAGATATCCATGCTGGATATATATATAAATATATATATATATATATATATTTATATATGGGGCTATTCAAATTCGTTTCTGTACATGGGGATCTCGTAAACGATAAGAGATAGAGTGTCGGTTGAATCGTAGCAAAGTTGCGTATTCTAGAGACCTATTCAATGATGTGAAAAAAAACGAATTTAGCTCTTTTGGTTCTGGAGATATACAGGAAAAACAAAAAAATCCCAAATTATTTTTTTGCCTGTATCTTCTTTATTCACATGCATATTGAAAATCTGTCCACATTTTGCTATTGGCACTTGATGTGGGCTATCAGAATATGTTCATGAATCTTTTATACGGGGTGTCATCTGACTTGGGCCACCCCCATCTTTGTGTTGTTGTTTTTGGATCGTCGACGTTCACTTCATACTGAGAAATTAAATTAAATTCTATATTTCGGGAAGTTTCGGTAATATTTTATTATACTTTGGTGAATTATTCCCTTTTAAATTACGGCCCTGGAAATTGGTTGACTGAGTTAAATAAAATCACAATAGCAACTTTCACGTCTCCCCATGTACCATAGTGTTTTAAGAGAGTATTTTTTTCATTTTTAGGTACCAATTCATATTTCTTCACATTTTCAATGCTCTTTGAGCGTTTTCTACAATGAACTTCGAATAGCAAAACCTTTTATGATTATCCGAAACATATCTACAACAAAAACAGATTATATATATATGTGTTTTGATAAGCTGAAAAAAGAATGATAGCAATGAATACATCCGAAGCGAACACTATAATTGTAATGAAAATTGAAATGAAGTAATTTATATACACAAAAAAATTAATGGCGCAATAAATGTTCGAATTGGAGTCCTTCCATTTCGAGACATTTTTAAACTCGTTTTTTCATATTATTTATTGCCCTCAATACACTTCTTTGCTGCATTGTTGCGAAAGCATTCAAAATCCTCAATCTCAAGTCTTCCACATTTTCTTGCACCATAAGTGATTCTTGGAGATATAGAAAGATCATAACACCACATTTTCGCTAGTTACTATAATACTTACCTATAAGTTGCTAATGTCTTTAGTTACCATGAAATACCGGTGAAATCTCAGTAGACTATGAGAACAATTGCCGATAATATTTTGACATTTGTCATATTTGCTGTATATCTTTGAGTTTATTGCTGTGAAAATGATGTTTTCCGCTGGAGAAAAACGGGACATGGTGAAAATCATAGAAACAGTTATGCTACAGCTCAACGGCATATAGAAATTCATCCTGAGAGGCGTCAACCGCATGAAACTTTGTTCCAGAAATTAGACAAAAACCTCAGCGAATTCGGATCATTCAATAAGCCTCGCAAAAGTTATGGTAACAGAACTCCAGCCGAAGTAGGGGAAAGTATTGTTGAAAAAGTAAGATTTTTTTAAATTTTAATAAACTCTCAGTGATATCACTGCATTTTAGATTAATGAAAATTCATCGAAATTATCGGTACAAATTGCAGATGAATTGAATTTGCCATAAACGACAGTTTGGCGCACTCTCAGGAAGCATAATTTTAAATGTTACAAAATTAAAATGGTTCAAAATTACATCCAGGAGATCCCGAAAGAAGAAGAAATTTCTGCAACTGGTTGCGTAGACAAATCGTAAGAGATAGGAATTTTTTGAATAACATCATTTGGACCGATGAGAGTCGTCCAATGCGTTTAATGATAGAATTTTGAAAATATATTTCCGAGACATTGAATGGCGAACGTTATTTGCAATTCTTAAGGACCACCTTCACTGAATCCTTCGAAGATATTCCAATAGGTAGGTTGAATGGAATCTGGTTTCAACATGATGGAGCTCGTCCTCATTGTACAAGCGAGGTTAATCAGTTTCTGAATACCACATTCAACAACAGATGGATAGCAAATAATGGCCTGCAAGATCACCAGATCTTACTATTTTGGACTATTTTCTATGGGAGACATTGAAAAATAGGATTTACGCTGGCGGAGAGATAGAAAATATGGAAGACTTGAGATTGAGGATTTTGAATGCTTCCGCAACAATGCAGCAAAGAAGTGTATTAAGGGCAATGAATAATATGAAAAAACGAGTTCAAAAATGTCTCGAAATGGAAGGACTCCAATTCGAACATTTATTGCGACATTAATTTTTTTGTGTATATAAATTACTTCATTTCAATTTTCATTACAATTATAGTGTTCGTAATACTCTAGAAAAACACTATGGTACATGGAGAGACGTGAAAGTTGCTATTGTGTTTTTATTTAACTCAGTCAACCAATTTCCAGGGCCGTAATTTAAAAGGGAATAATTCACCCAATTATAATAAAATATTACCGAAACTTCCCGAAATATAAAATTAAATTTAATTTCTCAGTATGAAGTGAACGTCGACGATCCAAAAACTACAACAAAAAATACAGTTCCGTATTTAAAAATTCAAAGATGGGGGTGGCCCAAGTCAGATGACACCCTGTATAAAAGATTCATGAACATATTCTGATAGCCCACATCAAGTGCCACTAGCAACATGTGGACAGATTTTCAATATGTCTGCGAATAAAGAAGATACAGGCAAAAAAATAATTTGGGATTTTTTGGGTTTTCCAGTATATCACCAGAACCAAAAGAGCTAATTCGATTTTTCACATCATTGAATAGGTCTCTAAAATACGCAACTTTGCCACGATTTAACCGACACTCTATCTCTTATCGTTTACGAGATCCCCATGTACAGAAACGAATTTGAATAGCCCTGTATATATATATATATATATATATATATATATATATATATATATTATATATATATATATATATATATATAGAATGAGTATCTATCGGGGATTCGGTCTTGGAGAAGGTACTTTTTTGCTACCCGAGCTTTCGCAAATCTTTATTTGCTTTTTCGAGGGCTACAAAGTAAAAATATGGACATTAAAATATTTAAATAATAATAGTATACATACTGTGCAATTTGAGATTTTATTTGGACATCAAAGCTTGGGAACATATTATATAATCATAAATGTATAAAGGAAAACTTGTGTCATGTCATGAAAATTTGATGACTGACAATAATTTATTATGGATGTCAAACAAAATAGGTATATACAGAGGTGAATTAATTCAGGTATTTTCAAATGAAGAATGTTTTTTTGGTAAAAGAAGGTACGAGTTAATTTTACTCAAGTTATCAATATCAGTTTTTTTAATCATATTTTCAATTGTAATTTTATTTCAGCCATTTCTGAAAAAAGTCTTTTATTCAATTTTTTTTCAACATGTAAGATTTTAGCACAATCATAATTCATGATGTGATCGTTATGCATGACATGTTTCGTTAAGAAACAAGAGTTTTCTTTTCAAGTTCTACAATTGCTTTTATGTAATGCTATTCGTGATTTCAAACAATTTTTTGTTTGGCCCAAATATTTTTTATTACAATTTGAACAAGGGATTTCATAAACCACGTTGGACTTTTCGGTGACATGATCTTTTTGTTTCAATTTGGTATACAAGTTTTCTAATGGTTTTATTTTCTTTTGTGCAATTTTCAAGTTTTTTTCATGTTTGAATGCATTTATAATTTTGGATGTGATATTTTCTCAATTCTATGTTTAATGCCTGAATGCACCGTTTGTCAATTCTAATTCTAGTTCCCCAATCCCGTTTTTGTAATCTTTGGCCCGTAGCTATGCACCGTCAGCAGATTGAATAATCCAGATTGGAAATCTGACAACGTTGGTTTCGCAAGATTTTTTGACAGTTGAAGATGATAAAACGTCAAAATTGTCAGTTTAGATTTTTTATTTTTAAAATGACTGATGGTGAAAACACAAAAAGAATCCCCAATTTTTTCCCGGAAGAAAAGCAGAGTCATGAGGATATTCTCTCAAAACACGCTAATACTATTGAAGACAAAAAAAAAACAAAGATTCCAATGACGATAAATCTCAGGCTTGGAAGCGAATTCCGGAACAATTCAACAGCACTGCACCTATACTCTGCTATACGACCGTCGAGCAGTTTTCCAGGAAACTGAGAACTATAGGTTTTGTAAGTCGAAATCTTAAAAAAAATGAATAATTGTCCATTGTGTCGAAATAATCACTCCTTTCGTAGACTCTGCGAGGGAAACCAAAGTTGATGATATCGAGGATATCTAGGTCATCATCAATGAATATTTCGTCCTCCATTTTATCCCAAAATGATGAAAAACTTGCAAAAAAACTCAACACTCGAAGAAGCGGTGTCAAATTAAAATAGACGTCATTCGCTAAACCACGCTTTGTTGACCGATTAGAAAATCTGAAGCTAAAACCAGATTTTTCTGGCGGTGCATAATAAACAACAATCCAATCCAGATTTCCGTAACTAATCCGCTAAATTAGCCTACGGTGCATACGGGCGTAAGACATAATACTAGATTGAATTTAATTTTTTTGGGTGACTTGAAAGGTAGTTCATGTATCTTCCTGAACTAGTGGGTTTTAAGTACCAATCCAGTATTATAGTATTATCTGATGTTCTGATTGAAAGAGTATCTGAGAAGGGTACAGAGCTATTATGTTCTTTTTCAACCGTAAATTGTATGAAAGGATTATAGCCATTGAAAATAGACTGAATATTATTTATATGATCTGTTGGTACTGCACATATAATGTCATCAACATATTTTTTGAGGAAAGGGAGTTTAAATTGTAATTTTGGAATACTTGCATCTGACAAATCGTCCATTACATACTGTGCTAGAATGGGTGATAGAGTAGCTCCCATTGGAGTTCCATGCATGTATTTGTTTATAATATGTATTATCAAAAATTACAATTTAAACTCCCTTTTCCAGCAAAAGACAAAGATAGTAATGTTCAAATTAATAAAAAAATTAAAAAGTAAAACTTTAGTCACATTATCGCATTCATATTCCATTCCATATAAAAAAATCATAAGAAATAAACAAAATATTCTTCGAAACGGAAACAATTGAAAAATAAGAGAATGTCCAACAAAAAATCCAAAAAAACTGAACAGATGCAATAACAAAAACAGGTTATAATGGATAAATATGGTATCAAATTTGAAATTATAATTTTCTATTTTTTTAGAACCGACTTTGTCTATAATATTATCTATATTAATTTGTATGTCCCGATGTATATATTTAACAAGGCAAGTCCTGTTGAGGGATTCTCCGATTCATATATAGGTTTTTAATCTCAAAGAAGAGACACTCCGTTCTGCCGAAGCGACAGATACTGGCAATGTAACTGGAATTTGTAAATAGAACAAATTAAAAAATAAATATTTTCATCACACCTCAATAATGAATCGAAACCAGTATCAGGCATGGCAATTCTTCCATTCATTCATCCTTAGTTCCAGTTCTGCGGTACAAAGAAGATTCATTTTCATTTAATTGGGCAAAAATGCTACCAAATTGTTTTTACAATTTTCTAGCTGCTTATGTGAATGTTTCGAGCAGATGGAAGGTACAACATTTGGAAAATATAACACAGCTTTATTGTTGAATCAGGAATCCTTTGGGATACTATCAAGGAGAGGGAAATAGACAGTGATTCCACAATAATCCTCTTAGACTAGGAGGAATCGGCGCATGAGTACCGAAAACTATTCCACCTCAATTTTTTTATGCGATCCTCTCCAAATTGCCCTACTGATGATATAAATGCATGTTGCCATGGGGCAACCCCGTGCCATATTGTTTAAACCGAAATTGTTTAAACAATTGCAAGGAATTGTTTTTTTTCAACCGGACATATTTTTTTCATATTTTTTATTGAAATACAAATCAAAAAGTATCTATGACTTTTCACGATAAAGTTGATATTCTTAGAGATATGAATTTTTAAAGGTTCGAAAAATCTCAAATTTGGGTACTTTTGACCCACGAAAAATATATAAAAAAAAATATATAAATAATATTTCTTTTCAATTCTTCATACAATAGTTAATAATATTCTCAATGGATATTTAAAAAAATTTCATTGTTTATACCTGTTTTTTTATTGTTAATTTCGCGCGCTCACCAGTATGGATGGAAATTAATAATAAAAAATCACGATTTCTTTCGTGTCACAAAGCAGCTGATTCTCTAACGTACCCGGTTTGTAACAATTCTTTCGTTGTCCTATGGTCATTGTAGTAGAAAGGTTGAATCCACCCCTGGATTTGTTGAACAAAACTGTGCTTCACTAAATACTATTCAATTTGTTTTTTGGTTGGCAAAAAATATATCAAAATGGAGTTCCAATCCCCTCGACTCCCATCGGTTTCAAATTCAGATTGGAATTACGCAAAAAATAAATCCCTCGCCAACAATTCACATTATTATTTCCAGCATTTGCATAACGTACCACTATAATTGCTTTTTAAATGAACCATAACATAAAATGTAGGTCTCTGGATAGGTCCGTTGAATAATTGATTAATTCCATGAAAATTGATTCAAGCCGTAATTCAGCGATGGATTGGGAACGAGAATACGAATTCGCTAAACATTATTTATACAGTTCGCGGCATAATTATGGAGTAAATTCATTTTTGCGCAAACTCGAATTTTGAAAAAAATCCTGAACCAGGTTGATCTTTATTTTGAAGTGCCCTTGTTCAATATAGGTACCTGCGAAAGGGGTTACGTCACAAGTGTCGGCGGAATGACGTAACCGATGATTCTTTTAAACGGGGTCATGTCATGTGATACCTCTAGTCTACTCGACAAGTTGAAAATGGTCTAAAATAGAGATACTGCTCTCAAAATTATGTGTGATAGCTCATTGGATCTGGAATAACGCCTCGAAAAATGTGCTAGAAGCGTGTATTAGCACATAAAAAATTGAAAAAGTTATAAACAATTGAAGATGAAAAAAAGTGGCATTTCGTTTTTTGCCAATATTTCATAAACTATTGATATTTGAGAGATTTCAAAAAAAGATTCTGAAAGAAGAGGAAATTTCCAATAAAAAAAGCTCCCAGAACTCTATCTCCATTGAAAAGGGAAACATTCTCTTGACGATGGAAGATAGTGACTAAAGTTTATCTTTCAGTCGCAGATGATTCCACATCTGATTTTATGAACATCCTGTTTATATTTTCAATAAATCAATCTATCTCCATTATTTATAATTTTAATTTAACGCTGAAAATGGGTCTACGAGCGACATTTTTAGGTTGCGCGCGCGGCGTGAAAATCGAGTACGTCAAATTAATTAATTTATTTAAGGTATTAAATACTTTTTTTGAATTTGACAAAATTATGGTGTATTTGGAACACTATAAATAATTCATATCCGTTGGAAATTTTACTCAAAGTTGATTTTTCAACAAGTAAAACGATCGTTAACTAACAAAATTTTCTGTCTTGATTGTAAAGGACATTTTTTTTTCAATAATTGTAAAAATTTTTCGTTCCGTAGAGCCTTCCTTATATACATACTTAACAAGATCACGCCATAAAACTTGAAAAAATATTCATACTTTGTTTATAATAATTTTTGTACTTGAACAAAAACTAAAAAATCCAAGTAATGTTGTTAAAAAAAAAATTTTTTTCTCTTTATCATCATATTATCGTTTTTTTATCAATACAAGATATAAATTGATTTGCAAAAAAAAAGTTCCCGTTATTTGTTATATTTTTTTAAAAAATTGTTTTTAATATTTTTAAAAAAAATTTACAACTTCATTATATTACAAATATTATGATTTTTGAAAAAAAAAATCCTCAATAAAATTTTTAATTTTTATAATATTTTTTTTATATTTTTTTTTTAAATAATTATTAAGAATGATTTTTCCTCTGAAAATTATAATTGACGGTCCTCTGTGAAGTAACGAAAAAAAAAAAAAGATCAACAATTCTATTGTTTAATAACTTACCAATTTGTTATAAACAAATTTTTAACTTTGTTAGATTTTTTTCTGAAACAACCATATATGACATATATGACAAAGTATAGAAAAATTTTTTTTCCAATTTTTTATTGTACTTTGGGTATTGGAATTGGGAAAAAAATTTTTCTATACTTTGTTGTATATGGTTGTTTTTGTGAATTCTAGGAGTTTCAGAAAAAAAATCTAACAAAGTTAAAAATTTGTTTATAACAAATTGATAAATTAATAAACAATGGAATTGTTGATAAAAAAATAAAAAAAATTGTTACTTCATAGAGGACTGTCAATAATGAGTTTTAGAAAAAGAATTATGTTCTAACTAATTATTTAAACAAAAAAAAAAAAAATTAAAAATTTTAAAATTTTTTTTTAAAAAAAAATTTGTAATATAATGAAGTTGTGAAAAAAAAATTCTCAAAAAAATTGAAATAATCAATTTGTTTATAAAAAATTTATCAACAAATGGCGGGTTTTTTTGCGAATCAATTTATAATTTGTATTGATAAAAAAACGATAATATGATGATGAAGGAAAAAAAAATTTTTTAACAACATTATTTGGATTTTTTAGTTTTTGTTCAAGTACAAAAATTAGTATAAACAAAGTATGCATATTTTTTTAATTTTTATGGCATGATCTTGTTGAGTATGTATATAAGAAAGGCTCTATGAAGCGAAAACATTTTACGATAATTATTTAAACATTTTTTTTCATTTACAATTAAGACAGAAGTTCGAGAAAATTTTGTTAGTTAACAATCGTTTAACTTGTTGAAAAATCAACTTTAAGTAAAATTTCCAACGGGAATAAATTATTTATAGTGTTTCGAATACACCATAATTTTTTCAAATAATAAAAAAATATGTAATATTTTAATTAAATTAATTAATGTGTCGTACTCGCTTTTGACGCCGCGCGCGCAACCTAAAAATGTCGCTCGGAGACCCATTTTCAGCGTTAAATTAAAATTATAAATAATGGAGATACGAGTTCTGGGATCTGGAGTTTTCCATTGGAAATTTCCTCCTCTTTCAAAATATTTCTTTGAAATTTCTCAAATATTGATAGTTTATGAAATATTGGCAAAAAACGAAATGCTATTTTTTTTTCATCTTCAATTGTTTATAACTTTTGCAATTTTTTATGTGCTAATACACGCTTTTGGCACATTTTTCTAGGCGTTATTCCGGATCCAATGAGCTATCACACATAATTTTAAGAGCAGTATCTCTATTTTAGACCATTTTCAACTTGTCGAGTAGACTACTCATCTGAAAGGTATTTTAACCCTCCATTCAGCGACATTCACTTTTGGAAAATTTATTTCTACAGGGTGAACAAAATTATTTTTTTATTTAAATACAATTGAATTTTAATAAACGTTCAATTGATTGCATTCCGCAATCATGCAATTATACCTCACGTAACAAAATCATTGAATTATTTTAACCCTAGATTTTAATTTCAATTTTCAGTGTTAGTTCACAACAGACTAAACACGGTTTCAAACCAAATAAACAGTTACTCCTATCACTAAAAAAGCATATAAAACGAAACAAAATAATGCTCGAATTGAGTCAGGCAAATTCAATTCAATTCAATTCAATTCATTCGTAAACCATAATAACAAGATATTTGTATACATACAATTTATGACGGTTATCCTTTATAACTCCAAGGGTTCACCTAAGCACTCAAGGTGCTTGTTTTGTGCAGCTCCTTGGAATAATTCAGGATATATATTAGGTAGATAAAATGAATGGTATACATATTAATATATTATTTACAATAAAATATAACAATTTATGACGGTTATCCTTTATAACTCCAAGGGTTCACCTAAGTATCAAGGTTTTTAATATGAATAATTGGAATTCCTGCTGAAATCGATACTAATTCTAGTTTATTCTCTTTTTCCTTTCTTGAGAATGGTTGATGTGGTAAGGATCCATATCTTTATATAAAAATGTATATTACACGTTAAGGTTCATTCATATATCCTCATACTTACACACACGTGTAGACACATATATACACATATACACATATACATATATATACATATATATATATACACATATATACACACATACACACACATACATACACCCATACATATACGTAAGTTTTTTTTTATAGTAACTTCAGTAGTGTTAGATGGTTAAGATTGATGAATTGTTTTATTTCAGTTTTATATTTGTTAAATGAGCGGTTTTCTTTCAAACTGCGATCGAGTGTATTGTAAAATTTAGGACCGAAAATTAGACCAGGGTCGATAATTTTTCAAACCAAAAAAATAATAGTGGGATGAAACGTTTTGGAAAAGGAAGATAATATAACAAAAGTGAAAGGAAAAATAATTTACAGGCGAGGGAAGTGAGAGGGGGTGAGTTTTTGTGGGTAAAAAACGGTTAATCTCGATTTCCGGCAAAACTACAAGTCCTATGGAACAAGTTGTAGGTAAAAAAAAGATCTACAACTTTTGTATTTACACTTTTTTCACATAACCTCAAAATGTATGTGAAAAATTTAAATAACCAAGTTTTTGGTTTTTAATTTTTATCTTTTACAAAAAACAAAAAAAATCCACGAAATTTGGTGAAAACCTACCTTTTCATGTCCCAAACACACTGTAATTTATTTGATTTGAAATATTTATGTTTTCACCTTATTTTGACTTCAAATCGAAAAACCACCCTAATTTTCAATCAAAAATTTTCGCGTCAAAATATCAGCTTTTTTAAAAAAGTCGGTGGGATTTTTTTCCGTTGAAATCTCTACTTTCTGATGGTGTAAAAAAAATATACATTACTATGGTAAATGTTCTCAGAAAATGCAAAGAAATAACAGGTAGTAAGGCCCAGACCCTCCTAGCCTCTTCCCCACTTCTCTATGAAATGCCTTTTGATGGGCTAAAATTTTCCGTAGGTCACTCAGGTATATGAGTAATCTCAAAATAGCAATAAATAGGCATCTACGCATATAATTCAAAGAAGATTCTACAACTTTCTCAAAATATTGTAGATGCCTTATTAAATTTCGGATTCGAGTTGTTTTCGTTTCTTTGCATTTTCTGAGAACATTTACCATAGTAATGTATTTATGTTTTCTCACCATCAGAAAGTAGAGATTCCAACGAATAAAAAGCCCACCGATTTTTTGAAAACAGCTGATATTTTGACGCGAGAATTTTCGATTGAAAATTAGGGTGGTTTTTCGATATTAAGTCAAAATAAGGTGAAAAAATAAATATATCAAATCAAATAAATTACAGTGTGTTTGGGACATGAAAAGGTAGGTTTTCACCAAATTTCGTGGATTTTTTTTGTTTTTTGTAAAAGATAAAAATTAAAAACCAAAAACTTGGTTATTTCAATTTTTCATATACATTTCGAGGTTATGTGAAAAAAGTTTGGAAACAAAAGTTGTAGATCTTTTTATTACCTACTACTACTACTTTTTTCCATAGGACTTGTAATTTTGCCGAAAATCGAGATTAACCGTTTTTTACCCTTAAAAACTCACCCCCTTCCGCTTCCCGACCTCAGATCGCCCGTAAATTATTTTTTCGACGACCTACCTGAAATACGTATCATTTCGCATTGTAAACTAGTACACAAAATAAGATATTTCGCACTAGTGCGAAATATTTCATTTCGCATTAGTGCGAAATGAAATATTCATCTCCACGCTCTGCGATTGGTGCGATCATCTAATATAGTTAACTATACTCTGATTTTTACTCATAGGTAGCTGTGACAATGACAAACGAATTCATAACATTATAGTGTCAATGTGATTTACCAAGTAGATAGGTACCGAATCGTATTATTTGTTCAGTTTTCTTTGCTGCATTGTCATCCGACGATGAAATGGTAGATTCTACTCCCCCAGAAGTATGCAATTTAGCAAACGAAGCAACGAAGCAATTGCTGTCAGAAAAATCAAAACAGAAGTATGATTTGGCGTACGATAATTTCATGGCATGGAAAGAAAGAAGTAACGCAAAAAGCTTCTCTGAGGTTGTTTTATTGGCTTACGTAGGAGAATTGGGAAATAAGTACAAGCCAAGTACTGTCTGGTCAATATATTCTATGTTACGAACATCCTTGATAGCTAAACATAACATAAACATTGGAAATTACCTGGAACTGAAAGCGGTACTCAAAAGACGCTCAGACGGATATAAACCAAAAAAAATCAAATATTTTAAATTCCCAGCAAATCAAACAATTTATGGAGACTGCTCCGGATGAGAAATATTTGTTAATCAAGGTATGTTTTGATTTGCATATACAGTTGATTTATTTAAAATGAGTTTTTTTTTGAAGAATATTGAAATTCTACTAATTTACTACTCATATTTTGTATCAATAAATCGTTGTTTATGACAAATAATATTAATGTCATTCAGTAGCTCAATGCGTCAATGTATCGACAAACACACAATATAGAATGTATGGCGTTGGTTCGAATCCTGACGGAGTACCTTTTTTTTTCTTATTTCAATGTTTCATAATTAAGGAGTAATAATCAGCTCACTTATAATCTCATTTTATAGTAGATATATTATACAAATTGTCTAAATTATCATTTTTTTTGTCAAGAAAAATGTGTATTTTAATCATTCTAGGTTGCCTTAGCATTCGCTATAAACGGAGCTCTGAGACGAGCTAAATTGGCCAATGTGAAAATAAACGATTTGAATGATGTAACAATTGCATTAATTGTAAAGGTTCCGGACACCAAAAATAAAGTACAACGAACTTTTATATTAACAGGAACATTTTATGAAATATATAAAAAGTACGCTGATCTACGACCCAAAACCATGGTGGATAAAAATACCAGATTTTTCATTAATTACCTGAAAGGTAAATGTACCTCCCAGTTTGTGGGAATTGACAAGTTTGGTGCAATGGCCAAAGAAATCGCTACATTCTTGAAATCACCAAACCCAGAAAACTACACTGGTCATTCATTTAGGCGTTCTTCAGCCACAATATTAGTGGATAGTGGCAGTGACTCTGAAATGGCATGGCGGCTGGAAAAGCAGCACAGTCGCAGAGGGTTATATTGATGAATCAATCAATAAAAAAATGGAAATATCCAATCAAATAACCCAATCCATTGAACATGCAACAACCTTCACACCAGAACTATTCGGAACTAGCTCGGAATCACAATCAGTCCCCACTGCGAGACCATCAACCTCCCCTACAGTTTTGGAAACTAATAATAATATTTTGACGGGAATTAATAATCAAGCCATTCAAGGTTTGATAAAAGAAAATAATAGTATTCCGTTAGTACTGAACAATTGTTCAAATATTACCATCAATAATTATTCTTCTAATATTTCATAAATACAGACCAAAATATACTCAAATATTATTGTTGAATGTTCAATAAAATGTGTTCTCTTTGTGTGAAACATCTTTCTTATATGCTTCTTCAGGCAATTGAATTGATTTCCTGTAAAAATGATTTGTAAGTAGGTAATACAGTCATGCGAAATTAAAATCCGACATACCTATGTTTTTCATGTAGGTCGTCGGAAAAGTATAGTGTACAACTCGTGCGGAAATTGAAAATTTCATACATCATCTTGTCAAACTCGTATGAAATATCCTATTTTCCGCACTAGTTGCACAATATACTATTTCCTTTAATTTTTATTATATTCTCTTCCTTTTCCAATGGGTTGCGTCCTACTATTATTTTTTTTCACTTTTCACAATTTTTTAAGGCCCTAGTCTAAATGTCATTCAAAGTGTCAGTTTTATAAATTGTGCGATATACCTACACCGTATTCCAAGTAAATAGAAACTCTTATGTATTATGGCACATTCAAGTGAAACCCAACGCATAGAAATATTAATTCTAATAGAAAGGGGTAATTTGTTAATTGCTAAATATTCAGTTAGACCTATCAGCCAGTGAACAGTTAGTGCAATTTAGAGACATTTTAGATAAAGGTTTACTGAAATTACGATCTCAATTGACACTTTTTGACTGGAGTTTCTAGTAGTCAGTACCTTCTATCTAAAAAAAGCAACAACGTGGCTAATAAACAACGAGTCCATTGGATAAATGATGAACTGAGAAAAAATGCCATAAAAACCATACATGATATTGATAAAGATGTTTATTCCTTGAATGCCTACAATAGATTTAGTATTGATTATAAAGCTCAGTTAAAAATTTGTAAGACGGATGCTTATAATAATGACTATTTTGCTACAATGGGCGAGGACACGAAATTTCCAAAATATTTTTAATGGATTTTACAGCTCGTGAAAACTTTGTTGGTATGTTTTTTTTTTCTCAATATAAACTATAAACTGAAAAAAAATATTTAAAATTCAAATGCTTAGTTCTAGCGCCATTGCAAAATGTTGTGACGTAATCAGCCGATCTACCAATCCCACAGTTGACAGCTTAAATAAAGTTTGCAACGTTGCTATATTTTCAAATCTTCACATTGCGAATACTGTTCTAGTTCTGACATTTATAGTTGTAGAAACTTGGTAACATTGCCGTTTGACATCACAATCAACCCGATTAAGCCTTTTGGCTGCTCGGTCGTTTACGTCACAAAAAGCGCCAATATCAGTAGCTTCAAAATTAGCTAATTTTCAAAAACGAATGGGAACTGCTGTAATTGAAATTTGACTCATAAAATGCTTTCTGGGTACATCTTTATATGCGTTATGCATTTTAAAGTATATTTAAAGCGATAATAATTTTTCGTGTCCTCGCCTATTGCTGATAAAATTATAAGCTCAATACCTAACATACCACATGAACCTACCATATACTTGAAAATATTAAAAACTCCGGTTCACTCGTTCGTGCTAAATCCTGATATATATGATGTTATACTTGGTCTAAAAATTCCAGTGTTACTGACACTTATGAACTAAATAGCAAAATTATTAAATAACTGGCAGATATTCTTGCCGAACCTCTAGCTTCCCTTATAAATGACTGTTTTTGTGCAGGAACTTTCCCAAATACTCTGAAATTTTACGTTGTTATGCCTGTATCGAAAAAAGGAGGCTCTGACGATGTCAACAACTTTCGTCCAATATCTATCATTCCAATAATAGGTAAGAACATTGAAATCTTCGTCAAAAAACAACTTTACAACTTCATGGAAAAAAACTCTCTGTTTTGCCCAGGTCAATTTGGTTTTAGTAAAAATATGTCTATAACGAAAGCTCTTCTGCAAGTAGTGTCGGACATAGTCGAGGACCTCGAGGAAGGCAAATACTCACAACTTGAGTTGTGTGATCTCTCGAAGGCCTTCGATTGTGTCTCGCACGACATTCTATGGGTAAAATTTCACAGTTATGGCATCAAGGGCTTAGCTCTTCGAATCTAATCTCAGTAAACGCTCTCAATGTGTGAGATCAAGCGGAGATCTATCGAGCAGTAAGGCCGTTAATCACGGCGTTCCCCAGGGCTCGGTTCTGGGTCCACTTCTCTTTTCAATATACATACATGATCTATATTTTCACATTCTACAAACGAAAAGCGTTATTTTTACTGACGATAAAACATTTATCTGTCAGAGTAATAATGTTGGAAATATGTCCACATTATCCAATGCTTTAGCCAAAACTTGGTCCACTTGTAATAAACTGAATCTTAATTTGGACAAGAATCAGTCCATTCTCATGTCTTCAGATTTAAATCTCACCAAAGAGAGAAAGGGAGCTGTGTAAAATTACTTGGCATACATCTTGACGATAGACTCAACTGGGCCCACATATCGCTGTATTAGCAAATGAACAATATAGTATCACCTTTCCAATTCGACGCTTGAAAAATTTCGTAAGTATTCATGTCCTCAAATCTTGTTATTTTGGTTTATTCCATAGTCATTTGTCTTATGGAATTCTTCTGTGGGGTGATTCGTGTCACTCTCATAAAGCATTTGTTCTCCAAAAGAGAGTTATCGGAGTAATGGGGGGTGTTCATCATCGTGAACATTGCCGCCCCCTCTTCATCAGTTTCCAGATGAAGCCTTTTCCTACCAACCTTATTTATTTACTCATGTTTTCTTGAAATTCATGAAACTGAGCATAAATACTCAGCCCAATCCGAAGTCCACCATTACACCACTCGCCATGCTGATCTAATCTCAACTCCTAGATTCAGACTACAGTTGTCGCAAAAGACTTTTCTGAACCTACACTTATATAACATACTACTGTTACGTACTTTCTGTGAGGTAACATACAAAATTGGGATGCGCCGTCTCGCAACAATGGAGTCGGGAGTAGATAAGAAAAAATTGTTGAAATTATCGAATAGGGCGCCAAGTGATTTAGATAAAGCTCACCCCAATAAAAGTTTCAAAGCCATGAAGAAAATCACTAAAATGACTCGTAACCACAGAGTAACTATGCTCAGATAATAAAATCAAAACCTATAGTTGTGAGAGATTTATTCATAAAGAAATGTACTTGAACAAATATGTATATGGGGGTTATAAGGGGAGATATCATTTTACCTACGTAACTCTCGAGAACACGGTGTTAACAACAAGAACACCTTAATATAAATTTACAGGTAATTGGTAAATATTCAAATAACGTCAAAATCGCTTGATAGGGAAAATAATTGGCCTACACTTTACAATAAATTCCCAGAATATATCGCTGATATGACCCCGTGATATCTTGTAATCACTAATCACGTTCAAGAAAAATGAGAAAACCACTATGTGGTACTTATCCTTCTCCTGGTATAGTTGTTTGTATTCTTCTTTCCAACTTATATTACCCACAAATGGATGTTCTTCAGTACGAGATATCCTCCTTATAATTTCCACAGTACTGGAACTTTCTAGCATTCGATTGCGGCCGTTTTACAGTAATCGGTATCCCAAGAAAAAGTGGTT
The DNA here is from genome assembly GCA_018342105.1 of Gonioctena quinquepunctata. Lineage (NCBI taxonomy): Eukaryota > Metazoa > Arthropoda > Insecta > Coleoptera > Chrysomelidae > Gonioctena > Gonioctena quinquepunctata. The sequence goes on along the minus strand of JAFIRS010000004.1, from coordinate 1,555,632 downwards.
ATGAAAATATTATACGGCAACCGTAATAATGAACACATATATTGATACTTGATTTGCCTATGAAACTCACCTCTGAAGCAGAAATCCCGATGCTTTCAGAGACGTTCAATAAATCGAATTATATCACCAAAATTATATCCATTAAATGCCCAAAAAGATAATCAAAATCACCATTAAACCATAATCCATAAAATGATTATCTTCAATAGTGAATATGTGAAAAAATCCGTAGAACGATTATATCATATTATGACTGTCCACATTTCACTTTCGGTGGCAAGCATTGAAACACTTCTCCCTCGCCTTAGCTATAAACTGTGCCCTCGCTATCTGCGAACCGAGAACCCAGCTCCTTACCATAGTTTTTGTTCAAGCCTTAGAAAAACCGAACTAGGCGAAAACGTTCACATCAGGTACACTGTTAAGAATTAGCAAATTGAACGTCTATTTTAAATCGATAGGAATGGATTGGAAAATTATAAGAAAATGAATGAAATTCGTTACACTACCTTCTAGGATTAAGAGTCTGGAGTTCATTCAATTTGAAATCGAAATCGAAACCTTTCTACAAAAAAATTTATTCTATAATGTCAATGAGTATCTAGTTTTAAACAAGAATGAATTTGACTGTATGTGAAAGAGACCGGAGTTACTCTCAATCTTAATTATATTTCAAGTGTTGGTTGGCAGGAATTCGGTCGGAATATTGAAGAAAACCAGTTGTTGAATCGTCGACGTTTCGAAGTTTTATTGCTTCATCTCCAGGACTCTGAAGTGTGAGAACAAAACCATATTAAAGTAGGGTTCTCCAATGGAGTATTCATAAAAACCCAATACATTATGTGAAATGACGATCGTTTAAAATAAAACGCATCAAACAGTGTATATAAAACTAATATTGATAATTACTTACATTTAGAGTGGCTTTCCGACTTCAAAAATGGTGATAAATAATATTGACATAAAATATAAATAAAGCACAGGTTCATGAAAAACGTTATCACCGATACAATAGAATGAGCAAACTGAACTGGTGGTAAATCGATACTTTACAATGTAAAAAAAAAACTAATGAAAGAAATTGGGAGAGTTAGAAAAAGTCCTCCGTTAATGATTCAAAGTTTATGTTTGATTTTCTTTATCAAGTTAAAATACGAGGTGTTTAGATATCAGACCTTTTGTTAACATTTCTCTCCATGCTTGGTTATTTCAATTATTCCATTCAGGAGTTTTTTTTTAATATCGTTTGTTGTCCAATGATACTAAGTGAATTAAAATCAAAAGTGTGAAGGGATGACCTACAGTGTTCTGCAAGGCTTGTGGGATTTTTTATTGTTTTAAGTGGGTTGTGTATATTTATACAATCCCTACTGTGTTCTGTCATCCTTTGTTTCAAGTACCTACCTGTTTGCCCTATGTACACCTTATCACATCTTTACATTGTAAAGAAACGATTCACCACCAGTTCAGTTTGCTCATTTCATGGTGTCGGTGATAACGTTTTTCTATGAACCTGTGCTTGTATTTATATTTTATGTCAATGTTATTCATTACCATTTTTGAATTCGGAAAGCCACTCTAAATGTAAGTAATTAGCAATGTTAGTTTTCTATACACTGTTTGATGCGTTTTTTTCAAACGATCGGCATTTTACATAATGTATTGTGTTTTTACGAATACTCCATTAGAGAACTCCATTTTAATATGTATGTTTCGGTTCTTACACTTCAGAGTCCTGAAGATGAAGCAATACAGCTTAGAAACGTCGACGATTTAACAACTGGTTTTCTTCAATATTCCGACTGAATTCCCGCCAACCAACACTTGAAATCATATTCAAAGGTCGCTATCCTATTCAGCTTAATTATTGTATTATTATGCTATATTTATTTACACTTTGTCTTTACATTTATATCATTCCCATGTTTTGTTTATGACGTTCTACTGATACTGTTGTATATTGTAATGAAATAAATACTTCCACTTCTACTAAAAATCCTCAAAAAGTGAACGTGTGGGCAGGAATAATCAATGACAGGATAATTGGTCCTTTCTTTTTCGAAGGAAATCTCACAGGGGAACGTTATCTCGAATTCTTGAGAAATTAACTTATATATGTCCTTGAAAATATTTTTTTGAAAGCCTATGATCCTGCTTCACCAAAGGACAATATCTGGTTTCAACAAGATGGTGTACCCCCGCATTTTGTACGTGCTGTTCACGAATTTTCAGACAACTGCTTTCCTGGAAGGTGGATTGGTAGACGACGACCGATTGAGTGGCCCCCAAAGTCTCCAGATCTTTCACCCCTTGATTTCTTCCTGTGGAGTTATTTGAAATCGAAAGACTACGTAGATAGACCGCAAAATTTAGAGGAGTCAAAAATCGAATTAGGTTCGGAATGAATAGAATTCGTCCAGAAGTATTTCACAATGTGTCCGAAGATTTGATTATTGTCAAGAAATCGAAAATGTGATTTGAATGTTCAACAGAATTAATATTTGCCAGTAATAAAGCTCGAATTTTGTTCTCTCTAGAGCATGAATTATTGCCGGAAATTTTTTGGACATGAATTTTCTTTAAAAATTCAAGTACGAGACAAATTTCCCGCAATTAATTCAAGCACGTGGGGGATTCGGTGAGAAAAATTTATACCCGAATTATATTTAAATAGAAAACATTAAGTAAATATTTATTTTGACGTTATTCGCAAATAAATAGAAGGCTGTGTGTAATGGGAGTTTTGGGGGAGATTTTTTTCTGATTTTCCCCGTTTCCTAGTAGGATAAAATAAATAATATCAGATAAACTATTATGTAAAATTAATTGATATCATACAATTTTTTTACTAGGTTTCAGGAAAATGTTAATATTGACTAAAAATGGAAGTGGATACGTTCGTATTGCGGGAGATATTTTTTGATTTTCCCCGTGCCCTAGTAAAATAAAATTTATAATATCAGATACATTATTATATAAAAAAAATTGATTTCATATAATTTTCCTACAAGGTTTCAGGGAAATGTCAATATTGACTACAAACAAAGGTAGAAAATATATAACTATACCTATACATATATACTTAAATATTTTTCATATTCTTTTAGGTTTAATTCTAAGAAAAATTAATATTAGCGGTAATAATTTGTTTTTCAAAAAATTCAGGAAATCGGGATATTTTATTCTTTATTCTAAATTGTTGGCGTATGTTGCCGGTTAAAAAAATATTTTGTAAAGTTAGCCATGGATTTGACATTCACTACTCCTGTCAATCAATATTTTATTTGTGGCATTATAAGTTCCTTATAACATTGTATACAATCATAAGTTAGTAAAAAAGTGATATTAAAATGAACTTTCAATCGTATGAATTATGTTCCTTTTGCAAAGAATCACAGCACATTAAAATGTACCATAAAAATGTTAAATATCCAACATACCTAGTGGAAGAATCTGGATTAAATCCTGAGCAAGAAAACTTATTTAAAGAGATTGGCAACATTCTGCGTGATATTGTGCCTCCTTTTGGACACAAATCTAATACTCGAAGGAATAAACTGGTGTCTCAGTATTATTTTAATTTTATGAAACACAGGCATATTGTTAAAAAAAACACCGGTTCTGTGTTTTATTCACCACTTAGGAAAGAGGAGGTAGAAGTGGAATTTTTGAAGAATTTAAAATTAATTAATGATATTATAGAATGTACACCTTAATAAATTGTTGTAATATTTCCAACTTATGAAGTACGCAAATAAAAAATATTGTCAATATTATTTCAATATTATTTTTGTCTAATTATATGATAGCTGTCATGTGCCGGGAAATTTCCACTTATTAATTTTACGTCTACATGCTAAGGTGGATGAAAAATTTCCAGAAAATTTGCTGGTTACCATAGTAACAATGTCGAATGAAGCATCTGCTTGTTTAAAAATGACTGGTATAAAATTTTCATCGTAATTTGATTGTATTTGATGATAAAATAATTTTTGCACACCCTGTAGAAACACATTTTTCAATAGTGCATATCGCTGGATAGAGGATTAAACTACCTTTCAAATGAGGGGTCACACCCCTGCTTCCATTTGAAAAAATCGTCGATTACGTCATTACGCCGACACAGATGACGAAACCCCTTCCACAAGTTTATTGAACAAGAGGCACTTGAGAATAAAAATCGACCTGTTCCAGGATTTTCCTCAAAATACGACAGTTTTCGAAAAAATTAATTCATTCCACAATTTTGCCGCACACTGTATTTTATTGGTTTGCTAGCTTTTAAGGCTTTCGGATTTTACTCAGGCCATATTTCATTCGACGCCATAATTTTTTATTAATTATTATTGGAAATTTAAGTTTTTTTTTCACGAAATAAACATCGGAGTAATTTTTCATATTTTTCCATTAACTCAATCAGGTTTTTCTAATCTTCCAGCATTATTTTTCATTCGCCTTTTCATTTTCCCGCTTCTTCCACTCAATTTATTGGAGTGATTTTTTTTTTCGTTGATAACGGAACGGAAGAACATTTTTCATCTCTCAATTCGCATTTGCCGAACAATCTTGGAGCCGCTGGTGTAATTGATGAGCCAATTAGAAGACGCATTAGGTTTAACCTCTCGAATTTTTCATTAAGAAGAGTTGTATAGATGACTTATTGATTATCTGTTAGGGAACTAGCTGCAAACGTGACGATCGAGATACACAGGCGGCAACATTTTTCTTTCATTCGGTTTGAAGATAAATATTCCCCATTATAAGATTTCGGGAGTGTAATTTTTTATCATATAATGAAGTGTGAAAGAAATGAGATCAAAACGAAAAAATAATTATAATAACATAGGCCAATAACTAATTTACCTTTTAAAGTACTGATTATTATGGAAAAAATTGCGAAAGAGTTCCAACTAGTTATCGTATTTCGATTATTTTTTGTGCTTGAGAAGCTGATTATACTGTAAATTGAAAATCAGTACACATTTATGATATTTTTGAAATAAAAGTTGAATTTTTTACCTGATCGGCCTCCCCGAGTGGGTGTTGGTAGTTTGGTTCCCGTCAGGTAGTAAATTAAAAATGTATTTGAGATGCTTGATGCATTTAGTTCCCAATCCTAAAAAGGTCTTTAGTAATTTGGTTTCCGGGGACTACCTTCGTATTCCCTTGTTCGTGTAAGTGAAATTTGGGAAAACCAAAAACTAATCGTCTATTTTTTGCTTGTTCTATGAGTATTACTTTTATTTAGAATTGTATTGCTTCTGTGACAGTCAGTTGTGTTTTTGAATCGTGCTTGCTCAGTGACATTCAATTTTCTTTAAAGTTGTCTTAAATTCTAGTTATGAATCCAGAAATAATTTTGAGTGGACGAGGAAAACAGTTATTACTTTTTAATAACTATAAATACGGCTTTCAAATTATCCTGAAAAGTGGTGAGAAGCGATGGACTTGTACAAACAGAAAGTGCAAATCATTTGTTCTCACTTTGGGCGAATGTGTTGAGAGTTTAACCATCACAAAACACATACAAGAACATTCTCATGATGCAGTTGTGCAGGACTTAAAGCGCCAAATTGTTAATTCTGCCTGCAAACGAAAAGCTGTGGAGGACCTGTCCAAAAAACCTGCGGAGTTCATTCGCAGAATATTACAGGAAAATCTGCCATCAACATTCACTACAAATGATATTGCTTGCGTCAGAAGAAACATCTATAACGCTCGTAGAAAAATTCAGCCAAGTTTACCAAAAAACATCGAGGAAGCTTTTGACTCCCTTGACGAGGCAAACATACAAACCTCTGGAGGTGAGCAATTTTTATTGTATAATAACAGATGTGAACAGAGAGTAATATTTTCGTGTAAATCAAATATTCAGATTTTAGAAAAAGTCACACAAATTTATTTAGATGGTACGTTTAATTATTGTGCGCAATTTTTTTGCGCATTCCATTCCATTCCATTAATTGTTTTATTGTTACCCAATAAACGCTCAGATACGTATAAAAACTCATTTAAATCAATAATAAATATTTGTAAACATAATGGTGTTACATTAAAAATTTCAAAAATTGTTATCGATTTTGAGAAGGACATCCACAAAGCAGTCGAACAAATTTTTCCTTTAGCACAAATGAAAATTCTGTAGATGGTTACGAATGACTTTTGGTCTTACATTTTTAAGTCCTCACGACGTTAGCGAATGCTTTGTTTTTGATTTGCTTACAATAGCACCAATAGACGAAAAAATTCAAAAGTATTCCGATTACTCAACAGATAATTATATAACTGAAGAGTCTCTTTTTCCACCCGTTCTTTGGGCTGAGAATTGAGCTGAGCTTACACGAACCACTAATGCTTGTGAAACATTTTAGCACATCCAAACATTTTAATTTTTTTGGAAAAACTTCAAGAATTTCAAATTGAAACTTATGTAAAATTACAAAGCATCAATATAACGGCTCAAATACATAACAGTAAAATGAAAAATCGTCAAAAATGTATAGCAAAAATGATAGAATCTTATTCTAGAAATGAAATTAGTCGACTACATTTTATTAAGTGTGTTTCTTTTCACTGTGCTGATATTGTATTTTAATTATTATAAGTAGATACCAAGTATAGAACGTTAAAAGCTTGTGTGATATATATGTTGTATGTTTATAAAAAAATATTTTATTAAGTGTGTTTCTTTTCACTGTGCTGTAACTATTTGATATGGTATTTTTATTATTATATGTAGATAAGAAGTATAGAACGATAGAAGCTTGTGTGATATATATGTTGTATATTTATAAACAATTATTTCATCGAGTGTGTTCCTTTTCACTGTGCTGTAACTATTTGATATTATATTTTTATCATCATAAGTAGATAAGAAGTATATAACGATAGAAGTTTGTGTGATGTATATGTTGTATGTTTATAAAAATAAAAAAATATTGATTCAATAAACAAATGAAAAGTATTTGTTTTTTTTCATAATATGAGAGAAATAAAATACAAATTAATTGGTTAAAATAATTTTTCTTTCCGGGAACCAAATCACCAGGTAAACTTAAAATGTCGGGAACCAAATCACACATAAAAATTAGGTAAACCTAAAATATCGGGAACCGAATTACACATTTTAAGACCTTTCTCAATCTGGGAATCAAATTACATGTTCCCCCTCGATTGGTCAAGTAATGTAATCACCCGAGATATTGATGTAAATATCAGTTTTGAGGTCCCTCGAGACGATGGAGACCATTTCCAGAGTGAAGTCTGTCTGTCAGTCTATGTTTGTGTCTGTAATCTTCCACGATAAGTGACGAACCGTTTGACCAATCGAGCTAAACTTTGGTATGAAGATAGAGTTCCTGCCCCGATTGCGACCGTTAGTTTTTGACTGTCATCTGTCAAACGAAAATGTCACTATTGAAAAATGACAAACTATATTGCACGAAAGATGCCTTGCAATAAATATGTCGTTTGAAAGCCCTTTGAAAAACTGTATCCAGAACGGTCAAAATTATTTCCTCAACTGACAACTGTCAAAAATAAAAAAGTTCAAAACTTTGCCATTCATTTATTCAATATCTAATCGATGCATTAGGACTAAATTAGGCAGGGAGCAAGACAACAAAAGAATCAAATCAGGTCTAAAGTTGGAGCTTTCCACCGTTTCCCGGTCTGACGCTACGAATGTTTAATTTTTCTCCGGGGCGTTACCATCCCAGACGGCCGCTCACCCGGGCTTTGACTAGGACGACTCGCGTTTGGTGCAGGACCGCTCAATTGACAGGGGACAAATATCTCACTTGGTCAATTTACCGGTAAATTGACAGTTGAATTGACCGATCAAATTGACTTCGTACAGTCCTGAAAATGTTCTATTAATATTTTATTTCTAAATTGCCCCATTCTCCCGAGGCCCGTGCTGGTCAAATTCTGGAGTGTCACACTGCTAATTTTTTTTCAATATTTCGAAACAATTTATAAGCGATGCGCTATGAATAAAAGTATTGCTAAAAAATTTGGCATTTCATTTTTATGCCTAATAGCCGGTGTATGATTTTTGAGTTGAATAATACGATATTTGTTAAATTCTGAAAATGCAATCTATTGTTATTTTTGTAAACCATTTACATATTAGTTATATTCGTTAGCTTGATTGATGACAATTTCAGAATCACTAAATAAACTCTGAAATCTACCATTCCGATAGGCATCGCCGTCGGTTTGCTTAAATATAGATATAGTTGCTATATATAAATGTAAAAAATTGTAGTCAAGGGGAAATTAATTTTCAAAACAACACGAATTTAAGTGAATATATATACCGGGTACCACAGGATATCGGGCCACCACTTTCGCGAACGGATTTTTCTGAAATTCGGTACAGTACTATGAGCAACCATTTAGGATTTGATCACATTACAAGCCAATATGGCGGACTTCCGGTTTTTCTGGAAATACCAGCAACCTTGTTTATTTCAAATGAAACACCCTGTATATTTTTACCTATTCAAGTTCAACAGGTCAAAACAAGTCCAAACTTTATGTCAAATGTCATGCACACCTTATGACAGCAGTGAGTTCATCCACATCGATTCTTTGTACTGCTCCCTGAATTCTCTCTTCCAAATCCTCCAGCGTTGTAGGCTGACGAGCATAAATTCGTGCGCCCGATTTGATAACATAATGGAATTTCCCATACCTACTTATATTATCTCAACTCCTTGTGTAGAGTCCAGTCACACTTTGTCCAAAAATGTTTCTAAATATAACATTTACATATTATGAGGGCAGCTGTTGTCACCAGGGTGTATGTAGAAGAATGGATTTTTCTACACACAACACCAATTTTGATAGAGTGTTTCTATACTATGATGTAGGGCACTGATATTTTGGTTTGCCCACTAGTCCGTCGGACTTAGATCCATGCCTTCGGCTCAATATGCGAGGTCTTTCTTTTGAATAACTTTTCATTCTTTATATACAAACTTTTTGTCGTTTGTTTCGAGAGACTTCTATTCAAGTGATAATATAACTTAATAATTGACATTTGCCTCTCAATTAAAATAATGTGATTGAATTCAATTCCACTTTCCTCAACTTCAGTTGAGAAATTAATACACAAAAATTAACTTCAATACATCTATTAACAAAAAAAGGTAAAAACTATAGTACAGCTCGACGCTTGTCAAATATAAAAAAAGGTCAATCATAATATAAAATGTAAACTGAAGACAAATCTTTCTCCTTTTGAGAATGAAAGAACAACAACGAATGGTTTGAAAATATTACATATCGGTTCTAAAATAAAAGGGGACCCATATTTCCGATATATATAGTGATTTTCTATTATGGAAATATAGAACCGGTTTCTCCCCGAGGCTCTCAAAGTTTATTGTTACCCGCGTAACTGACTACCGTTTTTTCCAAATTACCAAAAAGTTGTGGTCGTCTGAGGTTAGTCTCAAATTTAATAGACGAACTCCCAATATACTCTGTTATGTATACCCCTAATCTGGTATCCATTGTGCATGAGGTTCACCCCTCGAATCAATAGTTGAAAGCTATGCATCAAGTTAGATTTTATACTCAAGCCAGAGAATTACCCCTGTAGTTCCCATTTTCCTCCCAGTCTCGAATATAATTCCCATTTCCCTCGTAGCCGTCTGTGGACACTAGAATCATATTTCTAATTTAAACGCACTCGTATTCCGAACTGACGATTAAAATAAAGTTTCCGATATCTATATAGTTCCTGCCGTGGAACCATCATATATCGAAGGGCGATTTTCTTCGATATAGTTTCTGGTAAAACCAAAAACTCGGGCCGATCCCGGTGGACTCACGCCAAACATCGGAACCCGTGCCGATCCCCTCGAGGTTCGCGAAAATACTTCTGTAGACCTCTTGATCTATTTCCGTTCTAAAAAGAAGCGAAGCGCCAAGCCGTAGTCCGATTGGCTACTCAATTTTATTCGGGCGGAAATTATGGTTCAAAGTCCATTTTCTCGTTGCAGCGGCTATTCTTCGCGTCCCGTGTATATTGCCGATTCGACAGTTTGCCCGGCTGTGTTGAATCAATGAGGCTCTGTTTAACATTTCCAGACTAAATAACAGTTACACTGATACATATCTGTGATTGGCAATGACTTCCAAAATGAATGAACTCATCTGCTCAGCGGAAATATATTTTTTATATCTGCGGCGACCCATTTATGTTTTTCGAAGTATGAGCTTCCCTGTTTCATCAATTTTGTCCAAAAAACTGGAATAATGAATTATCAATCAAAAATTGAAATAACTCACCCTGGGACCGATAAAAAACAAAACAATAACACCTACAGGGTGTTACACCTCTGCTGTAAGTTGGTGAGGAGTTGGGTATCCTGCAGATTCCAGGTGATGCTGCAGTATCAGGTCGAAGTTACCAAATTCTTGCAATATCATTGAAGTAACATAATACCAAATTTCGAATTAGATCAGTGCTGTGGAAGTTACTCACATCTCTTCATCAACTAGAGAAGACCTTCAAACGGCTGAACAGATTTTCTTGAAACATAGCTAAGAACACTCTTGATCAAGTCACCTTTCAAACAAAAACAAACTAAATCAAAATCGGTCCACCCATTTGAGAGCAACGACGACCCAGACAGATACACATATACACAGACACACGTTAAACTTATAACGCCCCTCTGTTTGCGTCGGGGGTTGAACATAAAATCTTAGGAAACCATCAAACCAAATTATAAAGAATTAATAAATGACATGCTCAAACATTTCCAGAGATTAGATTGCCCCATGAGGACAAACTTCATTTCCTTCAATCTCATCTGAGCTACTTTCCTGTTAACTAAGGAGCTGTAAGTGAGGAGCAAGATTAAATATTTCACTAGGGTATAAAGGAAATGGAACGTAGTAACAGAGCAAGTGGAATACACATGTTGGAGGACCACTGAGGAATGCTGAAGCGTGATGGTCCAAGCACGGCTCATGAGAGAAGTTTCGACGAAAAGAAAAAAGGGAATGTTCCACCAGCCTCTGCAATTCAAAAAATATTTTATCGCATCCAAGGATTTTAAGTAAAGAAAAAACTACCCTTTTTTTAATTATGAATTATTTATTTGGTTACCCCAAATTTTAAGTGATTTTATAGATTTTTCATCGTATACCTACACCTATACCTATATCATATTACCATAACACTCGAAATCCGAAAATAAATTGAAATGGAATTTCTGGAATGAAAATCTTAATCTAAACTGCTAGTTATTATACACAAGACCACCGAGACGGGCTAGAACATGTGAACGGCATCCATACTGTTTATTTATATGCCGAAAATAAACAAGGATTATCGAGCGTACGCCAATGGGTGCTTTGAACCGGAAGGATCTTGTATTAATTGTCAGCAATATACTCCACAACCATTAAGTAACCCTAACTGCTGTGACATGTACAAATTAGTGTACGGTTCAAAGCTGACAGCGGGTTTAATATCTTACAATCAATAGAAATGCATTATTAATATGGGTTTGGAATGTGGCATGGGGAACCGTGAAGCTTGAGTTAATTCCATGACTAAGATGCCTAAAAACTATGGTGTATTCACTGGTTCGATTTTGTTAAGAATTTTATGGGGATAACAAATGAATAGCGTTAAATTCTGCTTAGAACTTCATTAGTAGATGGCGCGGTTAAGGAATTTTTGTGTCACGCTAAATATTGAACTTCAAACCTGGGAATTTTTTTTTTCTGTCAACATTACAGCATATTTTCATGCAAAAAATTGTGAGTTGATCGTTTACAAAGATTATAGTTCTACGAACAAGAACAGTTGGCGCGAAAATGAGATGAAATCCTTGAAATTTACTACAAAAATAATATTTTTCTTAAATTCTACCTGGCGATTTTTCCAAAAATGATTTCTTTCCGAATGGCCTTTTTGGGATCATGAAAACTTCCACGAGGGAAGGAGAAAAGGTAAGAGAGTGGATGTCTCTAGATGATGAATTAACTTGAAAATTGAGGGGATTGGAAAATGTCCCCGATGACATTGCTCCATTGAGCTTTCCGATACAAACTATTACCAAGCCATTCACTGCCCATCTCTGCCGGACTATTACCTCTCTAAGAACCTTCTGACCTGAACAAAATCAGAGAGTTCATTGTAGATATCATAAAATCTGTTGATGAAGTTGAGAAATCTGATGGATCTTTTCAGTACTGTCCTAAACTGTTTTTGTAAATACTTACCATCCATGGTTTTGAAAACGGCCCATATTTCCCGTTTTCAACCGACGAAACCAAAAAGGAGGAGGTTCTCTAGTCGACGTGTATATTTTTTTGATTATTTTTTTTATGTATGATCACGCATAACTTTTTACTGAGACGTCCGATTCCGATAATTTTTCTTTCAGTGGATATGGTGTACTTCGAAGTTCGTCCCATTTGAATTTGATGAAATCCACCCCTAAGGGTAGCGAAATGAAGGATATTGATCACTCACCCTCTGAACTCTGGTCCGTTAACCGATTCTATCAGGCATAACTTTGTACTGGGTTCTTTGATTTGGATGATTCTTTTTTTAATAGATAGGGTATACCTCATATCTGGATTTCGAATGAAATTATTCACCCTTACGGGTGGAAAAATAGAAAATAATTGATTTTTCACTTGTGAACATTGGCACACACATCTGCAGTTGACAATGACAGATCGCTACTCTCATTATTTTTGTTCCACATCCGTCACAATCATTATATTCTATGAGAGGATGGAATGATATAAAAGTTATGAAATAAACTAACCAGAACAACAAAAATAATTCATATTACAACAAATAGTAGAAGTAGATAATCATATTATTTAACTGGTAATAGTTGAAGTAAGGTGGGTAAGTGAGTATTTTGGAAGTAATCAAAGTAGGTAGTAATCAGTAGATTTCAGCCACAAAAAATTGAAAAATAAAAACTTTTTAACAGAAAATTAAACCGACGAAATACGGAACTGAAAAGTAAAAAATAAAATAAACCTTCTTAGTCCCAATAACTAAGCTCCCAAACAAATGTGAGTAACTAATTTTGAGTCGGCGCCAAACGAACAATCAACGGAGATCATTAAATTACTTCAAAAAAATTATCAGAATGTCACCGCGCAACTCGATGCCATCATTTTACGCCTTATCTAATTCATTTGCTTGTTTGTTTGGCGCCGACTCAAAATTAGTCACTTACATTAGTTTAGGAGCTTAGTTATTGAGACTAATAAGGTTTATTTTATTTTGTACTTTTCAGTTCCGTATTTCGTCGATTTGATTTTTTGTTAAAAAGTTTTTATGTTTGTTGCCAAATGAACTTCGAAAAACGCACCTATTTTACAACCTTTTGATGTTTAAAGACAGAGTGTCAACAGTTATTTAGCAAGCCTTTGAAGCCATTACAATTCACTGAATATTTTGAATTGCTATTCATAAAGCAATATGGAAAGCATTTTCAGAAATTAATAATGTAGGATGTCGATTTCACTTAGCACAGTCTGGTGCAGACAAATCCAGAAGTTGAATCTTTCGGATGAGTATCAGAAGAATTATGCCGAGGAAACTTGGTTTTATGAACATCCTGTTTAATAATTTTAGAAGAACCGCTGATCCGGCGAGATATAATTTTTTCCTCGTTTTTTGCGGAATTATCTGCGACTGAAAGATAAACTTTAGTCACTATCTTTCATCGTTCAAGTAGTTGTTTTCTGTAAGACAATCACAAAAAATAACTTCATTTTCATCATGGATTTTAGATATTCAAAGACAGAGTGTCAACAGTTATTTAGCAAGCCTTTGAAGCCATTACAATTCACTGAATATTTTGAAATTGCTATTCATAAAGCAATATGGGAAGCATTTTCAGAAATCAATAATATAGGATGTCGATTTCACTTGGATTTCCTGGTGCAGACAAATCCAAAAGTTGAATCTTTCGGATGAGTATCAGAAGAATTATGGCGAGGAAACTGAAGTAGGTACATTTTTGCATTATGTTTTTGGTCTACTGTTTTCAAAACCAGAAAATGTCGGTGACTGTTTTGCAATTTATTTTTTCGAATTTCAACCGAAACATGATGTGATGGATAGTTTTGGGATTATTTGGTTGATAACTATATAAGTCAAGATTCTACTTTTCCTTCCTTCATTTTATCGTCCTTATCCGAATATTCGGAACTACATCGATGATGATGAAAGGTACGCTGCTCTTTTAGCGAAATCGGAGACGAAGAAGATTTTTTTTTGTCCAGCCATCCCCAATACCATGTGAGAGGTATAGTTGTAGCAATAAACAAAAAAAAAAACGATTGCATAGCCAGTCGGAAAAATTGAGATTGAAAGTGTGTACATAGGTAGCGTTAGTTTTTAAGTTAGAGAAACATGAATTGGTATTTGAGGTCTTTGTTACAAATTAAGAAATACGTGTTTCAGTGCTTTCTGAACTTCAACCCTTAAAGGGGTGAGAATTTGTATGGGGGTTCCGTTAGTTTTGCAGTTAGAGTCATGGAAAAAACTTATGAAATTGTGACTACGCGGGTAAAGCCGCGGGCACAAGCTGGTTCCATATATTGAGTAAGTCATTATTAACTAAAATTACCAATCGCCATAGCGATGACATCCTGGATGATAATAAATGCATTGGGATTCGAGAGATGTCCAATCGATTTCCATTGTGAGTACAGTTTTCAATATGTTGGGATGATAGCTCTATTGTTGGAAACTATTGGGTTGGGAACGAGCCTGGATATGAAATATCTATTTAGAATGTGCCATTTTGATGTTGATATTCTCGCTTTATATTGTAGACTCTAACCCAGATTATTTCGACCTCTGCACAGTGGAATTTCAGTTATATACCGAGGTTCATTGAATATAGTTGGCAAACAATGTAGATGGATGGAGAATTGTTACGTTCCGAGAAGTGTAAATGCAAAAAATTATACCCTACCCAAATAGGTGCCGTATGTAGTTGCATAACATAGATGGGTTGATTCTTTTCAAGAACGAATCAATACATGTTTCCGATTCCTATCTCCACAGCCATGTGTAACATACTTCTATACAACATTGAATATAATCATTGTGAACTTCTGGAAACATACTTAATAAGACTGAATAAAGATAACATTGAATCTATAAGTTAATATTAGGTTCTAAGTTGGGTCATTTTCTCAACACACAGCAATATGTACCGAATACTTCATACAGTGCTTCTCAAAAGTCCCCTCCACCCCTCTTATTTTTGGAACGATTATACATAAACAAGTGAAATTTGGAAACTGAATATTAAAAGTTGTAAACTTCCCTACTAGTGATGATAGATGACGAAATCGTCAAAGATGAGGTCACAAGGCCATTGTGACCAATTATTTTAAATGGAACCCTACGGCAAGCTCTTTTAAAAGGTATCGAAAAAACCTATTCAATTATACTAATTTTGTTTGTGTTTATGGCAGTTTTGGTAACTCGCTTTGGAGAAACGCAAAGCAGTGATGAATTAAATCAGTTGATACTAAAATTCCAAATTCAAGCTCCGCCTCTGGATAGTTGTCAAATAAGCTGACGTTTTTGTTAGTCTCCCTAATTCGACGTTTTTGTAATTGTCCAAGTTTTTGTACATTTAATAATTTGTTTATTGTTGATCGAACGTTTAACTGTTTTAGCAGCTTTTGGTAATTTTAATATTTTTGTACATTTTAATAATTTGTTAAACTGTTGTGAGCCGAACGTTTAAGTGCTCCAAGAAGCGAAATGGTACGTGCTTTAGGTGATAAAGTAGCAGCGATCCTAATTCTTGGTGAAACTGGACAAAACATTCATGCAGCAGAACGCATTTTTAATGAGAGGTTTCACGATTACCCCGTTCCGAGGACTTATTTGAGGGAGCTTCTTCGTAAGTTTGAAACAACGGGTAGTATTAATGATGCGAAACGATCTGGCAGACCACAAATTTCTGATGAGAAAAAAATTGATATACTGGCAGAAGTAATAGTTAATCCTACTTCTTCAACAACTCACGTTGCATCTACCTGTGAAGTCAGTCGAAGTACAGTACACAGGGTGTTGAAAAAAAACAAATTCCATCCATACAAATTAAAAATGGTTCATCAACTCTCAGACGACGACCCAGACCGAAGACTGGAATTTTTTGAAAACATCGAAACTAAAATCAACCAACAGCCAGACTATGTCAAAACAATTTGTTTCAGTGACGAAAGTACTTTCTATCTAAATGGGAATGTAGATACACAGAATGTGAGGTATTTCCCCAGAAGGTGAATGTATGGGCAGGTATCCTGGGATACCACAACGTTGGGCCTCTTTTTTTAAATACTAATTTAACTGGTGAGGTTTATCTGGAGGTGTTGCAAAACGCAATAGAACTGTTAGTCCTTGAAATTTTGGAAGATAATCCAGATGAATTCATCAATTTGGAAATAACATTCCAACAGGATGGTGCTCCTCCACACTAAGACGGTATTTGGATGAGGAGTATCGTGGTAGATGGATTTGACGACGAGGTTCAACGGAATGGCCAGCTCGATCACCGGAACTCACACCTTTGGATTTTTTTGAATCGAAGGTTTACGCCACTGAACCTGACAATATTGACGTTTTGGAACAACGTATTGTTGCAGAATGTGAGGCTGTTTCCGCAGACACATTTGCAAAAGTATGAGAAGAGTTTAAAAATAGGATATTTCACTGTCAGGAAGTGAATGGAGGTCACTTCGAGCAATTTCTTTAAGTAGATACTGATTCTTAAATCTGTAATGAATATCATACTGAATGGAATTTAAATTTTAATGTTTACTAATGAGCTATTGAAACTGCCATAAACACAAAAAAATTAGTATCATTGAATAGGTTTTGTCGATACCTTTAAAAAGAGGTGTCGCTTGCCGTAGGGTTCTATTTAAAATTATTGGTCACAATGGCCTTGTGACGTCATCTTTGACGATTTCGTCATCTATCATCACTAGTAGGGAAGTTTACAACCTTTAATATTCAGTTTCCAAATTTCACTTGTTTATGTATAATCGTTCCAAAAATAAGAGGGGGAGAGGGGACTTTTGAGAAGCACTGTATAAGATTGAATATAATAAATGATTGGTTGGATTATGAACATCTGGAAAAAAACTTGATGTTTACCTACAGAATTATTCGAAGTTGGGACATTTTTCTAACAGGTTCACCCATATGAGAGTTGAAAATTAATTGAAATACAAATTTTATCGATGGAACTGGTCCTATTACGGTCCTTGTATACATCACTATGATCACAAAAACTGGAATATCTATTCACGAACAATTTGAAACTCGCATATTCGATGTGGAATATGTGTAAAAATCAAAAAGGGAAACATTCTCAATTGAATATTAATTAAGACTGGAATAGAAAATCAAATAACTATCTGAATGGAAAGGCAAATTTTCAATTTCAGATTTTTTCTTTTGAGTTAGGGCCTTTTCAGAATATCTATCAGATGTAGTTCAATGTCCAGCGTGGCTTTAGCCGGGGAAGTAGTTGTTTTCTGTTAGACATTCACAAAAAATAACTTCATTTTAATCGTGGATTTTTTAATTCACAGAAAAATCTTTCTATCAATATTCAATTGAGAATGTTTCCCCTTTCAACATGAATACCCCACGAGAGGTTATCTTGACGATGGAAGATAGTGACTAAAGTTTATCTTTCAGTCGCAGATGATTCCACATCTGATTTTATGAACATCCTGTTTATATTTTCAACAAATCAGTGTAAAAATTACTTATTAAATCAGAAACCTGACACAAGTTTTGAATACTAATCAATTGCTGAGGTTGTATCATGCTGAGGTTGTTTTATGCTCAGGTTGATTGAAGATTGTATGGTTTAGATTTCTGGGGATCACACTGGAAAGAGGTTTTTATAGTACAAAAAACAATATTACGAACAATTGTGGGTATACTTTCAACGAAATCTTGTGAAAATGTTTTAATCAACTATAAGATACTGACGTTACCTTGCCTATTGATATTTGAATTATCTTTATATGTATATAAGAATGAAGAAAGGAATTTTGTTCTGAACAAATCCAAACATGATGCCGATACACGGCAAGAAAAATATTTAGTAAATGTAAACTGGCACAATTTTCCTAATCTTAAGGCACCTGGAATTTTCAACTTTTTGCTAAGTAACATAAAAAATGGTAAAACATCGAGTTTGTTCCACAAACCACCGAAAGAATTTCGATTGTGTAATTGTTTTTACCGTATTCCGATTCCTATATAGTTTTTTGAGTGATTGTTAGAAGGAAAATAGAGTTTATCGATTTATTTATTTGGTAAAGTCATTAACTGTGTCTCTCATGGGATACTCCCGCAAATCCTTGAATACTATGGGACCTGCAGAATAACTTACATTGTTCGCTTCTTATATTCCTAATAGATTCCAATATGTGCTCATAATGATGGTTTGTTATAGAGTATCAAATTATTAAACATGGAGAACCTCAAGGGTATCTATCAAGTCCCCTTCTATTCATCTTATACATTGATGACATATCGGATATCTTGTATGCGGCTGCTGTAACTATATACGAGTTGATAGGATAGAAAAACTCTACTCTACTCAATGGAATCAGCTGAGTAAAGAGCTGAATAATGGTTTTCAATAAATAAACTCAGGCAGAATCCTAATAAAAATCAAGGAATTCAATTTTTCACCAACCCTTACGTGAAACTTCCAGGTATTACTCTTAATTCCATTCAAAAATGCAAAAAACTTTACTCTAGACTATCTCTTGAGACTTCTACAAGAATGCATTGGAATTTTGATACTCATTCACATTATTTATGGAATACGACTGCGGGAAAACTCCAGTCTGTCAAGTTTCTGGACCATTGAAAGGCCATAAAAAACTTGCTTGTCTGGAGTATAGAGAATTTTGAAAAAACCACTTCGTACAATTTGAAATAATGACACTATTATGTGCACTATTTAGAGTGCCTTCTAAAATTTCGCCAAAACATTAGTGAATATCAAACAAATCCTCACACCCACAATTAAACAAGAAATAATAATCAGTTGATCAATCCCCATTTGATAATAACTACTTCCACCAGGAACACCTGGATCAAGATAAAAAAAAATGTTTAAAAAAAACTGAAAAACACGCTTTTATGACGCACTAAAAATTATAAAATAATTGAATTGACTTGTATTAGTTACGATATAAGTACCTACACATTTTACCCTTATTTTAACTTCATTGTAGTGTAAACGCAAACATATATTTTTTCAAATAATACCTGGTGGATGATAGATATCCTAGGTAGTTATTAGTAAGCTTGTCACATTTTTAATATCTAATGAATAATTCAAAAAGTGTGGAGCGCTTTGTACACATTATTTAAAATTACACATAGCCAAAAAGCACTCCACGCTTTTTAAATCAATCATTAGATATAAGAGAAGTGACAAGCTTACTAAAAACTACCTAGGATATCTATCATCCACCACGTATTGTTTAAAAATATATATATGTTTGCATTTACTCTACAATGAACTTAAAATATTGGCAAGGGTAGAATGCATAGGTAATTAAATCGTAAATAATACAAGTCATTGATTTGTTGAAAATATAAACAGGATGTTTATAAAATCAGATGTGGAATCATCTGCGACTGAAAGATAAACTTCAGTCACTATCTTCCATCGGTATTCACGGAAAATACCTTCATTTTAATCGTTGATTTTTCAATTCACAGAAAAATCTTTCTATCAATATTCAATTGAGAATGTTTCCCTTTTCAATACAAGTCAATTTATCTATTTTATAATTTTTCAGTGCACGATAAAAGCATGTTTCTTATTTTTTTTAACTATATATTTTAATTTTTTACTTTCTAGTCTCAAAATAACTTTAACATATACAGGGTGGCCCACCACATTCGCCTCGGTATTTCTACGAGAAATGAAGAGAGTTAGGGAAAAACATTCAGCACAGTCATATGTGGGTCCATGAGGAGCATATTCCAAAATTATTTTGAAATATATAGGGTGATCCCCAAAAAAATCACATACCAAAGTTATATTTTTTCTTATTATTTTATATTTTTAGATACTATAGACAAAATGAAGGTGAGTTACTATCATATTTGCCATACTTAAAACTGACCGTTACTGAGAAATTTGGAGAAATTTAAAAATACAGACCATAATTTGAAAATTGTTTTCACCCTGTAACGTGTAACGAGCTGCTCGTGATTGAATGTACTGCTTAGCTCAAAGGTTAAAGTTAACTACTACATGAAATTTTTAATGCAATATTATACAGAGTGGCGAAAAAAGTTGCCTCAAAATTTGGACACACATTTAATTGAATAACTTCTTAAAGTTGAAGGAACACCCCGTATTCAGTGGCGTAATTTGACGCAGAATTAGATTCCCTTCAAAACTATAATAGGGTTCCCTATACCTATCTCTTCTGCTTTTTACACAAAAGGCGTTTTTATATTTTACTTATGAGGAATTTTTTTTATCTTGAAAATGAAACACACTGTATTGTAATGAAAAGCTTAAAAAGCGTTTTAAGGAATACGTAGATTCGCTAGAAGCAGAAGTTTAAATTTTTGAAAATACGGTGTATCTAAAGTAAAATGCAGGCAAATGTAAGAACTCAAATTTATTGCCATTTCTGAAATATTAAAGCATTCTTCAAAATAAGAAGATGCACGTGTCTCAATTATTGAGGCGAAATATGTTAAATTCGCTTGTTTCTTAGCAAATTAGACTTCATATTGAGGACGAGGAGGTCCACAGAACTGGCCAGCCAGGTCTCCGGACCTTACAAGTCCCGACTATTTTTTATGGGGATATATCAAAAGTATTGTTCACGATACACCGCCAACGACACCTCAGGATATGAAAGTACGAATAAGAAATGCGTTCCGTTCCATACCGCAAAATATGTTATCCAGAGTTCAGCACTCATTTCAAGAAAGAGTTCGCCTATGCATCGAGAATAATGGACACCATTTTGAGCATTTATTATAATAAAAAACTATTTAAGATTCTTAATTTTTCGATAAAATGACTTCAAAAATGCTTTCATTACAATACAGTGTGTTTCATTTTTGAGATAAAAAAATTACTCATAAGTAAAATAAGAAAACGCCTTTTGTGTAAAAAGCAGAAGGGATAGGTATAGGGAACCCTAATATAGTTTTGAAGGGAATCTAATTCTGCGTCAAATTACGCCACTAAATACGGAGTGTTCCATTCAACTTTAAGAAGTTATTTCATTAAATGTGTGTCCAAATTTTGAGGCAATTTTTTTCGCCACTCTGTATAATATTGCATTAAAAATTTCATGTAGTAGTTAACTTTAACCTTCGAGCTAAGCAGTACATTTAATCACGAGCAGCTCGTTACACGTTACAGGGTAAAAACAATTTTCAAATTATGGTCTGTATTTTTAAATTTCTCAAAATTTCTCAGAAACGGTAAGTTTTAAGTATGGGAAATATGATAGTAACTCACCTTTATTTTGTCTATAGTATCTAAAAATATAAAAAAATATAGGGTGTTCCATAAGAAAAAATATAACTTTGGTATGTAATTTTTTTGGGCATCACCCTATATATTCCAAAATAATTTTGGAATATGCTCCTCATGAACCCACATATAACTGTGCTAAAAGTTTTCCCCTAACTCTCTTCATTTCTCGTAGAAATACCGAGGCGAATGTGGTGGGCCACCCTGTATATTACTGATACAGAATGCATTTGAAGTTGGCTTGAATAGCAATTAGGAGTCGGTTAACACTGACTTCCGAGATTTGATGAAAAAATTTGTTAGTTACAAACGAATCATTCGACCCCAAACTCGGGGGGTTCACTGGTAGCCACTGAAGAGTTCCACTATCCATCTCCTGACTCCATCATCAAACCCTCGTTACCAAGCCCAATTTATTGGACTCGTGAAATTTTGGCGAATATGCTGAGAACCAGTGCATTCACCATATATTTGAATTGTGAATTATGCCATTTTTAACTAGTAGCCAGTGAAGAGTTCCACTATTCACCTCCTGGCCCCATCATCAGATCAGTTCCAATATACCAAATTATAGTTTTGTCATCCAAACTACATATACATACCGAATTTCATTTCGATACTACAATTAGAAGTAGGTTAAAATTGACTTCCAAGATTTTATTACATTTTTTGTTAGTTACAAGTGAAGCTAATAATAGCCATAATTACAAAACTCGTCTGCCATTTTGAATTCATGGAATTTGAGACATAATTCACAATCTCCGACCCCGAAAACCTCCACATGTCAATTTTGAATAGAATCGGACCATAATCACCGAGATCGCCGGCCATCTTGGAGCCGCCATTTTGTTTTATGAATTTTGACAAAACATTCAGAATCTTCGACCCTGAAAGCCCCCATATACCAATTTCGAATCGAATTGGACCATAAAAACAAATCTCGTCCGCCATATTAAAGCCGCCATTTTGTTTTTTCTCTAACAAAAATTCCATAATGCATTGTCACGGAAACTTTGGACACCTGCCGAATTTCACGTTAATCGGACAACTAGAACAGGGATCAAATTCAACTTGTAAGATTTGATTACAGTGTAAGTTACAAGTGGAGCTAATAATGAAAGCGTGTTAAAATAAATAATAGTTTGAAAAAACTAAAAAACACGCTTTTTTAGAAAACCAGACTAAAAAAATGGAAAATAAGAAAAAAAATTATTTTATTTAAAAAAAAGCGTGGGGTGCATGGTATTGCCTCGGTGTGTAATGTACTATATAATTATTGATACCATGCACCCCACGCTTTTTTTTAAATAATTTTTTTTTCTTATTTTCTATTTTTTTAGTCTGGTTTTCTATAAAAGCGTGTTTTTTAGTTTTTTCAAACTATCATTTATTTCCTACTTTTTAGTGTGGTTTATTTTAAAAAGCGTGTTGTTTTAGTTTTTATTATTTTTATTATTTTTTTGCAAATTAAAGAATGGAATGATCTTATCAAATTAGGTAATCATAATTTCCGACCCTAACACCCCCACATACCAATTTTGAATAGAATCAGACCATAATCGCAAAACTCGGCCGCCATTTTAAAGCCTATATTGAATTTTCCAATTTTCACAAAAGAAATCATAATATTCGACCCCAAAAACCCCCACATACCAATTTTGAATAGAATCAGACCATAATCACAAAACTCGGCCACCATCTTGAATTTTTCAATTTTTGCAAAAGAATCATTATATTCGACCCCAATAACCCCCACATACCAATTTTGTATAGAATCAGAGCGTAATCACAAAACTCGGCCGCCATTTTGAAGCCGCCATCTTGAATTTTCCAATTTTTACAAAAAAATTATAATATCCGACCTCAAAAAACCCCACATACCAATTTTGAATAGAACCAGACCATAATCACAAAACTCGGCCGCCATCTTGAATTTTCCAATTTTTACAAAAGAATCATAATATTCGACCCCAAAAACCCCCACATACCAATTTTGAATAGAATCAGACCATAATCACAAAACTCGGCCGCCATCTTGAATTTTCCAATTTTACAAAAGAATCATAATATTCGACCCCAAAACCCCCACATACCAATTTTGAATGGAATCAGACCATAATCACAAAACTCGGCCGCCATTTTGAAGCCGCCATCTTGAATTTTCCAATTTTCACAAAAGAATCATAATATTCGACCCCAAAAACCCCCACATACCAATTTTGAATAGAATCAGACCATAATCACATAACTCGTCCCCCATTTTGGAGCCGCCATCTTGAATTTTTCAATTTTGACAAAAGAATCATAATCTCCGACCACAAAAACCCTCGGATACCAATTTTGAAGCGAATCGGACCATAATCAGAAACTCGTACGCCATATTGGAGCCGCCATTTTGTTTTTCCTCCACACAAAAATTTCTTAATGCATTGTCACCGGAATTATGTACACCTGCCAAATTTCAAATCATTCGGACGTCTGGAAGTGGGTCAAAATCGCGCCCAAAGGAGTCGGTTACAAACAAACAAACAAACATACAAGTGAAGCTAATATAAAGCGTGTAAAAAGACATCATTCTTCTAGAATAATACTTCATGGGATATATTACCTGGAAACAATCTTGTATTCATAGAGGGCATTCTCAATTTCTACGAATTTTTCTTTCATCTTTTGCTATGGTGGAAATAAGTGCTTCTCCCCTGTAAATTCCGTTTCTGCACAAGCAAGTTGAAACATCTGGCATGAAATAGCATAAAATGGCAAACTCGATGCGTTCTAAGTTTCCAATTACAACTCTGATTGTGAGGAAATAAAATGAACATTTCCAATCTGCGCGTTTTCTAAGTACACTCCAAACTTTTTTCAATTTCCTTCCCGCGGCGGTATTTCCTTTTAAGAATAATAGAATGCTTATTTTTCCGACACAATATAAATCACATAACCAGCGAGGGTCAGGAAACTTATGTTATTGTTTTTTTTTTCTTTTTCCCAGGTCCCCTGATAAAACTCTGAAAGGAAATTGCTAAAAAATTCACTCGGGATTGGAGATAGAAAAAGGTTTGCGTTTTGTAATCGGGCTGGGATTTCATGGGAGAATAAGAGCCGATTTCTAACGGAATCGTATAAAGTGTAGAATTTGACGAATTATATGAAAAGACGAGAATATGAATGTATTTTCTTATTTCAGTGATCTGATGAATATAATGTCACCCCGTTGCCAATCTGTTCGTCTATTCGACTTTTCGAATTGACGTTTGGTATGATCCAAAATGATGAAATCATAAAGAATTGATGTATTCGATAAACGTTTTATATATATATATATATATATATATATATATATATATATATATATATATATATATATATAATATATATATATATATATATATATGAAGAGAGTAATATCGAGGGGACTGTTAAAAACAAAATGGAAGGATTATGTATTCAGAGAAGTCAGTAGAATGTTGCTCGGTTAGAGGGGATAAGATGCAACTTGTGAACGAATCAACGGTCAACAAATGAGCGGCTGCTTCTGTTTGTTGACTGTATTGTCGTTTCTACAAGTGTTGTTCATCCGCACTCTCCACCGACTATGGGCAGAGCCGCATCTGGTTGCACTTTTCGGGGCATGTCCAATCTTCATTTTTTTTACAGTCCCTGATATTACCTTCATTTATATTCCTGACTCGATGTCACGCAGGTAGCTATAGCTGCCTCCGTGGTGACGTTGGTTGTTGCCCTGGAATTCAGGGTCTGCTGACCGAAATCACAAATGAGCGGCTGGCTTCTGTTTGTTGACTCCGTTGATTTGTCGTTTTCTACCAAGTGTTGTTCATCCTTGCACTTCTCCACCGTACTTATGAGGGCCGAGAGCCCGAAACACGTGTCTACGGTTAGCACTTTTCTCTGAGGGCTATGTATATGTATATATCGAAGCCATAATATTAGTCAACTTTACTTGTTCACCGTTACCAAATATATGTATAAAAACAAAGAATGTTTCAACAAAATAGAACACCAATACTCACTTATAATCTCCCTAGAGCATGAATTATTGCCAGAAATTTTTTGAGTACATGAATTTTCTTTAAAAATTCATGCACGAGACAAATTTCCCGCAATTAATTCAAGCACGTGTAGGAATCGGTAAGAAAATTTTATACGTGTTGTGAGCTTTGAGGAAAGGCGAAAAATCATCCCGCCTGAACAATTCGGGTTCAGGAGAGGTCATTCAACTACCTCGCAAGTAGCCCGGGTTGTTCACGGGGTGAAGGAAGCATTCCACAGGGACCACAACACAGTTATGGTTCTGTTGGATACAAAGAAAGCATTTTATACGGTCTGGATTGAAGGGCTTATCATTAAAATGGCAGACGCAGGCATGCCTTTATACCTAACAAAAATCCTAGATTCGTACCTGACTGGGCGGACTTTTAGGGTTAACGTAAATGGAACTATCTTGCCAGAGTATACAGTTGGAGCAGGGGTCCCACAGGGGTCCTCCTTGTCACCAATCTTGTATTCCCTGTATACATATGACTTTTCGACCTTCGCTCGGACGAGTACGGCAATGTTCGCGGATGACACCGCGATCTATGCCCACTCGTTCCAGAGCGAAGTGGCTGCTAAACAGCTCCAGATTCATCTGGATCGGTTGGTCATGCCATATATGGGGAAGAACAAGATTAAGCTTAACCCAGAGAAAACAGAGGTCATCAACTTCACGAGGAAACTCACCAATGTGAAGATCCTCGGGAAGCTGAGGATTGGAGAAAGCAAAGTGACGGAGAGGCCCTCAGTGCGATACCTGGGAGTGCAGCTGGATAAGCGTATGAGCTTGCACAAGCATATAGGGCTGGCATTACAGAGGGGAGCGGCCGCGATAAAGCGAACGTACCCCCTCATTGCACGTAATTCCAGCCTGTCACTTGATAATAAGCTTCGAATATACAAGCAAATCATTAGACCTGCAATAACATACGCTTGCCCGGTATTTTGTAGCCTTTCCAAAACGCAGATGTCGAGACTGGAAAGGTTGCAAAACAAAGCACTCCGTATTGTTACAAATAGTAACAGATACATCCGGCTGGATGATCTGCGTGAGATAGCAAACGTTGAAAAGCTGGAGATTTTATTATTAAAATATCAGACAAATTTTACAGACATCACATCCCTAAGAGTCCGCTCACAGCAGCAATCACCAATGTACGAGCCGACCAAAGAAGGAAGCATGGTGTGATCTATCAAAACCTTGAACTCTACAGGGAGATAGAGTAGGAACCAGTTTGAAATTCTAACGAAATAAAATAATAGTAAATAACCCAATTGGGTAATACCTCTTAAAAACATCACTCCCATTAGCTGGTTTTATTTTTTCCAGATTGAATAAAGCTTAATTACAAATAACTCTACACAATACTTAGTTTCTGAATTTTCATTAAAAAAAAATAGATAAGCGGTAGACGCATAAGCCTAGGCAGGAGGCGTCTAGACATTTTACTTACCAAAACATAACTAGACATATGAAATTGTCAGGCACCTGTTAACACCAACAGGGGCTGTCCCTTCGCCCCATCAGGAGGGCAAGGAGACAGTCAATAAGACCCCAAACAAAAAGCCACAATCATCCCCCCCTTACCACCCACCACCCGAAGAAGGAACCGGAAAATTGAATGTAAATAATGTAAATAGTAATTAGTTATAGTTATGTAAGATATATGTGTATATACTGACAATAAATACTTTTGGATTGGATTGGTAAGAAAATTTTATACCGGAATTATATTTAAATAGAAAACATTAAGTAAATATTTATTTTGACGTTATTCACAAATAAATAGAAGGCTGTGTGTAATGGGAGTTTTGGGGGAGATTTTTTTTATTTTCCCCGTTCCCTAGTCAAATAAAATATATAATATCAGATAAACTATTATGTAAATTGATTGATTTCATACAATTTTCTTACTAGGGAAATGTTAATATTGACTAAAAATGAAAGTGGATACGTTCGTATTGCGGGAGATATTTTTTGATTTTCTCCGTACCCTAGTTGAATAAAATATATAATATCTGATGAATTATTATATAAAATCAATTGATTTCATACAATTTCTTTACTAGGTTTCACAAGTTTTTTACTAGATTTCAGGAAAATGTCAATATTGACTAAAAATTAAAGTTAATGTTCGTATTGCGGGAGATATTTTTTTGGTTTTCCCCGTGTCCTAGTAAAATGAAATATATAATATAAGATACATTTTTATATAAAATCAATTGTTTTCATACAATTTTCTTGCTAGGTTTCAGGGAAATGTCAATATTGACTAAAAATGAAAGTGGATGTTATTTCAATATTATTATTGTCTAATTATATGATAGCTGTCATGTGCCGGGAAATATCCACTTATTAATTTTACGTCTACATGCTAATGTGGCTGAAAAATTTTCAGAAAATTTGCTGGTTACCATAGTAACAATGTCGAAATAAAGCATCTGATTGGTTAAAAATGACTGGTATAAAATTTTCCACTACATATCGTGATAGAGAAAATGTTCAGATCAATTTAGCAAGAAAATCAGCAGGACAGCGGTGTTTCACTTATAAAGCCAAATTTTATATTTAATATTGAACCCGATCTAGTAGAATATTTGATATGGACCAGATTGTTACTCTTACTTACCTCCTATTCGTGATATATTGATTACATAACTAATAAACAAACCAGGACTGGTTTCAAATGGGTGATTCATATGTTTATTCAGATAAAAAAGAAGTTGTATTTGATATATTTATATTACATTGCCTAATAACTCCACAAATTTTACTCAATTTCAATTTTCAACCATGGTAGTAAAATTTATATCTGAATATTTATACTTGAATAAACATTATAAAACGGTTCGACATAGAACAATGAGACAGAAACCATTTTGAACTATATCACCGATACTACCTTTTGGAATGTAAGACATTGTGATTGCTCGATAGATGGCGCACATATACTTGAAAATTCCAAAGAGCATGGGGGTCAAGTGGCACATCGATGCAAAGATAATTCAATTCTCTTTCCAACCATTTATTTTTTTAGGAATTTCGTTGATACGTTTTTCCACAATATGCATTTGAAATGTCAAGTATAACAAAAAACAAAACCATTATTGAGATTTCTTCAGATTGGAACAGAAATATAATTTTGTATTTTACCCTCGTCTGAACTTCTCACAGAATTTGTTCACTATTCAAACTGCGAACTTGTAGTTCGTAACTGGGTTGTATACTAATTGACAATGCGATTACCCATCGAAGTGGTAGCAGGCATGTACCACTGTCTTCAAGTAATTATAGCCACTCTGATCTTGGCTTCAACCTGAAATGAAAGCGGTTACAAGATGTTCGTTGTTGAAATAGCTTAATATCATCAGATGGAATGTATTTCCACCACGAAGTTATGTCGGGTCCTCCGGGTGTTCTAATAGTATAATAATTTTTTAACAAAAAATTGAACCGACGAAATACGGAACTGAAAAGTAAAAAATAAAATAAACTTTCTTAGTCTCAATAACTAAGCTCCTAAAATAACTAATTTTGAGTCGGCGCCAAACGAACAATCAACGAAGATCATTAAATTACTTCAAAAAAATTATCAGAATGTCACCGAGCAACTCGATGCCATCATTTTACGCCTTACCTAAATCTTTTGCTTGTTTGTTTGGCGCCGACTCAAAATTAGTTACTTACATTAGTTTAGGAGCTTAGTTACTGAGACAAGAAAGTTTATTTTATTTTTTACTTTTCAGTTCCGTATTTTATCGGTTCAATTTTTTGTTAAAAAGTTATTATTTTTCAATTTTATATGGCTAAAAAGAATCATCCAAATCGGATAACTCCGTACAAAGTTATGCCTGATAGAAACGGTTAATTGACCAAAATTCAGAGGGTGAACGATCGATATCCTGCATTTTGCTACCCTTAGAGGTGGCATTTTTTTTCAATTTGAGATGGGATCAACTTTGAAGTACACCCTATCCATTGAAAAAAAAAAAACTTCGAAATCGGACTACTTACTCTATGGTGGTATGTTGGCTGAAATCTACTAATTAATACCTACTTAATTTTTGATCACTTCCAAAATACTTACTTACCTAGCTTACTTCAACTATTGACTGTTAAGTAATATGATCATCTACTTCAACTATTTATTTTTATATAATGTAAATTATTTTTGAAAGTTCTGGTTAGTTGATTTCATCACTTTGTATATAATTCCATCGTTTCATAGAATGTTATTATTATTGTGACGGATGTAGGAGGATCTGTCAATGTCAACTACATATGTGTGCCACTGTTCACAAGTGAAAAATCAATCATTCTCTATTGTTCTACCCATAGGGGTGGATCATTCCATTTCAAATTGGAATATGATCAACTATGAGGTGTACCCTATCTGATAAAAAAAAGAATCATCCAAATCGAAGATCCCAGTACAAAGTTATGCCTGATAGAATCGGCTAACGGACCAGAATTCAGAGGGTGAGTGATCAATATCCTTCATTTTGCTACCCTTAGGGCTGGATTTCATTTCTAAAATTCAAATGTGACCAACTTCGAAGTACGCCTAATCCACTGAGAGAAGAATTATCGGATTTGGACGTCTAAGTAAAAAGTTATGCGTGATCATACATAAAAAAATGATAAAAAAAAAATTAAATATACGCGTTGACTAGAGAACCTCCTCCTTTTTGGTTTCGTCGGTTAAAAATGGGATTTATTATGTGACTAGTTATGCCACCAAAGCCGCTTAAAAATATGAGCATTATCACCCATTCATGAAAATGCTACCTGAAGATATAACATACTGTATAAGCTAGTTGATTTTGTGACCTAGTTTTACCGAATGTCCCTCGGATATTGACAAATGCCTCATAATTTCATGTCAATCGAAAGCACGTTGACTTTCGGCGTCGGGCTGGAATTGTACCGGGTGAAACAGGATATCGGGCCACCCTGTAACTTCTGCATTCGTGAACGGATTTATCTGAAATTTGGTACAGTTATATAAGCAACCATTTCGGATTTGGACACATTACAATCCAATATGACGGACTTCCGGTTTCTCTGGAAATGCTAGTAACTTTGGTTTTTCAAATGGAACACCTTGTATATTTTTACATATTCAAGTTTAACAGGTCAAAACAAGTACAAACCTCATGTCAAATGTCATTTTTGTAAACAATTAAAATAAAAATAGTTTTTTTATTTTACCTCGTGCATACATGATATTTGGTCGAAGCTATTCACAATGAGTCGCAAATAACGGAAAAACTTAATTTTTTCTGAAAAATTATTTTTTGTATCACTTACTGGTTAATCAATTCAGTCACATCACATTTTGATCAAAAATTAATTTTTTTCAAATGGAACCCCTATGGGCCACTTACCTGTCTCTCTAGAACATACATTAAAAAAAAAAATGACATATCATTTTTGTATTCTAACAAATTGTATAAATTCAAAAATCTACAACTAGATCATGAGTTTCCTTGCAGTTAGAATAATTTTTCAACTCAGTAAGCTGTGGAAAACAACATTTCTGAATCTTGTCAACTAATTGTGTAAGTTATACTTATAAGCACGATTATGGTGTTTTTTCAAAATTCTTCTAGCGTTACCTCGACATACATTGCATTGGTATTCCAATTCCCGCGTCGAAGCCGTTGGATCAAAATCAACATAAGTAAAACGTTCATTTCTGCCTCCTCACTTACGATCATCTTCTCCATTGTTGGGTTCTTTTCGGAATTTTCTCTCCACATTTTTGAAGAAGGTTCTTTGTGGGTGTCTTCTGTGTGGGTATCGTTTAGCGTATAACTGACAAGCGGCGACACTGTTTTTAAGACATTCTCCGTAAATTAATAACATATCAACCTGTTCACTTCTTGTGAACCTATAATTTTGATTTTACATTTCTACTAAACTGATTCTCGGAAGATAAATAATTTTCGAGAGTTGAGATGAAAAATGACAGCGAAACACAACTAGTTGACAAGATTCAGAAATGTTGTTTTCCACAGCTTACTAAGTTGAAAAATTATTCGAACTGCGAGGAAACTCATGAACTAGTTGTATATTTTTGAATGTATACAATTTGTTACTTCACCGAAATACAAAAATGATATGTAATTTTTTTCTTAATGAATGTTCTAGAGAGACAGGTAGGTGGCCCATAGGGGTTTCATTTGAAAACGATGAATTTTTGATCAAAATGTGATGTGACTGAATTGATTCATCAATGACACAAACATTTTTTTTTCAGAAAAAATTATGTTTTTCTGTTATGTGCGACTCATTGGAAATAGTCTTGAGCAAATCTCATGTATCCACGAGGTAAAATAAAAAAATAATTTTAATTTCAATTAAATCAAAAAAATTACATTTGACATAGGGTTTGGACTTGTTTTGACCTGTTGAACTTGAATATGTAAAAATATACAGGGTGTTCTATTTGAAAAAACAAAGTTGCTGGCATTTGCAGAGAAACCGGAAGTCCGCCATATTGGATTGTGATGTGACCAAATCCGAAATGGTTGCTTATATAACTATACCGAATTTTTTCAGAAAAATCCGTTTACGAATGCAGAAGTTACAGGGGTGGCCCGATATCCTGTGTCACCCGGTATACAGTGTGGCTCTTAATAAATAGATAGATAGATTTATTGGACAACTTCACATTCACATGTTTGCTGCAAGTCGTGCGTAGGTACTAATGAAAATAATGATAAAATAAAAAATTGGAAACACACAATCAAAAATTTAACAATCTTCATTAAAATGATTAAAACTATATAACATCGTTTACAAACAAACAGATCAAAAGGGGAAAACATTCTTTGCATAAAATTAGTAACATAATAAGCCTACTATTGTATCAACCCTGGTAAGGTGACAAGAATTACATTAATGAGAAATCTGAGTTAAGATATTCCTCAGTATTATAAAAACAGTTCATCAACAAAAATGATTTCATTTTGAGTTTAAACGATTTGTGGTTGAGTGATTTAATAACTTCAGGTATATGATTGTAAAGAATTATATTCAGGGAGTTTTTCTGAGACTTTGACAATCTGTAACGAGGTTGAATGAGCAGCTCAGCATTTCTTGTTTGATGATGGTGAACATGCAGATGTTTAGAAAAATGTGATATGTTTTTATGGATTTCAAGAACAGTGTGGTAGATGGAAAGAGAGGGTAAAGGTAGAATTCCCATGTCTTCAAAAAGTGGTTTACAGTATGCTCTGTACTCAGCGTTCCCCATCATTCTCAGAGCCTTTTTCTGTTGCCTAAATATTTTGATGGAATATGCTGAATTACCCCATAGAATTATGGCGTTATTGATGAGAGATTGGAACATGGTGAAATATGGGCTTTTTAACACGTTGAGTGCGGATGGCGTCTAAAGACGTCATTCGCTTCTCACGCGGGAGGCGGATGGCGCCTTTCGACGCCATCGATACATACGGATATATTGCTTCAGTACGTTGTTAGCTCGTGAGAGAAGTGGTTGTGCCGTCGTCAGCCTGTAGTATAAGAGCGATATATACGAAAAATTGTCTCGGTTCGAGTTCAACATGAACGAAAGTCGCCCGGGCCCTTCGGGGATGAAAAAACCAAAAATAAGCAAAAAAGTAGAGAATAGAATAGATCAAATGATGGCATACTTCCCATGTGAGGGGAAGACTATGAGATGGTATAAGAAACTGGGTATACATATAATATACACGAGCCCAATCAATTCTTTTTTTTATATAAAAAATATGTGAGTCCAAGAAGTTCATTATATGATTATAGACTACAATTGTTGGAAAAATTATTACCTCAAACAGAAGATCGAAATATTCAGAGGAGGCAAATGCTAGCAACGCATATTCCACAAAAAAATCCTCCAACCGGAAAAGGAAAAACAGGCACATAGAAGATGCACGGTTTGTAACAAAAATAAAATAAGAAAAGGGACAGTTTACCACTGTCCCGCTTGTCCTGGAACGCCAGCGCTTTGTTTAGAACCGTGTTTTCCTATATTTCATATGAATAATTAAATATTTTTGTTATATATTTATTTTACTATATTTTGAATTTCGTTTTTTGGGTATATTATACTATATAAGATATAACTATCGAAAATTTTTTTTAGGAAATATCAGAATATGGATATGAGTTTCGTTATGTTCTTATATAATATATGTATTTTATAAAATATATTTTTTTAATAACTATTTTCTAAAATTTATATTATTTTGTATGTTTGTAGAGTAAATCGCATGACGTCTTTAACGTCATCAGCCCTTGGCATACTTTTTTATCATGGGAGGCTGACGACGTCTAAAGACGTCATGGCCCTGTTGACGTCATTGTTGGATTTTTTTATAAAACATGTTAAGTTCATGCTAGTATTTGCCTAGAGCATTTTTATTTCCCAAAAAACCTTGTCAGCCCCTGGGGTCCTGTATACGACTTTAATTAGCAGTGAACGTGTTAAGGCATCGAGGTCCACTGCTTTTTTCAATTGTCTTAGAGCGAAAATTCTCTTAGAGAGTTTCCTATTCAAAACATTAATGTGAGTTGACCAGGATAAGTTCGCATCAAGAATTACGCCAAGTAACTTTCCACGATGTTAGTGTTGACTGTAGAGCATACAATTTCTTTGGTCTCACGACTTTCAATAAAGCATCAATAGTGGACTTCCCTGCTCTAAACCCATACAGATGATCGCTGATAGTCCCCCTCCCCTGTTAACTTTTGAACGGTAGAACGATGAAAAATAAATGTATTGAATGATATCACCGATACTTCTTTTTGAAATGAAAGACATTGTGATTGCCCGATAGATGGCACGGAGGGGAACATCAACTTGAAAATTTCAAATAGCATGGGGGTCAAGTGGCACATCGTGGAAAAGATAATTCAATTCTCTTCTCAACCATTCTATTTTTTGAACTTCGTTCGAAAGTTTTTTCACAATATGTATTTGAAATTTTGTTAAAATTTCAAATCATATTGTAAAAAACGTATTAACGGAAATGAAAAAAATTTATTGTTGAAAAGAAAAGTTATTTTTTAAACGATATGCCACTTGACCCACTATGCTATTTGAAATTTTTAAGTTAATGTGCTCCCTAGCGTCATCTATCGGGCAATCACAATGTCTTTCATTTAAAAAAAAAACATAAGTAAAGGATGAAATTAGGGGTGAACTATTCATACGAAAATGTACATTGTAGAAAGAAATCAAAAGTCGATGTGTCTCGGCGATTTTCCTAACAAGAGTCCAGTAACGAGTTACATAGGGGGGGGGGTAACACTTATGATGCTCACTGTATATATATATATATATATATATATATATATATATATATATATATATATATATATATATATATATATTTGCTCAGTGATAATATTCATATTGATTTCGTTCCAGTGCAATTCAAAGCATCGAGAACACAAAGCAACGTGAAATAAACTATAACAATATGTTTCAGAATTGTTTGGACCGTATTTTCGGCTCTATTTATTTACTATTAAGTTATCCATGTGCTTTACTTCATTACAATTTCTGATTCCAATTTCTGAATACAATAAGTTTCATACATTTTTGTAATCACCTTTTAAACCTTGTGATACCTTATTTGGTAGGTTTGGAAGAGAAAAAGTGTTTCGCTCAAAATCCGCCATTCTGATTTTTTTCAACGTTATCTATCCAAGGACATAAGTTATATAAACAAAATAAAAAAAATTGCCCAAACGAACATCTGAGTCGTGATTTTATGAATGAATTATACGCAATTATCGAGTTAATGCAAACAAATATATATATATATATATATATATATATATATATATATTTGAAATGTGCTTATTAAGCCCTTTCATTAGATACCCAACATGGCACATTTAAATTTTTTTTAATACTGGACCTCATATCCTCTAGAGGGCGCCATATTGAAGTTAGTGTAAACTTTTGAACCTATAACCGGCGGACAATCAAGTTGCTTCTAACAATTCCTCATATGTCAAATAAGGATAAGTAGTTTAGAAGATATGCGGGTACATATGAACATAAATACATAGCATGCTAAAATCCTTATGCAGTATTATATAAAAAACAACCGTATGGTCCCAGAGATCAATATACGTAATACAACACCGATTACATCATAATTCACTGAATTTTTAGGCACACTCCAATCTAGCCTTCAGACATTGCATTGATCATATCAGTAAGAAAGTAAATAGTGGGTTTCATGCTATTCTACAGATGAAAAATATCTTTGATAAGCCTCAACTTATCAACATCTACTCTGCCCTCATATATCCTCACTTATCCTATAACATAGTTGTTTGGGGTAATGCGATCTCAAAAGAGAATAATAATACGCTTAATTTTCGGAATGACTCTCACAGACTCTTGTAAACCATTATTTATTGTAAACAACATCCTTACTGTATCATGTATGTACAGCATGAAAATTCATTCAATAATAAAATCAAAACTCTCTACTCTCCCGACAAGATACAATTATAATACAAGATACGGCACTCGTCTACAGATACCACATAGAACAACTTTGCTCAAAAATGCCCCATCTTTGCAGGGACTCAATTATACAATAAATTGCCTGAAGAAACTGCGGGTGAAAGAAATTTCAGTATATTCAAAAATAAATAGAGAAAGCTTCTAGTCAGCAGATGTTACTACAAAGTTGAGGAATTTTTATTGGATGATCATGGTGCCTGATTACAATTATTCTAAAAGTTCCTTCATTTTACCCTCATAATTCTGTCTTTCCCTGTTTGCAGAATACGACCTGTGATTATATGTTTGAATATCATCAACCTCAATAATTTCAACCTTAGGTACTCTTATTATATGATATACACCGAGATATAATTCTTGCGATTTTATATGTATACAGGGTGGGGCACCCTATACGACACGGTCCCTGTAAACCAAACCATTAATTTTTTCGGGAATTTCTCTATTCCATTATATGTATATTGATTAAGGCTACAAAAGGAAATTGATTTGGAGTCTACAGGGTGGCTCAAAAAAGTCTGACATATAAAGTTGTGTCATTAAAAATTTCGTTGCACTTTTGAATAGGCCAGGAAAAAATAATATGATTTCATGAGAGGTACTATGTACCTAACTATAACCGTTCTCGAGTTATTGATTTTTTTATGAAAATGCTAGGTACAATTGGAAATTAAATAACATCGAAATGTATAGAAATCATCCCTTCGAATTCTGGCCAAGCATAAAACATTAAAGAGGTTTCGAGCTATTGATTTCGATAAAACCCGTTTCTCAATGTTATACAAAATGTTCAAAAATCATTGTAACTTCTTTATAATTTCGGACAAAGATAACTTTGTTATTTCAAAAGGAACACCCTGTATTTTTTTGGTCTGAACAATATAAAATTCAATTATCTTTCATTTCATATTGGAGTTCCCTATACCTAACCTGAATAGTTTTTCAGATATTGGCTTTTTCAAATAGTGGTTCTTATTTCAATGCATTCTTTGAATCAAGATAGCTTTGAAAGGACATTTATTCAACTTGTTGAAATAATTCTTATTGACAGTTATTGTGTTTTACGTTAATCAAAACATTCACTGAATTATTAGCGTCGAAAATGAAAACTTATCCCATTCAAGAGCGGATAGATATGATTTTAGCGATTGGTGAGTGTTTATAGAATTGCCTTTTGGCGTCGAGGGTGTATGCCCAAAGATATCCAGACCGGAATCATCCAAACAAGTTGGTTTTCAAACGATTGCTACATAAATTTCGTAGGACTGGAAGTATAGCTTATGAAAAGGCAAATAGACCAAAACCTATCATTGGAAATGAGGAAAATGAATTTCTTATTATGGGATCAATCATAGAAAACCCTCATACGAGTCAACGTAAGATCGAGAAAGATACAGGGATGAGCAGACGGAGCATTTCTAGGGTAATAAAAAAATACAAATTTCACCCGTGCCGTATTCAGATGCACCAGGAATTATATGAAATAGATATCCATCGACGAATCGAGTTTTTTTTTTGTTCTGGTTCCCACGAAAAGGGATATCCTGTAATGTTCAGAGAACTTCGTGGGAACCAAGGGAAAGAGGGTAGGAGTTGGTGTTCTTCTTAAATTTCTGGAGGTTGTATGCCTCGGGGAACACCTCCCTCCTAGGCAATGAGTTCCAAAGCCTCGCTGTTCGTTGGATGAACGTGTCTTTGGAAAGTGATGTTCTGCAGGTCTCCAAAGTGACCACGAAGGGGTGTGATGACTGAACTTGACGGGTTAGTCTCGAAGAGACTGCCAAAGCAGGAACGATTGTTGATATTTCAGAAGAGCATCGCCCATGAAAATATCTATAAGATAGAGACAAATCGCCAACTTTTCTACGGTGTTCCAGACAAGTGAGCAAGTTTGTAAGCGAGGCATCACCGACAAGACGAATTGCCCTTTTTTGGACAGAATCCAATAGCCTCAGGATATGTTTAGGTGCCGCGCTCCAAATATGGGAACAGTATTCCAGGACAGGTCGGATCTGTGCCTTATAGATCATAAGCAGCTGAGTGGGGGTGAAATAGCTCTTGGCACGAAACAAAAAACCAAGTTTTTGGGATGCACTTTTGGCAATGGACCTACGTGATTTTCCCAGGAAGGTTATTGCTGATAGTAATACCAAGCATCGATATGGATGACTTCAGTGGTATGGTTACTCCTGACAAAGTTATGTTAGGCACAGTGAGATCGGCTTTTTCAGAGAAAAGACATGCTTGTGTTTTGTTTGCATTGAATTCTACCAAGTTATTAGATCCCCACTCGAGAATTGTTGCTAAGTCCATATTTATATTATTAACATTTCTTCCTCGTTCATTTCTGGTTTCACGGGCTGATATAGGGGCCCTGGAAGAGAAAGCGGTATGGAGGGTACTATCATCGGCGAAGCTGTGTACTGGACATGAAGTTGCTTTCAACAGGTCGTTGATGTGAAGTAGAAATAGTGTTGGTGCGAGAATAGATCCTTGCGGAACACCAGCATTTATGAGTAGAGTGTCAGATGAAACTCCATCGACCACTACATGGAGACCTGTTTGATAGAAAACTAGCAAGGAGAGAACACAGCTGAGGGGGCAAGCCATAAGACGGAAGCTTGGCGAGGAATCCCTGGTGCCAAACTCGATCGAACGCCTTGGAGATATCTAATGCCACAGCTAAAGTTTCTCCATACTTTTCAATAGATAGCTGCCATATATGTGAGACGTAAGCGAGCAGGTCACCAGTTGATCTCTGATGGCGGAAGCCATATTGCCTAGCGTTGACAATTCCTGAGTCTTCCAGATATTTCATGAGCTCGATGTTGATGGCTTTTTCCATGACCTTTGAAATAATAGATAGCAGTGCGATAGGTCTGTAGTTGCTAGGTAGGGCCTTTTGCCTTTTTAGGGACTGGCTGTACTTTGCAATTTTCCAATTGGACGGAAATACCCCCAAATTGTAAGAGTGGTTGAACAACTTGCAAAGAACAGGTGTTAGTTCGGGGGCACATTTCTTGAGAACAATCGGCGGGATTCCGTCAGATCCACAGGCTTTGTTGGTGTTGAGACCCAGCAAAATCTTTCTGATAGTACGTTGGCGAAAGGTGATCTCGGGCATGTGACTGTCAATAGGTGTAATGTTCGGGGGTTGTTTTCCCGATGAATCCAGAGTGGAATTTCCAGCAAATAGGTGCGCAAAGATGTTGGCTTTTTCCTGGGCAGTCGTTGCTAGTGTTCCATCTTCTTTGGTTAGAGGAGGAAATGAGCTGGAAGTGAAGTTTCTTCCCACAGCTTTGGCGAAAGACCAAAATGAACGGGACCCGTTAGGACATTCAGCAAGTTTTGATCTTATTTTGGCATTGTGGGCATCTTTTGAGCATTCTATTGTCTCTTTGCATATGCCTCTAGCCTCGACATATGCTGCTCTGGTCTCAGGGTCCGGATTTTTTAGCCATCGATGGTATGCTGCCTGTTTGGAAGCCACAGCTCTAGAGCAGTTTCTGTTAAACCAGGTCTTATCGGATGATGTTCTTCTTTCGGTATTCGGTATGTAGGTTTGCATCCCCAACATGATGATTTCAGAAATTGTCTCAGCACATCGTGTTCGATCTACTGAAGAGAAACAAACTCTCTTCCATGGAAACGCTGAGAAAAACATACGAAGACCTTCCCAGTCGGCCGAATTGTAATGCCACGTGAGACGGGGTGGTATTGTGCAGCTCGATGGTAAATGGAAAGAGCATGTTGTGGAGATGAGGGTGTGATCAGAGTTTCCAAGTGGGGCACAAACTTCTATTCTATACGGGTCAGGATTGGTGGTGAGGAAGAGATCTAGTGTATTGGCAGACTAGTTGTTGACATCAGGGATGCGGGTTGGTAGCTCGACCAGTTGTTCTAGACCATGAGTGATGGCGAAGGCCTCGGCTTGACGACCCGCATCATCTGTTTTGTTAGAGAATTTGAGCCAGGCAGCGTTATGTACATTAAAGTCTCCCATGATTATGGTTTCAGCTGTTGGATGGTTCTCCTGAATGTAGTCCAGTTTGAGTGATAAAAACTCAAAGAGGTCGTTATATGAAGGTTCATTAGGTGATAGGTAAAGGCAGCAGAGGAACTTAGTCAGTTTGGTATCAGATAGCTTGAACCACATCACATCAAAGTCTTTCGGTTCCAAACTCTCTTCACGCTGGCATGAAAGCTTAGCCTTAGCGTAAAGGCAGACTCCACCTTTGAACCTGAATCGAGAATGGAGTTCGTAACCAGGACAAAGCATATGGACCTTGTTGGTGGACGAGTTTACTTGTGTTTCTGTTAGAGCCAGAATATCCGGTTTTTTCGTCTGTAGGTGATGGTGGACGTCATTGATGTTCTTGATGTCTATGGGTTCTGGACAAGTTTAGTAAGGCTGAATATTTTCTATTTTATTTTCTGATAAATCTACTTTTCATAACAATGGCTTAGTGAACAGACACAACTTCCATTATTGTAGTGATGTGAGTCCTCATTCTTTCCGCACTCTGGATCACCAGAATAGATGGTCTATTAACGTGTGGGGAGGAATTACAAGTTATAGGACCATACTTTTTTATGGAAACTTGAATGGTCAATTTTTTTTACAATTTTTACGAGATGATCTGCCTGAGCTTCTGGAGATGTGCCGCTAAATATCAGACAACGGATGTGGTTACAATCGGATGGAGCTCCGGCACATTTCAAATTCAGTGTCAGACAGTTTTTGAATATGTGCTTTCCGAATAAATGGATTGGTAGGGCAGGACCACAAAATTGGCCAGCGATATCACCAGATTTGCCTCGATTTTTTTCTATGAGGATACTTGAAAAATGAGGTTGACGACACTCCTCCAACCACACTGGGAAATATGAAGGGCTGCTTTTCGGAGAGTGACGCCTCAAATGTTATTAAATGTTAAGAAGTCTTTCTCTCCATATTCAACAGGATGGTCGTCATTCCGAGCACCTACTTTGAATTAAATACATTTGTGTTTCATATTTTGTTATTGTTTCAGTTGAATAATTTTTTTTTTGTATAGTCTGTTGTGAACTACTCTCAGAATGTGAATGTAAATGATAACTTCATTTTAGTGAACAGTAAATATTTTCGATGAAGTGAAGTATAACAACTGTCAATGAGAATTCTGTGAGCAAATAAAATAAATGTCGTTTCAAAGCTATCTTGATTCAAAGAATGCATTGAAATAAGAACTAAGGTAAAAGCACAATATTCCGCCGTAGTTAAGGGTTTTTTGAGTTTGAGTTCAAATATTAGAAAAACAGATTTAGTTATATCATGCTTGGCATTTTTAGGAAGTGAAATGATATGTTCTGAAATATAGGCATATATTTTTTTTACATAATATAATGTCTTTTTTGGTTAATATATATATTTTTTTTTTATGTCAAAATCTCCTATTTCCGACGTAAATTTTTGACTTTGACCCTAATTCCGACCTAAGAGGTCCCTAATTCCGACACATTTTTTTTTATTTAAAATATGGTTGTAATTAACACAAAAAAACATTAAATACGAGGAAAATATGCAGAACGATATATTTCTTAAAGTAATAAAGATATTACAACATTCAAAAATAATCCTTTTATGATAAAAAAAACACAAATTTGTAACAACTCAAAAGTATTTGAGTGATAAATACTGGAAATGTGTACCTAAGTATTTCATTGAGAAGAATATTGCACTTCTAGTCCATATCTTTTATCTCAGGAACAGAGTAAAATCCTCTCTTATTTATAAGACGAGGAGCACTTATACGAGAAACAATTTCATCTTCTTCGTACCAGATGACATCCTCAATAGTTGGCCATCTCCAATGTATCCCAATTCGTTCCATGGCCTTGATAAAAAATTTGGTTTTGTCTCTGTCAATAACTTGTCCAGGAAAATATTTATTTTCATATATAATAATCACGTAATCATATTTTTGATAACCGCATTCACTTTCTACTTGTTCGTCTTTTGCTTTGTCTGAATTCATTGTAATATCTTCTGATTTTTCTTCTAACTGTTTTTTTCCGGTCGCTACGTTGTCATGTTCTCTATCAATTTGTGTTTCTTCTGCTTGCGGTTGTTCTTGGTTTATTTGTTCTTGGTCTACTCCTTTTGTAGGTGCCATTTTGCTGAAAATAAAAAAAAAGAAGTACTTAAGTATCAAAATGTTTATTTATTCATTTATTTAGTTGTTCATTCGTTCATTCGTTCATTCGTTCATTGTTCATTCGTTCATTCGTTCATTCGTTCATTCGTTCATTCGTTCATTCGTTCATTCGTTCATTCGTTCATTCGTTCTTCGTTCTTCGTTCCTTCGTTCTTCGTTCCTTCGTTCATTCATTCATTCATTCATTCATTCATTCATTCATTCATTCATTCATTCATTCATTCATTCATTCATTCATTCATTCATTCATTCATTCATTCATTCATTCATTCATTCATTCATTCATTCATTCATTCATTCATTCATTCATTCATTCATTCATTCATTCATTCATTCATTCATTCATTCATTCATTCATTCATTCATTCATTCATTCATTCATTCATTCATTCATTCATTCATTCATTCATTCATTCATTCATTCATTCATTCATTCATTCATTCATTCATTCATTCATTCATTCATTCATTCATTCATTCATTCATTCATTCATTCATTCATTCATTCATTCATTCATTCATTCATTCATTCATTCATTCATTCATTCATTCATTCATTCATTCATTCATTCATTCATTCATTCATTCATTCATTCATTCATTCATTCATTCATTCATTCATTCATTCATTCATTCATTCATTCATTCATTCATTCATTCATTCATTCATTCATTCATTCATTCATTCATTCATTCATTCATTCATTCATTCATTCATTCATTCATTCATCCCAATATACAAACAAAATATTTTAAAATTAAAATATTTCAAACATTACTTACTCATCTAGGTATACGAGCCCATTTGAGGCGGAATTACCTCCTGGACCATAAAAAGCGGATGCTTATGCCGACGTATTTTTGAGGTTCTGTCAGATTTGTGTCAATAATTATTTTGAAAAAAAACAAATAAAAATAAAATTTTAAACTTACTTTTTACCTAAATTGAGAATGTTTTCACTTTAGAAGAGTTTTTTTTTTAGTTTTATTGAACATTTAAAGTTTGTTGTGGGTACAGCTATTATTAAAAAAAATCCTCTTGGGACACATTCTTTTAACATGAAAAACTTAGTTTTCTAGTGAGAAATCTATAGGACGTATTAAGGCCAATTTTTTAAATTTTTTTTTTCCAATTGCGTTAAATAGGTTTTAAAATTTGATTTGAATACAACAGGAGATAATCCTTATTTTGACGTATTACGGCGACATTAGCTCTGGTAACAAAAACGGGCCCTTATTCCAACGTATTTTTTTGAACGTACTTGTTAAAGTTTGTGTCAAAATAATAAACCAAAACCAATAAAAATTTATTTTTAAAACCATTTCCTTGACATAAAAGAAAAATGCAACCCGCTTGGGTGAACAAAACTTTTAATTTTCGAAATATGTTTAATCACTTCAATCGATCTACTTACCAAAATGGAGACGTTTTTTCACTCACTGTGACAACAGACAGACCCAGTCGGAATTAAATGCAAACTAGGTCCAAACGAGAGTGGCTTACCCCACCACTTTGGCGCTGTTGCGCAATCTAAAAAATTCTGTAACGGATACATTTGATCGCGTTCAGATATTCGTTGCCAGTTTGAAGAAATTGACTGACAAAGTTTGCCTTATGAAATAGGGCGGGATTAGGGTTCGATTCAGCATACGTCGGAATATGATGCTATTACCTTACTATTTGAAAAAGGCAATATCTGAAGAACTATGTAGGTTAGGTATAGGGAACCCCAATATGAAATGAAAAATAATTGAATTTTATATTGTTTAGACCAAAAAAATACAGGGTGTTCTATTTGAAATAACAAAGTTATCTTTGTCCGAATTAATAAAAAGTAACAATGATTTTGGAACATTCTGTATAATATTGAGAAACAGGCTTTATCGCAATCAATAGCTCAAAACCTCTTTTATGCTTGGTCAGAATTCGATGGGATGATTTCTATACATTTCGATGTTATTTAGTTTCCAATTGTACCTAGCATTTTCATAAAAAAAAACAATAACTCGAGAACAGTTATAGTAAGGTACATAGTACCTTTCATGAAATCATATTCTTTCTTCCTGATCTATTCAAAAGTGTAACGAAATACAGGGTGTTCCATTTAAAAAAACACAACTTTGATATGCCACACTTCTTTGAGCCACCCTGTAGACTCCAAAATAATTTCCTTTATACTTATAATGAAATAGAGAAATTCCCGAAAAAAATTATGGTTTGGTTTACAGGGACCGTGTCGTATGGGGGTGCCCCACCCTGTATATGTTTGTAGATGTAAACATGTACTTTTTTTTTACCAATATAATTTGAATATGATCTGACTACAATAAATATTTTTATTGTAACCCTCCTTTTGGCTTTGCCGTAGCCGGGAAAAACAGAGACAAGGTGCCAGAAAAGAAAAAATATTTCGAAAC
The DNA here is from genome assembly GCA_018342105.1 of Gonioctena quinquepunctata. NCBI lineage: Eukaryota > Metazoa > Arthropoda > Insecta > Coleoptera > Chrysomelidae > Gonioctena > Gonioctena quinquepunctata. The sequence continues at coordinate 1,510,842 of JAFIRS010000004.1, read as the reverse complement.
GATGTTCGACTGAAAAGTTCATCCTGTGGTTTCAAAGTTTCTCTCTGCTGACTAGCAACAGTTGAAGAACGATGTGAGATGTTTGGCTTACCCTATTTAATCTCTAACAACCCCTCGGATTTGCATACGTGCCTAAATAAGCAATCCGAATCAAGAGTTTCGGACCTCTGTCAACGAAAACTAAACAAGTAAATCCCAGCAAAGTACTTACGAGAGCGATAATACTTTCAAATTGTAAGGAGTATTTGAACGCCGAGGTAAGCGAACTGGGCTGATTTATAACGAAAGTTGCGTGGAGTTGGGATTTACGTTTGACACCGGTGGATTTTAGGATGTTTTCCTGGTGAAATGTGCCTGTAAATTAGTTTTAATTAAATTCTCACAGTGTAATGGGCGACCTACCTCAATCCGAGCAAGAAGTTTTCCGTGAATGGGGAAGTAGGAAGAAGGGTAAAGATTGCTGCAGTGATATCTTCATCGCAAAGACGAATTCATTAAGGAAAATGTGTTATATTGAGGTTAGATTGGAGCAGTAAGTTTGAGATTAAGTAAAAGTGTAATTCGCACCTAGACTCAGCATTAGCTGCTCGTCGAATTGCTGTCTTGTCCATTAGCCATCATAATCAACTTGCTCTTGGAAACATGTAATTTTCCTGCACTCTGGAAGGTGTCCCGTGTTTGTCCGGTATTCAAGTCGGTAAAACGTTCGGAAGTTGAAAATTATAGACCGATCGCCCTAATTTCTGTATTCTCTAAGTTAATAGAATTAATCCTGTTCGATTCAATCTATAACCACGTACGACGTCTCTTTCCGATTTCTAACATGGTTTCGTTAAATCTGGAGGCGCAGCACCAAATCTGTGTACTCTCACTTAGTATGTATCCAATGGCTCTAGACTGCAGAAATCAAGTTGATGTAATATACGAGGCCTTTGACCTTGTATCACATGAACAATTGCTGATAAAATTACCTCGTTTCGGAATACGTACAAAATACAGTTGCTCCTACATCGTATTTATCGATCCGGCAATTATTTGTTGAATATGATGGAGTGAAATCATATATTTTTACGGCAACTTCTGGAGTGCCACAAGATTCAAATTTGGGGCCCTCACTGTTTATACTTTTTATTAATGATATTTGTGATCATATACAATGTAATAAACTACTTTTCGCCGATGACATGAAAATCTTCAGAGAAATTAAATCGACCGATGATTGTGAACTGCTACAACGGGATCTTGCGACAATTAATGATTGGTGCACCAAAAATAGATTTTCCTTAAACACAAATAAATGTAAACGTATTACTTTCACATGAAAATCAACCCCTATTTTATTTGACTATCACTGGAATACAACTTATTTGTCGCGAGTTACCCATTTCAAAGACTTAGGAGTTCTTTTTGATCAGAAATAAACTTTTTCCAATCATAATATCAAATATAATAAATGAGTACACCGAATTGAAAAACACATCTAGAAAAAAAAACAGAATTGCACCCTGGTTAACCAACTCTCTACTACAAAAAATCAACAAAAAAAATCACATGTTTCACACCTCACTACAATATCCTGACAACACTATTCTGAAAGATAGGTATTAAGAATACAAAAATATGGTGATTAATCTGATACAAAAAACGAAAAACAACTATTACAAAAACAGAATCGAAAATCACAAGCAAAATACGAAACAACTATGGAACATAGTACAAGAATTAACAGGTAAAAAACATTCCTCAAATATAGGATCTATTAAAAATAACCGCGGAGAAATATTAACAAATAATAAAGATATTGCCGACGAATTTAATGGAAAATTTATCGATATTGGCAAAAAACTGGGGAAAAAAAAACAAAGAATCCCAATTACACCCCAACCGAAAATATTCTGGTGAACTCAATAGTTTTTATGCAGACAGATGAAAAAGGAATCAATAACCTGATTAGAGAATTGAAAAGCAAGAAATCAACTGGAATAGACGGAATCAAGGCTGATCTACTGAAATCCATTTCACGATATATCCTTAATCCCCTAGTATCAATTATATACAGATGTTTATCACTCGGTACCAGGCCTGACTGTCTAAAAATGACAATAGTGACCCCGATACATGGAAAGGGAGATAAAACTGAGGTCAACAACTACAGACCTATATCGTTAATAACACATATATCTGAAATACTTGACAAATTACTTAAAAACAGACTAATTACTTTTATTAACAAATACGAATAAAGAAAAAACGTTCACCGAGAATGCGTTACTGGAACTCACGGAACTAATATACAGATCTTCTGAAAATGGCAAACCTTCCTTAAGCCTTTTCATCGACTTAACAAAGGCTTTTGATACTGTTGATCATCGATTACTGTTACAAACCCTAGAAAACAACGGTATCAGAGGTAATTGTCTGAAAATCTTTGAAAGCTATTCACAAAACAGAAGCGAAACAGAGTGGCGAAACAATAAGTAATCCAAAAATAATTGAGTATGGTGTGCCCCAAGGCACAGTGTTAGGTCCGATTCTGTTTGATTTGTACATAAATGACTTATTCAGATTGAACACTGTTGGCAACATTATATGATAGATACTGAATCTTCTATGAAGGGAAACTTGGAATGACTTAAAAATAAATATTTTATAATACTCAAAACAATGGTTTGACCACAGACTCTTGACACTTAATTTGGCTAAGACAAACTTTATACTATTCAGTTGCAACATCTCCAAGGTCTGCCCTTTCGAGAACATCAACGTGATTGTACAAGGAAATACTCTTACCATCCACTCCGTGAGAGAAATAAAGTATTTAGGTGTATACATAGATTACGTTATTAAATAAAATCTTTTTAACAAAAAATTAAACCGACGAAATACGGAATGAAAAGTGAAAAATAAAATAAATCTTCTTAGTCTCAATAACTAAGCTCCTAAACTAATGTAAGTAACTAATTTTGAGTCGGCGCCAAACAAACAAGCAAATGAATCAGGTAAGGCGTAATATGATGGCATCGAGTTGCGCGGTGACATTCTGCTAATTTTTTTAAAGTAATTTAATGATCTTCGTCGATTGTTCGTTTGGCACCGACTCAAAATTAGTTACTTACATTAGTTTAGGAGCTTAGTTATTGAGACTAAGAATATTTCTTTTATTTTTTACTTTTCAGTTCCGTATTTCGTCAGTTTAATTTTTTGTTAAAAAGTTTTTATTTTTAAATTTTTTGTGACTGAAATCTACTAATTACTACCCACTTGTTTTTTGATCACTTCTAAAATATTTACATACCCACCTTACTTCAACTATTACCGTTAAATAATATGATTATCTATAAACAGGAAAATCTATACAAGTGTAGAAAGGGCAAACTAATTAGTTCACCCCGATAAGTTATTGCGTTCACCAAATTATATTTCCTATAGAAAACTTGTCGTCTCCTGAATTTGCCTATCAAAAAAAGTTTTTAAAAATTCAAAAGATACTTCTCTATATAGTTTTTGATTGACGTTTCGGGGACTATATCTGCCCCGTTCTCAAAATCTTCTAAATCTCCTTTTATTCTTTCAATAATTTGGATTTTTTCTTGCAGAGTCTTTTTCGCTTTTTCAACTGACTGATGTCATTTGAGATTTTCCTGATTATATTTTCATTTTCAGACTGTGGAAAGTTACCCAAAAAACATGTCAAGAAAAGTTGTTCCTCCACAAAAAACCACATTCATTCAATGATTATCTACTTTTACTATTTATTGTAATATAAATTATTTTTGTTGTTCTGGTTAGTTCATTTAATTACTTCCTATATCATTCCATCCTCTCATAGAATATAATGATTGTGACGGATGTGGAACAAAAATAATGACAGTAGCGATCTGTCATTGTCAACTACATATGTGTGTGCCAATGTTCACAAGTGAAAAATCAATTATCCCCTATTTTTCTTCCCGTGAGGATGGATAATCTCACTCGAAATCCGAATATGAGGTATACCCTATCTATTAAAAAAAGAATCATCTACATCGAAGAACCCAGTACAAAGTTATGCCTGATAGAATCGGTTAACGGACCAGAATTCAGAGGGTGAGTGATCAATATCCTTCATTTTGCTTTCATCTTTTAAATTCAAATGGGACCAACTTCGAAGTACACCCTATCACTGAAAAAATAATTATCGGAATCGGACGTCTCAGTAAAAAGTTATGCGTGATCATACATAAAAAAAAATAAAAAAAAATATACGCGCCGACTAGAGAACCTCCTCCTTTTTGGTTTCGTCGGTTAGAAACTACAAACAGTCCTTTATAAATTTCGTTGTTTAAAAAAGTGCTTACCATCCAGAGAGCTAAAATTACTATATTTTTCCATTGTTGAAAGCCACTCAAGGTATGGCATAATTACCTGGGGTTCAGCTGTGCGAGCAAATATAAGTCCTTTAGAAATACTGCAAAGACGATTTCTCGAACTGATAATGTCAAAAAACTCCAGATACCCGTCAGATCTTTTACATAAAGAATGTCAAATAATGGATGTAAGGCAATTATACTTCTTTGTACCAGCGTAAGATATCACACGACATCGTGCACAACTCACCTACCCAACTATCGTAAAAAAATCAATTTCACAAAGAGCATTCTTCTTTTCTGCAATTAAATTGTATAACACATTACCAAAAAATATAACATCGAAACAACTGTTGAAAAAATAGTTGTTCATTTTTGAGAGAGACAGACAATTTGTTAGAAAAGTCACGGAATAAACTTTAACACATAATACAAATTTACACCCCTTACTGCAACATCCCCCAGACTGTAGCCGCCTTAGTTGAGCTGGGCGGATGTGAGTACAAATTTTGCACTTGCACTTTATTATTCATACGTACTCCTTTGCCTATGTTATAATATTGTATTGCATTTTGTCCTATCCCGCTCATCACCCGTTTGTAACAACTTAGAGTATGTGTGTACGTGCATCCATATGTGAATGTTTATACTCCCCATCACCCCGAAATAGCAGGATTTCACTCATTGTATTCTATGTTCCCTCCATAATGTATATACTTCCAAATCTTAATACTCCAGCACATATCTTGTTTTAACTAATTTATAATGTTTGTATATCTCGTTCGTGTCAAAAATAATGTACACTTTCATACTCTTTTTTTAACACACCCACTTTTTTATGCGAAACAAGTTCATCAGCACTTATCGCTCACTAAACTTTATTCATTCACTTCAGTTGTTTTTCCTATCACTGTAAACTGTATTTTATCCTGAATACATTTTTTCTTATTCTTATTCTCATATAGAGAATATTATAAGTAAAGCTATGAAGTCATTAGGATTCTTGAACCGTTCTTGTAGGGAATTCAAATCATTTGATTACCCATCTACGTGCCAGTGGCGGATCCTCGGTTTTGTCTGTAATGACATTTTTCATCAAAAACTACACTTAAATACAAACTTAGAAGCAGTTGCCATCACGGCATGGTGCCCCAATAAAATCGTAATTTGCAGTGTATATATCCCCCCAAACCACACCGCAAGAGACACAGACATTATGGATCTCATAAGCCAACTTCCCATACCTTTTATCTTGGTAGGTGACTTTAATGCACACAACACAATGTGGGGTTCAGAACGTACGTTTGGCCGTGGCAAAATGATCGAAAACGTGATTAACAACTGCAATATAAATCTACTAAACACTGGCAGCAGCACATATTTTCACGTACAATCCGGATCCTTCTCCTCAATAGACCTCAGCATCTCAGATCCAGGAACAGCACCCTTACTAACATGGCACACGCTTGATAGCCTCTATGATAGTAACCACTTCCCTATCCTAATTTCAGACAACGAATCAAAACAAGTTAACATTAAAGGAAAGTGGAAAATCGCAAATGCAAATTGGGAACTTTACACCCAAACGCTAGAGGAAAACACAGAAAACATCAATTATTCGAACGATGTAGACGAAGCTGTTGGACAACTGACCAACTCCATAATTTCAGCTGCCACAAATTGTATAGGAAAGTACTCCGTCAACCCCACAAAACGAACCGTTCCCTGGTGGAATGATTCTTGTAACATTGCAGTGAAGGAGTGCAAAAAGGCGCTCAATAAATACCGAAGAACCAGAAATGATTCAGACCTGATAAACCTGAAAAAAATGAGAGCGAAATCTAAAAGGGTTCTAAAACAGAGTAAACGAGAGTCGTGGAACAAATTCACAAGCACTATAACGTCCGATACCTCTCCTTCTCAAATCTGGACCAAGATAAGACAGATGAAAGGAAAAAACACCAGTTTTAAAATTTCCGGCTTAACCCACGAGGTCAAGTCATTACCAATGACCAACAAATTGCCAACATTCTTGCCCAACACTTTCGAAATAAAACAAAACCCAACCCCGAACCTCCTAACACAACGAACAACTCTCAACCCAAACAAAACCCTTACAATTGTCACTCTCTCAATCTTCCTTTCACACCTTCCGAATTAAATTCAGTCCTACTCTCACTGAAGAACACAGCTGCAGGACCAGACGATATACCGATGATCTTCCTAAAATATATACACTCAGCAACAAAAACTAAACTGCTCGAACTCTACAATAAAATATGGTGCAGCCAACAATTTCCAGCTCTATGGAGAGAATCTCTCATAATACCAATCAAAAAGAACGACTCGAATACCAATCTTCCAAATTCCTTCAGGCCCATTCCTCTAACATGCACACTATGTAAAATTCTCGAGAAAATGGTTAATAGACGCCTACATTGGTTAAAACCTTAAAGGACCGAACATATTGGAACCTAGTACTCACACAGATATCTCACAAGCTATTGAAAGTAAAAATGACATAATTGCCGTGAGCCTAGATATTGACAGCGCCTTCGACACGATTCGCAAAAATTCCATTCTTGAAAAACTCTCAGACTTTAACTTAACTGGAAACATTCTCTCCTTTTTAGAAAACTTCTTGACCAACAGATCTTTCAAAGTGGTCACAAACGGGCAAACATCCACATTACATGTCCCAGAAAATGGAGTACCACAAGGCTCGGTTCTTAGCACCACCTTATTCCTGATGAGTATCAATGACATCTGTTCATCAATAATTTCACCTGTCAAATACGTACTATACGCCGACGATCTCATTCTCTACTGCCAAGGCAAAATCACGGCTAGTACTTGTACCTTACTTCAGAAGGCTCTAGATAGCATCCACAATTGGGCCCTCAGATTAGGTTTTCGCTTTTCAACAACCAAATCCAAAGTTATTCAGTTCAGCAAAAGACTCAACCCCCTTCCTCCACAATTAAGTCTCAATGGAGATCCGTTACAGGTGACTGGTCAACACAAATTCTTGGGAGTACTTTTTGATAAAAGGTTCACATGGAGACAACATATTCAGGAGACTAAGGCTATTTGCTTAAAGCGGATCAACATCCTAAAATCATTAGCACATCACCAATGGGGAGCAGAAGAAGAAATACTAATAAGGATTTACCGATCACTGGTCCGCTCCAAACTAGATTATGGAAGTATTCTTTATATGAGCGCCTGCAAAACGTACCTCAAATCTCTTGACACAATTCAAACCACAGCATTACGAATATGTCTAGGCGCTTTTAGATCCAGTCCGACGGAAAGCATCTACATTGAATCTTCTGAACCACCTCTTTTCATACGACGAGAATACCAACTATTATCCTATTTTTCCAGGATATCTGCCTACTCACAAAACCCAGTATTTAAAACAATTGACCTTATACAACCAGCTCCTGAAAACAGACCTAAAACCCCTCCATGGACCAAAAAACCGCCGATATTAAACATAAGCCTAAGTAACTACAATAAGTGCGAAACGCCTAACATAGTCTACAGACAAAAATTCAGAGAACTGATAAATCACCAACAGTTCGACATAATCCTATACACTGACGCCTCCAAAGAAGTTAATGGTGCCGGATGCGCTGTTACTACATCAGATACAACAATAGTAACATACAAACTTCCTGACGTATGCAGTATACACACAGCTGAACTATATGGAATACTACAAGCCTTGAGGACTCCAGTACACGTTAACAGTAAGCTCGCCATATGTACAGACTCCTTTCATCAATACACTCCATCAAAACAACTACTCACAACATCCCTTAGTTCAAGATATCCTCGATACCTGCCACCACCATCACACTAGAGGCACCTATGTGAATATCATCTGGATCCCTTCTCATGTAGGTATCACCGGCAACGAACATGCAGACCAAGCAGCGAAACGAACTTGTTCCTCAGACTTGCCAGTAGAGCGAATTCAACTCCATCAAGACCTAAAATCAGCAGCTCGACAAACAATGATTCAAACATGGCAAACACATTGGGATACAAGTAACATGAAACTACGTACAATCCAAACCACAGTTACCGCTCGGGAGATGCCTCCAATGACAAGAAAGGACAAAAGTGTTATAAGAAGACTCAGAATAGGCCACTCCCGGCTCACTCATGGCTACCTGATGTCATCACAAAATCCCCCTACCTGTGAATACTGTGATAGTGTAAGACTTACAATTGAGCACATACTTTTAGATTGCCAACATTACAGCCCAACCCGTCGCAAACACAAACTAAGTGGAACTCTCAAAAACATTCTTGAACTACCTAACCAGTTTAGTGCTGTGATACAGTTCCTTAAAGACTGTCGACTATTTAATTTGATTTGAATCCTATTATGTAATCGAATGTAACACAGATCCCGTGTCAGTGGCCAGTAGATGCCGAGACACGTTAAGTTATAATAATAAAAAAAAAAAAAACATTTGATGCTTTGCGCTGTATCTACGTTGCCTTAGTTGAGAGCAAATTGAATTATTGCAGCGTAGTGTGAAAAATACCTGCCATTCAAAATATTTTGAAGCGATCGAAAATGTGCGAAGAAAATTTCAAAAATTTGCGTTCTATAAGAAACATGACATTTATCCTCAAAGACACTATTGCTATGACTTATTACTGAATTAATTCAATTTGGTCTCTCTTAGGAAACAACGAGAGATATTCGATATAAATTAAATATATAAAATTATTCATAATCATATTGACTCGTCCTCCTCACTTTCTCTGATTGATTTCAATGTACCTCGATCTGTAACGAGATCTAATATAACATTTCGCATAGCTGTACCAAACTCTCAACATCATTTTCATTGTCCCCTCACAACCATGAATCGTTGTTATAATAACTTGCAGTGTATCGATATCTTTTTTCTATCTTTATCTGAATTTAAATTTCAACTTTCAAATGTCTTGCAGAATTAGTCATGTCAGGGTCATTTGTTCACATTACCTTAATTATGTTATATTATATGTTGCCATAGTACAATGAGCCTTTTTCCTGAGAATAGTGTGGCAAATTTGTCACAAGAAGCAGCACTTGTGGTAGGGACAAACAGCAAACCTTCTCAAAAACATGTAAGAAAAGTTATACAGCTATTTTCTAGGAGTAGGAGAACTGTTTTTACCGACAAGGAAGTGTAAAATAGGCGATAAGAAATTCGTTTTCTACTGATTTTTTTATAATAAATTCCCTTAACATTACTGACTAGCTGATATTCAGTCAAGAACACGAAACAATGCAGTTTTTGGTAGAGTGGGGGAGAGTGTTGTACCTTTGGACAAAAAGGCTAAATTCGCTATCTATGGTCGTAGAGTGGAAATTGTCAAACATAGTCCCAAGCGTGTTGAGATGATTTCACTTCTCAGTTGCAGATTAGATGCAGTACACGTGCTATTGGGATTATTTTGTGTTTTGAGTGCAACGATTTGATTCTTCTCCGACTGTGTGTGTCGAGAAATGGAATAGCAATTTTGGGGAGACTGAATTATGTATGTGTATCTTCCTAATTTTTTTGTTATGAGAAAAACCTAAATTTTCTAACCTAGAAAAAACTAGCTACAAAAATCAGTCAGGATTCGTAACATGTACCTTGGAACAGTAGTCTACACGTACCTTTGGATAGTCCCAAGGTACATGCATAAATATTGTTAATGAATTATCTTATGCATTCCCAATTCATTGGAACATATAATAATAATCTTTGGTTGGTTTACGTATCTACTAATTTTTTATTGTTTCAGCAAGATGCCACGAAGTAAAACCGGTAATAATAGAAACGCTGTTGATGCTGCAACTAGCCGTAAATAATGTATTGCAAAATAATACACTATATAAGATAAGTAAATCAACTCTAGCATGCCATATCAAGTTACACCACGAATGCTGTTAGAGAAATATTTACAGGGGAAGAAGAGAAGAAGCAGCTAGAGGAATATTTGCAATTCTTCTCTCGACTACATTAAGGCTTGAATAAACAAGAAATTCGTGAATTAGCTTATCAGTATGCCAATAAGAATAACAAAAAAATGCTGGATAAATGGAAGGAGGAGAAAAAACAGGCAGAGAGTGACTTCGGTGGTTTTTGAAACGACATAATGAATTATCATTAAGAAAAGCAGAAGAAACTTGTCATACTCTGTATATAGATCTTGGAAAAAAATAATGAATTGAAAGAATATATTAATTGAGAAAGATCACACTTAAAACTATGAAAGAATCCAGTACTAATATATAAATTCATATTACGGGAAAGTAATAACATTCAAATATTTCTTGACATGTTTTTTGGGTCACCTTCCACAGTCTGAAAATGAAAATATAATCAGGAAAATCTATACAAGTGTAGAAAGGGCAAACTAATTAGTTCACCCCGAAGTTATTGCGTTCACCAAATTATATTTCCTATAGAAAAATGATTCAATTTGTCAATATAATTTGTCGTTATCTGAATTTGCCTGTCAAAAAATTTTTTTTTTAAATTTAAAAGATACTTCTCTATATAGTTTTTGTTTGACGTTTCGGGGACTATATCTGCCCCCGTTCTCAAAATCTTCTAAATCTCCTTTGATTATTTTAATAATTTGGATTTCTTCTCGCAGAGTCTTTTTCGCTTTTTCAACTGACGGATGTCAATTGAGATCTGCCAAAAAAGTTTGAGAGTGACGTATTGCTCATTTGATATATGGGGTGTTGTTCAGATCAGTTTATTAGCATTCTACCATATCTCACTTCCTCTCTGAGTAGAGGTTACCATGTATGATCCATTTCAACAGAATTTGTTGAAAATCAGTTGTTATTGGAAAGAAGAATACAGGCCGTTTCTTTCAATTTTCTCCTCTCTTGATGTGGTTCTTTCATCAAGATTTTTGTCCTATTCCATTCAATCGTATGATCGCCATTGGATGTGAGGATATGTTCTGCAATTTTTGATCCGGTTATTTGTCGATTTCTGATGTAACTCTGATGTTCACTTTGGCGCACTTCCAATGGTCCTGACGTTTCACCTATATAACTATCACCACAAGAACAAGGTATGTTGTGAACACAGTTTTTGGTACTTTCTTCTGCGTTTTTTTGTTTTGTTTGTGTTAGTATCTGTGTTTGTTGTTCTAAATGATGTTCTCACATCATACCTATGTCCAATTCGTTTGATTTTTCAGATAATCCGGGGACAAATTATGTTGGTTGTGAAATGTGTAGGTGGTGGGAGTACTCCTGTTGGTTGTGTTAATTGGTTGTTTGATGGATTTTTGTTCTCAATGTCAGTTATTGTTTTTTCCACAAACTGATCCGGATATGCATTTTCCCTGAGAACAGATTTTATGAGGTTTATTTCTTCCTGTAGATTCTGGTTGGAGTTGCAAACTGTTTGGGCTCGATTATAGAGACATTCAACTATGTCTTTTTTCACACTGGCATGATGGTTTGAGTTGTTGTGTAGATATCGATTGGTATGCGTCTTCTTTCTGTGTACAGATGTTTCCATTCGGGATGATGATTTTTGGATCATGACATCTGTTGTTTTGTTCTGATTCTAACGTGAATTTGATCGTCGGTTCTTGACCGTTTATATGATCCAAGAAAATGTTTAATTCTTCTTCACTTCGATTTCAGATAGCGAAAACATCATCCACGTATCTCCACCATATTTTTGGACCATTGTGGAATGTTCCAACGGAGGATTCTTCAAAGTATTCCATGAATATGTTACTTAAAATGGGTGACAAAGGAGAACCCATCGCCATACCAAACTCTTGTTGATAAAATTCATTCGTGAATTGGAAATATGTTTTTTCTGTGCATAGTTTGAGTAATTCTATGATGGCACTGTTTTGTTCTTGTCTTCAGTGATGTGTCATTTTCTAATCTTTCTTTCACTATTTCTAGAGTTTTATCAATAGGGACATTAGTAAACAAACTTTACACATCAAAACTTACTAGAAGATCTCCATCTTGAATTTGTAATTCATTCAATTTCTCCAGAAAGTGAGGGGTATTCTTTATAAAACTATTTCCATTTCCAGATAGTGGTTTCAGAATGTTGAGTAGGTAAAAAAAACACATTCATTCAATACCATTCAAATAATTATACGAAATCAGTGAACCTTACTATTATGAAAATAATACGATAGATCTATGCTGGGGACAAAAATATTATTTTATACTCCACGTGAGAAGCAATTAACTTTGAAACAAGGGTTACTAAAATAAACGAGCAACAGAAATCTTTTTTAGATATGATTTGAAGTGAACTCAATTCTTTCAAGGAAGACAGAAATAATTATAGCTAGTTGTACCCTAATATGAAAAGCAGGTGATCGTTGTAGGAGATATCACCATAGTCTGAAATTAACATTACCAATTAGAATAGTTGGGGAATAAAATAATATAGCTGGTTGTGTGAAAAGCCTTCTGTGAGAGAATTGGAAAGTTATAAATCAGAGCAACTGGGAATTGGAGATCATTCCATTCGGGTATTCCTTTTAATTCAGTATGTAACTTATGATGCGTATCGGTATCTTCATTTGAGTCAATTTGATCAGAGCACGATTCAGTCAGATAGATGAAAATGTTTAATGGTATTTCAAGTTATATTCAGATTCAGTATGTACCAGTTATTAGGACTCACACTGATGAGTTTGTTTACCAGTTTATACTGATATGTAGTGGGAGAATCATTCAAAATTTCATCATTGGCAACAGAAGTAAATAAATAAATAATTGCTTTACGGGATTTCTGAAGATTAAACACTTAATAAAAATATTTGCCTAATAAAATGCTGGAAATGAACTTAGAAAATGTTTTAAGTTAGTGATTTCGGACCAAGTGTATATAGGGTGAGACTACATATTTTTTCTCTTTGATTGTATTGTGTACCAGGTTTTATATAATGAATATTTTCCATATTCATACTCTACATTCCTTAAGGGTTAATCAACTAATCTGATGAATATTCCTACATTTTATTAGATTTTGACAGTTTGCTTGTTCTGAAAATATATTAGACCATGATTGATGTTATTCACTGCTTATAATTGAAAAATTTTATATTATGTTTCCAAGTCCAGTAAAATATTGAAGTTTGTTGTTTAAAGAAGAAAAACATTTACAATAATTGTTTTAACCAAGATATTGACCATGGTGCTTTAGATTTGTGTACTTTGATAAATATGAAATTACAGATCATACTGATGAAGCACAAAGTTATTAAAATATATTGCTACAATTCACTATAAACTAATATTGAAGTTATTACTGAAAATACATTGATTATGGCCTTGAAATTATGTAACTGATATGATATTGATTTTGCTATGGTTTTATTGAAATTTTTATACCCATATTTTCTGGGGAAATTATATGTAATGTTTTTATAAGAATTATTGATTTATTAATTTGCAACTTATTATTATTTAATTTTTTTTGAGAACTTGAGATATGACCGATTTCATAGGTTAGAACGAACCTCACTCATATACAGAGTGAATTATTTGAACAGACCACTCTTCAAGTAACTCATGTTGTCCAGCTTTTAGCTTCACAACACTCCGTATAGAATCGCTAAAGTCTTTCCAAGACACGCTTTTGTACTGTCAAATGGTGTAAAAAATATTTGGTATTGATTGGTGTGAACCAAAATAATACAAGTAAATTGCAGTTTAGTTAGTTATACATCATCAAGCGGTATTTGTTAAATCCTTATTATCTGGGTTTTATAAAAGTAAGTTTAATAAAAATAAATGTAAGGTTCGAAAAACAATTGGCTAATTAGAGGTGTGGTTTTTAAATAAATAACACCCTGTATAGGTGATAACAAACTAGTCTGTCGCGTTCAACGAATTTCAACAAAAAAACGTTGATGAATTTTTTGCCAAACTTAAAAAAATGCCAATAAAAGTACAAATTCTCACCTAGCAACATATATAATGTTGACGAAACTGGAAATACCACTGTTCATGTGCCACCGCGTACTGTAGCTCCTGAAGGAGTAAAATAAGTAGGGTGCATGACTTCTGGTGAACGTGGAATCAATAAAACTATGATTGCCGGTATAAGCGCTATAGGAAACCATGTATACCACCAATGCTAATTTTTCCGAGGGTCAATTTCAAACAATACATGTTAAACGGAGCTCCCCCAGGCACTATTGGAGCTGCTAATCACTCAGGTTGGTCTAACGATGAAAAATTATTTCAGTACATGAAACACTTCATCGATCATGTAAAGCCATCGAAAGACAAACCAGTTTTATTAGTGTATGATAATTGTGAGAGCCATATGTCCATTCCCGTTATTGATCTCGCATAGTCCAATGGTGTTGTCTTACTCCTTATAAGACCTATTACAATCAAGCTGTTTGTGAATGGATGCTTCAAAATCCAGGAAAACCAATTACCCTGTACCAAATTGCAGAAGTTGTTGGTAAAGCCTACCCAAAAGCGTTTTCTCAACAGAACATAACAAAGGGATTTTTTGTATCGGGCATTTGTCCTCTAAATACGGAAATATTTGGTCAAGGCAAATTTTTTAGAGCCTTTGTAACAGATCGACCAGAGACTGACATTGAAAATGAAGTTGTACAACAGATTGAAAATCGCATCAACCCCAAAATATGTCTCCAACGCAGGTTAATTTTGTGAGTCCTGAAATGATGAGGCCATATCCAAAGGCTGCACCAAGAAAGACAAAAGGAGGAAGAAAGAAAGAAAAAACCAGAATATTCACTGATACCCCCGAAAAAAATGCGATGGAAATGGACATTTGGAGAGACTGGCCAAAAAGTCCAGGAACAAAGTTTCAAAAGTGACCAAGAAAGTTTTTGCAGAAAGTTCCGACGATGCAGAATTCATAGGAATGAAGATGATTATTTGGAAGAAATAGTTGAAGAAAGTATGGAAATAGGAAAGGAAAGGGGTGTAGAAAATTCCACGATATTGGAAGGAGACTTCGCATTAGTAGAATTGAAGGGTAAAAAGTTTGTGTGTCATTATATAGTCGAAATAAAAAATATTTTAGAAGAAAGGTGTGTTGAGATTATTGATTGTTTTAAAATAATGGATGGTAACCAATTTGTGAAGAATAGTGAATTATACGAAATCAGCGAATCGGAAATTTTGAGAAAATTACCAAAACCATTAGTGGTTGGAGGATCAGAACTTCGAATGGAACAGTTATCCTTTCCAGTAGACTTCATATCTTATAATATGTATTAATAAATAAGTTCTGCATATTTTTAGGAGTTTATTCATTTGTTGTCCCAACGAAAAATCAATGCTGTCCCAAGGTAAAATTAGTACTGTCCCAAGGTACAAGACCCGGTTGTACCTTGGAACAATTTGCAATCAACAGTTTCCTTTCAGTTATTAATATGATGATATTACATTAACCTTCCGCGAATTATGATGAAGAATAGACGAAATAATAGTAAGAATGTTGGTTATGATTAAATCGGTCCATTTTAAGAAAAGCGGAAGAAATAAAATAAAAATAGAAACATGTCCCGAGGTACAACACTCTCTTATTATGACTCCACACTGACCAATCATTTGTTATGACCAATACAGGGTGTTATTTATTCAAAAAACCACACCTCTGATTGGCCAATTGTTTCTCAAACCTCATATTTACTTTTATAGAAGAGCACTTTAGAAATCCCAAATAATAAGGATTTTACAAATACCGCTTAATGATGTATAACTATACAGGATTTTACTTGTATAATTTTGGTTCACTTTCACACCATTTGACAGTACGTAAGCGTGTCTTAAAATGTCTTCAGAGGTTCTATACGGAGTGTTGTGAAGCTAAAAGCTGACTGAATTACTCGGAGAGCGGTCTGTTCAAGTAGTTCACTCGGTTCTTTCTAACCTATGTACTCGGTCATATCTAAAGTTATTAAAAAAAAATAATAATAATAAGTTGCAAATTTGAAAGATATAATTGAGATCAAATCTCAAAAAATTACACAAATCCATAAATCAATGATTTTTATAAAACTATCACATATAATATCACCAGAAAAAATGGGTATAAAAATGTCAATAAAACCATAGCAAAAATCAATATCATATCAGTTAAAAATGTTTTATAATTTCAAGGCAATAATAATCAATGTATTTCCAGTAATGAATCTCTATATTAGTTTATTTATTTTAATATCTTTTTTTTGTGCTTTATCAGTATAATCTGTAATTTTGTATTTATCAAAGTACACAAATTCAAAGCACCAAGCACCAATATCTTGGTTAAAACAATTATCATTGTAATTGTTTTTCTTCTTCAAACAACCAACTTTAATATTTTACCGGACTTGGAAACATGATATCAAATTTTTTAATTAATAGCATTATTCATAGTACAGTATCCTTTCAGAACAAGCAAACTATCAAAGTCTAATGGAATGAAGAAATATTCATCAGATCAGTTGATTGACACTTTAAGGAATGTAGAGTATGAATGTGGATAATGTTCATAATATAAAGAATGGTACACAATACAATCAAAGAGAAAAAATATGCATTCTCACCCTATACAGTGCTTCTCAAACGTCCTCTCCCCCCCCTCTTATTTTTGGAACGATTAAACATAAACAAGTGAAATTTGGAAACTGAATATTAAAGGTTGTAAACTTCCCTACTAGTGATGATAGATGACGAAATCGTCAAAGATGACGTCACAAGGCCATTGTGACCAATAATTTTAGATGGAACCCTACGGCAAGCGACACCTCTTTCAAAAGGTATCGAAAAAACCTCTTCAATGATATTAATTTTGTTTGTGTTTATGGCAGTTTTGGCAAAACGCAAAGCTGTGATAAATTAAATCAGTTAATACTAAAATTCCAAATTCAAGCTCCGCCTCTGGATAGTTGTCTAATAAGCTGACGTTTTTGTTAGTCTCCCTAATTCGACGTTTTTGTAATTGTCCATGTTTTTGTACATTTAATAATTTGTGTATTGCTGATCGAACGTTTAACTGTTTTAGCAGCTTTTGGTACTTCTAATATTTTTGTACATTTTATTAATTTGTTAAACTGTTGTGAGCGGAACGTGCGGAAGTGCTTCAAGGAGCGAAATGGTACGTGCTTTAGGTAAAGTCAGTCGAAGTCGAAGTACAGTACACATGATGTTGAAAAAAAAACAAATTTCTTCCATACAAATTAAAAATGGTTCATCTCTCAGACGACGACCCAGACCGAAGACTAGAATTTTGTGAAAATATGGAAAGTAAAATTAACCAACAGCCAGACTATGTCAAAACAATTTGTTTTAGTGACGAAAGTATTTTTTATCTAAATGGAAATGTAAATACACAGAATGTGAGTGAGTATTGGAGTGACGCAAATCCTCACCTGTTTCGTGAAACACATACCCAATTTCCCCAGAAGGTGAATGTTTGGGTAGGTATCCTGGGAAACCACATCGTTGGGCCTCTTTTTCAAAATACTAATTTAACTGGTGAGGTTTAGCTGGAGCTGTTGCAAAACGCAATAGAACCGTTAATCCTTGAAATTTTTGAAGATAATCCAAATCAATTCGGCAATTTGGAAATAACATTCCAACAGGATGGTGCTCCTTCACACTATTACGGTGCAGTAAGACGGTATTTGGATGAGGAGTATCGTGGTAGATGGATTGGACGACGAGGTTCAACGGAATGGCCAGCTCGATCACCGGACCTCACACCTTTGGATTTTTTTCTGTGGGGGTACTTTAATTCGAAGGTTCACGCCACTGAACGTGACAATATTGACGTTTTAAAACAACTTATTGTTGCAGAATGTGAGGCTGTTTCCGCAGACACATTTGCAAAAGTACGAGAGGAGTTCAAAAATAGGATATTTCACTGTCAGGAAGTAAATGGAGGTCACTTCGAGCAATTTCTTCAAGTAGATACTGATTCTTAAATCTGTAATTAATATCATACTGAATGGAATTTAAATTTTAATGTTTACTAATGAGCCATTAAAACTGCCATAAACACAAACAAAATTAGTATCATTGAATAGGTTTTTTCGATACCTTTTAAAAGAAGTGTCGCTTGCCGTAGGGTTCCATTTAAAATTATTGGTCACAATGGCCTTGTGACGTTATCTTTGACGATTTCGTCATCTATCATCACTAGTAGGGAAGTTTTCAACCGTTAATATTTAGTTTCCAAATTTCACTTGTTTATGTATAATCGTTCCAAAAATAAGAGGGGGGAGGGGACTTTTGAGAAGCACTGTATACATAAATATATATATATATATATATATATATATATATATATATATATATATATATATATATATATATAAATATACACTTGTTCCGAAGATCACTTGATTAAAAATGGTTCTTGGTTCATTTCCGATTATTTATCTGGCAAATATTTCAATTAAGTGTTTTTTCAGTTTATTCTTCAAAAAACTCGTAAAGTTATTATTTATATATTTACTTCTGTTGCAAATGATGGAATTCGGATGAATTCTCCTAACTACATATCAGAGTATGTGATTCGACTCGTTTTCTTTGTAGCTACGATGTTGAAGTTGCTTTTCTTCTTATAAACTGGTGAACAAACTCATCAGCGTGAGTCCTAATAACTGGTACATATTAAACTTTTGTGTATCTGAATATAACTTGGAATACTATAAAAATTGTTCATCTTTCTGACTGATTCATCAAATTATCTCAATTGAAGATGCCGATACGCATCATAAGTTGCATACTGAATTGGAAGGAATACCTGAATGGAATTAATCTAATTCTTCAGTCACACTAATTCATAACATTTCAATTCTCTCATAGGAAGCTTATTTACACACCAGCTATATTATTTTGTACCCCATCACGTATTCAAATTGGTAATGTTAATTTTAGACTGTCTGATATCTCCTATAATGATTCACTTGCTATACTGAGTCGCAAACAGCTATATTTGTTTCTGTCTTTCTGTTCACATCAAATCTTATTTATTTTAAGATTTCGATTGTTCGTTTATTTTAGGAACCCTTGTTTTAAAGTTCTTTGCTTCCCACGCGTAGTATATAATTATATTTCCGTCCCCAGCACAGATATGTAGATGTTATTTTCATAATATTAAGGTTCACTGATTTCAATACTCATTTGAATATTATTACTTTCCCTTAATATTAATTTATATATTAGTACTGGATTCTTCCATAGTTTCAAGTGTGATCTTTCTCAATTAATATATTTTTCCAATTCATCATTCTTTTCCAAGCTCTATATACAGAGTATGACACCCTATTCACAAGGAGTGTTTGGCCTACCTACCTTTGGATTACATTTTCCCCCAAAAAATATGTTGCGAGCCATATGTCTCCCACAAATTTTTCTCACGCACGTGGAATGATAATGGATTGGAACAGCCTCTTCTGCATTTTACATGTAATTTACATAATAAGTTTCGAGGTTAGGAAGAGCTCAGCCTCCGTGCTACACTATTTCATAATATATATTACAAGGAAAGCGTTTCTATGCGGCAGAGGCGGAGCGGAGTTTCTCGTTCGTTAAAATAAGCATATCTTTGTTGGTTTTGAACACAACAAGTTTCAGACCCAATAACAATCTAAGTGAGTACATGAGTTGCTGGGGGATTCTCGTAGCAGAAAGTCTGAAGGCAATTTCAACGTGAGTCGTTCGAGGGAATGATGCGATTCGGGAGACAATTCGATCGCGGTAAATATTTATTCCACGTCACAAACGATATCCTGCGAAGGCGCCTCGGATGGGATAACAGGTGATGGAAAGTTATATGAATTGATATTGAATTCTCAAAGTTGGAATACGTACTGGGAGCCAATCGGCAGGGGCAGATTGGCTATTTATATTGCGAGCAATAGGTAGCTCGTGACGTGAGCATCTACGATATTTGGGTAAACCGCCCGATTCACCATAACTATTTGAAAGTAGATTACGAACAATTGCAATACACCAGAAGAGGATAATAAGATACCCCCAAACGGCCGATTGATGGAAATTCTGGAAAACAATGCCATTCAAATGTGCATAACTAATTGAAAATTAGAAAGTAGGCAATTCAATACGTCAGAAGATGATATTAATAACAATTCCATTAAAATTACGTGGTATTTTAGATGCTGGGGATTTTATCGAGGGTAATATCGTATGTGCTAGGGGATTTATCGCTCAGAAATTTTTGAAATTTTCGAGAAACCATTTTGCCTGGGAATGTTACTGAGTGCGATTTGCGTTCTTATTATCTGATTAAACCACGAAAGCGAAGCTTGAGCAACTTTTTTCTTGGCATTTTCGAAATTTCTAAAAAAAAGATTTTTTGAGGATTTTCGAAAAAAATGTCAAATTTGACAGGTTTAGAGTAGCAATGACAAAGAAAGGGCTTTTTTACTCATTTTTCAACACAAACTAACTGCGAGTCAAATTTTCATTACCTCTTAATAAAAAAATATATTATATATATAGTATATATATATATATATTATATATATATATATATATATATATATTTATATATATTATATATATATATATATATATATATATATATATATATATATATATATATATATATATATATATATATATTTTTGGGTGCCAATTTGTTATGTATTGATAAATTGAATAACAATAGTTGTTGTTATATAATGAAGTTTGCTAATAATTTTTGCTATTCTTTGTGAGCCAAATTGATATTATATAGATAGATATTTTCGCCCTGTATATGTATTATATGCTGTAATAATAATTGCTAGCGAACGTCACTGTTCTCTCGTCAAGCTGCTGCCAATTGTTATCACTTTTCTCACCACGGCTAAGCAACAGTTGGTCCGCCTCTTACCTCAGATAGCCGGTTCAGGCAATAGAGCCACTAGCCACTGCTGTCTAATTTCAGTTTATTCAATGGTCATCGGTATGATTGTTTATCATTGTAAGAAAACAAACAACAAAGTATCAAAAAGCAATTATTTCCTTTATTCAGGAAGACTTAACTTCACCTGGCCTACGAGAAATAACTTATTCTAATGTGAATCTACAAATATTCACGGATAATCATAAAAATCAAATCATGGATAGATAGACACAACCTCACTTTTTCCTTGAGAGTGAAGTTTTCTGTTATAGTTCAAAATAAAGTGAAATAAAGTTCTTCAGATGTGAAATACGTTATTTGTGAAATTGTTCAGGACCGGATGTGCACTATTAAAGTTTTTATACCTGGCTGGAAATGTCGGTGTTCAAGATATGTCCTGAAATTGGATCCCTTCTCACTCCAAGCTCTATCAGGAACTCCAATACCATAAATCAGGAACCATACATATGCAGAAATCAGCTTTGGACTTTTGGATATGTTGTATAATTAAGGTAATATTGGTTTTCCTCTTCTAATGTTGGAATTATTTCATTTTTCTTTCTCCCAAAATGTTGCGTGGCATTCCCTTGTAAATTTATTTTCGATCTCCTCTGGCTTTGTTTGTTGCTCCCTTGGATACCAATTTTCCCTCTTCTTTTTCATTTGAATGTTTGAATTCGCGCACCAAATTGTCATATTTCACTGTTTGGGTTCATCTTATATAATTTATATATACAACTATTTTCCCATTACTATGTACATATTTCAATAATAATTGCTTATGACATCACCCCGTTGTTATTCTCTCACAATTTTCAATTTTCCATATGACCATCTATTCCCTGATTGGCTATTCTCATCAAGAAGTTTGCTGTTCTACCATTGGCTACTTTTAGTTAGCTACAATTTCATATACTGTATGTTTCAAATTTATAAATGTGTTGATCACTTTTTATTCATGAAAATTTTGTAAATCTAGACTTTTTGTTGTCTTTTTACCAATTATGGGTTATAATCATTATGACAGTGTATGAAATTGATTGTGTTATAGTATTTTGACATTTTTATCTATCCATATTATACATAGGCTTACAAATAAATAGAACTTCCAAAATTATGTCAAAACAATCTCTTGAAACTAATAACTATTTAATAATTATTCTTTTTGTGGGTTTTTTCCCTTTAAAACTCATAACTGGCATAACATAACATAACAATATATATATATATATATATATATATATATATATATATATATTTATATTTATATATATAGGGTGTAACCAGATAAGTGCGAAAGTTTTGAGGTGGTGATTTCTTGTCGAAAATTAAAGGGGATTTTTCCTGTAAACAAAAGCTCTCAGGCCTTTCCTTGAAAAGTTACACGCTTCCAAAAATGAGAGAAAAAATAGTTTTATTTTCTTGAAATTGCTGAAGAGTTGAAGAAATGGCATTTTGTGGGGAAAATATGTGTTGAAAAGAACGATTAATTGCAAAAAAAAATTAACTTCTGTGTTGTGTCCGTAAAAACAATTGTTTTCTGATAAAAAAATAAAAATACAACATTCTGCATGAACGGATCTTTTGTAAATGGAATCGAAAAGATCTAGAAGGTGGCTGTCACGTTTGGTTTACACAACTTGTGACTTCAATGGTTGTATTTTAGAATTATTACGCTTGTTTGGACTTTTAATGTAGGCATGTACCAGTACCATGTTGTGTTTTAATAGAATATCAAATTAAAAATACAAACAAAACAAAATTATGTGTATTACAACAAAGAAAAAGGCAATGGGATCAAACGGAACGGAGTTATAAAAACTGCTCGAAATGACCACCTCCAAATTGGACAGCAATCAAGTCTTCGTCTCATACACTGGCGCAAACGTTGAAATATTCCTGGTGTGTTTTGTATGGTCTCGCAGGCTGCAATGATGTGATTCCTTAAATCACTCACATATTCAATAAGGGTCGTATAAACCAAGGACTTCAGGTAACCCCAGATGCAAAAGTCCAAGGGGTTTGAGATCTGGGAGGCCAAGGTTGAGTTCATGCTCTGCCTTTCCAACGATTTGGATACACGTCGTCCAAGTACTGACGAGCAGTCATGCTGAAATCGACGGGTACACCATCGTGCATAAACCACATTCGTGGTCGAATAGCTAGTGAAACATTTTCAAGTAAAATGGGAAGCTGCTCCTGAAGAAAATTTATATAGGTTGCACCAGTTAGCCTTAACGGTAGAAAATACGGTCCAATAATATTTTCGCTAATAATTCCGACCCACGCGTTAAGTGAAAATTCATATTGATACCGACCTTCTTGAATTGCATGTGGGTTATCTTCGGCCCCTAGATGATTATTAAGGAAATTTGTAATGCCTTGCCTTGAAAAGTTGGATTCGTCAGTGAATATTACGTTTTCTAAAAATTGGGCATTTTGGGTAATCATTTGAAGACTCCATTGACAAAAGTCTACTCGATGGGGAAAATCTCGCGGCAAAGTGTCTGGACTCGTTGACTATGGTGAGGATACAATTGGTGATCCTTTAAAATTTTCCAGATTAGTTTATTGCTAACATTAAGTGTGTTAGCAATTTGTCTTGTACTTAATACCGGACGATCTTCAATCATATTGAGAACCTCTTCTTCCAGTGCCACCGTTCTTATTACTCGTGGACGACCACAATCAGTTGTTCGTTTTTTAAAAGTCCCTCTTTCACAGAGACGTTGGTGAAGATGTGCAAAAATTGTGTGATGAGGTATCACGCGCTGAGGATACATCTCTGCATAGAGCCGTCTAGCTCCCAAATAATTTCCATTCGCACGACCATACATGAAATACATATCGGCCATTTCAGCGTTAGTGTAGTTTTCATTTTGAAAATTCAAAAGACACAATTGAAGTTTCAACTACCACATAGAAATCAAAGCGACTTGACCCACCTACTAGATTTTTCGATTTCAAAATACTACGATTGAAGTCACAAGTTGTGCAAACAAAACGTGACCTACTAGATTTTTTCTATTCCATTCACAGAAGATCCGTTCATGCACAATGTATTTGATTTTTTTATTAGAAAACTGTTGCTTTTACTGACACAACACAGGAGTTAAAGAAGTTTTGCAATGAATCGTTCTTTCCAACACATTTAGAATTGAGAAATTTGGTTCGTTAAAAAGTTCTGGTAAAAAGTGGAGTAGGGGTTACATGTTTCACCCCTTTGAAAGATTACGACAAAATTGAAAAAATATTCATAGGTACCCTTTTTAACCGACGAAACCAAAAAGGAGGAGGTTCTCTAGTCAACGCGTATATTTTTTTTATGTATGATCACGCATAACTTTTCACTGAGACGTCCGATCTCGATAATTCTTTCTTCAGTGGATAGGGTGTACTTCGAAATTGGTCCCATTTAAATTTGAAAGATGAAATACACCCCTAAGGGTAGCAAAATGAAGGATATTAATCACTCACCCTCTGAATTCTGGTCCGTTAACCGATTCTATCAGCTATAACTTTGTACTGGGATCTTTGATTTGGATGATTCTTCTTTTATCAGATAGGGTATACCTCATAGTCGATCATATTTGTATTTCGAATGGAATTATCCACCCTTACGGGTAGAAAAATAGGGAATAATTGATTTTTCACTTGTGAATATTGGCACACATATGTAGTTGACAATGACAGATCGCTAGTGTCATTATCACAATCAATATATTCTATGAGAGGATGGAATGATATACAAAGTAATGGAATGAACTAACCAGAACAACAAAAATAATTTATATTACAACAAATAGTAAAAGTAGATAATCATATTATTTAACTGGTAATAGTTGAAGTGAGGTGGGTAAGTAAGTATTTTGGAAGTAATCGAAAAACAAGCAGTTAGTAATTAGTAGATTTCAGCCACATAAAATTGAAAAATAAAAACTTTTTAACAAAAAATTAAACCGACGAAATACGGAACTGAAAAGTAAAAAATAAAATAAACCTTCTTAGTCTCAATAACTACGCTCCTAAACTTATGTACGTAACTAATTTTGAGTCGGCGCCCAACAAACAAGCAAATGAATTAGGTAAAGCGTGAAATGATGGCATCGAGTTGGGCGGTGACATTCTGATAATTTTTCTGAAGTACTTCAATGATCTTCGTTGATTGTTTGTTTGGCGCCGACTCAAAATTAGTTACTTATATTAGTTTACGAGCTTAATTATTGAGACGAAAAAGGTTAATTTTATTTTTTACTTTTCAGTTCCGTATTTCGTCGGTTTAATTTTTTGTTAAAAAGTTTTTATTTTTCAATTTTTTGTGGCTGAAATCTACTAATTACTAACTGCTTGTTTTTTGATAACTTCCAAAATACTTACTCACCCACCTTACTTCAACTATTACCAGTTAAATAATATGATTATTACTTTTACTTTTTTTATAATATAAATTATTTTTGTTGTTCTGGTTAGTTTATTTCATCACTTTGTATATCATTCCATCCTCTCATAGAATATATTGATTGTGAATATTCACAAGTGAAAAATAAATTATCCCCTATTTTTCTACCCGTAAGGGTGGATAATTCCATTCGAAATCCAAATATCATCAACTATGGGTAACCCTATCTGATTAAAGAAGAATCATCCAAATCGAAGATCCCAGTACAAAGTTATAGCTGATAGGTTAACGGACCAGAATCAGAGGTGTGTGATCATATCCTTCATTTTGCTACCCTTAGGGGATGATTTATCTTTTAAATTCGAACGGGACCAACTTCGAAGTACACCCTATTCACTGAAGGAAGAATTATCGGAATCGGACGTCTCAGTAGAAAGTTATGCGTGATCATACATAAAAAATAAAAATAAAAAAAATTAAATATACGCGTTGACTAGAGAACCTCCTCCTTTTTGGTTTCGTCGGTTAAAAAGGGTACCTATTAATATTTTTTCAATTTTGTCGTAATCTCTCAAAGGGGTGGAACATGTAACCCCTACTTCAATTTTTACCAGAACTTTTTAACGAAACAAAATTTCTCAATTCTAAATGTGCTGGAAAGAACGATTCATTGCAAAACTTCTTTAACTCATGTGTTGTGTCAGTAAAAGCAACAGTTTTCTAATAAAAAAATTAAATACATTGTGCATGAACGGATCTTCTGTAAATGGAATAGAAAAAATCTAGTAGGTCACGTTTTGTTTGCACAACTTGTGACTTCAATCGTAGTATTTTAAAATCGAAAAATCTAGTAGGTGGGTCAAGTCGCTTTGATTTCTATGTGGTAGTTGAAACTTCAATTGTGTCTTTTGAATTTTCAAAATGAAAAATTACACTAACGCTGAAATGGCCGATATGTATTTCATGTATGGTCGTACCAATGGAAATTATTTGGGAGCTAGACGGCTCTATGCAGAGATGAATCCTCAGCGCGTGATACCTCATCACACAATTTTTGTACATCTTCACCAACGTCTCTGTGAAAGAGGGACTTTTAAAAAACGAACAACTAATTGTGGTCGTCCACGAGTAATAAGAACGGTGGCACTGGAAGAAGAGGTTCTCAATATGATTGAAGATCGTCCGGTATTAAGTACAAGACAAATTGCTAACACACTTAATGTTAGCAATAAACTAATCTGGAAAATTTTAAAGGATCACCAATTGTATCCTTACCATATTTAACGAGTCCAGGCACTTTGCCACGAGATTTTCCCCATCGAGTAGACTTTTGTCAATGGAGTCTTCGAATGATACCCAAAATGCCCAATTTTTAGAAAACGTAATATTCACTGACGAATCCAACTTTTCAAGGCAAGGGATTACGAATTTCCTTAATAATCATCTAGGGGCCGAAGATAACCCACATGCAATTCAAGAAGGTCGGTATCAATATGAATTTTCACTTAACGCGTGGGTCGCAATTATTAGCGAAAATATTATTGGACCGTATTTTCTACCGTTAAGGCTAACTTGTGCAACCTATACAAATTTTCTTCAGGAGCAGCTTCCCATTTTACTCAAAAATGTTCCACTAGCTATCCGACCACGAATGTGGTTTATGCACGATGGTGTACCTGTCCATTTCAGCATAACTGCTCGTCAGTACTTGGCGACGTGTATCCAAATCGTTGGATAGGCAGAGCATGAACTCAACTTTGGCCTCCCAGATCTCAAACCTCTTGGACTCTTGCATCTGGGGTCACCTGAGCTCCTCGGTATATACGACCAATATTGGATACGTGAGTGATTTGAGGAATCGCATCATTGCAGCCTGCGAGACAATCCAAAACACACCAGGAATATTTCAACGTTTGCGCCAGTCTATGAGACGCAGACTTGATTGCTGTCTAACTTGGAGGTGGTCATTTCGAGCAGTTTTTATAACTCCATTCCGTTTGATCTTATTGCCTTTTTCTCTGTTGTAATACACATGATTTTGTTTTGTTCGTATTTTTAATTTGATATTCTATTAAAACAAAACATGGTACTGGTACATGCCTACATTGAAAGTTCAAACAATCGTAATAATTTTAAAATACTACCATTGAAGTCACAAGTTGTGTAAACCAAACGTGACTGCCACCTACTAGATTTTTTCGATTCTATTCACAGAAGATCCGTTCATGCACAATGTTGTATTTTATTTTTTTATCAGAAAACAATTGTTTTTACGGACACAACACAGCAACACAGAAGTTAATTTTTTTTTGCAATTAATAGTTTTTTCCAACACATATTTTGCCCTCAAAATGCCATTTCTTCAACTCTTTAGCAATTTCGAGAAAATAAAACTATTTTTTCTCTCATTTTTGGAAGCGTGTAACTTTTCAAGGAAAGGCCTAAGAGCTTTTGTTTACAGGAAAAAACCCGTTTAATTTTCGACAAGAAATCACCTCCTCAAAACTTTCGCACTTATTTGGTAACACCCTGTATATATATATATATATATATATATATATATATACATATATATATATATATATATATATATATATATATATATTATCTCGGAATAAGGGCCTTAGTCAGTCTATATATTTTTTATTTCATTCGACGTTTCGACATTGTTTATGTCATCTTCAGGTTAAATATAATTCAACTATTATTCTTTCATTTCATGTTTCATGATTGAATGATTCAACAACGTTCATTCATATATATATATATATATATATATATATATATATATATTCCACTAACGGGAACGACCCCTACGGGTGCACAGGTCACGGGTTTCCAAAACTGACTATCTTTCTGCCCCGAGTCTTTACGCCAAGCTGCCCGATATCTTACCGCTAAATTTTCTGATTGACTATGAAAATGGCGGATTTGTCCTCACATCTCACGGTTCGAGGCTCTACTTTATGCTGTATCAATACTCTCAAGACCACAGACCATGTCGTCAACGGTTCCATGTTATTATTCCCAGACGATGATATTCTAGATTGAAATTGCAACAAAGTAGCGATCTTCAATATACGCTCTTATCCGAGAAGATCCACAAAATTTCTGTATATCGAAATATGAACTCCTTTTATCGCTTCATTCTCATTCTCAAAATGAAAATTCATAAAACACAAAAAAATTAAACAGCTTACCCTGGGACCAAACTAGAAAAATCAGTAACACCTACAGGGTGGCAAAACGATTGATAGTGGATACAACACAGTCACGAATTCGATTACTCTCAGGGATACACCAATATCATCTTGATCCCTGGTAGGTGAAAAACCTTCTTCTATTAGCAATAAGACACAGGTTCTGGTTTTGGTCCAATTAATTATGATTCAAGATAACTCAATTAGTCAGGAATAACCTGCAAAAACTCCTCCAATCTTCCCACATTGTATCTCTCTTAATGAATTCAACGAAACTCTCTGCAAAGTTTAAAGTGCCATTAAACCCTTTTTAAGCGTAATATCCAGCATATCTAAATTGCAACCAACTTTTAATTAGATATGAATAGGGGCTTAAAGCAGCAGTTGAGTGGATTTTATTTATGGCCAAAATGAGATGGGAATGAGGTGAAGTGCTGATTTATTCAAATTCGTGTGATTATGGGGTAATATTCCGAATTTACGGAATGAAAGCTGTAACGCATTTGCTTCGTTGAATTCAGAATTGATTTATCCCGATTCGAAATATATGAATCCAATTTAGGTGATGAATTTATCTGTCAATATTTCAGTGACATTATTCCTGGGAAATTTAACGCACATAATAATATTTCAGAGATTGATATTCCGAGAAGATACTGAGATATTGGATTTGTTCGAGAAACAAGATTTGCATCAGATGTTTTTCATTTTTGTGTGTTTGCTTTACTCCCATAATAAATAAATAAAGCATTTATTGCCCAACAGAAACCATTTACAAGGCAATCAAATATTATAGATAATAATTTATAAGATAGTATTAGTATCTAACAAAACATACAAGGAAATTGACGAGGAACAGTGCAAAGAATAAACATAAGGTATGAGACACAAAATAGTACATGCATGGTTTAATCCTAAATCACTATAAGTATGCTCGAGATTTATTATTTAATTCCGACTTACTGCAGTTAGAAATATCACATATATTTGATAGCTTATTTGCATTACAACACATTACATTGATCGGAGCTTAGACATAATATTTGTTTGAGCTCTTTTACACTTGAAGGTGGTATTTGACCTAGACTCCAATCTCGGCACATGGAAATCAATTTGAGATAATAGTGCTGGTGAGTCCACTTCACCTATTAATAGCTTGTGCAAGAACATAATGGATGCTTGATGTCTGCGTTTTTCTAAAGATATGAAATCAAATCTATGTAGCAAGTTCGTATAATCACATCCTCTTGAAGGATATGATCCATCGACCTTGAAGCACAGAAACTTTAAGAATTTTTTCTGTACTTTCTCGATTGTAGTTGAAGATTATACATAAATAGGATTCCATATTAATGATCCATATTCTAGCTTCGATCTTACCAGACTGAAGAAAAGAGATGAGAGTGCAGAAATATCATTAAAGCTTCTACAATTTCTGAAAATGAAACCGTATATGCGATATGCTGATTTGGTAATCTCATTCATGTGAGAGTTGAATGTGAGCTGATTGTCAAAGTACACTCCTAAGTCCCTGATATTATTAACATGTTCTAGAATTGTAGTATTAATTGAGTATGGATAATTGACAATATTTGTTTTTCTGGTGAAGGTTAGTACTTTACATTTTGAGATATTGAGGAGAAGATGGTTTTTCAAACACCAATCATATAAGTAATTGATTTGTTCCTGTAGAATTAAGCAATCGTCCAAATTAGAAATAGTACCATTTAATTTCAGATCATCCGCAAACATTAGTTTGTTGCACTCAAGCGACTCACAAAGATCATTGATAAATATCAAAAACAACAGTGGCTCCAGGTTGGATCCCTGAGGGACTCCACTGGTTGCAATGAAGTTATTTGAGGAATATCCATTGAGAGAGACAAACTGCACTCTGTTTTTCAAGTAAGATTTCAAAAGGTCCAAAAAAATATTATTAAATCCTAGACAGTAATTTTCTTCAATAGTATTTCGTCAAGGCCTTGGAGAAATCAGTATAAACCACATCATCCTCTTTGGTCTAATGATTCACAAAGTTTGACTTAAAATGGATAGATTACTAATTGTGGATCTTGAGTTCATGAATCCATGTTGAGATTCAGAGATGATGTGTTTGGTTGCAGGATAGATGCGATTACATAATATGATCTCCAAGACCTTTGCAGGGTTATTTGAATCGAATTGGTCTATAATTGTTAACAATAGGCGGTCTTGAGACTATGACTGGACAAATTTCGAAATTTTCATATATCTGGAAAAACCGATGTTTCAAGAATTAATTGAAGATTGTAAGCAATGGACATATTAATGCACTAGACAATCCTTGATGATGAAGGATGGAATTTTGTCAGAACCTGAGGTGAATTTATTTTTTAGTTTTCTACCAGCATTAATAATTTCGATTTCGGTTATTGGTTCAGAGCTGATATCTACTGAGTTATAATTGTCATTGAGTTGTAGGTTTATCAAATCTGGTTCCGCCATTGTATATACACTTCCAAAATATTTGCCGAAAGCATTTGCTATCTCTTGAGGATTATCGAAAGATTCATCACAGTAAGACATTTTGGCTGGAATTCTAGAGGTTTTATTTTTGTTTTGAATAAAAGACCAGAACGATTTAGGTTCATTTTTCAATTGTATCTGGACATTTAGAAGATAATCTTCGTATGCTTCTTTAATTTTATCTTTAACATTTTTCCGGAGTCTGTCAAACTCATGGAAATAAGCAATATCTCCTGTTTTTTTGTATTTTTTATGTAGTTTCGCTTTTTGTTTGATTTGGCTTATAATTTCACTTGTGTACCATACGGGATATTGATGTTTATAATTTTTGTAAATTGGTACATGCCTATCTAGGATTTCATAGAATTTACTGTAGAAGCATTCAACAGCCATGTTTGCATCAGTTAAACCATCTAGAAAATCCCAGTTAGTGTGTAAGAATTCATTGTACAATGTAAGATAGTTTACTTTTTTGAAATTATGAGTTTTAATTGAGCTAGAGTTATTCTGTTTAATACAAATTTTATCAAGAATAATGGATAAATATGGGTGATACAATTCTTCTCTAACTAAGGTTGAGCATTTCCGTATTACAGTACACGACATATTACTCGTTACCAAGTCCAACAATTTATTATAGTGATTGGGAATATTATTGAGTTGCCGCAGATCAAGAAAAGTTAAAAAGTTTGTGATGGTGCAGGTTTGTCTATCTCCTGGATCATTATTCATGAAGTTGGCACAATTAAAATCACCTAAGATTAATACTCTTTTAGAATGCAATACTTCATATCTTTCCAATGATTCAAAAAAGTCATTAAATTCGTCAGATGACAGAGATGGGGGAAGGTATATAACTACAACATAGAAAACACAATGAGATGAATAGCATTTACAGACTAGGAGATCGATTCCGGGGAAGTCTTCATCAATTTGAGGAGTATTGATAGCCTCTGACTTTATAGTAGTGTCAACAGCAAGTAGTACACCACCACCAGTTGATAGATTTAACCGGTTTAACTTACGATCTTTTCTATAAACCTCATAAGTTGGGGGGAACAGTTCACTCGAATTTACTTCAGGTTTAAGCCACGTCTCACTAATAGCAATCATGTTGTATTCACAATCACTCACATTTGGTGTAAATATATCTACTTTGCTGTTAAGACCTCTTACATTTTGGTAGTAGATGGAGACATCATCTTCATTCCATAATCACAAAGTTATGTGACCACAGTTTTCAACTAAGCAAATGTACAGATCATGTACATCCAGGACGATTCAAAACTACTTTGACAAACTTCAGGAGGTGATTCCTCACAATATTCTTATATGAATTGTCTAAATAAATGTCCGGAAACGCTTCGTTTCCAAGATACAGGGTGTTGAAGTTTTATTTTTATTTTCGTTTTTTTTTCAAATAACTTTCGAAATACTGACCTTAGTGGAACGAAAATTGGTAATGAAGAGTCTTTTGAGGTATCGAATACGAATCTTGTGTTATTATTGCTCTTACTCGTAGGGGGCGCCACCTACACGTCTTTTTCTTTTTCGGAGATTTATAACTTGTTTGAGCGTACTCCTAGCACATTTTTCAGTAAAAAAATCATATCTTCCATCATATCTACGTAAAAAAGATGCCATTGTTACAAGTCGCTATAAGCAACCGTTATCTAGATATTTGATAATCAATGCGTGTTGAAGTTATTACCATTATTTTGCATTTTTCACAAGAATGCTTGGGAAATGAATTTGACGTTCAAGTATTTACATATTATGTGACAGTTGAACGTTTTGTTGTTTCGTTGAAGTTTCTGTAAGTTTTAAAACACTAAGTATCTCTGTCCCCTGTTCATGAGGCTGATTGATCAGTTTACAACGCCGTTCAGGCGTTCCCAAACTCGCAGTTTAAATCGCTATTTGCTTTTCACCGCCGGCGCAACACCGTCTCACAAAACTTGGTTAATACTTTTACTATCCACTTCTAGACGATCAGATAGAAAACGGAAAACATCTCAAATATTTATCGAATGAAAACCTCACGTCCCTGAATTAGAGATTGAAATATCGTGGAATAACAGATCACTTATCTCTTTGCTGCAGTTTATGTGATGCAGTTGGAAATGTATGAAATTCACACGTACTATTTTTGCAATTGATTACACAGCAATAGCGAGGTCTCATTGTTATTATATGTATGTTGTTATACTACCCAACCGTGACCGTTGCCACTACCATAATAATAATGTTTATTCATCTGAAGAGTGGTAAATATTTTAAGTGATTTGTGAATAAACGGGGAGACCTCAGAAACTGAAAGTTTTCAGCTTGTGCTTGCGATTACCAGGATCATTACCTACTTCTGCCACCATGGGCGCTGTCATAGTTTCATCTATCCCCTCCAGCCTAATGCACACAGCGAATAGCCTGATGAATCGACTGGTTGGTTAACTTGAATGGTTCTGAAGTTATGAATTTTTCTGTGGGTCTATGCACGACGCTATTTGATACATAAATTGACATAAGTCAAAACTTGCAGATAAGTCTGAGAAATCTGGGTGTGTTATATCGACGATTCAGTGGAGGTAACAAAAATAGGGGGATACCGTTTAAAAAAACAGAACTCAGTTTCTTATCTAATTTTGGGACATCCTGTATTGGAATACAAATATTTTCAGTATGTGCATCAAGGTCGGACCTATCGTTTTGAAAAAAAATCAAGTCGATAGCTTGCATAGAAAAAAAGGTATGGAGCTTGCACACACCCCTGGGTCACTCTGTATACGTGACTGGTGACTGACGTATAATCCGTTCTAGTCAATAAAGCTGATTATTAGTTTTTGGTTGAAAATGATCTCAAAAACCATCCCATAAATTTTGGCTCGGCATGAAAATACTCGTAGCTTATTTTTTAACAACTTTCACATACCATAATTTCTAACTCCACTGTTACTGGAGTAGCTGACGCTCAGATTTCTTATGTTTAAAGGGAAAACTATTTATTTATTTATTGAAACGGGTAACCTAGTAAAAAACAAAAATATATAATCTTGATATTCGAGATACAATAATACTTGAAGCTATATATAATAAATATTGATTATCTAACATTTGAGACTGGCAATAAAATTACACATGTTTGCAAATATCAAAAAATGGTTATGACTGAAATAGATATTCATAAGGATTTCAATTTTAATTTATACTTGAAGGCAGCAAGAGATGTACCAAACTCGCTCCATACAAAACCTAATCTATATGCACATACCCTTAGACATTTGTTTTGGACACTTTCAATTTGTTAAACATGTGAAATGTAAAAAGGGTTCCAGATAAAAGAGCAATATTCTACAATAGTTCTTACTAGGGAGCAATACAATAGTTTTAGAGTATTACAAGAGAAATTAGTTGAAGAACGATTATTAAAATCGAGTGACTCTGGGGCTTTAGAAGTTATATAATGGATGTGTGGTTTGAATGTAAAACCATTATTATTATGATTTTCAATTGGTATGAAATGACTTCTCCAAATCAAAGCTACCTCCCCTACTGTTACACAAATTCACCAGATTATTTTTTGACATTTCTAGAAACCAATGAAAACTTTCAATTCAAATCATTCATGTACGTTGGCTAAACAAAACATGTCTATAGTGGGAATATTCTACCTAAAAAATTGCTGCAGGAATAATTTGGGGTATTTTGTTTTAATTCTTTGACAATCTATATTTTCAATTTGACTCTGTCATCAATTCGCATGAAAAGTGACAAATGAATCAAATTCGGTTTAGTTCATTATATAATTTTGCGGGGAAGTGTGTTTGTGATCGTAAATTCAAAAAATAGTCTACAGAATACCACACGAGAGTTCGATTAAGTGGAAAATAATTCACCAGATTTCTTTCTCAAACTTGTTGCCATTTGACAATAGCCAGTCGAGCCCGTCGGGCTCTCGTGTGTTTTGCCTGGCAACAAGTTTTCGAAAATTCACTTTATTCTTACTCTCTTGTGGTATTACAACTGAAAAAACAATCGAATACCAAATACTTTATGTTGAAATGCGTTTCAGATGAGATATGCCTGTTTGTGGAAATGAAAGTATATTTCTACTGGCAGAATTATCCCGAGAATTTCATTCTGAAAGCATACTTACGAAAAGATATCTGCATGTCAGTTCTTATATGTACCTTGGAAACTCACGGAGAAGCTTGTACATTAAATTTCATATCATATGAATTCCCCTCAAGGAATGTTGCAAAAATACAATGATTGTTGCGTTACTTCTTGGATCATATGCTCAAAGTACTCCGTGGGATGATTCATTTAAAATATGTATAAATTCCAAGGAAATGGGAGATATTACGAATGCATGCATCTTCTCTGTTCGTTTGAAAGATAGATATGCACATAAAGGTTTCAGAACATGTATAGGTAAATAGGTATATGAGGTTATTTTGTAGACTCTTTGGAGAGAGTTCAAACACTCTCATGCATACTAGATCTCACACTTTTCTACATCGTAGAGGAAATAGTAGAGGAGAGCGTGGGAGGTCGACCTTCACCGATCTGATAACTCGATGAGACATATTTTTTATCAAATATAATTTGTAAACAAATATGCCCATGATAATTTGCCTATCGAAAAGTGTTCATGGCTATTTCTAATTGAATTGATTTTAATCAATTTTCTTTCATCGCCTTCACTCTTTATGAGTTTATGAGTTTCACCTCAACTGATAGTTTTTAACACACAGAATATGCCTAGGTAGGCTTGCCTACTTATTTCTGTGCATGGCTACCTGGCAAGCAGATGTGAACAGGTAAGTCGATATAGGTAAACTACACCGATCTGTTAACCAATCGAAATTGATATCATGGGTAAGATAATTTAATTACAGAACCAATCGTATTGGCTTGCCTGCAAAAAATCGTACATAAAATATTATTGCCAAGCTATAAAGTTTTAGAATTTCAGATATTTGATAGGTGCGAGAGAGAAAGTAGAGCGTCCGAGGTCCGTGTGATAGAACAGGACACACCATAGCAGCTGCACGCTACCTGACCGTTGAATGTATCCGAGTGCGCATGCTCGTGTACATGTGAGTGACAGTGACAGCATTTATTTACACTCGATAGTAATTTTGAACTCTTTTATATGCTTTGTAATAAACGCTTTTAACAACATAAATGTATTAAATTTCATTTTTCTATATTGATGATTATTTTTATTTATTATAGTAAAATTTTAAAGTAACACTTATTCTTTCCCGCTTTACGGCATTTATTTGATTTTAAATAATAAATAAATTATTCTTTATTTAATTTTAAATAAAAAATAAAGATTTTTTTATTATTCTTAAATTTTATAATTTAGCTTTAGAATGAAAAAAAAATGTTGTTTTTTTTTCATTTATTAATATATTAAATTATTTATTTTTGATTATTTTATAGCTGTAAGTATATATAGTGTAAAATAATACAAAAATTGTGATCGAAATTAGAGTTATAATAAATTAGAGTTCAAGATTACTGTCGAGTGTAAATAAATGCTGTCACTGTCACTTACATGTACACGAGCATGCGCACTCGGATACATTCAACGGTCAGGTAGCGTACAGCTGCTATGTTGTGTCCTGCTATCACACGGACCTCGGACGCCCTACTTTCTCTCTCGCGCCTATCAAATAGCTGAGATTCTAAGACTTTATAGCTTGGAAATAATATTTTATGTACGATTTTTTGCAGGCAAGCCTATACGATTGGTTTTGTAATTAAATTATCTTACCTATGATATCAATTTCGATTGGTTAACAGATCGGTGTAGTTACCTATATGACTTAGCTGTTCACATCTGCTTGCCAGGTAGCCATGCACAGAAATGAGTAGGCAAACCTACCTAGGCATATTCTGAGTGTTAAAAACTATCAGTTGGGATGAAACTCATTCGGTTATCGAAAGAGTGAAGGTGATGAAAGAAAATGGATTGAAATTAATTCAATTAAAAATAGCTATGAACACTTTCCGATAGGCAAGTTATCATAGGCATATTTGTTTATAAATTATATTCGATAAAAAATATGTCTCATCGAGTTATCAGATCAGTGAAGGTCGATCTCCCACCGGCTCTTAGACTAAAAGAAATGCGTGGAAGCTCATAACAGGTTGGTAGAGATTGGACTGAAAACGATAATGCACTATGTGAAGGACTTATCTCTTACAGAAGATGCATACCTGTTGATGAAGTTGTCAAAATGTTCAGCTTCAACAGAAACATCGAGCTGAGTAATAGAAGAGGGCGGAGCATACAATATATCGATACACTGAGAAAAAACACCATACATCCGAGGGTGTGATACCTGCCCTCGTACTTGATTCATTTGAGATTAATTTCACCGAAGTAATGTAAATATACAGTGCGGTCCATAGGTATGGAATAAATTAATTTTTAGAGTTATTATGTATTTGTTTAAAAAACCTGAAACAGGTCGATTTTTGTTGTCAATTTGACAATTTACAGTATGAAAATATTAACCCCTACTTTTGCACCCCCTCTGAATTATGAGCACCCAAAAAAAAATTAGAAGGGGGTCGTGTGACACCTTGTTCGAAAGTGATTTTCATTCTCTGTTCAGCAATATCGAGTTTTTCAAATTTGTGCAATATAACTGAAAATTTATTTTGAAATGTAATTTTATACTTTTCGTAGAATGAAGGAAATAATGTCACATAATGTTTGGGAAGTATTTTTCAAATCATTTTAAAATTAAATTAAATGTTCAAAATGACCACCATTCACTTCTTGACAATAAGCAAGTCGATCTTGGAATTCTCGTACAACATTTTGTAGGACCTCAGAGGTTATGTTGTTAATTTCTTCCGTTATCCTAAGTATTGAATCTGCAATATTGTCGGGTCTATTGAAATATACTTTTGATTTTACATAACCCCTCAAGAAGTAATCGAGAGGGTCAAATCGGGGGATCTAGGCGGCCATTCAATCGTTCCATGTCTTCCAATTGGGAAAAACTTCATTCAAATAATCTTCAACAATACGTTTGTGATGCGGTGCAGCTCCGTCTTGTTGGTACCAAATTGATCTATCTATTGCATTTGGATCATTAAAGTCTTTTTAATGTAGGCTGGAAAAAGTTCATAAAGAAGTCTAGATAAAACTCTCCATTAACTGTGCTTTCAAAAAAATAAGAGCCAATAATTTTTTTGTTAATGATACCAGCCCATACGTTAACTTTTTTAGGATATTGTGTGTGAGCCCCACACATCCAATGAGGATTTTCTCTGCTCCAATATCTACAGTTTTGTCCATTTACCGTTCCATTCAAAATGAAAAGTAGCTTCATCAGAAAAAACAACTGCAAATCTGCTTCCATTCTGTCCATCAAAAGTTCACAGAATTTTGCCTACTATCAGGATCACCCTCGTTCAACTCCTGAACCAACTGAACTTTATAAGGATGGTATTTTTCTTTATGTAAAGCTCTCAATATCGATGATTTACCTACATCATTGTCGGCGGCAAGTTGTCTAATTGTTATATGCGGATTTTCCTCAATCGCTAACAGTACATTAACTTTTTTTCCTCATCCAGTTTAACATTTTTACCTAGCTTTGAATAGTTTTCACATGTCCAGTTTCACATTTTTTTTTCTATTTTGCTAACTGTATACTGTGAGACGTGTTGACCAGGGTATTTATTATTAAACATTTCACAAACTTCCTTTTGAGTTCTTGTTTTATTACCGCATCCAATCATAAATAAAATGTCTATTCTTTGAGTTTCGGATAAATGAGCCATAGTTAAATCAAATACACACACTCACACAAATATTTTTCAATACACTGACGTGTGTTAGCAACTCATAAATATTAAGATAACAGT
This sequence comes from Gonioctena quinquepunctata, assembly GCA_018342105.1. Classification (NCBI taxonomy): domain Eukaryota; kingdom Metazoa; phylum Arthropoda; class Insecta; order Coleoptera; family Chrysomelidae; genus Gonioctena; species Gonioctena quinquepunctata. Next base: position 1,471,595 of record JAFIRS010000004.1, on the reverse strand, counting down.
AGTCTACTAGATTGACATTACCTTTATATGGGTTTTGTGAATAATTGTTTGGTGTCTTGAACGACTTTTTCCTGACGTTTAGCAAAACATATAAGAAAATACCTGATTATTTTTTATGGGATTATTTAAAATCGATAGTATATTTCAATAGACCAGACAATATGGCAGATTTGAGAGTTAGAACAACGGAAGAAATTAAAAACATAACCCCCGAGGTCCTACAAAATGTTGTACGAGAATTCCAAGATCGACTTGCTTATTGTCATGAATTTCCTTCATTCTACGTAAAGTATCAAAATTTTACATTTTCAAAATAAAATTTCTCAGTTATGATTGCACCGAATTTGAAAAACTCAATATTAATATTGCTGAACAGAAAATAAAAATCCCTTCCGAACAAGGTGTCACACGACCCCCCTTCTCATTCAACATTTTTGAGGGGGTTCTCATAATTCAGTGGGGGTGATATTTTCATACTGTAAATTGACAAATTGACAATAGAAATCGACCTGTTTCAGGTTTTTTAAACAAATACATAATAACGCTAAAAATTAATTTATTCCATACCTATGGACCGCACTGTATGTGAAACTTCTAGAAATGAGTTGTATCATCGTCAGTTCCAAGGCGATAAGAAATATTCAATTATTAGATGGTTATTTGTAAGCGGATACGTGAAAAACCGGATAAAATGAGTATAGGGTCACGAGAGGGGCAACCTTTGCAGATGAATGATATTGACTGATGGATATACTAGTTAGTATTTCTAATCCCAATTGGACCGACATAAAAAGTTTTGGGAAGGAATTCGCTTTGCAGTTGCCGCCTTGACATAGGCGTCGGTATATTATTTTTCAGTGGTATTTTTTCAGTTACTTATTCTTACAATCATAGCAACTGATCACCTCATGTAAAAGTAGACACATGTTATATCAACTTAATTTTATTATTTGTTTCGAAAGGTCTCCGGAAAGCCATATTGATAAAATTATTTTCAATGGATAATTCCTAACCTCACCAACACACGGCACTGATTAAGAAGTATTGTGAACTGCGTTAATCATGCGGATCCAGATAACAGATGTCCAATCCAGCTAGCCGAGCTCCTATTCCTCAAATATATTTGATAGCGCCTTTACTAATGATCTGGGCAACTAGAGACACGCGCCAGAACTTTTTTATGATTGTACCAGGAACGTTTTGAAAGTAAAAACACTGGCAGTGCATATGAACACTCCTCGTAGTGCTCTTATTTTTATTGCCGTACCAATTGGGATTAGAATAACTATAATCGAAGGATGGATGAAGTAGTTGATCCAGTTATATTTGGTTCATTCAGTACCAACAGCGGACACAAAAATTGGAACCCAATCAAGGAGCAATGGGCAAAGTTAACACTGAAAGACCCTTCCGAGAAGTTCTCACAACAAACCGATACCAGGGTGGCACATGATGAGAGGCAGACATATGATTGGAATAATATAATGTAAATTGAGCTATTTTTGATTAATTGTCCGACATAATGGAATTATAATTGAAAAATAAAATAAAAAAACACTGGACTAAAAAATTGAAAATTATAAGAAAAAAGTAATTGACCAAAAAGTTTTCACAGTTATCTTATGTTTTTAGTACGGTTCTATTCTTGCTGTAATGAGAAGAAGCCTCTGAACCAGAAACCTCGTGAAAGTCACCCAAAGAGACGGCATTTTCCTAAAAAAGCGAGTCAAGAATCGATAGGAGGACAGTTCAGCTGATTCCTGGTCCTGACGACATCTCCTGCAATAGAATTCTATTCAGGAAGTGGAGTATCTTGAATCTATTTTGACTGAAACTGAAGTCTGATTTGAATAAATGGGCTTGTTTTGGTTCGCAGTAAGGACGGTCCTAGAACGGTTCGAAGTAGTCAAACAGTGGTTTATTGAAAACGGACCCAAGCAAAATCTTTCACGCTACGTTTGTCCTACTCTTTAGAACCGATTCGAAATCGTCCCGAGTTCCGTGAGTTATAGATTCAAAAGCTTGTCGCTTTTGCATTCGAACTGAACACTTTGCGCGACAAAGCAATAATTTTTTACTTTTTAGTACATTTGAATAAAAGCTTGTCTTTGAAAAGGTTTCTTATTAATTATTTTTTATATACAGCCTTGGTTTTGTTTGATAGAATGAAAGAACTCGCCAAGTTATTTTAGTATAACTAGGAAATCAGTTCGGTTATGGCCTTTGGTCATGGCAAACTCCTTGGTTGTGGAAATGTTACACAGACGTTGTCGGAAGTGAATTCTAGAGGAATATTGTTATGATCCAAAACTAATTAATTGTTGAACAGTCCGACTAATTTGAATATTGAGCACATAATTCGAACAAAATATCAGTTTAATGAAGTTTAAAGAATATTGAGAAAATAGATTAGGGACTCGTTCCTAATTTAATTATGGAATGGGGAATTTGAGAAAAATCTATATAAGGCTGTGAGCGATATATATATATATATATATATAAATAATAAATATATATATATATATATAAATAAATTAAAAGTAAAAATAAATAAAAAACAAGCTTTTATTGAACTGCACAATTTATTTTTTTATTTTTTGTGCAGTTCAATAAAACCTTTTTTTTTACTTTCGATTTATTTATATATATATTTTCTCGACTGTACTTTTAGGAATTAGGGGGTATTATATAGTCTGATTTTATATAAAGAATTTATTTTGTCTTTATCAAGGCTCAAAAACAAGAATGGTTAAAAAATATCGAATATGATAAATTAGATAAAAATTAAAAAAAACGATACGAAGAGGCAATTCGTATCCTCATAGCTTAATCAATAAATTATTATTCAATACAATTTCTAATACAGATACTAATGTACCAAATTCCAGTAATATAATTACTTTCGGATCAATACCATACATCAAAAAATTTGTCTCCTAAAATTATTAATGTATTCAAAAGTGAATTCAATATTAAAATATCACAAAAAAATATCCTTCGAGTAAATCAAATATATACAAAATCAAAAGACGGAGAATGTGCACCGATGAAAAACAATTCAGTTTATAGTATACCTTGTGGTACTTGTGATAGAAATTACATTGGACAAACGAGTCAAACATTGAAATCACGAATCACTGGTCATAAAAGTGACTGTAGACTCCAAAAACTTTCTTGTGCACTCTCTGATCATGTAGTGAACCAAGATCACAAATGAATAATCATGACACAAAAATTATATATCAAGAACAAAATTTGACAAAACGACTTTTTTTAGAAATGGTGGCAATTAATAGTGACGTAATTATCATGAATAAGAGATCTGACATCGACCAACTAAGCAATATTTACTCGTATCTACTTTCAAAATGAACTTTTATTTTAATAAATAATCATACAGAATCCCCTGTACAACCGAACAAAGAAACATCAACTACTCTCAAATGTCTATCAGTGTGACAATTTTTTTAAGTCATAATGTCGATATATTTTATACACTTATATTCGTCAATTTAACTCATTTTACATGTAAGTTCATAGCAATTTTTCATATTTGATATTTTTCAACCATTGATTAAAAGATTCCACACCAGATTTGAAGAAATCAAATGTTGTCTACAGCATACCATGTAACAACTGTGATTTGAACTATATTGGTACAAGTTCAAGAACTTTAAATAATCGTATTATCTCTCACAGAAGTGATATAAGACTCAACAAGAAGTCATGTGCATTAGCTCAACATGCTATTGAAACAGGCCATAAAATATCATTCGAGGAAGCACAAGTTTTACATTCAGAAAAAAATTTCTCGAAAAGATTATTTCTTGAAATGATTGAAATTAATAAATCCAATCAAAATATGAACAAAAAAACAGATATCGAAAATCTTAGCAAAATCTACAGTTATCTTCTACAAATGGATTAAAACTGATGAATCTCAAAGAATATAATATAAACATTAACACACCTACTACATATTTTATATTTCTCTGACGATTAATCATAGGTTGTCATTTCAAATCCTTCAATGTCACTCGAAGCGTCAAAGATATAACACCATTCCGACAAATTTCTACATATTTTACGTTTCTTTTTAAAGTTAATGTTCATTTATCATCCACTCAGATTACTGTAAGTACTTCCTTCATTTCAAGTATTTTTTTCACAATAATGTCATTTACATATTTTAGGACCCTGAAGAAGTTTCAAAATTGAAACGAAAGCTCGGTCCATTGTATTAAAGAGTTTTTCATAGTTCAACACTTGTGCTGACTGAAGATCCCCGTTATTCCCCACTGTTTATATATATATATATATATATATATATATATATATATATATATATATATATATATATACGGCTCACAGCCTTATATGGATTTTTCTCAAATTCCCCATTTTATAATTGAATTAGGAAACGAGTCCCTAATCTATTTTCTCAATATTCTTAATATTCTTTAAACTTCATTATAACTGATATTTTGTTCAAATTATGTGCTCAATATTCAAATTAGTCGGACTGTTCAACAATTAATTAGTTTTGGATCTTAACAATATGCCTCTAGAATCCACTTCCGACAACGTCTGTAAACATTTCCACAACCAAAGAGTTTGCCATGACCAAAGGCCATAACTGAACTGATTTTGTAGTTATTCTGAAATAACTTTGTGAGTTCGTTCATTCTATCAAACAAAACCAAAGCTGTATTATAAAAAATTATGAATAAAAAACCTTTTCAAAGACAAGCTTTTATTCAAATGTACCAAGGAGTTCATAAAACCCATAACGTTGTGAAAACCCCCCAACTCAAAAAAGGGTTGAATATGGCTGCTCTATAGAAGTGTCATCAGTATAAGTATGATACATAGACCCATACTATATATAATCAGTATGTTCATGTTCTTATGCGATTTGAAACCTTGTCGCGTAATTTCCTTATATATCCTCAACCTTGTCGCGACCAAGGTTTATTCCTTATTGGAATTTTTATTTTAAGGGGTAGGGTCCCCCCTCATACTAATTTTGAATAGATTCGAACCATAATCACAAAACTCGTCCGCCATATTGGAGCCGCCATTTTGTTTTTTCTCTAGAAAAAATTCTATAATTCATTGTCACCGAAATTATGAACACCTGTCAAATTTCACGTTAATCGGACAACTAGAAGTGGGTCAAAATGCACTGCCAAAGATTTGAACTAAACGTATATAAAAATGTGAAGTTAAATAAAATCTTCTGAGAGCAGGTGGATTAAATATCCTCTGCCTGATGCTGATACCTGGGGAGTAGAGCTGACTGCCTAGACGATCACATGAAAAACATTGAAATTAGCCTGAAATTCTCTTAATCTTATGAAGCCGATGTTCGTTCGGTCACAGAATATAGATAGACAATATGTACTTTACGTGATAAATTGAATGTCAATGGAGTTGAACTCATATATAGATTTGACAGGAAAAAGCGAGTGTATTTTTCAGGGAAGTACCCATTTTATGCCGAGTACAAATTCCACCCAAGTTCTCGAATTTCACTTTCGAGAAACCCCTAATCAAGGAAATTGATCCCCGGGGATATTAAATATAATTCGAAATAGCCATTCATGTTCGGGGTTGAGTGATTGGGATTATGGATGGGATATTGCCGCAGCGATGTTGAGATGAATTATGCATCCTGGGAGTTTCCATATATAGGTAGAATAGTTTATCCCCGAATCTCACCTGAATATTATTAGGGGGCACATTGTTTCCAGAACTATGACTTCACCGGAAATGGAATATCAGTTTGAATATCGGATTCTCCGAATCTTTTCACTTTTTAGGCAGAGTTGCCAGTGTCGCTGAGCAAAGTACCTTCATATTCCGACTGAATCCTGATATGATTCAAATCACATTTTGAAAATATTCCAACAAGAGTTACTCTAAATGAAATAAGAAAAAACTCACACGACATAATCAGGCGGAATAATTTTCATGGAAAAACCAATATAATGTTATAATAATAATAATAATAATGATAATAATAATAATAAATATATTGTCCAAAGATAGAATCTTGTTGCAGAAGCTTCAAAAACATGTATAAATAAAATATTATATAAAATATTGGAAGAAAATTCACAGAAATGCACGTTTATAAAATAAATAAGTAAGTAAAACAATCAAAACAATTATCTATTGTCAGATTATCGTCAAAAAATTCTTGTAAAATATAATACGGTCTTGTATTCAGTAGTCTTTTTATATTTCTCCTAGAATTCTCTATTTCTACATTAGAATCTTACATGTATGTGTCTTTTTCTTACCTCAAATCAAATAGTTGAGAATCACTCTCCTATATGTCTTGTCGAACCTTTGTATTCATATTGTTCCCATACCAATACACAACTGGTTTTACGTCCTACCAATAGAGGTCACTTTTTAGAATTAATTCGTTCACTCAGCCATTGTTAGCTGTCATTCTGCAAACGAATCAGATTGTATCATCTCAAGATGTCGTTCATTTTCACTTTCATCATGGTTAATAACTACAAGATTACCATTTGTTTCTATCCGTTCAAAGGATGTGACTAATTATGCTGTGGTTGGGATCACAGCCCAACAAAATGAATTCAACATTTATTTACTTATACAGGGTGTCCCTGGACTTCCTCTTTTCCTCTCGGGAATGTATAGATGGGGTCAAAATATCACCAGTATTTTATATAACTTTTGTTCCTAATAGCCTTCGTTACCAAGTTACGGGCCCTCAAAGTTACAAAATGAAAAATGTTTTTCTTTGATATCTTTCAAAGTGAATATTCAAAATCATCTAAATTTTGGTGATTGAATGAAAAAATGAATTACTTTGATGAGCTTACATGTAGGAGTCAGTTGTTTTGCTACAAAGTCAGGAACTCCCGATGGTCCACACCCCAAAACTTTGAAATGACTGGGATTTGTCGAAATGTTTTAACAAAACAAGGTTACCTGGACAATTTCCTGAATAAAAGTACTCGTGTAGAAAATCGATCGGAGCAACGATTTTTGACAAAAATGCATTTTTGTTCGACGACATCCAACTTGAGATGTCTACCATTATTCGAGAAAATTAATTTGTAATGAAAATAGAAATGATAGGTACAATGTTCATAACAAATTTTATTCATGCAAACACGTTTACCTTACAAATCTCATGGTGTAAATAATCAATCGCAAGCCTCAAGAGCAAACAGGAATGCAAAATCCGCTACAAAAACTGCTCGATATGACCCCTGTCTCTCTCAATACATTTCCTTAGTCGGCGCAAACACCCTCTCTGCACTTGAAATATCATGCCAGGGTCGTTTCGTATGGCTTCACAATGTAATGTAATTCTATTCAATAAGGCATCTCTGGTGTGAATAGGTGTGGCGTAAACGAGGCTTTTCTAGATGCCCCACAGAAATGAAGCTAATGGATTCAAATCCGGAGGCCGCGGTGGCCATGAATATGGCCCACTTCTACCAATCCATCTATTGGGGAAAATCTGGTTCAGATGGTCCCGCACAATCAAACTAAAATGAGGAGGAGTGCCATCATGCATAAACCACATATCTGTTCGGGTTTGCAATGGAACATGTTCCAAAAGTCCATTCAAATCGTTCTGAAAGAACTCCAAATAACGTTCTCCATTCAATCGGTCATGTAGAACGAATGGTCCTATAAGATGGTTCCCTATGATACCAGCCCAAACATTAACGTTGAATTTCCGTTGGTGTTTGGTTTGCAATATCCCATGGGGATTTTCTTCGGCCCATATTTGGAGATTATGAGAGTTGATTACTCCATCAAAACTGGCAAAACTGATCCTACAATAATATCGAAATAAAACAACAGGCTCCAATTAATTATCCATTAGACATACCTGTCTCCCTCAAGCTGCGATCGACACGCTCGCACGTTTCTCTTGCCGGTAACGTCCGATTGGGAAAATGCTCGGCATACAGACGACAGGCTTCTGCAGCATTACCAAATGCTCGTCCATACAATGCATGCATATCTGCATATTCGTTGAATGTAAACTGTTCGGTCATATCAAAACACTTCAAACTGTCCTATTAGAATATTGACAATACAATGACAACGCACCACTCAACAAAACAAAATCGCAGTCCAGTTGTCATTTTTTATCCACACTAATTTTATTTCTTTCTACGAGGTGTTTTTGTCAACATCTGTGGAAGAAATGGAACATAAATTTATTCACCGGATATTTTTCACCTATCCATGTGCAGCCGCTTCTGTAGCTTATTAGTTTGCTTTTTATTAGTTATGTCTTCCGATGTGCGTTTTTTCAGCTGAATTTATCTTCGGGTTGAAGATTTTCTCCCATGAAATTATACTTATCAGTGAAACTCCTCAACATTTAAGCTGTGAATACGAATTTGCAACATCCAAATGTTGAGTTTCATGAGATTCAGATAACACAACATGAAACGTGCTTATTCCACGCGTACATACAAAATATGGACTGAATTCGATATTTCATAGTGGAGTAGCTTGTTAGTTCAAAAACACCACGATTCTACATCATTTGAGAAAATATCTACACTGTGAATGAAACTTTCAACTAGGTACTGTACTTTTTGTTTACGACTTTATTTTAGCATATTTTGTATTATCCCTGTTATAAATGTTGTTGAATTAACGTTAGCATTAGTATTTCTACTGTGAAAATTTTTCATTCCAAATTATGGTGGATGATCGGGTTTGATGTCGTCGAGTAAAACTGCATTTTTATTAAGAATCGTTGCTCCGATCGACTTTGCACACGAGTACTTTTATTCAGAAAATTATCTACGTAACCTTATTTTGTTGAAAACTATTGAAAAATTATCTGTCATTTCAAAGTTTTGGGGTGTGGACCATCGGGAGTAGTCCGTTCCTGACTTTGTAGCAAAACAACTGACTCCTGCATGGAAGCTCATCGAAGGAATTCATTTGTTTAGTCAATCACCAAAATTTAGATGATCTTGAATATTCACTTTGGAAGTTATCAAAGAAAAACATTTTTCATTGTGTAACTTTGAGGGCCCGTAACTTGGTAACGAAGGCTTTCAGGAACAAAAGTTATATGAAGTACTGGTAATATATCGACCCCATCTATACATTCCCGAGAGAAAGAGTCGAAGTCCAGGGACGCCCTGTATATCTCATTGTTTCCACATGTGAGTATAACCTCCTCGCCGGCCATTAATGAAATTGTGTTACTTTAAAATCAGGTCCTGTAAAATAATAATTTTTTCAGATCATTCCTTTGTAACATATAATACTAAAGATGGGACAATTAGCCCCGAAACATGTCTATTACTATGATAAATGTCCAATAAACTGTGCAGACGAGTTTGAGCCTACTCATTTCTATTAAATTATATACTGGAAATAAAATAAAGAATGAGATTACTTATGGGGTTAGAAATTTAATTCAGTTTGGTTTGGTTATTGATCTAGTTCTTGGCTTCCTTTCAGCGATATTGGCATCTGGTTTATTTTGGTGCTTTGTGTGTTTCCCAGATTTTGTTGTCGTTTCTTCGTTGTTGTGTCCAGCATTGTTGAGCAGCGGTGAATTTTGAGGTGTTCTCTGCACTTTATCTTTTATTAGATTTTTTTATGATATAATATAATCAATCAATACAACAAGAATATACGAAATTTTGTATCCTCTAATGTAATGATCGCTTTTTACTTCTTTAAAGCCTATATTTGCTCTTTCTCTCCATAGGTGTAAAAAACACAGTGTACAGCGGAAATATTAATAATTTTTTATTAACGTCTAAATCATTTTCGGCTTCGTTTTCGGCCGAAAATAAGACTAAAGCCGAAGCTTCTCTTTCGTTTTGGGCTGAAAATCCATTTTCAGTCGGACACCACTCAAATATTATCACTACATTTTCGTTGGCCTATCGATGTTCTTTGACGCCCGTCTTCAAGTAAAGCCTTGTAGCTTCCCTCGCACTTTGACAACCTGCATGAAGCTGAAATATTCTTGATTACAGGTCGGCAGCGAGGGTAGCAATTTATAAAATTATCTGAGCAATAAGCCTTGGAAAGTCGAATTGTTCGTTTAATCGTTTTGGCCTTTGGGAACATTACGATTCAAAAGCATACAATTCTCGAGGTAAAAAACATCAATTAATCTCTTTCACGAACGTGTCGAAGTAAAAGGAAATGAATTATAGCCTGTGGATTGTCAGCGTTTTTTGTGATGGAAGTCTCCCATCGACACAAAGCTCCTGGTGATTCTAGATTTTCTTGCTGAAACGCATTTTTGTTATTTTTACTGTTGAAGGAGAGATTTAATTTTCACATTGTATTATATTTTGGAGATGGTGGATGAAATGTCTTTCGAACGCCGAATTGACATGCATTATTTTTTGTCCATATCAATTCCAAACGTTCATGGACACAAAATTGATATTTATTCGATGTACACATCTGGATATTGATATGTGAATGCTTACACTAGGGACGTCCAAATATGAATTTTGATTTGGACTAACATGAATTAACTGTGAAATTTGTACTTCAATCAACATCCACAACTGGAAACCCTTCACTACGATTTTCAAAAAAATTAGTTTACAAAACCCACGACACGTGTTTTGCTATACTATAGCTTTTTCAAGTGGATATCAACTAAATTACAATTACTGGGATTCAATATAAATAATGGGGGCAGATAGTCAGTTGGATATTGGGTAATTAAGTGATTATTGAACGAAATAATAATATATATATTTATTTACAGGAGCAAAATACATACATATATATATCAAAGTTTTGTTCAATTTGTCTCCAAATAAACTGTAAAAATTAATGAAAGTAATTTATGTAGCAACACAATATGTAACGTTACAAAACTTTCAATCTATAATTAATGTGTACATATCTCTTATATAGGGCATTACATCTTGAAGGGGAATTTTCACAATTCGGTTAGGTAACTTCACATATAGGGTAGGTAAATATCAAGTGGCTAATACTGCCCTCCTTAGTAAGAACGTCCTATCTGCATTTTTAACTGTATTGTTGGTAACATACTAAATTGATAGCCTTATACGGTAGTTATCTATTTTTCTTAACTAGAACGTCCTAAGTGCCTTGGTATTTTATTATATCATCTGAGAAATATGTCCTAACTACAAAATACCATTATCATACTTGTCTAAATCGTCCAATTTGACCTGACCTAAGCAATAATGTCCTAAATAACATGAAAAATGTAGATAGGACAATTTTGCGTAGTATTTGAATGATGAATGTTATTTAATGTGAAAATGTATACAGATAGGACAGATTCGTTTTGATGCATCACGGTAGTTTTAACATAACCTAAAATATAAAATATTGTTGAAGTGATTGTACTTCAGATTCTCCCTTTGATATTGCAGTAATTGATGTTAATAGGGCTTTTATTATTCAATTAACGACTATCTGGCACGTAAGTAAATATTCTTTGATATGTGAATCAACAAATGTATGCAGAGATTTTTCTTTTCAGTATGCTCAATCGTACCAAACTTATTATGCGAAATGCTCTCAATAAGAAGCTGCAAGAAAAGATTTCCTTATTCAAAAAGGAAAAACAGTCGGCGGATCACAGGCAAGATGAAGATGAAGAGTATTTCCCTCCTGAAAACACAGATTCTGATAGTAGCAGCAGCACTGAAAATGACGGGAATGGCATGGAGTTACCTGCAGAAAATATAGTCTATGAGCAGAGGTATGACCCTACAGGAGACAATGATTGTGTGAGGGAAATCTTGATGGAAATCATTGACCAAATAGAAGATACATGTGGAGAAAATAGTGCGGATATGAATATTTATACAAAAAAGGGAGCGATCCGAAAGAGAAAAGTATTCGTTGAGACTGTCAAAGAAAGATTGGAAAAGAAATATGAAGCAAAAGTAAATGCACATAAAGTCAAAATGATCATTTCTGGAGATTGAATGAACTTGCACAAAGAACTCTTGTTAAAAGCTGGATCAAGAAAGTATCCGTCAAAAGAAATACTACTGAAAAGAGAGTTCTAGACGACAGCATTCTTTCAAATATATTCTGAAGCAGGAGAATGGAATTGAAAACTTCGTGTGTAAAACTTTTCTTTTGTCTACTCTCGGTTATGATAATAATAATGATCGAATCATAAAATCTGTACGTGATTCGGAATTCTCATCATTAACGCCTAAGCGAGATATGCGAGGAAAGCATCCTAAGATCAGGAAAATTGATAGAAATATCATTGTGGAACATATCAAATCATTCCGTCCCACAATATCACACTACAGGAGAGAACACGCTCCCAACCGATTATATCTTCCAAGTGACATCTCAGTGAAAAAGATGTATGAACTTTTCAAAGTGAACCATCCCAACTTCAAAGTATCATACGAATTATACAGAAAAGAGGTATGTTCCATGAATATTTCTTTCACAAAATTGGGGAATGAAGAATGCTTTGACTGTGAAAAATTTGACTTGCATTCGAAATCATCAGAGCACACCAAGGATCAACTCAGTATTGATTGTGAGAAATGTAATGTATGGAGCAAGCACAGAGAAAGGTATGAATGGGCCAGACAAGAATACAGGAAGGACGGAGAAACAAATGTTACTGGAACAGAAAAATTGACAGTTGCAGCCGATTTACAGAAGGTGGGTTATACACAAAAAATAATTATTTATAACCTATTCACGTAACTTTTTTTCAGGTGATAATGTTACCTCGAGCAGACATGTTCAAAGAAGTTATCTTTACTCCAAGGATCATTGCATTCAATGAATCATTTGTCCCTGTAGGGAAGTTCACGAAGTCTGTCAAACCTCTGGCAGTAATATGGCATGAATGTGTATCGGGTCGGAAAAAGGAAGATTTAATCTCTACATTTCATGCTTTCCTTTCAAAAAATCGAGATATTCGAAATATTATCATCTGGTTAGACAACTGTGCGGCTCAAAACAAAAATTGGGCTCTTTTTTCTTATTTCGTATATGCTGTGAATAGTAATGAGCTAAACGTGGAACTATTAACCATAAAGTACTTCCAGGCAGGGCACACTTTCATGTCTGCAGACTCGTTCCACCACCAAGTCGAGTTATCTTTAAAGAGGAATCCTAAGGTATTCGATTTCAATGATTTCAAAAATGCCGTCCAACAATCTAATTCATCAAAAGTTGACGTGATCGATATGAAAATTGAAAACTTCTTTGAATGGCAGGATCTAAGTTCCAAATATAAATTGCAGAGAATATCTCCCAAGCCCTATCTCCACGACATGGTTTTCGTTCAGTTTCAGAGAAATAAAAAAAGTCTCTGGTATAAAAACAAATTCTCGGATGAACCTTTGGAACTGAACTTCCTGACAGCAAAGTATTATTCCAAATCGAATATACCAAAGGCTGCTCAACGAAACCGTAACAGAGGAATTTCTGCAGAGAGAAAGAATAATCTGATATCCAAATTGCGACCGATCATTCCTGCAAATCGTCTGGCATTCTGGGAAGAGCTTCAAGTTTCAGAGGAGATGTGTGATGATGACTCATCATAGTTTATGAACTTGTTCATTATTACTATTTTTTAAGTGTGTTTGTTCAGTTCACTTTTTACTATTTTTAAGATATTGTGTTAGGAGTGAAAATTAAATTCTAATAAGTGAAGCGTCCTTGATTATACCTTGTTTTCCTAAGTTAGAATGTCCTAACTTCAAATTTTTTCTAATTTCGAATATAATAATGATGTTACATGAAATCTAGATTACTAATGATAATGTTCAAGAAAATAGTCAGGACTGTGGAAAGTTTCCAATTTATAGAATTCAAAAAGATGACAGCATAGAATAATTCACAAAAACTCATTTATCTCCGTTTCATAATTTGGCTAGTTAGGACATTTTAGTCAAGCAGGGCAGAATAGTCGTATATCGGGTAAGTCATAACTCGGGTAGTGTTATAAACTATTTCTCGTATCTTTTATTAATAACTTTTCTATATTGATTTCATTTCTATATTCAATCTCGAATTAGAATCAAAATGTTAAATATGTATTTATAATATTATGATACACCTTACGGTCTTCCGTCAACATCCATTCTTTAACTGCTTTCTTATATTTATAAAAGTTTCTCAGATTTTAAAGTCATTGGGAAGATAATTATATAGTTTGGAACTTATGTACTGGCAGCTGTGCTGGCTTATACCTTTATCATATTTGTTCAGGGTCGTTTTGAAATCTTTATTCCTAGTGTTTTATCCGTGGTTGATTGGCTGTATTTGAATCTTTCTTTTATGTATATTCATCAACATTTTATAGGCGAATAACGGCCTTGTATCATATATTTTACTGTTTTCCAAATTATTCTCAAAATCCATTTTTGAACAAAGTGTACTTTATCTAGGTGGTTGTCTGTGACTCCGCCCCCGCCTAAAATACCATATTCCAACAAGCTTTGCACTAATGCATGGTAAACAATTTTTAAATGGGTATTGCCCAAATGCTCTCTCAATATTCTAAATTTGGTTAGTAACCCTCTGACTTTGTATACTAAGCTAGTAATATGAATAACCCAACGGAGATGCCTGTCAATAATTATTCCCAAATATTTGATGGATTCACAGCTTGGAATATTTACTGTGTCACTTGAAATGAATGGTCCTTAGTTAGATAAGCCAGTAGTATATGAAGAGGAGGGAATATATTTGGTTTTCTCAACATTCAAAGTGAGTAGGTTATATCCGAACCATTTTTACATGTGTTGTTCCGCTTCTTCTTTCAATAAGTCCCACGATTTGTTTTTATTAAATATTGCAGTATCATCGGCGAAGCTTAGAACTGTTCCTTCAGTGTTACCTGAAGTAGACTATTTATATATATCATGAATGAAATAGGGCCCAGTACAGTTTCTTGCGGAACTCCGAACAATAAATATTGTGAATTCCTGTCTCCAAACTTTCTAGGAGGTTGAGTTCTTGACCTTTCTTTTCTACATGCAAGTCATTAGCAAAGCAATGCTTCTCAGTCACGAGATTATTAGCGAAAGTTGAATTAGATAGATAGAAGTTCTATCTGTTTGCCCTATGTAAAAACTTAGACAAGTACCACAAGTTAATTTATATACTCCAGATTTGTCGAACTTTTAAATTCGATATCTGTTGTTTTAATAAATTTTCCCAAAGTATTATTTGTTCTGTAAGCAATATTAATAACTTTATGTCTTAAATAATAAGAAATTTTCTCTGGAGGTTTGCCGAAATAAGTAATAACCCTGAAATTTGACTTTGTATTCGAATCGGTTGGATACACTTCCTGAATTGACTTTCATAGAGTTTTTTTTGATAGAATGCTGGCAACTAAACTTGAGTTATAACCGTTATTGGCTGCTATTTCTTTAATTATATTTGATTCTTCATTGAAATTCTCTTCTGAACGGGGAACATCCACCAGTCTGTGGATTATATGCAGCTACTTTGTGTTGTATCTGTATACGAATGTTTATGGAAAATTAAAAATCGTGTTTATTGTTTATTTTCGTTATGGTCAAATCTAAGAAGTTCATCGAATCTTCATTTCAATTTCCTTTGTGAATTTGAATAGCGATAAATTCCATTAATGAAGACAAAAATAGTTATTTAATCAACTAGTGTATTAATGGTGGCGATTAATGATCGAGATATTCTAACGCAAGAGCGCGTTGATGTTCGAGATCATTATTCACCATTTTAATATACGATTTGATTACAAAAAATTCCGTCGACCTCGTTCCTGGGGTCAACGAGAAATTTTCGATACCCTATTCCTTCAACTAGGAGGAAACTTACAATATTTGGATTTGAAAATAAGAACTTTGAAGCGCGAAGGTAATATGACTTGACATTTGAATAATATTCGAATTGTGTATGTTCAGTCGCCTTTACCACAATTATACATCAATGGACCAAATCGAGCATTTACAGGTTATTAATGGTTGATTTCGGTGTATGTTTGGTTACATATATCACATTAAAAGAGCAATATAAGAATAATAGGGGTCATTAACGATCGATTTCGTGTAGATTAAACAGACTCGTTAATATAAGGTTGCCAGAAAAAGTCATTCATTGAACCTTACTCACGACCTGACCGAATCAAACTGAGCAGCCTATCAGTAAAGTGATTTTCTCTTTCATCATTCAATCAGATTCTTCAAATTTGTGATTTAAAGAATGAAGAGTGTTACACATTCCACGATTATCAACTGTTAAACATTTGCGGGGTAGGTTTTTCTACAGTACTTTACCAAGTAAAGAACTGTTTATTTACAATAGTAACGTTTTATTATAATCGATTGGCTACAAAGTACAAGTGTGAAATTTTATTGTTCTATATTCATCTACAACTCTCCCTGGCCAGAAAAATCCTAAACAATCACATAACTAACAGAAGATTCGTGCGTCATAAACTCGCTGTACTGAAAACAGACTGAAGGTAAACTCGTCAAAAAACAATTAGCGGTAAGACCGGTACTTTATTCGCGTAACTTTCCGAGCATAAACTACTTTCTTGCCGAATGTCGAGAATTTCTCACTCGAGGAATTTGAAGATTACGAAAAGAAACATTTCGCCTTCCAAAACGTGAAAACGTTTAATTCATCTCCATCTACGGGGAGTAAGAAACTAATATAAAGAAAATAATTAAGGAAAATAAAAGCTCGTGTTTATTCCAGCGTTTTATTGCCCGTCTTTCGTGATATTACGTCTGTCGCATCAGCTAAATGAGAAAGAGGCACATTTCTCCATTATCCGTTGCGATGGAAGGTCGTTAAAGATATTGCTGAGGATTTCAGTTGGGGATTGTTGCAGTGTTTCGCGGAAAATGACTGATATCTTGGACAAAAGTATATAGTGCACCAAATGCATCAAGTAATATTTCGTGTTAAAACCGAACCATAACTCAACTACATTATACCTGTCTTCGACTCAAAATTGAAATGAACATATTGAAATGTTGGCAAAGCATTAGATTTTTTTTAATCACAATAATTATCATTGATTTCAATAGTACCCCGGGTTATTCACTATAAATTACCCACCCCTTATCATCGTTATTATAATCTATAGAAAAAAAGATAAATGTAAAAGTTTTGTGGTTATGACTGAATTTTGATGAACTGCTATAAAAAATACAGTAGCGTGCAGATTTCAGGGATAAAAGAAATTATAATTTAAAAAAATGGGATACCCTGAATATTATTGAATTTTTGGAATGACATTTTTTTCCTGATTTAAAAAATATACCATATGTTACCTATATCTTATACCGTTTCTGAGTTATTAAACGTCGGATAACTTAGACCAGTTGTTACTGTAAATACCTATGCAATGAAAGTTACCATTTTCAAAGTGAGCTATGAGAATGACATTATACTACGTTTGTTTAGTGACATTCTTTAATGGAATAATAAAAATAATAGTTTGCAAAAACTAAAAAACACACTTTATAGAAAACCAGGCTAAAAAAATAGAAAATAAGAAAAAATATTATTTTATTCAAAAAAAAGCGGAGGGTGCATGGTATCACCTTGGTGTGTAATGTGCTATATAATCATTGATACCATGCACCCCACGCTTTTTTTTAAATAAAATAATTTTTTTTCTTATTTTCAATTTTTTTAGTATGGTTTTCTATAAAAGCGTGTTTTTCAGTTTTTTCAAACTATTATTCATTTCCTACTTTTTAGTGTGGTTTATTTATAAAAACGTATCATAATCTCCGACCCCAAAAACCCCCACATACCAATTTAGAATAGAATCAGACCTAATCACAAAACTCGGCCGCCATTTTGAAGCCGCCATATTGAATTTTCCAATTTTCACAAAAGAAATCATAATATTTGACCCCAAAAACCCCTACATACCAATTTTGAATAGAATCAGACCATAATCACAAAACTCGGCCGCCATTTTGAAGCCGCCATCTTGAATTTTTCAATTTTCATAAAAGAATCATGATCTCCGACCACAAAAACCCTCAGATACCAAATTTGAAGCGAATCGGACCATAATCACAAAATTCGGCCGCCATTTTGAATCCGCCATCTTGAATTTTCCAATTTTCACAAAAGAATCATAATATTCGACCCCAAAAACCCCCACATACCAAATTTGAATAGAATCAGACCATAATCACAAAACTCGTCCCCCATTTTGGAGCCGCCATCTTGAATTTTCCAATTTTGACAAAAGAATCATAATTTCCGACCACAAAAACCTTCGGATAACAATTTTGAAGCGAATCGGACGATAATCACGAAACTCGTACGCCATATTGGAGCCGCCATTTTGTTTTTTCTTCACACAAAAATTTCTCAATGCATTGTCACCGGAATAATGTATACCTTCCGAATTTCAAATCATTCGGACGTCTGGAAGTGGGTCAAAATCGCGCCCAAAGGAGTCGGTTACAAACAAACAAACAAACATACAAGTGAAGCTAATATAATAAAAGCGTGTAATATATAAAAAGCGTGTAAAAATGGTTTACAGTGAGGAAGAAAAAGTTCAAATAGTGTTAGTGAATGAGTGCGACAAACTTCTACATGAAAATATAAAGCGTGTTAAAAAAATAATGACAGTTTGCTATATATACTTTTTGTCCGCAAATGCTTCGTTTTCCGAGATACGGGGTGTTAAAGTATTTCTTGAAAACTGACTATTTATTTATTGCTCTGAAACCGGTCAAGATATGCAAATGAAATTGGTGTGTTTTGAGAGGTAGTTATTGCGAACTTTCTGACATGCAATTAAGAATTTTATATTCATCATTGGTGCGCATATACGGGTTATGATACAAATTTTTTTAAAGAAAAAAGGGTACGCCACTGAGATACAGCGGATGAAAAATCAGTTTTGAATTTCTCGTTCAATTTGTGACAAAAAATCTCTCATGCCTTTTTTTCTAATGGGGCCCCGTTTTTATGCAAAAAAATTAAACATCTTAACGCGTATTTGTCATTACTTTAATACATTATCTAGTAGCGATGCTACATTTCAACGAAATGTCAAATTATTGTTTCTTCATTTTTAAGCTTTCAGTTTGGTATAATATTAATGATAATAAGTAATTAATTTTTCTTCTATAGAAAAGGATGGAAAATTATACAAATGCGGAATAGTCAGACATGCATTTTGTCTATGGTCGAAGTAATGAAAATGGTTGGCAAGCTCGACGATTGTATGGTGAGTTGTATCCAGGACGTAGGGTACCCCATTACACAATATTTGCTCGTCTTCACCAACGGTTGCGCGAAAATGGTACATTTAGGAAACAAACGGCTGACTGCGGGCGCCCTCGAGAAGTACGAACTTTGCAACTAGAAGAAACAGTTCTCGAGTTAATTGCGGAGTCAACTTCACTGATTTAAAATTCTCAAAGAACAGCAATTTTATCAGTTTTATATTCAACGTATGCATGCTCTACTACCTAGAGACATTTTTCTGGGCCTAGTTTTTTGCCATTGGATTCTTCATCAAATCGCTCAAATTCCTAATGTTTCAAATGGCGTTTTGTTTATTGACGAGTCTGATTTTGGACGACAGTGTATACGGGATTTCCATAACAATCACCTCTGGGCTGAGGAATATCCACATGGAATCTTTGAAGCTCATTTTCAGCATCAGTTTTCAGTTAATGTATGGCTTGGGGTACTTGATGATAATTTAATCGGTCCATATTTCCTCCCACAACTACTAACAGGCGACTCTTACCTTAATTTCCTACAAGAAGAGTTACCTGTTCTTCTTGAAGAAATTTCTCTACAGCTGAGACAACACTTCTGGTTCATGCATGATGGTGCACCAGTCCATTTTAGCATTATTGTACGTGAACACTTAGATACAGTATATCCAAATCGTTGGATAGGTAGGGAAGGTACTGAACATTGGCCTGCTCGATCTCCGGATTTAAATCCTCCAGATTTTGCATTTAGGGTTTTCTCAAGTCATGAGTTTATTCCACTCCCATAAAAAAAATTTAAGATCTGAGTATCGAATTGTAGCCGGCTGTGAGACAATAAGAAATACTCCAGGAATATTTGCGTGAATACGACAATCAATGAGGCGAAGAGTTGAATCTTGTACCACGTCTGAGGAAGGTCATTATGAACATTTGTTGTAGCTTTGCACCAATTGATTTATAAGTGTTATATTCTGTTATTGTTCTGGTTTAACGTTATTGTATTAGATAGTTCTTGATAATTTATAAAAAAAATGAAAAATACGCGTTAAGATGTTTTATTTTTTTGCATAAAAAGGCGCCCCATAGGAAAAAAGACAAGTGTAATTTTTTGTCACAAATTGAACGAGGATTTCAAAAATGATTCGTTATTTGAAATATCTCAGTGGTGTACCAATTTTTTCTTTAAAAAAATTGAGATCATTACCCGTAAGCGCGCCAATAATGGACAAAAAAATCTTAATTGCATGTCCAAAAATGCGCAATAACTACTTCCTGAAGTTTATCAAATTTCATATGCATATCTCCACCGGTTCCAGAGCAATAATTAATAGTCAGTTTTTAAGAAAAACTTTAACACCCCGTATCTCGGAAAACGAAGCATTTGCGGACAAACGTTATATAGCAAACTGTCATTATTTTTTCATGCAGAATCACCCCCTGAAGTTTGTCGCACTTATTCACTAACACCCTGTATATACTTATTGAATGAAGCCTGCCATATGCAAAAGGGTCTAAGTTCAAATTCGGAAAATTTACAGGGGAGATAAAAATAAAGTTGAATTTAAAACCGTTCGGCACAATCAATTGATATTCATACTAATAATAGTTCAACAATCCATTGATATATTTTAGACAAGATTGGGGCTTGATCGATCCATGATAGGCTGAATTGTCGCATGGCCAAATGTGGCACTTAGACCCTTTTGCATATGGCACGTTTCATATCGTTCTTATGGCACGCTTCATATAGTTTCATAGTTCTGGACTCGAGAGGCCTAGAGAGTTCAAATTTTCACATAATATATTTGGTCTTGTTAACTATTGGTTCCGGTTTCCAAATACTTGATTATTGGGAATGCACTTTGTGGAAAAAAAATCTCACTCGCCCCGTAACTTGGGGCAAGTGGGACCAACTAATGAAAAACAAACTTATAGCTTTGGTGAACAAGCTGGGGCAAGAGAGGATAATAATTACAATGACAGCTTTTGAAAATAATTTTCAGATTTAAGATATTTATCATGGATTATTATTAATAGCATGGTTCCTATACTTGCCGGAACGAAAAACAAAAGCCCTCAAAAGGTAATTTAGTCTATTAAGTGAAAATTATCACACCCTCTTGTTATAATAAAGAAAAAAAGTAACATCATTACAGAGATTTATTTAAACAATATTATAATTATCAAATGAAACATCAAAGTTCAGCTGTCCTCTTCTGCCAATATTGGGTTCGGGTAGAACCATAGCACATTGAGTCTCACTTGCCTCAAGTACGGGAATTTTCAAATATTTATTCTTTTTCTGTTGTCCTTTTTTCCCACGACCTTTCTTATTGGAAACTCCTGCCGTAGAAAAGGATGACTCATCAGTCCATAATAGTTTAGTTGAATAATCGGGATCTCCATTCAAATTTTGAATTATCTGTTGGCAAAATTCCAGCATTTTCCTGTTAGGAGTCTCCTTTGAAACTTGTACGGGTACATTTTTATACGGTTTGTAGTTCTTCTTTCTCAAACTACGTTGGATTTTGAAAAAACTTTTACCTAACTGATTGGCTACATATTTTTACAAGCTTTTATTTAGTTCCACTTGTTAGTTAGCTGAAATTTGGCATGTGTTCATAATTCCGGTGACAATACATTATGGAATTTTTGTAAAGAGAAAAAAACAAAGTGGCTGCTCCAAAATGGCGGACCAGATTTGTAATTATGGTCCGATTTGATTCAAAATTGGTATGTAACAATTCGTATATTTAAGATGGCGGCTCCAAGATGGCGGACGACTTTTGTGATACTGGTCCGATTCGATTCAAAATTGGTATGTGGGAGTGTTCGGGGTCGAAAATTATGAAATTATTGTCAAATCTAATAAATTCAAGATGGCGGCCTTAAGATGGAGGACGAGTTTTTTGAGTATGGTCCAATTCGAGTCAACCTTTGTATGCTGGGGTTTTCGGAGTCAGAGATTATGTCTTTTAAATTCATGTTGGTGGCCTTAAGATGGAGGACGAGTTTTGTGAGTATGGTCCAATTCGAGTCAACCTTGGTATGCTGGGGTTTTCGGAGGAAGATTTTTTTTTTTTTTTTAATTTACAAATTTGAGATGGCGAGGACGAGTTTTCTGATTATGGTCAATTGTATTCAAAATTGGTATATGGGGTTTTCAGGTACGGAGATTATGAATTTTTTGTCAAAATCTATGAATTCAAGTTGGCGACTTCAGGATGGCGGACGAGTTTTGTGATTATGGTCAGATTCTATTCAAAATTGATGTGTGAGAGTTTTTGGGGTCAAAGATCATGATTTCTTCCAGCTCAAAACTTACAGGGCGGAGACCTTGTAATAACGTCCATTGGAAATTAACAGATTGAGGCGAACTAACTGAAAAGCAAAACATAAAATAACTAATAAAAAACCCTTTTAAAGACAAACTTCTATTTGAGCCATGTACTTAAACTTATAAAATGAGTTTAAGTCATGATTTAATAATTTTTTGTTGAATTATTTGGTTTCAAAAAGCTTGTCGCACGAATTGTAATAAAATTAATACTTCGACAAGTTGTAAGTTACCAACAAAATCATTGTCCACTGAAATTAATAGGTACCTACTTTTATGAACACTTCTCGCGACAAGGTTTTTAAAACCAAATAATTCAACAAAAAATGATTAAATCATTGTCAGTGAACTTATTTTATACGTCTTAGTACACGGCTTAAATGAAAGCTTGGCTTCAAAAAGGATTTCTATTACTTATTTTATATCATTCATTCTAGTCTGTTGTTAACGGTTCTTCAAGTAACTCTCGAATAAGCAATGTGCCATACCCCGAACTCCCATGTCTTCTAGAATTCTTATATAATGATCGACGGTGACAAAGGCCTTTGCTAAGTCAAGAAAGACTCCCATATCTGGTTCAGCTTTATCTATGAATTCATAGATCATATTTGCCAATAGCAGTATTGCGTCTTTACCAGATTTTTTGTCTGGAAAACCAAATTGTGAGTTGGAAAGTAGGTTTGGCTTTCCAAAGAATTCAGTTACTCTGAATTTCATCACTTTTTCCAGTACTTGGAGTTACTATAAAATTTTTGAGAGCTGTCGGAAAATGTCCTGATTCTAGTACATTATTGAAAATCACACTGAAGGGTAGGCTTATGATTTCCACTATTGTTTTTAATATTTCAGAACTTATCCCATCGTACCCAGGGGCATTTTTAGCTTCAAGATCATGTTTTATATCATGTTTGATTTCTGTTTCCGTTGTTGGATATAAAATAAAAACAATGAGTGGCTGCTTACAGTCATTTTCTCTCTATAGTTATAAGTTTCATTGATTTTTTCGGCTAGATTCCTGCCCATATTTATGAAATATTTATTGAATATATATGTAGTCACATTTTCCAATAAGATAAGCCCAGGATCTTCATGTATTTGGATTCCTGACTGGGATGCAAAAATACGCTCAAAATACGTGCGGAAACGTTGTAATTCACTTGATCAACTTGATTAAAAATGTATTACTGTCGATAGAGGTCGATGAATTGAATAAAAATAACACATAGGCAAATTTCCCTATTAGTTAATGGCACTTACCGGTACCAAAAATCTTCTAACTTCCGCCAGGGCATATGCGATTCTTGCGTGCGCTTCAGCCGGAGTAGCAAAAGCGCTGATTTCCACATGTAGCTCCTCACTGAGATGTTGGAATTTCGGGTCACCACTGGCTCTCAGCTCTTCTTCCTATAAAAATAGCTACTTAATATAAATCTAAATACCTCGAGAAATATTCACATTCGAATAATAAGATGCAACTGGAAATAAGGGACGGAGCGTGAGCGTAGGGTCATAGACAAACTGTGAATTTAATATATTGATTTTTTTTATTGCTACAGGGGCCATTTCGGGAATTCGAAATGTGATGATATTGAATGAATGTGGTTTTTTGTGGAACAACGTTTCTTGACATGTTTTTGGGTAACCTTCCACAGTCTGAAAATAAAAATATAATCAGGAAAATTTATACAAGTGTAGAAAGGGCAAACTAATTAGTTCACCCCGATAAGTTATTGCGTTCACCAAATTATATTTCCTATAGAAAAATGATTCAATTATCATAACTGCCGTTTTCTGAATTTGCCAACAAATTTTTTTTTTTATTCAAAAGATACTTCTCTATATAGTTTTTGCTTGACGTTCCGGGGACTATATCTGCCCCCGCTCTCAAAATCTTCCAAATCTCCTTTAATTGTTTTAATAATTTGGATTTTTTCTCGCAGAGTCTTTTTCGCTTTTTTAACTGACGGATTATATTTTCATTTTCAGACTGTGGAAGGTTACCCAAAAACATGTCAAGAAGTGATCCATGGTATGTTCAAAAACAGTGAGTATCTTGTATTGATTTATTCATCATACAATATTTGACGGGGACCCCTTTCACCAAACCCGTCGCCACCTCCACGTGGTGCTTTATCCCCTCTAGCACATTCTCCTCCAACACCCACGGATGAGAAAATAGCAGGTAAACGCTTCAAGTAAATTCAAAGGAATGAATGTTCTCGTATAGTTCCAACCTCCCACAGGTACTTCTTCCATGCCAACAGAAAGTCGGAACAAGGAGCAGATCCGGAGGTGTTTTGCCTGATAGGTGGGCTTCACTCGAGTCCAGCATACTCGTAACGTGCTAGACAGAATAAGCGTACGAGAAACATGAGTTTTCACCTCTCATTGGAACTAAAAAAAAAAAGGTAGGGAATGACACAGGGGAAAAAAGGGGAGGGAGAGCGGGGAGGGCAACCCACAAAAGATGAAGTTTAAAAAAAGGGAAAGGGTGGGTGGGGTATGAAAAATTGGAGGATGGGAAGGGGGGCAACCAAGGGAAACAAATTCATACAGAAAAGGAGGGGTAAAAAAGATGGAAACATAAAAAAAATTGGAAAACAAACTTAAAAATAAAAGGGGGCAAAAAAAAGGGGAAAGGGGTTGAAAAAAAAGGGATGCGCCAGGTTAGGTACCTAACGAAACCTCAGGTTAGGTTAGGTACCTAACCCAACCCGAAAAAAAACCCATATCACTGGTTCTAGACGCTGGAGGCGTCTTTCGTTTATGGCGTTGCATTACCCTAAGAAATTGTAACATTTTTGATTTTCTGTAATTTTCGAAAATATTTTCTAAGTGCCAGGTTAGGTCAGGGCCCTAACCTAATCTGAGGTAAGGTTAGGTACCTAACCTAACCTTAGGTAGACAACAATAATTCCAGGAAACCATATCAATTCGAAAACTTTAAAAGATGGATAGGAAGAACGTGTTCGAATGTTGTAAAACATCTTTATGGAACATTCTGAGGGAAATTGCAAGTACTTTTCACATGATTACATGAAACTTAAGGTGAGGGTTCACGTTAGTTTGTATTATCGGATGAAAGTTGTGTATTAAATGGTACCATTGGACGATCCTGGCAAGGCTCCAATGTGAAAAGACCAAGGTTGGTGGTGCAAGGTAAATAAAACCATAAAATGAAAGCAGAACACCACACCAGCTAGTTGTTTTTGATTTCAAGGTATTTTGTACTCCATGCTGCATGCAATATCGGATTCATTTTTTGTTCGGGAACGAAGAATTGTGATTACCATGGAGAAATGAACCGAACAAATTCTCTGCATTGTATTGAATACCAGCTATTCACAAATTCAGAAGAGCTTTCATTGATAGTCATGGATAATGCAAGCTATCACAGCACTGTGAATAATGAAATCCCAACAACAGCATCGAAGAAGGCTGATATCCAGAAAAGGTTATCATAACATTCAATCTGAAAATACCTTTTTGAAACCACAATTGCTGTATTTAGTAGCAAAGTAATTGTGACTGTTCTTCAAGCTGAAATAATAAATTATTCGGCATAAAGTTCGCAGCATATGGAAAACTTTTTTTTTATTGATTTCTCAAAAAAAAACATTTGTGATAAAAACTTCTGCTTTATTCCAAACCTGAATTGCAGATACCAAAATTGAATTTTAAATGACCCTATACGAGGGAGATGAAAAAGCATGCTTTGTTTTAAAAATAATATGATCCCATCGCTTTATTTCTCACGGTAGAATTCAAATTGATGGGAAATATTGTTCAAAATCGAATGTTGATCCAGAAATGCGAATCATAGCCACTTTTTTTCAAATTTTTTCCTCATCGCTCTTTACAACATAAGGAATATTGTGCTAGATGAATGGTATCTTGTTAGATATGATGATATCACTCTCTGAATGTTTTTTCATTCCTCCCTCCCATCGGAAAATCACATTAATTGAATTATGTGACGGAATTTCACAAAATCTTGCTGCAAATAATGAATAAAACTGAATTGTCTCCAAGGTATGATGCCAGAATGCCAATTAATTTATTTTCATAATACGAATAAAATTTCTTGAAACAAATATGTACTATGCTCTATTCTACGTGGAGTCCTCCATTCTCAATACACTGCATAGTACGGTGGTGCATTGCATCATGAACATTTATTAGTATCTGGGGAGCTATTTCCCGAATACAATCCCTGATAGTATTCTCCAAATGACGTATATTTTGAAATTGTCTTCTTGAATATTCCTTCTGTTTGAGATATCCCCATTGGAAAAAATCCAAAGGAGTGAGGTCCGGTGACCGGGCGGGCCAAGCGTTATTGGAATATCTTCCAATCCATCGATTTGGAAATGTTCCATTCAACTACCTTCTCACTTCTAGCGTAGAATGAACGGATGCAGCGTATTGTTGAGAATAATAAATAATCGGACAGAAACGTCTGCAGCATTCTTAAGTATCTTGCAGAATTCAGCGGTTGTCTGAAAAATACTGGTCCAACAATAATGTCATTAAGAATGCCGCATCAGACGTCAACTTTGAAGTGATATTGGTCTCTACATTGTATCCTAAAATGGGGATTATTATCTGCCCACCACCTGCAATTCTGGGAGCTGACTACCCCATTTGATGTGAAGGTTGACTCGTCACTGTAAAGATTTTTTTTCGAAAAGTGTCTATTATCTTCCATCATAGACTGAAACCAGAAACAGAAATCCGAGCGATTATGCGGATCTCTCGGTTTCAAAGTGTGTATGAATTTTGGTTTATACGGTTTGAATTTCTTATTACCTAGAACTCTTCTCATTGATCGATCGGTTACACCAAGATTTTCTCCTCTTTGCGATAATGACATTCCTGGATTTTCAATCGTAGACAGCATAATATTCATAACAGTTTCTTCATTTTCAGTTATCGATCGTTTATGTGTCACTTAGTATTTTTTCGAAACCGATCCAGATTACCTGAATGTTTTCAAAATTCTTGTAATTATCGAATTATGAACATTTTTACCTGGATGTCTTTCATTAAAAATATTGGCAGTGTGTCTACAAGTATGATAATTGTCGCCATGTATCATTACAATCTCCACTCTCCCCTGTATTCTTGATCGAGCAGCCATGATTGAATTGGAAAACTACTGAAATTACTCTACAGATTTGTGAGTTATTCTTGATGCGTCAAAAATGGTTTGTTTACAATTAGAAATGAATTTGTTTTCAAACCCAACTGTGATCGGCAAATCAATCATTTATAGTAAAATTCAAAGAACAAAACTATGGAAGCTGGGTATCGGTATCGAAGTCGAATGTAACGATATTTCGAAATTCATAAATAATAAGTGAATACATTTTTCGTGTGGATTAAAAGCTTAATTTTGTACGTTGAATGCTGCAAAAAATTCAATAAAATATTGTCGATGCATTCTGATGTCTTGCTTGAAGAAAAAAAACTATGAAAAAATATTTCCTCATGAATTTGAATTCTACCGTGAGAAATAAAGTGATGGGATCATATTATTTTGAAAACAAAGCATGCTTTTCTATCTCCCTCGTATAGGGTCGAATGAAATTCAATTTTGGTGTTTGCATTTCAGGTTTGGGATAAAGCAGAAGTTTTTATCAGGAATATTTTTTTTTGAGAAATCAATAATAAAAAATTTTCAAATCTTGCAAACTTTATGCCGGACACTGTATATTCATTTTGTAGGAATGAACCACCACCTATATATGAAGCTGATATGCTTGCAGAAAAATATGGGAATGAAGTGCTTCGTCTTTCACCATATCACTGCATGTTCAATGCAATCGAACATATTTGAGAATGAAAAAATAGAGATAATGTGGTTAGAGATGGCACTTATGGTTGACGATGATGATAATAATGTTGGTTTTGAAATTTCCATTCAGAATATAATGAAATTTGGCATGGTAGTAGATTATGATAGATAGAAAATCCAATTGAATTTTTGAAGAGCTACAGAAAACCATAAAAAATATTGAGAAATCACGGGTTTCATTGTATTTTACAAAAAGTATCGTCAAGATTTCGAAAAAAAAAGAGGGAACGAGGAAAAATAATGTCATAAACATTGCAGATCTTTGGAAGAATGGTTTGAGAGCATGTTATAATAGTACATTTTGTAAAATACAATGATTCTTGTGATTTCCCACGAGGCGTAATGTTGAATGTATGGAATAATAAATTCCAATATGGATATTTTACTTATCATGACCTATTTCATCTACTATAAGTTCTATAGGGCTCCAACATAGTGATCTGCAAGGGAGGAACTCCCTTTGCATATAGTGGAGAATAAAAATAAAATCACCCAACGTAGAAGACGATACCAACGGAGACTAGGGAAATATTGCTTTCGATTTAGTTCTGCTGATTTCAATAATCACTGTTCAATAGTACAAAAAATCTTGGAAAAGCGTCATTTTTCTCTTAATATGAACAGACATTAGTACATATGCGCAGTGAGTCATAGTTTTCATCCAAGCATTTTGTCCTGGTATATCACAATTCTTCAATTATTGAATTTTGACTCGTTACACATTATCTTCATCTCTAACCACTGAATAATTTCCTGTTGGCTGTTCTGAAATTTCTTTGGTCTGTTTATCTTGCGAATTCGTAAGACACCAAACAAACAGGAGAACCAAAACTTCAGAACTGTCAAGTCCTGTGATTTTGAAGTATTCATGTAGAAATTGTCAAATGTAAATTCATTTCCGCTACTAAACTACCAGATTATTATGTGCATATTTGGCGCTTTCCATTCGAAGTTGGACGTCGATCGAATTGGGTTGGATTTTGATTACAAAATTTCATCATCAACAGATGTAGTTAAATAAAGACATGTGAAAAAATTGTCAATTTTATACCGATATGGATAACGTCATGAAATCAGTTTGGTTTTTGATGCAGCTCTCCACAATCAGTTATATGATTGCCCCCAATTCGCTATTGGTATTAAATACGATAGTGGAAAATTACTATGCAGAATACGAATTCGATAATGTTCCAAAACACATTCACAAATGATTGCATCCGTTGTATAATTGATGATGATGATCGCTTCAAATAGAGATTTATCGTCAAATGGGACCTAACATAATTTCAGAATTTCATATTCCATAATGGATAATGTGATTATATTTATGACTACAACGGATAAAATAGGTGAAAACACATTACAATTTGCTATCATAAATGAAATCTACATTCGACAGTGTTCGAGAGGAATGAATGTAATGAATGCTTCATTTGCTGATGGTAAATATAATAACTCACAACTCGTGGTGCCGGAACACGATTCGATTTTTCATTTGTTCAATCATCAACCGACAGACAGTACACGTGGAATATGACCAAACATAGTTTTCCTGCCGTCCATTGGATGCGTTTCTATCTGAATTTTTTTGTCAAAAGGACAGTGATGAAATGTGAACTCGATCTAGAAAAAACACATTTTGATCTCGACTTG
This sequence comes from Gonioctena quinquepunctata, assembly GCA_018342105.1. Lineage (NCBI taxonomy): Eukaryota > Metazoa > Arthropoda > Insecta > Coleoptera > Chrysomelidae > Gonioctena > Gonioctena quinquepunctata. The sequence continues at coordinate 1,441,516 of JAFIRS010000004.1, read as the reverse complement.
GCTTATCTAGATGACTCGAGATGACGCACAAAAACATACCTATACCGGGTGACAATGTGACAAGGGCCATGCCTATATTTCCTTCAGTTATCAACCGATTTGAATGAAATTTTGTACGTATATATGAGACACAATTTCATATTGACGAACATATGAAAACAAAATGGCCGACTTCCGGTTTCGCCAGAATAGCCACCACCTTCGATTTTTCGAATGGAACACCCTGTATGTTTGATGTTTTTCAGATTATACGGCTCAAATAACATACGACAGTGTTGCCAAATTTTTATTTTACGAATGAAAAAAATCATTTCTCAATATTTTTTTAGCCCAGGAGGCCTTGGTCGGGTTAAAATCTTTACTAATTTACATCAGTAACTCATAGTCATTCCATCGATAAGATCAATAACAAATCCTACAGAAGGAATTGGAATTTTCTGAACGCATTTTTAACGAAAAACTAGTTTTTTTCAAATGGTACCCACCGAGGGCCATTTTGCCATTCGATAGATAATTCAATTACCAATTCAACGATATACATTATGAACCACTTTCTTTCAGTTCAAAACGTAGAGAGCCATCTATCAATCTGAAAAAATTGGTAAGTAACATGACATCTATTCATTCTTTCAAACTTTACTTCAGAATGGTAACAATGAATTACAAAAAATAATCGACTTGACAATATGTAATGATCATAAACCCATTACAGAAAAGATAACTTCAATATAATCAAACTGTTTGAATAAATCTGAGGACTAAAACAGTGAAACATTCAACGTACAAATTATTACTCAAAATACCATCATCCTGTTTTCAATAGAAGAGTTTCACAACCATCGAAAAGTCATTTTATTTATTAATGACCAATGATATGTTCGAAGTGTTGCCTGTTTTCCCTAACACATAGACTAGTTCTATTTATTGTACACCTCATCACATTTATCAGTTCGTAAGCAGGAATTTTCTGAAATGCACGCTCAACTCTATCTCTCAAGTCCTCCAAAGAAGTTGGTCTCCTCGAGTATACTTTGGATTTAATGTGACCCCATAAATAAAAATCAATAGGGGTTGAATCAGACGATCTGGCTGGCCATCTGATTGGACCATTTGTTCCAATCCATCTCTGCCCATGGGTATCACTTATATATTGCCGAATAATATTGGCATTATGTGGTCCTGCACCATCCTGCTGAAAAAACATATTTTTCCTGATGTTCTCAGGTAAATCGTTGATATTATTTTGAATATCTTTCTCTAAGAATTGTAGATATCTTTGGTCCGTCAAAGGCCCGTCGAGAAGAATTAGTCTAATGATTCTTGTATCTATGATTCATACCCAGACATTGAATTCAAATCTTTCTTGAAAATTACCTTCTCTCAGCAACCTAGGATTTTCTTGAGCCCAATACCTTGTAGGTATTATTCCTATTGATCATACCATTATTCGTAAACTTAGACTCATCTGTAAACAGTATCTTCGAGACAAAACCATCATTCAAATCATGACGCAAAAGCCAATTACAATAAGTTAGTATCCGTTCTGGGTCATTTTCATATAGATGCTGATGCAAACTGTATTTAAAGGAGCGATATTTGTTTTTTCAATACTTTTTTGGCACTTTCCCTGCTGATCCCACATTCAATTTCCAATTCTTGCACTCAGGCATATGGAGAAAAATGAACATATGCTAAATTATTAGTTTCCGCTTCTTCACTGACGATGAAGTGGATGTGGTTTTGATCAGCTGGTTCTTTCCTCAGCATCATTTTCAATTTTCTGAAATAGGTCCTCGATGGGGGCCGTCTTAACGGATAATAAACAGCGTATAGCATACTAGCATTGACAGCGTTCTTCTGACATTCTCCGTATATCAATATCATACCGATTTATTCGTTTCGAGAATAACGATTATTATTTTCCATTTCAAAGAAACTTTTAACAAACGAAACGAGATGACAAGTAAAAATTGGTATTTCACTTTTGAAATGAAATTAATCACCTACTGTTTTCCATGATTCCACGGCTACCTTTCATTTCATCAAACCGAAACGGATAACTCATTGGAATTTGTAGGCATCGTATAAAATATTATACAAATTCAATAATTGATCGTTTTTATTTTTGAATAAAAAGAAAGTGGTACATAAAAAACTTTATTCAGAATTCAAAAATACAAAAGCAAAGTTTTAAATATAAAATAATATCAAGATGAAAATCTCGATTGAAGCCCGGGACCCGAAGTGATGGCGCATTTGCTGTTTCAGTTGGAGGAAAACCCGGAAAAACCCACAACACCATCAGAAATCATATCATCAACTTTCTCATAGAAAAGGACACATGCTCCCTGGGAGCTGAGAGAATCAATCTCGGATAATACACGGCAGTCATCGAAGGGGTGCCAACAATTAGAATAAGGGTGTTTGCAATATGCAGTATAGTGTCCATTGGAAATGCTGCCGCTATGATTAGATATGGAATAGATATTATAAAGAGTATTCATTCCATCCTGAGCAGAATATTAATCACATTGTCCAATTTACTGCCATCAGTCGAAGGAACACGTTTTAAATGTATAACTAATTTTTTGGAAATGTTTGTATACGAATCATTTTTTTGAATTCCCTTTTCATTCCACAAGTTGAATAGTATGGGCTCGCATCGTTAGTCAAAGTCTCCTCTTCTGTCAACAGTTCAATACATTGTGTTGAATTCACGACTTCGTTTGGCAAGTCTGGAATAGGGATTGAAAGTACCCAGAATGGTTCAAAAGTAACGGAGCAGTAATTACAAAAAGTACATCTCAATATAGACTGACCGGCAAATGTATCCACAATTTTGGAATTATGAGTAGACAGATATCTTGTCCGAGAAATGGAAGCTATCTGATTATCATTCGTGATAACAAAATCGTTTGGTGATGGATGAATCTCTGCACTCGCCTTGTTTGAATCTTCATGTAAACCTACCAGTAAGTATCTTAGAAATTCTTCCGAATCTGCTGGGACGTTATGATCGAAGGAAGGAGCAAAATTTCTGAATAGACAGACGAAATGTGAAGTATCCACCATTTTTCGAGAAGAATCAGGACTCCAGATATTTTCCATCAAAGTTATAAAAGATTTCACTAAATTTCCTTTCATTCTTGATGTAGTAGTATTTAAATCCTCCATACAAAAACAATTCTTGAAAAATTCCAACAAAACCTTGGTGTTCGAGAGACACTGGATCATGCTATTCATAAAACAGGTATTCCCTACATTCTTCAATCCTCTTAGGCCAAATGTAGAAATGGAGTCTCTTGTTGGTATGGCATGCTCACTCATGTTCAACGAAGAATCCATAGGTTCATTGTTCCTGTAATTCAAAGAAGGTGATAGAGAAACTGATATTGATTTTTTGGAAAGTACTGAGTGATTATCTTTGATAACTGATATGTATCTCGTATGAAAATCGGGACGATAAAATAATTCATCCAGTGGATGCGATGGAGGAATTGTACCCATTACAGAAGAAGCAAAAATGACTTTGAACGTTTATCTTTTGTAGCGCGGCCCACTCTCCTTCCAATTTCATGAATAAAAGACAGAGATTCAGGGCCAAAGACACCAAAAGTTTCGTCAGCTATTGGATGGAAAATATAATTATTTCCAAGATTTTGATATTTCTTTCTTTTCAATTTCTCGCTGGATATTGCTGCAGCACCTGCGGACTTGGAAGTAGTTGCTGAATGTGTCAGCACAAGTGAAGTAATGTATATCATTGAATTGGTAATTACATTCTCTATCGAATGGCGGAATGTCCCTCGGTAGGTACCATTTGGAAAAAAAAACGAGTTTTTCGTTCAAAATGCGCTCAGAAAATTTAAAGTCCTGCTGTAGGATTTGTTTTTGATCTCAACGAGGAAATGACTATTACTATGAGTTACTGATGTGAATTAGTATAAGGGCTAAAAAAAAAATTGGGAAATATTTTTTTTCTAATTGTAAAATTAAAATTTGGCAACACTGTCGTATGTGCTTTGAACCTTAGAATCTAAAAAACATCAAACATACAGGGTCTTCCATTTGAAAAATCGAAGTTGGTGGCTATTCTGGCGAAACAGAAAGTCGGCCATTGTGTTTTCATATGTCTGTCAATCCGAAATTGTGTCTTATATCTATGTACGAAATTTCTTTCGAATCAGTTGATAAGTGAAGGAGATATAGGCATGGCCCTAGTCCCATTGTCACCCGGTATATTTCAGTGTATTTGTAACTGTCACGAAAATCGACAATCACCCCTTTCACTGCGACCTTCAAAGATCTATTTTGACTTGATCCTAATTTAATGAGGACCTTCAAGTCTTGTGTTTCTGACGAAGTCTATAATAATGCTCGGTGATACCTTTTCCAGGTCTTTGGGTTCTAGCTGTCCGTTATTCATACGGCAGAATCTTATTAGTTCCATACCCTTAAATCTGCACAAGATGTGCTTTGCTGTTTTTCCCTCGTCTTGGTAAGGAAAACTAAAAAAAAATCAACATAGAAATATTCGATTTTTTTTTATTTCAGTTTTACCAATGAAACGTAATTTGGGGTTAAAAGACTGAGAGTCTTCTTAGATTTTTGTACCTCTTCAATGGAAACAGGCCATTATAATTATAATACTTTTAATTACATCACAATAACAAAACAAATAATTATAAATCCACTTGTTGTGAAAATGTCAATTATCACGTCAATATATGACATTTCTATATCAAAATGGCTTCTCATCTCATCCATCCACTTCAAGTAACAATGGCCACGTTTATGCCGTATGTGAATGTGGTAACCTTACCAAGTGTACGTGACCAAATTCAAACCAAATGTTATAGTAATCGTTTATTTACATCGAGTTTTGTCAAATGATTAATTAAGCAGCTTGGTTCTGGTTTGGTATTCATTTAGTCATGTAACAAAGAGAAAGGTTTGAAACTCTGCCGTCTAATTCGGAATTGTGTCATCTGTCTGTCTGGATGTCAGTGAGCTCAGGCTCAGTCATTTTACATTTCATTTGTTCAGCAGTTTTTGTAAAGCCCGTACTCATCAACATGTCTTCTTCAAGGCTCTTGTAAATGTCTAGGTGTTTAAATTTTTTGCCATCCAAAATAAATATAATTTTCTTGTCCACAAATATTTGGAGAAACGCACTGGTTTCCTCATCTGTCCAATTATTACCTTTGGACTTTTTTATAGGAGGTTCTGAACTGCAGCAACTCATTTCATTTAAAAAATACTTACAAAAATATATGAAACAATTTCCGAGGTAATGATGCGGAAGCTAAGGTTAGGAATCACAATATATATTTTTCACTAACTCTCTCCCGCTCTATTTTTTATGGCTATTGTTTCCATTCGGTTCATTCAGCCAGTGTGATAACCACAACAGAACGCTTAGCAATCTTTCAAACCAAAATTTACAGTCGCGGTTGGTAAAATGTATCATACTGTTTACACCATCTTAGTCAACTTAGTATTATAGTCTGGTACACATTTCGGTACCAAACCAAGCTAGTTAATTGACCAAGTGTACAGCTTATACCACACTGACTAACATAATTTGGTTGGAATATAATCATTAGTCTGCATACCAAGACACGATATAAACATGGCCAATGTGCAATCGACTTTTAGGGCTTGCGCGCACTGGTGATTTTTGCCAACGTGGCTAGGGACCCTTATGGTAGTGCGCGCACTTGAATACTTAGCAGCTGGATGACTTATTGTCCTCGGGGTCCGGCGACACGCTATTCGCCCCGACTGTCACCGCGCCTGTAGTTTAAATTGCCGTGCGCGCATTGTCACCTCACTTTTCGAAAGAGGACAGGGGACCATTTGAGGGTCTGAATGCGAAAAACAAAATCCTCCGCCCAGTTGACCCCTTCGATTTTAACGAGAGCTCTAAAAGGGTACTATAAAAAAGTGTAATGATTTTTTTCCGTAAAACGCGAATTTTTTTCCGCGATTCATAGTTTCGACCAGAAAAGCGCGGGGGAAAGGGGCGGGTCCGTTTTTTATTCGGGGTGCACTTTCCGAGGACGTCAATTTTCCGCGTCGTGGGCTACCAGTAACGGAGAAATTTTCCAGAGTCGATCGGGAGGGCAAGCCTACACCTTCAAAATATGTTCGTCTCGCCGCGCTCGATCGAAAAGCCAAGTGAAATTTTTGGATCCGAGTGAAAAAAAAACCCGAAAAAAAAAGAAATAACCTTGGAATTTTTTGTAGATGACGAATATGCAATCCGTTTTGCCCTACGACGGTCCATGAATCCTAAACTCTCGAGATCCATCTTGACGAATAACGAATAAATTGTGTGACTGTAAGTGCGCGCAGTCAAGAAATCTTCGGTGAAGTGACAGTAACAATGAATTTATTCTGGATGGAATTCCTCATTACCCCTTATATGGGATAAGGGCTCTGAGTATTTCCATGCGCTACCTCCTCACTTCATATTTTTCGTCTTCTAACTTCAGACTCTCATCGAAATACCTCTCACAATCTTCAACATCTCTTCAACTTCAAGCCAACCTCATACGGAATAAGGAGTTTGGAAGTCTTTCCACTTTATCCAAAACACTCCTTTTCTTCTAACTTGAGGTTTACATTGAAATGGATCAAGGGTTTCTTTGAAAATACCTTTTTTGTCTTACTATTTTCATCTTCTCATGAAGAGCCTTTTCAAGCCAACCTCATATGGAATAAGGAATTTGAAAGTCTTTTCACCCGTTTATTACCAAAATATCGACTTTGTCAAGCCCACCTTATATTACTTCGGGAGTTTGAAAGTCCATCCAACAGTTCATTATCATTATTAAATTTAATTAATTCTTCTTCTCCAGCAGTTTTTCTACTTCCTTTGCATCTGTCAACATCACACTTGTGAAATATGTATGCCTTTCAAACCTCTTATGATTCTCCTATCGCGCCTCTTATGATTCGCATCACTTGAAATTCACTATCTAGTTCCTCTCGACATTTCTCTCAGCCACACAAGCCACACTGCTTCTATATTGCTTCCATATTATAATTTCCAAATTTTAAATGATGTTATTACCCATAATCATAAAATCGGGCAACATCGCACACAACGTGACACTTGACAGCACGCTGTCTTACCACAGCTGTCTAGTCGTTGGCCAAAACAATTTTCAAAAGTTTAAACAATGTTAAAATAGATCAGAGTTAGGAAATTTGCATTGTTTTGAACATTATGAATGTGATTCTGAGAACCAGGAACATACAAAACATGTGAGAATGCTTACAAGCTTCAACTCAATGAGATGATTTTTTATTCTCATGACAGGTACTGAACAATTTTTTATATTTGTACATCATTTTCAAATCATAAACATTTTAGATAAGCACTGAAGATGGCCGTAGGCAGGAAGCGCTTTGCTAGAATATACAAAATTTCACACGAAATACACTATTTTAATTTTCGAAATGAACTTATTGTCATCCCGACAAAAATCAGGCTCTTAGCCGTATACTTGTTCAGGTATGTGGTCTACTGACAACCAGTTCTTAAAACGTACTGACATTTCCAAACTCTTATATGCTCCTTAAACCGGAACATATATCACGAGAGATAAATCCATTTTCCATTACATACGCCTCCATCAAGGTGCTAACACTTTGTATGCCCCCGGTAACCATGAATCGTAAATCACCTCCTGGCAATTTTCCCCGACGTAATCGACAGTCTTCAGAATATGTTCCCCGATAAATCAACGTAACGAAATGACAGACCAACTTTTCGTGCATGGAGCGTCATTTCGAATTCGACAGGGGTTTATACCCCATTATCGCATAGGAAAAGATATACGAGGTGCTATTTGTGTCAATTAAGTCTCTCCTTTGTGGGATATTCGCGAAAAGAGGTGAGCGTTCGGTACGTACCTTCGTAGAATGGCAATTGTTTTCGACGAAGTTTCGATTCGATTCACCACATTGGCATCGCTTCATTGTAGGCGAACATGGCGGGTTTTGTCGAGATTACAGAGACGAGTTGAATGGATCCTCAGTGGATTTCTGAAGAAATCAGGTCATTGGTTCATTGAAGTTGTCTATTCAGCAAACCGAAGTATTTGAAAATCGAATGTATATAGATGGGGAACACTAGCTATAGAGAACCCCATTCATTTTCGCATTATGATCATTCGAAAGACTTGAATATAATGGAAAACTAGCTGACCCGACAGACGTTGTTCTGACCAAATTTCAATATTCCGTGATTTTTTTTGCCTGAAAACTGTCGTACGAGTAGAATTTGTTTTTTCTTAGGTTTCTCTTTGTGTTGTTCCATCTAGGTGATGCCTGTGACTCTGCCTGCTTTCCGTTATCTCGCTATCTTGTTATCCCGTTTTACTGTTTCACCGTTATTCCGTTTTCCCAATTCCTCGTTTTTCTGTTATCCCGTTATGCCGTTATTCTTTTACTCCGTTTTTCCGTTATCCCGTTATCGTGTTTTTCCGTTCTCCCGTTTAAACGTTATTGCAGTTTCCCGTTATCCCATTATCCTGTCACTGATAGTGCGAAAATACTCCAAATATTGGTGTATACCAATTTTCAGGGCTGCAGCGCCATCTAGTAGCGAGTTGAAGTAAAATGGATAGCATAAAAGTATTCTCCATGGAAAAACACCAAATATGTTGTTCCTATTGGGAATTCAAAATAACGGATACTCCCTCTGGTGTTGATTTTCAAAACTACACATACGTACATTGTTTACTTTTCCAAACATTAATGTTTATATGATTTCAGTCATTCTATACTTAAAACCTGTCGAATCTCTCTGAAATTCTTGTTTACCTGGGGAATGTTCTGTTGACTAATGCACGTCCTCGAGTGAACAAATGAATGTTGTGTACCTCAATGTGAATCTTGGCAAAACGATACCATTGTATTGGAATAAGTTTTCATCATTTTCCGTGAGAAAATGAACGTAACGTTCTGGTGCAGTGCAGACTAATCTAGGATTGAGCGAGTGAATAGACAGACGATGGGTTCTTGAAGAATGATACAGTCCCTTCCCAAAATTTTCCTGTATCATCCGTGGCCAAGAAAAAAAGTGAAAAACGTCCTCCAAAGAGAGTTGAGAGGAAAGAAAAGACAGTTAAGAAGAGAAAAAAGAGGTATTATTCAACTTACCGAAAATTATTCATACAGTATGGAAAAAGAGTGACTATATATGCATATCTAGGTGATAAGGACACATTGTTCATATGATTTTAGCCATTGTACACTTAAAACTTGTCGAATCTCTTGTGATTGTTGATATTCAATGAAATTCTGGTTTACCTGGTTAATATTCTGTTGCTATTGTATGTGCTCGAGTGGAAAAATGATTGATTCTAATTCAAATCATTATTGTTGTGTACCTCAATGTGACTCTTGCGCAAAACGATCCCGTTGTACTGGAATACGTTTCTGTGAGAAAATGAATATCACATACTGGTGCAGACTAATCTAGGATTAAGAGAGTATAGACAGACGACGGGCTCTTGGGATCTTGAAGAAGAATACAGTTCCTTTCCAAAATGTTCCTGTATCTTGTGTGACCAAGTGAAAGAGTTAAAAAGAGAACCTTCAAAGAGAGTTGAGAAGAAAAGAAAGAGTTAAGAAGAGAAAAAAGAGATATTATTCAACATACAGAATATTATTCAAATAGTATGGAAAAAAGTTCATATATGTATATCTAGGTGATGAGGACACATTTTCACACCATCTTTAGATGAAATAAAAAAACTGTTTTTGTTAGTTTTATTTTCAATTCGATCATTTCTTCAAAATAATTCATAACAATAATTCCCGAGGACTTCACTAACTGTCCAGAAACTTTAGAACAAACTTTGTCACCTTCAAAGTGAGTTTTCGCAAATGAGATTGTCTTAGATTTAAATACAGCACTTCACTAAATTATTGAAATTATTGAAACACAACTACAACAAAAAACTGCAAAATAATACGAAATGGAAATATTTTAAGAAAAACTCCAAACACAAGTGTATAACCTCTGAGAAAACAGACAAACAATGTGCGTATGTCTGGTTTGAATTTTTGCCACTCTGGCACTGGCATCTGCTTTTGAATTGCCAATTGTCAGTTATAATCGAGAGTGCATCCAAAAATTATGATTTTTGCAGTTTTTCCAAACTTTTCGACTATTGTTTTAGACCAATCAATATAAATTTTCTGCTCTATGATGAAAATACTAGCAGGAAACCGACTGGGCCACCATACCAAAGTCGGTCCGTAGTTATAGCCTGTTATGTTTCCTACTCCCAACTGTCATTGCTTAATTTGTTATAAACATTCGAAACCATTTTTTTAATTTCTCATCGTTTTCGACTTGTAATTTGAAAACTAATAAAGCAGTCTTGATATTTTCAATGGACGAATTGTAGAGAATTAAAATGCAAAGAAAATGAGCCCTAAAACAACTCGATCGAATAATTAGTAACAAAGAAAAACCGGAAAAAATATTTTTTTTCATAAAAATCATAATTTTGCCACTTTTCCAAGTTGTACTGCAAACTTTCTACGAGATAGTAGTGAATAATATGTTCTTTATGTGTGAAAAACTCAGGCGCTGTCAGATCATTAGTTTTGGCATAATTGCAATCTGAATTTTGTAATGCACTTTATTGCAGCAGACCTGGATGCTAAGCTTCGGACAACTGCAATTGACAAGCGTCGCTTTATTTTATTGTGAACTTTTGTTTTGTACTACCCTCAGTCGTGAACTTTCAATATTTTTTACCTTCTTCATAACAGTTCAGTATTCCTGCTACCATCACTTCACCCCAGAAAAAATTTATAGCGGGCATGTTTGTAGCATTGTCGACATCGATGCAAGTTTCCGTATTCAATGTGCGTAAACTTATGATACGTTTTTGAAGTGACACGGGCTCTTGGTCTATTGCACCAAGCTGTGAGGCCATTGTAAAATTTGCACTATTTGGACCATCGCAAGTGAATGAAGTTATTCTGACACCAACGTCATATGATTGTATGAGTGCTTCATTCGCCATATTGGCCTTTTCAGATCCTGTCAAGAAATCTATCAAGATGTTGACTGGAACATTAAAACGAATGCCTCTGTTGCACATTTCAGTTCATCATCCGATACTCCAGTGCCTATATCTTGTTATTAATGAAGTCTAATTTGTTTCTTTATTGTCATTTAATCAATGACTGATGAACTTACCGTTTTCAAGTGTTTGGATTTATTGTTTTCCATTATGCTCTGCATCAAGCATTCTGAAAATCCTGGTTCGCGATATATCTCATTGTTCTTGGAGCTGGTAATGCCAAGCTGAAAACTGTCCCAACATAATTGTAAGTTTTGCTTGAATAAAATGCCTCTTCCATGCACTCGCCAGTTTTGGGTCATGTTTGCAAGAATTTCCCACCAATTTCGCAGCATTTTAACGCAAAATGAGAATAGTCATTTTGTAGTACTGTACTTAAATTCTCAAAATCTTTCAGGAATATTGAAATCGGACCACCTGTGATGCATCCAGGTCTGCTGCAATGAAGTGCATTAAAAAAATCAAATTGCAATTATGCCAAAACTAATAATCCAACAGTGCCTGTGTTTTTCACACATTAAGTACATATCCGTCACTATTTTGTCATGGAGAGCCTGTTTCAAAACTTGAAAAATGGTAGTTTCATGAATTTAAAAAAAACGCAGATTTTTTCCGGTTTTTTCGGTTTTTCTCCATTACTAATAATCCGATCGGGTTGTGTTAGAGCTCATTTTCTTTTCATTTTGATTCTCTACAATTCGTATCTAGTATCGGGATTGCTCCATTCGTTTTCAAGTTACAAGTCAAAAACGATAAAAATAAAAATAATATGCTTTTAAATGTTTATAACAAATTAAGCAATGACAGTTGGGAGTAGCCAACATAACAGGATATAACATCGTATGATGGCACAGTCGGTTTCCTGGTGGTATTTTTGTCACGAAAAAATCTCTATTGATTGGTCTATTTGTGATTGTCTTGAGTTCATACATAAGTCCCTTAGAAAAAAACCCTTTCCCGAATTTTCGAATTCTCTAATTTTCCGGGCGACTTTTCCTATTTTTTTAAAAGTTTTTTGGACCAACTTTTTTCAGCAGTCTCCGAAAATTATGATCGAGGTGTCATTCGATTCGGAATGACATCTAGATGATTCTTGAAAAAAATGAATTTCCACATCTGATTTTATGAACATCCTGTTTATATTTTCAACAAATCAATAATGTTCCGCTTGCAAAAATTGTAAAAGTTATTAACAATTAACTAAAAAAAAGGGGGGCTTTGGTTTTTTGCTACCTCAAAAACTAATGAAATCTGAAACAAGATTCAAAAAGAGGAGGAAATTTCCTAAAAAAAGTTTCAATTCATGAAATTGTAGGATCAATATTTATAATTTTCCCAGAGGGATGAAAATACGGCCGAAAACGGGTACTCTGGCTTGGGCAAGCTGCGCCCACTTTGGACACTTTAACAATAAAAATTATTTAAGCATACTAAATATGAAAATAAAAAATTGAAAAAATTCAGACACTAGCTGAACAGATGCATGAACAATAGTCCGCTTGAAAAAAAATTTTATCACAATTTTTCAATTAGTTATTCAATAGTTAATTAATAATTTTTTTCTGCTTGAACATGAACATTGCAATGTGATAATTGTTAAACTATGAATTTAAGATTTTTTCCCTCTCTTGGAGCAATTCATGAGAGGCTTCTGAATAGAACCCCGTTGGAAAAATTGAAAAATTTCCATTTTTCAGTTTTTTATTAATAATTTTCGTTGTTGCAAAATTAAATACTTAAATTAATCATTGAAAAAAATATTTTTTCTCAAATATTATTAACGATCCGTCTTTATGTTATCAGAAACTCTATAGAAATAATTTTTAAATTCTTGTATCTCTAATTGTTTAAAAAATTTTTAAGATAATTGAATTTTTTTTATGGAATTTCAATCTTTGATACAAATAATGATTTTCAAGAAGGAAAATTGTTCCATAGAAAAATTTTTTTCTTGCTCAAAAACGCATTTGTTAATTAACAATTATTTTCTCCAACTTCTAATTAATATTAAGGAACCATTTTTTCTTTAAAAATCATTATTTGTTTTCCTATTTGATATAAAACAAAAAAAACATTTTATTAAATTTTTCATTGTTCATGCAATAAACAATTTGTTATAAACAAATAAATTTTTACCTTATTTTTTTTCTATTCTACTTTCTATCACAGAAACAGACATGATTTTTTTTTATTGTCTCCATTATTATTTTTTCAATTTTTAAATATAAGTTCTCTGTAACTTCGTCATTCTTACCTGGTTTTTCATCCTTAAAATTATTATAATTTATAAACTAATCGAGATACGATGGAAATACTTATTTTTTCTCCATTAGATAAAGAACAAATTTAGCTGAAAAGTTTAGTTGTTACTTATTTATTTATTAAATTTATAGCAATTGTTGATGAAAAATACTTAGGGAGAAATTATTTTTTTGCTTTAATGCTTAAAAATCTTATCAACTATTAAAAATATGACTTCTTCATTCAAGTATCTTATCAATTATTGTTCATCACTCGACATTTTTACCTTTTACATTTTAATATCACTTAATTATACTTCGAACTCTGAATATTAGTATGTAAACAAAAATTGTTTGCAGAGTTCATTAGCCTGAGCGTATAAGAAAAGAAGGATGATCTTCACATTGTTTTTCATTTAACAAAATTTATTTATAAGTAGTTATTGATATTTATAATATTTTTTTTTACATTTTATTTTTCATGAAAAATTAAATGAAATGATTTTCATTTAAATCGAAAAGAAAAACAAATAATGATTTTTGAAAAAAAAATGGTTCCTTAATATTAATTAGAAGTTGGAGAAAATAGTTGTTAATCAACAAATGCGTTTTTAGGCAATAAAAAAAATTTTTTATGGAACAATTATTCTTTTAGAAATCATTATTTGTATCAAAGATTGGAATTCCATGAAAAAAATCCCAATTATCTTATAAACAACGCATTTGTTTATAACAATTTTTTAAACAATGAGAGATAAACATTTTAAAAATTATTTCCATGCAGTTTCTGATAACATGAAAACGGATCGTCAATAATATTTGAAAAAAGCATTCTTTTCAATGATTAATTTAAGTATTTAATTTTGCAACAACGAAAATTATTAATAAAAAACTGAAAAATGAATTTTTCAATTTTTCCAACGGGGTTCTATTCTGAAGCCTTCCAAGAATTTCTCCAAAAGAGGAAAAAATCTCAAATTTATAGTTTAACAATTATCACACTTGCAATGTTCATGTTCAAGCAGGAAAAAATTATTAATTAACTATTGAATAACTAATTGAAAAATTGTGATAAAAATTTTTTTCAAGCGGAATATTGCTCATGCATCTGTTCAGTTAGTGTCTGAATTTTTAAATTTTTTATTTTTATATTTAGTATGCTTAAATAATTTTTATTGTTGAAGTGTCCAAAGTGGGCGCGGCTTGCCCAAGCCAGAGTACCCGTTTTCGGCCGTATTTTCATCCCTCTGGGAAAATTATAATTATTGATCCTACAATTCCGGGAATCAAGATTTTTCTCTAGGAAATTTCCTCCTCTTTTTGAATCTTTTTTCAGAATATCTTTATTAGTTTTTGAGATATTTGCAAAAAACCAAAACCCCCTTTTTTTTCAGTTAATTGTTAATAACTTCCACAATTTTTGCAAGCGGAACTTCATTTTTTCCAAAAATCATCTAAATGTCATTCCGAATCGAATGACACCTCGATCATAATTTTCGGAGACTACTGAAAAAAGTTGGTCCAAAAAGCACTTGTTAACTAGACTATTTCCCTAGAAACTTTCCTCAGACTATTACGAACATTTTGAAAACATTAGCCAATTCGGCCCAGCCATTCTCAAGTGAAATATTACCAATAATCCTATGAAAATAAAAATAATGAAAAAAAATTAATTCAAGCTTTTATACAAATGCCCTAAAAAGTTGAAAATAATGTCTTCAATTGTTTGACCTAGGTGATTCGGTGAGTAGCAGATTGAAAATCTTGCCGGAAAGAATACCTATTTTATATTCGCAGCAAGCTTTTGAATCTGTTACTCACAGAATTACCTAGAACAAACATTAAAAGAAATTATTTTTTCCTTTTTAGTGCACTTGTATAAAGTCTTGTCTTATTTTGTTTTATTAGTTTTTATCCAATTCTTTTGAGTCATTCAAGAAATCCGTCATGTTAATGAATTCTAACAGAAATTGATAATCTTCGATACCTAATACGATCAGTATTGGGTTCACCTATGATTATTTTAAATAGTTTGTCTCATCTACAGGTTCTCAATAAACAATGTTTTGAAAACAGAATTGAGAATCCATCAAGTCACAAACTTATTCGAACATAGATCAGGACACGTTCAGCTCGAATTATGGTTGATTGCTATGAAAGAAAAAACACTGAGAAATCCCTGGGTCGAGTTAAGGTATTCGTCGGAAAAATCTAGTGCTTTGTCTATCTCACCACCTGGTATCTCAGAAAATATAAACCTAACGTTGGAAAAATATTTTACCTTGTGCCTATCCTTCATTGATCCCCTTCCAAGGACGGCCATTTTGCACATTGTGTCTTCTTGTAATCTCTTGAGAGAGTTGCCCTTAGGACCCAGAAGTTTACCAACGAAGTTGAACTGAAAATGGAAGAGAACATTTCATTAGAAAGTTACATGATAAACATTGAGTATAGACCAGGACCAAACCGATTTTAAATACCCGAATTCATGGAAAATTCTTAGCAGTATGTTGGTGGTCGGAAAATTTAGAGTAAATTAGAAGTGAGTTAAAAAAAATCAAGACGACTCAGTAAAAGTTCCGGAAGGAGGTGGCTAAATATGCGTTTTGACGGTTGGATATCGGTTTTTTACGATTTGTGACTGAGATATGCATCCTATCGGAAAAAAATTACCGCAAAATTAACGAGAAGAACGCTTAAAACGGTTTTTTCGTTTTTAATTTTTATCTCGCGCAAATTTTTTTTTTAATGAAATCTGCTTAAAACGTTATTGTTTGTGTTATAAATGAGCTGTAATTTTTTCAAAGAAAAATATTTAATTTCGAATGTATACGAATTTAAATTAAAGAAATAACATGGAAAGCATCAAATTATAGGTAGTGACACCTATAATCTGTGCGGTGAAGCTTAGACCTGTTGTCGTGGAATTTTGATAGCACGATATTCGTGCACATTAATAGGTCGCCAACTATGTCAGCATAGGCCTACCCACGACATCAATAGTCGTACTCCTAATGCGTGCAACCGCAAAAACAAATTACAAGAGAAAGAGAAATTTGTTACGAATCCAAGAGAACCCACCACCCGCCAACAGCTGTACGAGGTTGAGAGAGACCACAAGCCGTCCTGATGATTGGGAAACCATAAAACAGCTGTTGGCGGATTCGTAAAAAATTTTTCTTTCTCTTGAAAAAATAAGCCTAATTTTCAATCGAAAAAGTTGGTGTACAATTTTTTTTTATTTTATCAGTGCTCATTTTCTTCGTTGAAACCTCGACTTTAAGATGGTATGAAAAAATATATTGTTCGTATGGAAAAATATCGTTAAAAATGCAAAAAACCAAAAAATAGTTATTTGTGCAACCAGTTGGAAAAAGCACTAATTTTCGTGATGAGCGAATTTCTGCGGAACGAGCGAAGCGAGTTTGGCAATAGAAAGCGAGTTACGGAAAATAGGGTTTCCCAACGTGTTTCACACAATATTTTTTCTAATTTTGATATGTCAAGTCAAAAGTAATTTATTCAATCTTTCTTTGTATACATTTTCTTATTTTATTCTAAACTTTTTCCCTATGTCCCCGCTATAGAGCTCTGCGCTCGTTTCAGGGACAGCTCTAATTTTGATATGTGATCCTTTTTAATTCAAGTTGAAAAATATAAAAAATGCATATTTGAAAAAACTGAAGAACATGCTTTCAACGCAATAATTCTAATATCCAACGACTATGCCGAAGAGCATGGGGTGCTTTTTGGTTATGTATGTTTGAGAAACAAAATACTTTTAGAGTAAGATCCCAGAGCCGACAAACCTACTTCATTTTAGCAAAGCTGAAATTTTAAGTATGAATAGTGTGCTATGTAATTGAGAACGTATGCGTACTTGTTAACTTGAAATTGAGAAATGATTCAGTTTTGGGATGTATATTCAAATAAAAAAAACAAATCATTTCTCAATATCGATAGGAAAAATTAAAAAAATCGTCAGGTGTGGGGATTCGAACCCTCGACAGTTTCTGATATCAGAGCTGAGATCTTGCGCCTTAGACCACTTGGCCAACTAGACGATATTATTTGTCAAACGCATTACGATACTTCAACGTAAGTGAAATTTTTTTTATGTACTTTAATACCTGCTACCCGTAAAAAGGCCCCTCTTTCAAGCTAGCAAGTATGCATACGTTCTCAACTACATATCACACTACTCATACTTAAAATTTTCCGATTTGCTAAAATGACGCAAGTTTGCCGGCTCTGGGGTCTTGGACTATTTTAATTGATTTCAACAAAGCACCCCATGCTTTTTGGCATAGAAATTTAATATTAAAATAATGTTTTACTTTTTAGTGCGTTAAAAGCGCGTTCTCATCCTTGAAGAGACTTCCATGGAAAAAACGGAAATTAATGCTACATAAAACTACGTTGTCAGCTGGGGTCAATATCACCAATTGTTCAAATTATATTATTAATATTTATAATTAGTTTTCACCATACATATTATGTATTGAATAGCCTCAAAATTATAACGAATTTTAATCCTGTATTTTTTGCAACTGGTGGTGAAATTTACTTTTTCTACGACAACCGTAACTTCAATCATAAACAAGCACATTTTGTACAGAATTTTATTTTTGCATCAGTTGCTAGGCAAGTTGCTAAGCAACAAATGCGAAATGGAATATTTCGTGATAGGTCTAGGTTCACTCTAAAATCACGACGACTACGGCTTGTCAAATTATGACGTCCAGCGACAAATTGATGAAATGTCAGCAGATCGTTTCTGTCAAAGTTTTAGTAGGTAACGAGTAATTTCATAGTTGTTCTCTATAAAAACTATTAATTAAAATGGAAACTGATAGTGATATTGACTTAGATTTGACACGTCCGAATATAATAGAAGCAGCGAAGGTAACAACACTG
This sequence comes from Gonioctena quinquepunctata, assembly GCA_018342105.1. NCBI lineage: Eukaryota > Metazoa > Arthropoda > Insecta > Coleoptera > Chrysomelidae > Gonioctena > Gonioctena quinquepunctata. Next base: position 1,423,242 of record JAFIRS010000004.1, on the reverse strand, counting down.
AATTTATTACCGGAAACGTCGAAGAGTATGTATCAACGCGCTTATAACCTTTTTTTGGAATAGAAGGTAGATCAAAAGACAAAATCGTTTTCCGAGAACGTTTTAATGGCTTTTATTTTGGCGACTTAGCCAAAAAACTTTGTGGTCACACTTCTCAATGCTGAGAACGACTCTTAGTATCTATAATGATATTGATATTGCCAAATATTTGAAACTGAAAGCATTCCTTAAGCGGCAGTCTAACGGCTACAAACCCAAAAAGTCAAAGATCTTTACAGCAAATGACATCGATTATTTCATTGAACAGACTCCAGATGAAATATATTTGGCAACAAAAGTAAGTTTTATATTTCCATTTGATGAAAAATATGTTTAAGTAAACTAATTTACATTGTAGGTTGCATTAGTTATGGGAGTAATGGGTGCATGAATTACATCAAATGAAAATTACTCATTTCCATGATCTTGGTTCAGCTGTTTTAGTAACAATACCAGACAGTAAAACCAAAATAGTACGCAATTTTACTGTAACTGGTAAATTCTACGAAATTTATAAAAAATACGCAAATCTTCGCCCTCAAAATGCTAATGGTCTATGGTTTTTCATTAATTATCAAAAAGGAAAGTGTACCATTCAGAGAATAGGTCTGAATAAGTTTGGAGCTATGGGAAAAGACATTGCAAAGTATTCAAAATTGCCAAATTACGAATTATATACTGGGCACTGCTTTCGCCGATTTTCCGCAACAATTCTTGTTGATGCTGGAGGTGACATAACCACGTTGAAACGCCACGGTGGCTGGAAATCTACTACAGTCGCTGAGGGATATATTGATGAATCGAAGAAAAGTAAGCTTGACATAGGAAATAAAATTGCAAATGCAATACAGAACATACCATCAGGCATACCAACGAATTTAGAAATGGAAAATCGCGAGGAACCGTCTACTTCAACGTCGACAATTTATCAATTTCGAAAAGAATTAAGTATTCAGCAATCAAGTTCTCCAAATATGATATTCAATAATTGCACATTCAACTTCAATTAGATACATACATACATTTATAGGATTCTATTTCTGTGTACCTATTAGAAATAGCAATGAAGAAAATATTTACATATTTCTTCAATTTACATTTTAATTCTGATAGAAAGCCCATTAGCGGCGAATTCGGAGTAATGAAATATCATCAGTTTATTTCTTTCAAAGTTTTTGCAATGTATGCATGTATTAAACGTGAACGATATGTTGTCATAGAAAAAGTATAGTATGCAACTCGCAACAAAATGGCCATTTTGCACTCGTATGAATTGCAGCACGAGCCGTGCAAAATGGGCATCATTTTGTGCTCATTGCATAATATACTATTTCATCACCAGTTGCGAAAAATTTTACTTTTCGCAACTGAAAACTAGAACATTTGATAAAGTCAACGACTTTTGAAAAGTGTCACTTTAAATGTCAAAATTAGAAAAACTACTTTCTCATAATCGATTTTTCAGTAATCTTGAGAATTTATAATTTTTTATTGCAAATAAGCGTTGAAATTGATGAAAAAGATTAATTTTCATGTGATATGATGTCATTTACATTCAATTATTCGTTAATGGTTTTGAAATTACCGAAAACACTGTTTAAACAATAATCGAACACGTAAAAACTTAAAAAAATAAAGGCTATTTATTAATTTTATTTTTTATTTTTTATAAATGAACTATAAATAATGTACACGTCACTTTTTGAACATTGAAACATAAAATTGTTTCATGACAGTCAAATATAGGAAAATAAATGTCGAAATAGTTTTATTTTAATTAAATTAAGAAAAAATATAGGTTTTTAGTTCAACAATTATCAGGGTTTTTATAATAACTTTCAACAAGTATTTTTTTTTATTAAACATAATTAATTGAAAAATTGAGGTGAATATTTTTTGCCGACGGATTATTGTTTATTAATATGTCTAACTGCATCTTTTTATTCCTTGATATTAATATTTACTCGGTTAAAATATTTTTTTTGTTCGGGTGTCAGATTGGGTCGGTGCGCACGGGAGCTGAGCCGCGCTTTTTCAGCCTTTTTTCGCCGCTAAATTAAAATTATTAATATTGCCGGCACAGTTCCGGGAGGTAGGACTTTCGGATATCTCAAATAGTTTTCGAGATATTTTCAAAAAACCGAACCATATATTTGTTTTTCACTTAATGGTTTATAGCTCTTGAAATTTTTGCCGGCCCCAATTTTCCAGCTGAACATTTATTTTAGATGCCATTTCGAATCGAATGCGCCCTAAATCATAATTTTCGGTAGTGACCTCCAGGTTTGGAATAAAATGGCACTTGTGAACCAGTCTATATGTTTTGGTGACTCATAGAAATTTTGTGGTTGATTTGAGTGTAATAGAAAATGGCAAGAAAAATAAAATTTTGCGTAACCCAGTTCGGGATCGAGCCCGGGTCCTTGTAGATTGAAAGCTAGCGTTCATCCACATGAGCTACTAGGCTTACTTGAGATAATGAAGTCTTTGAAGTTATCTGAGCGCCAGGCGGCGCTCTGGACTGATTTCTGCCTGCAGACCCAGATAACACAGGATATCCTATGGATATCAATTTCATGTCCAATTCTGGTCGGGATATCCCTGGATTCGAAATGGACATCCATAAGATATTCGTCGACCGATTTGAAATGGATATCCTTCAGAAGATATCATATGGATGGCCATAAGATATCCGGAGCAAATATGGATAAGTTTAAATTGCAAGATTGATTTTTATTGTGTCAATTTCTGAGCTTCTTTCATGCTCGTACATATAGATTGATTTTTTTGGAAAAGTCTCATGTTTCGTTATTCTACTTGATTTGAAATGGATATCCTCAAGAAGATATCCTAGGGATAGCCATGAGATATCCAAAGCAATCATAAATGAATGTGAATATTCTCGTAGATACACAAATTGTACCTTTTCAAAAATATGTTGTCGCGGGGACCCTCTGCGACCACAGAACAGATATACATGTGTCTGCGACAGCCTGGCCATACTATACGCATAATTACTGGCGACGTCTGTCATTTTGTTGAGGAAGGTCGAAGGTCATAGTCATAGCACTGAATCCAAACAAAAGTCGTGTTTTTTTTCTATTTTCCTTCGTTTTTGATACCCTGTTGGTCTGGACATAATGGTTTTCATCTGTAGCAATTGATTGTTTCCAAAGGGAATCATATATTGGCCGAATACAGGTAAATATCAATCGAGAAGGACATAACCTATAAAAATCCATTATTTCCAATGCATTTATGTGTTTGCTGTTTAGAGTTTCGATATTTTCAGAAATGCTGAAAAGCACCTCGTTACATTTGCCACAATACAAGAGTTTTTCAAATGTCACAGTGTCCAGATTAAAAATGGTGTGAATGCCTACAACAGTGGACATGTGATGAAGATGATTCATCAGTAGATTCGGACATTTTCCTATTGATTGCACTTAAAAAATTAATCTTTCGGAAGAATATTTGGGAACTGGATCGAAGTTTAAAGCTTATGTAGGTAAGTGGTATGTTTTTCTATTCTAGAACTCTTTTTTTAGGTACCTAAATGAAATCTCAAAAATATGACTTTGTGGAACGATGCCCTTCTTCCGTGCTCACTAATATGTTTGCCTCCAAATATAGCTGGTATGGAGCAAAAAAAATAAAGTGGACAACTTAAATTGGCTGAATTATCACTAGGTGAAAAGCCCATTCAGTTGTTCAATTTATTTGATAATTTGTATTGTCTCATAAGAGACTGCTAGTTCAGTGAGAATGCAAAATTTCCAAGAAAAGTTTATGTAAAAAATGCTTATATATATATATATATATATATATATATATATATATATATATGAATATATATGTATATCATAGTATACCAATAAAGAGAGAGAAAAACTATGGCAGGGATATATCTATTATCATCATCAGTATTCCAATTCAAAAGAAAGCATAATATTTCTCAGTATTTTTTTGTAAATTTCAACATTAATTATACCCGTGATTATTTTTCCGACCCAAATATCGACCAATAGAATTGCACCATTCGACGTCACGTGGTACAACCTACATGGTATTATACTGATAATTTTTTGAAAATTTTCTCTGGTAGTTGCTATATATAAAAAACAAAACATGATCCAGTCAAATTAACCACACTTCAAACTGACAGGTTGAATTCAATTGTGACAATTGGAGATTTTGCATGAAAATGAGTCGATTTGGAGTTTGTTCTCTGTCCACCATCGATAAAAGTCAAAGGAAATGTTCCCATTAATACGGAGAAGGCAAAAAAACAGTTTGGAACCAATTTACTACTTTTGTACTGAGAGGGAATACACATTGAGTGCTGAAACGAGTGAAGCGCAATTGGCAAACATTATGAAAGATTACGCTTACAATATGAAGAAAATGGATGGAGAAGACTATAAAGAAGGTACAATAAAAACAATGTGGAATCAGACTGCCAAATTACTTCAAGAAAAGTATTTGAACGATTTCGACATCAAAATCAACCCATTTTCGGATGCTGCATTCAAGACCGCTCGAGGAGCTCGTGATGCCAAGCGTAAGGCTTTACAATCGATTCCGGAAAAACGGAGGGCAAGTGCAGCAGCGTTGGGGGAAAAAGATTGGGATGCAATGACCACTGTTTGGAAAAATAATCCCCCGAATACCACACGAGCTTCAAAATTATCTGGCATTTCCCTCAAGGTTCCCTGCAAACAAATAAAGTCGTCAAGTTTTTCAGGAAAAATCACTCGCGCTTCGCGCTCGTGATTTTTTAACCTGAAAAACTTGACTCCTTCATTTGTTTGCAACGAACCTATCGGGAAATACCCGATAATTTTGAAGCTCTTGTGATATTATAAGTGAATATATTATTTCAGAAGCGGCTGACCTCAGTGATTCGACGGAAAATAAAAAAGCTACTGAAGAAGCCATCTAGGCTTGGCTGGGAAGGGCCAAAGAATGGCATCTGTCATCTTCTAGAATGAAGGAAACACCTGGATGGACGAAGAAAATAGCATTTTTTAACTTTATTTTTTTGATTATTCTGCATTTAATATTCTGTTTTCATTTTAGAGTTTACATATACATTTTATTTGTTGATAACTCCGAAGTTTATGAGAATTTCTTTGGTACCAGAGTTTATTAATACATTTTTTTGTTCAATACCATTATTTCATTTCTCTCCAGATTGCTATTACTATATTTTATCTTCGATGGATATCCCTGAAGGATATCTTAAGAATATCTCTCAAGGAATCTTTCAGATAGCTTTTGAATATCCCTTGAAGGATATCTCATGGATATTCCTGAAAGATATCTTATGGATATCTTTGAAAGATATCTTATGGACATCTCTGGAGGATATCTTATGGATATCCTTGAAGGATATTCTATGGATGTACAGGTTCTTCCACTTTGGACATCCATCGGATGTCCATAAGATATCTTTTGGATATAATTGGATGTCCATAGTATATCCATAAAATTCATGAAGGATGTCCAATGGATATCCATTGGATGTCCATGTGTTATCTGGGGAGCTACATACTTGTCATCTAGTAAGGAAGGTTTCTATGTAACAATTTTCCTTGTACCTTATCATTTTCAATTCACGTAGACTATTATTAATGTGTACATCTCACGACGAAATTCACCATAATTCTAGAAGCCTACTACATTTTCTATGGATGCCTAAATAGCGAATCACCATCCATTCGATATCCTGGACGCAACTCCAATATTCAATTCATAATTGATTTCGTATTATTAGACGTATATAATCTCCATTTTGAAAATAAATTAAAATCGTGAATACATACAATCCAATAAATAATAGTATTGCTTGTGTCTATGCATTGAATAATGTATTGTCACTCTGGTTTGACGTTTCCATAATCTGAAACCATTGAAGAGATTACACAATGGATATAACAGTAATCTGATCAATATGAATTATTGGTAATATACGGTGGCTAACTGTGCGGCGGCATAAAGGGAATACGTAATCTTCCAATGATTGATAGAGAGCAAGCTTTAGCCTTTGCTATTCACAATTATACAGGGTGTTAGCAAATAAGTGCGGAAGTTTTTAGGGGGTGATTCCTTGTCAAAAACTAGAGGGGGTCTTTCATGTAAACAAAAGATCTTAGGCCTTTCCTTGAAACATTTCACGGTTCCAAAAATAAGAAAAAATATATTTTTTTTTCTTGAAATTACGGAAGAGTTGAAGAAATGCCATTTTGTAGGCATGTTCTACCAATAAAAAGGCTACCTATGAATATTTTTTTAATTTTGTTGTGATTTCTTAAAGGGGTGAAACATGCAACCCATATTCCATTTTTTACCAGAACTTTTTAAAGGTGAAACGTTATAAAAAATATATTATATTGATGAGCTATGCAAAGAATGAGGTCACTTCCTTCTAAGGCCCGATTTCACCAGAAGACAGATAAACGGCGTTTTCATAAACTCCGTTCTCACTAAACTCAGATTTGAATCCTGATAAACCTCGATCGAGTTTCACCGACACAAACAGACGAAAGCTAAGCCGAGTTATTGAAACTTAGTTTAAGGACAGTCAAAAGCCTGCAACATTGTGAAATATGTACGTTTCTGTCATATTTCTATTTTTGCATAGTATCTTTCATTGATATGACAATAGAGAATGCTTCATTTACCTGTCGGGGGAAAATTCCAGGTCATTTTCAATTGCCTCCAAAACATCAGTACAGTTCGTTCACTGAGCCTAAACCTAGTCACAGAGTCGTTATGGTCCAGACTATGAAAATAATCTCTGTCTCTTATACAGTGAGGTCGACAAACGGCGTACTCATCTTCACTATCGCTGCCTTCGAAAGCTAATGAATTCACCCTTCGCATGTTTGCAAATTTTAATTTAAACCACAAAACATAAACAAATATTTAAAACGAGAAGTTTTCTCAACCTTACTTTTCGAAACTATCTAAAACTTCGTTTAACTTTGTAACTGGCCAAATTCAGCCGGTTTAAGCGGAAATGCCGATTAGAACTAAACCTGGTTTAAAGTTTCTGGTGAAATCCAGTATAACGAGTACAAAGCTTAATCTAAGTTTGATTTGAACAAAACGCGTTTAAAGAGGTTGGTGAAATCGGGCCTAAGACTACATCCATACTATTGCATATTCAACCCTATAGAGTTGATATGGGCAAACGTAAAATCAGAATTCCAAAACTGAGTAAAGCGGTTTTTTTTTTTTTTTTATGTTCTGGTTCCCACGAAAAGGGATATCCTGTAATGTTCAGAGAACATCGTGGGAACCAATGGAAAGATGGTAGGAGTTGGTGTTCTTCTTAAATTTTTGGAGGTTGTATGCCTCGGGGAACACCTCCCTAGGCAATGAGTTCCAAAGCCTCGCTGTTCGTTGGATGAACGAGTCTTTGGAAAGTGATGTTCTGCAGGTCTCCAAAGTGACCACGAAGGGGTGTGATGACTGAACTTGACGGGTTAGTCTCGAAGAGACTGCCAAAGCAGGAACGATTGTTGATATTTCAGAAGAGCATCGCCCATGAAAATATCTATAAAATAGAGACAAATCGCCAACTTTTCTACGGTGTTCCAGACAAGTGAGCGAGTTTGTAAGCGAGGCATCACCGACGAGACGAATTGTCCTTTTTTGGACATAATCCAATAGCCTCAGGATATGTTTAGGTGCCGCGCTCCAAATATGGGAACAGTATTCCAGGACAGGTCGGATCTGTGCCTTATAGATCATAAGCAGCTGACTGGGGGTGAAATAGCTCTTGGCACGAAACAGAAAACCAAGTTTTTGGGATGCACTTTTGGAAATGGACCTCACGTGATTTTCCCAGGAAAGGTTATTGCTGATAGTAATACCAAGCATCGATATGGATGACTTCAGTGGTATGGTTACTCCTGACAAAGTTATGTTAGGCACAGTGAGATCGGCTTTTCTAGAGGCAAGACATGCTTGTGTTTTGTTTGCATTGAATTCTACCAAGTTATTAGATCCCCACTCGAGAATTGTTGCTTAGTCCATATTTATATTATTAACATTTCTTCCTCGTTCATTTCTGGTTTCACGGGCTGATATAGGGGCCCTGGAAGAGAAAGCGGTATGGAGGGTACTATCATCGGCAAAGCTGTGTACTGGACATGAAGTTATGAAAGGAGTCCACCAAGAGATTTGAAAAAAATGTGTTGAACATGTTATTAAAAAGAAAGACGAGTATGTGGTTTTACGCTCTGTCCAACCCATTATAATACATCCAAATAATGATTCTAGTTCAGACGAGTCTGACTGTCGTGATGATTGCTTATAAACAACCTTTGAAATTAAAAGGTTTAGAATTGTATTTGTTTCTGTTTTTTATAAGTAGCTAGAATATTTTGTTTTATTTTTTTGCCAATAATTAATTTTTGTTTATGGTTTTTTTCTTTAAAATTTCGTTTTAAAAAAAAAAATCGAATGGGGTACAAAAAGTGCTCAGTTCACGACTGGTACCCTATTTCAACCGAACGCCCTTGTAGGTAGGTGATATTTTTTTCTGCGTTTTCTTATTTAATATTCACTTGTAACAACTTAACGACCTTATACAGTGTGACCCATTTAAAATGGAACCACCCCTGTAAAATACGCATTTTTCAATCAATCTCAAAATATTAAGCATCAAAAACTGTATTTTGACACAAATTTTCATAACTTTAGTTTCATTTCCAAGGCAAGGCTTTTTTCTTTGTCAAAAACGGCAAAAGTTTATTGGACAATTTTTTTTAAATTCGACTACACCACTGGATTTGTAGTCGCTATAAATGAAAACCATCGAAATTTCATAAAAAATATTGGTTAGCAACGAAGTTACAACTTAAATTTTGGAAAGAAAATATTTGATTATTATTTTTATTTAGATTATAGACATACTAAGAATCTGGCAATACTGCCGATACAAAGTAGATCACCAGTGAACTTGTACAGTGAAAATTCGAAGTCAATAGCTCACTCATTCCGTTCTACAGTTATAACTCCTGAATCTATGGCAATGTGAGCGATTTGAGGTTGAAACGATTTTGTAATGAAAATCTGACTACGCCACTGGATTTGTGCCTAAATTACTCCTCAACAAATGAGAAATAGAATAAAAAATATTAGTTTGAAAAAACTAAAAAACACGCTTTTATAGAAAACCATACTAAAAAAATAGAAAATAAGAAAAAAATGTATTTTATTTTGAAAGAAGCGAGAGGTGCATGGTATCGCCTCGGTGTGTAATGTACTTTATAATTATTGATACCATGCACCCCACGCTTTTTTCAAAATAAAATACATTTTTTTCTTATTTTCTATTTTTTTAGACTGGTTTTCTATAAAAGGGTGTTTTTCAGTTTTTTCAAACTATTATTTATTTCCTACTTTTTAGTGTGGTTTATTTATAAAAGCGTGTTTTTTTAGTTTTTTTAAACTATTATTTTTATTATTTTTTTGCAAATAAAAAAATGGAATAATCTTATCAAATTAGGTAATCATAATCTCCGACCCCAAATACCCCCACATACCAATTTTGGATAGAATCAGACCATTATCACAAAACTCGGCCGCCATTTCAAAGCCGCCATCTTGAATTTTTCAATCTTATCAAATTAGGTAATCATAATCTCCGACCCCAAAAACCCCCACATACCAATTTTGAATAGAATCAGACCATAATCACAAAACTTCGACCGCCATTTCAAAGCCGCCATCTTGAATTTTTCAATTTTTACAAAAAATTATAATAAACGACCTCAAACACCCCCCCATACCAATTTTAAATAGAATCAGACCATAATCACAAAACCGGCCCATTTTAGCCGCCATCTTGAATTTTTCAATTTTTAAAAAAGAATCATAATATTCGACCCCAAAAACCCCACATACCAATTTTGAATGGAATCAGACTATAATCACAGAACTCGTCCACCATTTTGAAGCCGCCATTTCGAATTTTTCAATTTTGACAAGAGCATCATAATTTCCGACCACAAAAACCCTAGCATACCAATTTTGAAGCGAATCGGACCATAATCACAAAACTCGTACGTTATATTGGAGCCGCCATTTTGTTCTTTCTTCACACAAAAATTTCTCAATGCATTGTCACCGAAATTATGTACACCTGCCAAATTTCAAATCATTCGGACGTCTGGAAGTGGGTCAAAATCGCGCCCAAAGGAGTCGGTTACAAACAAACAAACATACAAGTGAAGCTAATATAAAGCGTGTAAAAATATTCGGAAGAGATACGATAAATGTGTCGAACTGAATGGAGGTTTGGTAAAAGCCACAAAAATTCAAAAAATTTAATTTTACAGTATTGTTTATTTTAGTTTCAGTTTTTGCTTAATGACGTTTTATTGTTGAATAAATACTTTAAAACTTGTTTCTGTTCATTTCGTTTTCATCGGCTATGGAAGAATGTACTACTGTATAACTTGAAAATGAATTTCAAATTTTCTGTTCTTTTCGAATACACTTATAACCTACACTTAAATAAATGATTTTAAGGGAATATACTTTACAAATCCAGTGGCCTAGTCAGATTTTTATTACAAAATCGCTTCCACCACAAATCGCTCACATTACCATCCTTATAATTGTAGAACGGAATGAGCTATTGACTTCGGATTTTTACTGTACAAGTTCACTGGTGTTCTACTTTGTATCGACGGTGTTGCCTTATTTTAAATATGTCTATAATCTAAATAAAAATTATAATCAAATACTTTGTTTCCAAAATTGAAGTTGTTGTAACTTCGTTGTGAACCAATATTTTTTTATGAAATTTTGATGGTTTTTATTTATAACGACTACAAATCCAGTGGTGTAGTCAAATTTGAAAACAAAAATTTCCTGATAAACTTTTGCCGTTTTTGACAAAGAAAAAAAACCATAGTGTGCCTTGGAAATGAAACTGAAGTTATGAAAATTTGAGTCAAAATATAGTATCCGATGCTCAATATAAAAAATTTTTTTTTGAGATTGATGAAAAATGCGTATTCTACAGGGGTGGTTCATTTTAAATGGGTCACACTGTATACCGAAAAAAAAATTAAGGATGCTATTAGATTTGAAGGATGAAATTTCAGATGAATCGGTATTCGATAGGTACTGTGCATTTTAAACCTCAGTATCTCATTTTGAAGATAATTGCGCTCGATCTAGTTATGCATAACGTCGTCCAGTTTATGATGATCCGATTGCCAATCAATACATACTTCTCGTTATGGCATATTTTTTATTTTAACGTATTTTAAAATATTATATCTAAATGAAAATAATTCTCCGCCATGCTGCGCTGCTCAAATGATACCGCCGCAACACTGCGAAACTTGTTTTTATGCTTCTGCAATTGTAAATGGTTTAACTATTCAGGCCCGATTTCACCACAAGACAGATAAACGGCGTTTTCATAAACTCCGTTCTCACTAAACTCAGATTTTAATCTTGATAAAACTCGATCCATTTTCACCGACACAAACAGACGAAAGCTAAACCGAGTTTATTGAAACTTAGTTTAAGGACAGTCAAAAGCTGGCAACATTGTAAAATGTGTACGTTTCTGACATTTTTGCATAGATTTCGTTGTTTTGTAGAGGAGCCAAAGCCAAGTGACAATATAACCTGAAAATTTAAAACCGATAACTTTCGTGTTTGGCTCATGTTTTGTGATATCTTTATAGGTGTTCGGTGTTCAAAATTTAGTTTTTGAAGAAACTTGATAAAAGTGACACAATGTCTTGCTCAGATTACAGCTACGTCTAAGCGCAAATTATTGCCTTGATCTGTCATATTTCTATGTTTTCATAGCATATTTCATTGTTTTGATATCTGATTTGATTTAGAAGTTTGTTTAATATGTAGAGAATATAAATTTAGTAAGCCGAAACCCTAGTCACAAAATCGTTACCGTTCAGACTATAAAAATGATCTTCTCTGTCTCTTATCCAGCGAGCTCGACGAGCGACGTACTCATCTTCACTATCACTGTCTTCAAAAGCTAACAAATACTCCCTTCTCATTTTTTCAAATTTCAATTCAAACCATAAACAAATATATCATTACCACAAAACCAAACACTATCTTAGCCTTACTTTTCAAAACGAACTTAAACGTCGTTTAACTTCGTAACTGGCCAAATTGTGCCCGTTTTAAGCGGAAACGCCGTTTAGAACTAAACGAGGTTTATAGTTCCTGGTGGAATCCAATATATCGTGTAGAAAGCTTAATCTAAATTTAATTTGAACAAAACGCGTTAAAAGAGGTTGGTGAAATCGGGCTTCAAGCTCTGGGTCTCGAAACGGGGCCTGGATATCAAATTTCCCCACTGACGGCTTATTTTTATTTTTCCCTTGAAAGTGAGAGACTTATTTTGGGACGAATATTCAAATGAAGAAAAAAAAAACAAATCATTCATCAATTTCAATGGGAAAAAAAACCTTAAGGTGGTGGTATTCGAACTCACGCTTTCTTTCGAGATCCAGAGCACAAATCTCTTATAACTGGCGCATTAGACCGCTCGGCTGTCTCAGTAGATTGAGTGTCTGAATATCAGCATATTTTAACGTAGCTTTGCTAAAATGACGTAGGTTTGTCGGCTCTGGGATCTTGGACTACATACCCATATATCCTCTTTCCAAACCCATCCGCCACAGTAAAATGTATTTTATTACTGATAATACTATTCGTTATATTGTAACAGATTGACGTGCCACATATTCAGTGTGAACCATCAATCCAACTTCGGCATACAAAAAACATAAGAAATTATGTCCAAAGAGGATATAATCATCACGTTATACCGGGTGACAATGGGACTAGGGCCATGCTTATATATCCTTCACTTATCAACCGATTTGAATGAAATTTTGTACATGGATATGAGACAAACATATGAAAACAGAATGGCCGACTTCTGGTTTCACCAGAATAGCAACCAATTTCGATTTTTCGAATGGGATACCCTGCATGCTTGATGTTTTTCGGATTCTACGGTTCGAATTACATACGACACTGTTGCCACATTTTTATTTTACAAATGAAATAAATGAATTCTCAATTTTTTCTGTCCAGGAGGCCTTGATCGTGTTGAAATCTTTACTAATTTACATCAGTAACTCATAGTAATAGTAATTTCATCGATAAGATCAATAACAAATCCTACAGCAGGAATTGCATTTTTCTGAACCCATTTTCAACGAAAAAATCGTTTTTTCCAAATGGTACCTACCGAGGGCCATCTTGCCATTCGATAAGGAATTCAATTATCAATTCAACGATATACATTATGTTCCACTTTTTTTTTGTCCAAAACGTAGAGAGCCATCTAACAAAATGGAATCGTTGAAAAGGGAAACAATCTCAATTGAATATTGATAGAAATATTTTTCTGTGAATTGAAAAATCCACGATTGAAATGAAGTTATTTTTTGTGAATGTCTAACAGAAAACAACTACTTCCCCGGCTAAAGCCACGCTGGACATTGAACTACATCTGATAGATATTCTGAAAAGGCCTAACTCAAAAGAAAAATCTGAAATTGAAAATGTGCATTTTCATTCAGATAGTTATTTGATTTTCTATTCCAGTCTTGATTAAGAACTCATAAAGATGACTGAGGCAAAGGAGAATGTTTTCCAAAAGAGAGTACTCATCAGAAATCATTCGTTACATTGACGTAGGAGAGACATCGCATTCACTAGGTCTTCAATACTTTTTTGTCGACGAAAATCTATTTCACGCTTCCACGATCATCAGGAAGACCGGAAGACACATTTTCAAGAAGCAATCTCACTTTGCAAAGATGGAAAAAGTTAGAATCATTTCTTTTGGAGAGACCCTTTGAAATTAGTGTTTTCTGACATTAAAACCTGTCATGGGGTATGATAGATTGATTTGTTGGAAATAAAAACAGGATGTTCATAAAATCAGATGTGGAATCCTCTGCGACTGAAAGATAAACTTTAGTCACTATCTTTCATCGGCAAGATAACCTCTTGTGGGGTATTCATGTTGAAAAGGGAAACATTCTCAATTGAATATTGATAGAAATATTTTTCTGTGAATTGAAAAATCCACGATTAAAATGAAGTTATTTTCTGTGAATGTCTAACAGAAAACAACTACTTCTCCGGCTAAAGCCACGCTGGACATTGAACTACATCTGATTGATATTCTGAAAAGGCCCTAACTCAAAAGATGATTCCACATATGATTTTAGGAACATCCTGTTTATATTTTCAACAAATCAATCTATCATATCCCATGACAGGTTTTAATGTCAGAAAACACTAATTTCAAAGTGTCTCTCCAAAAGAAATGATTCTAACTATTTTCCATCTTTGCAAAGTGAGATTGCTTCTTGAAAATGTGTTTCCCATTTCTTCCGGTCTTCCTGATGATCGTGGAAGCGTGAAATAGATTTTCGTCGACAAAAATGTATTGAAGACCTAGTGAATGCGATGTCTCTCCTGCGTCAATGTAACGAATGATTTCTGGTGATTACTCTCTTTTGGAAAACATTCTTCTTTGCCTCATTCATCTTTATGAGTTCTTGATTAAGACTGGAATAGACAATCAAATACCTATCTGAATGAAAATGCAAATTTTCAATTTCAGATATTTTTTTTGGAGTTAGGGCCTTTTTAGAATATCAATCAGATGTAGTTCAATATCCAGCGTGGCTCTAGCCGGGAAAGTAGTTGTTTCCTGTTAGACATTCACAAAAAATAACTTCATTTTAATCGTGGATTTTTCAATTCACAGAAAAAATTTTCTATCAATATTCAATTGAGAATGTTTCCCTTATCAACATGAATACCCCACAAGAGGTTATCTTGCCGATGGAAGATAGTGACTAAAGTTTATCTTTCAGTCGCAGATGATTCCACATCTGATTTTATGAACATCCTGTTTATATTTTCAACAAATCAAAATGGAATCAATCTGAAAAAACTGGTAGGTAACATGACATCTATTCATTCTAACTCTACTTCAGAATGCTAACAATGAATTACCAAAAATAATTGACTTGACGATATTATATGATCATGAACCCATTACAGAAAAGATAACTTTGATCTATTAATTTTGCAACGGTCATCATTCCTGGCCATGTATAACTCTTTCTCGATTTTACATAATTCCCCTCAGAAATATATTTCTTTGACCATGCCCATCAAGTACACAAGAAATATTGCACAGCTAAGACTATGTAATTCCATTTCTGCCAAATTCACATACAACTCATACCATCAATCCAAACGAGCTGTGCACAGTTTGTAACCAAGCTCAGATGGAGACACTCGATCACATTTTCTTCAATTGCACCATATATTGTGTAATGAAACATACTTTCCTGAACTCCTCAACAAATATGACTGCTTTGGCCCATATTCGTGACACTCTTCTAGTTGATAAAACTAAAACCATTGCTACATACCTATGGAACGTTCTAAAACTACGATCTTTCTTTATCAACGAATGAAAGTTATTCTGTGCTCACCAGTATAATACTCTCTACTACTTATTCTCTATATTTCTTTCTTTTTTCACTTGTTTTTATGATTGTACTTTCCCAATATTTTTTCGCTTTGTAATACATATGTATGCCTATTTATGTATGCATCAATTACCAGTTTACTGTAATATCAGGTTAACATTATCATTAGTCCTAATAGTTACTAACACACATCCACTTATACATTCTGTTTAAAGATAACTCGCACCCTTGCCATAAAATGTATTCTTTAAGAGGCAATAAATCTATTATTATTAATATAATCAAACTGAATAAATCTAATGGCTGAAACAGTGAAACATTCAACGTACAAATGATTACTCACAATGTTTTCAATAGGAGAGTTTCACAACCATCATTTATTAATGACCAATGATATTTTCGAGGTGTTGCCCGTTTTCCCTAACACATAGACTAGTTTTATTTATTGTACACCTCATCACATTTATCAGGTCGTGAGCAGGAATTTCCTGAAATGCGCGCTCAACTCTATCTCTGAAGTCCTCCAAAGAAATTGGTCTCTCCGAGTATACTCTGGATTTTATGTGACCACATAAATAAAAATCAATAGGGGTAAAACCGGGCAATCTGGCTGGCCATCTGATTGGACCATTTGTTTCAATCCATCTCTGCCCATAAGTATCACTAAGATATTGCCGAACAATATTAGCATTATGTGGTCCTGCACCATCCTACTGAAAAAACATATTTTCCCTGATGTTCTCAGGTCAATCGTTGATATTATTTTGAATATCGTTTTCTAAGAATTGTAGATATCTTTGGCACGTCAAAGGCCCGTCGAAAAGAATTGGTCCAAAGATTCTTGTCCCTATGATTGCTACCCAGTCATTGAATTCAAATATTTCTTGAAAATTACCTTCTCTCAGCAACCTAGGATTTTCTTAAGCCCAATACCTTGTATTATTCCTATTGAACATACCATTACCTGGACTCATCTGTAAACATTATCTTCGAGACAAAAACCATTATTCAAATCATGATGACGCAAAAGCCAATTACAATAAGCTAGTCTCCGTTCTGAGTCATTTTCATATAGATGCTGATGCAAACTGTATTTATAGGAGCGATATTTATGTTTTGTCAATACTTCTCTGGCACTCTCCCTGCTGATCCCACATTCAATTTCCAATTCTCGCACTGAGGCAGATGGAGAAAAATGAACATATGCTAAAACATTAGTTTCCGCTCCTTCTCTGACGTTGAAGTGGATGTGGTTTTGATCAGCTGGATCTTTTCATAGCATCATTTCCAATTTCCTGAAATAGGTCCTCGATGGGTGCCGTCTCAATGGATAACGAACAGCGTATAGCATACTAGCATTGACAGCGTTCTTCTGACATTCTCCGTATATCAATATCATATCGATTTGTTCGTTTCGAGAATAACGATTATTATTTTCCATTTCAAAAAAACTTTTTACAAACGAAAAGAGATGACAAGTAAAATTGGTATTTCACTTTTGACATGACATTAATCACCTACTGTTTTCCATGATTCCATGGCTACCTTCCATTTCATCAGACCTGAACGGATAACTCATTGGAATTTGTGAGCATCGTATAAAATATTGTACAAATTCAATAATTGATCGATTTTGGTTCTGAACAAAAAGAAAGTGGTACATAATTGAATTATTGAATTGATAATTAAATTCTCTATCGAACGGCAAGGTGGCTCTCGGTAGGTACCATTTGAAAAAAAAAACTATTTTTTCGTTGAAAATGCGTTCAGAAAATTTCAATTCCTGCTCTAGGATTTGTTATTGACCTCATCGATGAAATGACAATTACTATGAGTTACTGATGTAAATTAGTAAAAATTTTAACATGATCAAGGCCTCTTGGGCTAAAAAAATTATTGAGAAATTTTTTTTAATTGTAAAGTGAAAATTCAACAACACTGTCGTATGTAATTTGAGCTGTAGAATCCGAAAAAATCAAACATACATACAGGGTGTTCCGTTTGAAAATTGAAGTTGGTGGCTATTCTGGCAAAACCGGTAGTCGGCCATTTTCGTTCAATATATGTGTCAACCCGAAATTGTGTCGCATATCTAAGTACAAAGTTTCATTCAAATCGGTTGATAAGTGAAGGAGATATAGGCATGGCCCCAGTCCCATTGTCACCCGGTATAGAAATATAGAAGAAATAAAAACTGTATTACCACTCAACGATAATATCCGACTTGTATTCGCATAAATATCCTTCCGCTCATGTATCATTTTGAATTTCCTGCAAGCAGAACAGCAGGTCGGATGGTTTCGTACACCTTCAGAATCGTATGAGCAAGAGCTGGATGCTTGTCATACAGATTCGTATATAACAGAAAGAGACACAGAGAGAGAGAAACTCGCACGGAGGGGGCATAACGCTTTTTTATTACGTGACGATTTCTGCCAGTCAATACCCACCGCAAGCCGCGTAAAAGAACTTTGTTCCAAAAATCTTGAAATATAAATTGGACCTGCTTTTGGTGATTGAAAGACGACGAACAAACAATGCCATAAATTCAATTGAAATATTGAAGTTTAACATAACGCCTTGAGAGTGAAAACCCCTGCTCTAGTAATTGGCATCACAGATTCAAATTACCCATCAAAGCAAGTTTATGCCCCTTTTCAACTATCCCCGAAGTTATTACACGTCCGCTCTCCCGTCGACAACACACGTTCAGAATATCGAGCGGAATCGCAATCAACAAAGACTTCTATTCCTTTCTAGGATCCCTTCACTGGGATCCGGACGTTTCATTTAACTGAACATCAAAGACGATTCTGATAATTATTGTAGTCGAACGTTTGAGGAATGTCCTCTTGTAGTCGGTGCGCTTTGACTTCCGAGAACAAACCTCATCGATTTGCCCCTTTCTGACTCGTGTTTTCTGATGCAAATACTGAATAGTGCGAAACATAAATCGAAATGGATGACACAGCAGCGTCGGTTGACTGAATATAGTTAAATAAAAATGAATTCCGACCTTGGGCCGGATGAAAAGGCGATGAAAAGCTGTAACGAAGGTGGAAACGGAAATAGTCGTGGGTGGGGCTACAAATAAATTTATCGTATTCTGTCATCGAATTTGCTTCGACGTGTTACGAATACGACGATACAGCACTCCAATCAAAAGACTTGCAGAATCTTCCGGAAAAAACTATTCGATGAATATGTTACGAAAATCGCTATTTCTTGATTTTTGGACACACAAGTAACATTGAAAAACCACCAGGCATTTATTTTATTAATCTGGACGAAGTAAAAATTGTCTTGATTAATATTTTTTCTTTTAATGATTCAATATTACAAGAATTTTATTACAAGATAATGGTTCCAATATTCTATCATAATTGTACGCTTATTGCCGGTCTACTAACCATTCTATATCCATTCTCAGTTGGATGGAATGATAACGGGATGATAAACATAATAGGATTTGCTGCTTTATCGACCATACGCGGATATTTATTCTTTTACTTCAACTTTGACATTGTGCCGAAAAAATCACAATGGAACCGAATGAGGTTATACACCTGTTTTGTAGTTTTTCTTAAAATATTTCCATTTGGTATTATTTTCCAGTTTTTTTGTGTGGTGTTATTTATTTCAAGACTCTAGTGAAGTGGTATATTTAAATCTTAAGACAATATCATTTGCGAAAACTCACTTTGAAGGAGACAAAGTATGTTCTAATTTGCTTGCAAAAAAAAAACTATCTCTGGATAGCTTAGTAAAGTCATCGGAAATTATAGTTATGAATTATTTCGAAGAAATGTTACACATTATTTATGAATGTTCGAATTGAAAGTGAAACTAACAAAAATAGTTTTTTTATGTCATCTAAAACAAACAAGATGCTGAAAATGTGTCTTTATGAACTAGATATACATATATAGTCACTCTTTTTCCATACTGTATGAATAATCCTCGGTATGTTAAATAATATCTCTTTTTTCTCTTCTTAAATCTTTTTTTTCTTCTCAACTCTCTTTGAAGGTTCTCTTTTTTACTTTTTCTCCTGGCCACAAATGCTACAGTAACATTTTGGGAAGGAACTGTACTCTTCCTCAAGATCCCAAGAGCCCGTCGTCTGTCTATAGACTCACTCAATCCTAGATTAGTCTACACCAGTAGGTACGTTACATTCATTTTCTCATAGAAAATGATAAAAACTTATTTCAGTACAACGGGATCGTTTTGCTCAAGCGTCACATTGAGGTAAACAATTTTTTCACTCGAGGATAAACAATAAATAGTCACCAGGTAAACAAGAATTTCAGTAAATGTCAACAATCACAAGAGATTCGACAAGATTTAGGTATACAATGGCAAAAATCATATAAACATTATTGTTTGGAAAAGTAAGCAATGAACGTATGTATAGTTTCAAAAATCGACACCAGAGGGAGTATCCGTTATTTTGAATTCCCAATTAGGTGTTACTAAGAAACGGTACCAAAGTTAATTATTATATTTTTTGTATCTTTGCAAAAATATTGTGACCGATTTTTTATATCACCCTGGGCTTGGAACTATGCGATCTGAGATATAAAAAGTATCAGGAAAGTGTGGCAAATAAAAACAAAATCAATAAGCATCACTGTTCATATAGTGTTCTGTAGAATAATAATAATATATTTAGCATTAATGCTACATAAAAATTGCAATCAGGAGTTTTTGCAAACATTATTATATATAGGAAAACTAAACCTAATTGAACAAAATTCAATTATAAAAATAAAAAAAAATTTAAACAAAAAATTAAACCGACGAAAAAATCAACTGAAAAGCAATAAATAAAAAAACCTTCTTAGTCTTAATGATAATTGAGCTCCTAAACCAATGCGAGTAACTTATTTTGAGTCGGCGCCAAACAAACAATTATCGGAGGTCATTATAATACTTTGAAGAAGTAATCAAAACGACGCTGTGCATCTCGCTGCCATC
Source organism: Gonioctena quinquepunctata (assembly GCA_018342105.1). Taxonomy (NCBI): domain Eukaryota; kingdom Metazoa; phylum Arthropoda; class Insecta; order Coleoptera; family Chrysomelidae; genus Gonioctena; species Gonioctena quinquepunctata. The sequence continues at coordinate 1,402,684 of JAFIRS010000004.1, read as the reverse complement.
ATTTTACGCTTTACCTAATTCAACTGCTAGTTTGTTTGGCGCCGACTCAAAATTAGTTTCTCACATTAGTTTAGAAGCTCAATTATCAATAAGACTAAGAAGGTTTATTTAATTTTTTGCTTTTTAGTTGATTTTTTTGTCGGTTTAATTTTTTGTTAAAATATTTTTATTTCCCAATTTTTTGTGGCTGGGCTCTATTAATTACTACCTACTTAATTTTTGATGACTTCCAAAATACTTACTTACCTAGCTTACTTCAACTATTAACTATTGAATAATATGATTATCTACTTTAACTATTCATTGTTATATTATATAATTTTTTTTTGAAAGTTCTGGTTAGTTTGATTTTATCACTTTGTGTATAATTCCATCCTTTCATAGAATGTAATTATTGTGTCGGATGTAGGAGGACCTGTCAATGTCAACTACATATGTTTGCCAATGTTCACAAGTGAAAAATCAATCATCCCCTATTTTCCTAGGTATACCCTTTCTAATAAAAAAAGAATCATCCAAATCGAAAAACCCACTACAAAGTTATGCCTGATAGAATCGGCTAACGGACCAAAATTCAGAGGGTGAACGATCAATATCCTCCATTTTGCTACCCTTAGGGATGGATTTTTTTGTTCAAATTCAAATGGGACAAACTTCGAAGTATCCAATGAAAAAAAGAATCATCGGAAACGAACTGCTCTATGGAAAGTTATGGGTGATCATACATTAAAAAAAATAACATACGCGTCGACTAGAGAACTTGCTCCTTTTTGATCTGGTCGGTTGATAAAAGATGACAAACTCGATAACATTCTAAGCATTTGAGACAGAGAGAGGGAGAACAAAAACAAGAAAATCCAGTATGTGTGAAAAATGAAACGCATTTCTACCCTCAATCTTCTTAAGGACAATCCTTTCCGAATCAGGCGAATTATTTGTTTTAACTCTAGTTGGTTGTTACGATTTCACAGAATTACGATAAATATCTGGGTACCCCCAATTCAAATGAGACACACTCATGGTCAGTATTTTTCCGAAATTCAAATCCTTGGGGATTGGAAATACCTCATGAATTTTCTTTAAATCGGTTTCCAAAACACTGTTTCTTCAACAAAAAACACGGTATGGTACGTCATTTTTATGATTTTTTTGCTTAAGGATATTTTTTTTCATTCCACTGGTGGATATGACAAAAAAAAAACAAAAAGTATCAGAAATAAAAGAATGAAATTTCGTATTCCAAATTGGCGTACCAATTCATACATCCTAAGCAAAACTAAACGGACACTAACTCTACTCTAGAATAGTTCAGAACAAAACTACGGGATAACACATTTTCCTACTATCAAACCCTTTTGAAATCACTCCACAAATATCTCATCACTGACAGCCGTCAGATCGGGATTGCCGAAATATACGGAGTGACGAGATAAATGGGAGGAGTATATATAATTACAAGAATTTTGTCAATGATCACACACCGAACCAAGATCGAATTTACAACGTAACAAGGACACGTGTTCTGAATGTCTGAATCACTACAATGGTCGTGATATTATTTTTCAAAACAATATTCAATTGCTAATTTTTTCCTTTTCAAAACTGTTTGTGTTGTTTGTTCCTCACAAGTGTCTGTAATAATTATGATAAGTGACTCAAAGCAGAGTATATGAAGTCAACTAGTTCTATCTTTATCACCAGTTTGGATACAACAAAGTTAGTTGTGTTCTTCACTTTGGAATTAAATATCCATCTCAGGCAGCCTGCAATATGTACTTCTACCACACAATCAGTTGAACGTTCTACCTTATTCAAATATTGAGTTGAATGTTCATTGCATTCGGCAATTGCCGAAGTTTTTCTCTGAGCAGGTCACCTGAAATTGGGCGTGAGGCGCTACCCAAAATTTTGACGAATTTTGAAAAGAACAAAATATGTTTTCAATTTTTTTTTCATATTTTTAACCACTGTAATTTGTTATGGAATTGCATTATACACCCGCCATCCACGGGTGTGCAAGAGGTTAGATTATACCTTATACGTATATATATATATATATATATATATATATATATATATATATATATATATACAGTGCTTCTCAAAAGTCCTCTCCCCCCCTCTTATTTTTGGAACGATTATACATAAACAAGTAAAATTTGGAAACTGAATATTAAAGTTTGTAAACATCCCTACTAGTGATGATAGATGACGAAATCGTCAAAGATGACGTCACAAGGCCATTGTGACCAATAATTTTAAATGGAACCCTACAGCAAGCGACATCTCTTTTAAAAGGTATCGAAAAAACCAATTCAATGATACTAATTTTGTTTGTGTTTATGGCAGTTTTAATGGCTCATTAGTAAACATTAAAATTTAAATTCCATTCAGTATGATAATAATTGCAGATTTAAGAATCAGTATCTACTTGAAGAAATTGCTCGAAGTGACCTCCATTTACTTCCTGACAGTGAAATATCCTATTTTTAAACTCTTCTCGTACTTTTGCAAATGTCTGCGGAAACAGCCTCACATTCTGCAACAATACGTTGTTTTAAAACGTCAATTTTCCAGTGGCGTAAACCTTCGATTTGAGGTACCCCCACTGGAAAAAAATCCAAAGGTGTGAGGTCCGGTGATCGAGCTGGCCATTCCGTTGAACCTCGTCGTCCAATCCATCTACCACGATACTCCTCATCCAAATACCGTCTTACTGCACCGTAAAAGTGTGGAGGAGCACCATCCTGATGGAATGTTATTTCCAAATTGCCGAATTCATCTGGATTATCTTCCAAAATTTCAAGGATTAACGGTTCTATTATTAGTAGTGAAGTGGCAGGTTGATTGTATGTCGTGTCTAAGTTAACAAGTCCGAAAAGTGGTTAAAAGTGAGCTAAATACTACGATTTTGTGCACAGTCAGTCAGCCTATCCCGAAGAACATCCTGTAGAAAAATCCAGGAGTACCTTACTGCAGTTACCTGAAAACTGAAAAACTAGTATTACACGGTATATTCACAAGGCAGGAGAACAGTAAGTAAAGTCGATTTTCCAATAAACATCGATTATCACAGTGAAAACGTTCGGACAGCGACACCTGACGAAATATATTTCGTACATGTGAATCAGAACAATTACCTACAAATAATTCATATTCTCATATCAGTACCGAAGTCACTGCAGGCAGGAGCGTACTACAACCTTCCAAAATATTATTACGCGAGGAAATGATACAAAACTCAAAAACAGTAAGTTATTTAAAAGAGGAAGAAAGAGAAATTTCAAATAAGGATTTATTCAATTTAATCAAAACTGTAATTTCAAGTAACAGTGAAATCAAAAAACAAAACGACGAAATAAAAAGTGAGATACACAACATTAGGAAAGAATTGGATGGAGAAATCGAGGCGTTGCAAAAGGAAAACATTGAGCTGAAGAAAAATGTCGAAATTTTAAAAGAAAGAGTATTAATTAATGAAAGAAAACAGAAAAAATACAATTTGATTGTTTATGGAATGCAAGAAGAAGATGATATTGAAAATTTCATTGATATTGTAACGAACCTAGGCCGGACCTGTCACCTCACACGTTGCCATCGACAGCGATGAGATCATCCCCGGAGATATTCGAGAACCATCCAGTCGCTCTTCCGCGGAAAACAACGGTCAATATTGGAAACAATTGGAACATGCCGTCGCCAACCGTCCGAATTCGAAACATCGAGAATGCTGTATCGGAGATAAATAGACAGCCCACAAGAGGGAGTACACAGTCTGAACGAGCCCATACCATCGAGCTATACAGTGGCGTAGTAATATAAATTAAGTTGTAGATTAAGTGTTAAATAAATTAGTTAAACCAAGTTAAGTTTATTTACGTTACAATTGGTGTCGGAAGTGAGATTTTGAAAATAAACAAGTGATCGTGGAGTGGATAGTCAGAAAAATAAATTGATAGACCTTTTTGTACGCCCAAAATAGACAGTGGCCCGGTTTTCGCGAAGTGGACAATTGTGCGTGGGAATATAAACTGATACACTGTTCGCGTGAAACAGAAAATAGACAGTGGCCCGGTTTTCGCGAAGTGGACAATTGTGCGTGGGAATATAAACTGATACACTCTTCGCGTGAAACAGACAATAGACTGGTGGCCCGTGGAAAAGAATTCGCGAAGTGAATTTTTAACAAACTGATAAACTTTTCGTGTGAAACAGACTGATACCTCGTCAAAGACAAAATGTGTTCAAGAAAAGTGCGCCTTGCGGACTTGAAGGTAGCGGAATTGAAACAGGAATTGGAGGAAAGGGAACTGGAAACAACGGGTAAAAGCAAGTACTCCAGGAAAGACTTGCAGAAGGACTTATACAAGAAGGTGAGGACCCGAAACATTTTTTATTCGTAGTTCCCGGAGGTGATTTGAGTTTGGTAATGAATAAACTCGAAGAAACTACTAAATCCGTGAAAGAAGAACTGCAACAAAATTCGAGAAATCTGGAAGAGAAGCTTCTAGAAAATTCAAGAAGCCTGGAAGAGAATGCTAGAAATCTGGAAGAGAAGCTTCAAGAAAATTCTATAAATCTGGAAGAGAAGCTTTCTAGAAATCTGGAAGAGAAGCTTCAAGAAAATTCAAGAAGCCTGGAAGATAAGCTCCTTGAAAACACGGAAGGCCTAAAAAAAGAACTCTGTGGTGTGGCGAATCGTCTAGAAAAAAGAATAGGAACCGTCGAGGCAGAGATGGACAAGATGAAGGAAATAATCAGCGATGAAATCAAAGACGGAATCGAGGCAGAAATGGACAAAATAAAGGAAACGATCAGTAAGCTGGAAAAACGAATTAATAGTGCGCCCCCCACAGAGATGGTTAACGAAAATGCAATGCTGGACTTGAGTTTGAACTTGGATAAAGTTCAAGAGGGTATAAAAGATGTCAAGGTCATTTCTGAAATAGGGAAGCTTTCCATGAAGCCGCCTCAATTCGACGGAAAAACTCCATGGGAAAATTACCGCCGACAGTTTGAAGCAGCGGCCAAAGCAAATGGATGGAATGCAGGGGAAAGAGCTGTAGCACTAACACTTGCATTACGTGGAGAAGCGACGAATATTCTACAAACTCTTACCGCCCAAGAACAGGAGGACTATGATCAGCTGATTAAACATCTAGAATTACGATATGGCCAGGCCCATTTGGAACACGTATACCACTCCCAACTGAAGAATCACTGCCAGAAATCGGGCGAATCCTTACAAGAATTCGAAGCTGACATTGCACGCTTGGTTCGTCTCGCATATCCAGCCACACCGGAAAATGTAATGGAGCGATTAGCGGTTCAGGCATTCTTGGATGGACTCCGTGACCAAGAAACCAGACAAGCGTTGACACTAGCTCGTCCAACACATCTCGTAGACGCACTGGCACGCGCTTTGGAATTTGAGGCAGCAAAGCAATCCTGCAAAAACCAAAGTAAAGTTCGAAGTATTGAAGAAGACTCACAGGAGCATGCTGACTTGGAAGCTGCCATAAGAAAAGTGATAAAGGAAGTTTTGCCTGAGAAAGACAGATAAGATGCTGGAATTGTGGCAAAATTGGACATGTGCGTAGCAAATGTCCAACATTCAAACACGACTCCGATGCAGGAAAACTAAAGAAGGTCGACGAGAAGGGGCAATCGTCGGCCTGTGTCCAGCAAGCCCCGGTTAACAATGCATATGTCGCTATCCTGAAACGACAGAACAGAGGTGTTTTCGTAGACGGTCTCATCAATAACGAGCCTTGCACCATGCTGCTAGATACAGGTGCGACTAGGACAATTCTCGGACCTTCCTTTGCCAGAACACCGGAACGAATTGAACCGACAACTTGGAAGCTACGCACAGCAACAGGGGAGCCAGCTACTGTATATGGCGAGCTACCGATTGAAATAATTTTGGGCAGCACTAAAGTGAAACATCAGGCACTTGTAGCGGACATCGAAGACGATGCAATCATCGGAATGGACATCATGAATTCCAGAGGGTTTGAATTGGATTTCAAAGACGGCGTCCTACGTGTCAACGGAGAAGAGCTGGTACTTCATGGGAGAAGTGAAGAGTTGATCCGTGTGCTGTTGGCTGAAGATGTAAGCGTACCGGAGAGGGCTGAAACCATCCTGGAGGCTCGCCTGGACGGGAGTGCGAGCAGTGGAGACGTGATGATGTTCGAGCCCAAACTTCATGATGAGAAAATTGGACGAGGGATTGCCCTAGGGAAAACCCTGTTACGTGCTGAAAAATTTGTACCGGTAAGGGTCATGAATGTCAATTACTTTCCAGTGACCTTAAAGAAAGGAACAATTTTAGGGCACTGCTCGTCAGTTTCATCTGTGATCCGGGGCGTACGAGGTACGATCATCCAACCCAACAACTTGCCCACAGAACTAGAAAAATTAGTTTCCATCTCTTCCAAAGACATAAAACCAGCTCAACAGCCCAAACTAAGAGATTTAGTCAAAAAGTACCAAGACATCTTCGATACCGGACAAGGAAAAGGGGGTCGAACTAATGTGATCCAGCACAAGATTGATACTGGGGGTGCCCGACCGATCCGGCAATCAGCAAGAAGACTTCCTCTTGCCAAGAAGGAAGAGGCTGACAAAATAGTCAGCGATATGGGAAAAGAAGGAGTTATCGAACCATCTGACAGTCCCTGGTCCTCTCCAGTCGTACTGGTGAAGAAAAAGAATGGATCGACACGCTTTTGTGTAGACTATCGCCAACTGAATAATGTCACGAAGAAGGACAGTTACCCTCTCCCGAGAATAGATGACACCCTAGACACGTTGGCTGGTTCCACGATTTTCTCGACCCTTGATCTGAAGAGTGGATACTGGCAAGTAGAACTGGCTCAGGAAGATCGAGAAAAGACTGCTTTACCATCGGCTCAGGATTGTGGCAGTTCACCGTTATGCCATTCGGGCTCTGTAATGCTCCCGCCACATTCGAAAGATTGATGGAAACAGTACTGAAGGGACTCTCATGGAACACGTGTCTAGTGTATCTCGACGACATAATTGTGGTCGGCAGATCGTTTGAGGACCACGTGAAAAACTTGGAGGAAGTATTCCTGCGACTGAGGAACTCCGGATTGAAGCTGAGCCCTAAGAAATGCCATCTGTTCCAAAAAGAAGTACGATACCTCGGCCACGTTGTCTCTGGGGAAGGAGTAGCAGTGGATGACCAGAAGATCAAAGCTGTTAAGGATTGGCCCATCCCAAAAGACATTCACCAACTTCGAAGTTTCCTTGGTTTATGCACATACTATCGCCGATATGTGCTGGGATTCGCCAACATCGCTAAACCACTGACCAGGCTCACGGAGGGGCGAACAAAGTTCCAGTGGTCCGAAGAATGTCAAGACTCATTCAGGAAGCTGAAAGGAGCTTTGATCAACGCACCTTTACTGAGCTATCCCCTACCCAAAGGGAAATTCATTTTGGATACGGACGCCAGCAACGTGGGACTTGGAGCTGTCCTATCTCAGATCCAGGAGGGACAGGAGAAGGTCATTGGTTATTTCAGCAAGACGCTTAGCAAACCAGAGCGCAATTACAGGCGAGAGCTGTTAGCCGTTGTAAAGGGAATGGAACACTTCTACAAGTACGTATATGGAAGAAGATTCCTGTTGAGAACTGACCATGCAGCTCTCAAATGGCTCTTACAGTTCAAAAATCCTGAGGGTCAAGTAGCACGTTGGATCGAGAGACTCCAAGAATTCGATTTCGAAATCGAACATCGAGCCGGAACTAGCCATAAGAATGCAGATGCCTTGTCGCGAAGACCATGTCCAGATGATTGCTCACATTGCCGACGAGCAGAAGAGAAAGAAGCAACACTTTGTAGAACCGGAAGAATTCGATTTCGAAATCGAACATCGAGCCGGAACTAGCCATAAGAATGCAGATGCCTTGTTGGGACCGCGGCAATGGATGACAACTGGAATGACAGCAAGATCCAGAAAGACCAAGAGAGACCCCGACCTTGGCTTAGTCGTCAGCTGGAAGAAGGGCAATCGAAGACCATCATGGCAGGAAGTCGCAGGTTACTCGCCGGCTGTCAAGTCCTATTGGGCACAATGGAACTCTCTTATTCTGGACAATGGGATCCTGAAACGTGTGCTGGAGGCCGATATTGGTGGGGAAGACAGACGCCAAATAATTGTTCCCAGGAACAGAAGAGAGGAAGTGCTGCGGGAAATCCATGATGGAGTCGCCGGAGGACATCTGGGAGTGACGAAGACCCTGCAGAAAGTGAGGCAACGGTTTTACTGGGCCAATTGTCAAGCTGACGTCCAGGACTGGTGCAGGAAGTTTGCTGTATGCGCTGCTAGCAATGGACCTCGAATACGACCCAAGGCCCCGATGCGTCAGTACAACGTAGGCAGCCCGTTCGAGAGAATCGCCATTGACATCGCCGGCCCGTTTCCCGTATCCGACCACGGGAATAAATACATCCTTGTGGCAATGGACTACTTCAGTAAGTGGGCGGAAGCCTATGCCCTGCCCAACCAGGAAGCCATGACCGTCTCCGTCGTCTTGGTGAAGGAGTGGATATGTCGATTCGGTATTCCAATGGAGCTGCACTCGGATCAAGGCAGAAATTTCGAATCCATCCTTTTCCAAGAAATATGTCTACTGCTGAACATCCGCAAGACAAGAACCACGGCCCTACATCCGCAGTCCGATGGAATGGTGGAACGGATGAACAGGACGATCAACCGCCACTTGTCCAAGGTTGTCTCTGACCATCAAAGAGACTGGGACCAGTATCTTCATTTGTTCCTGATGGCCTATCGATCCGCAGTACACGAGTCAACCGGTCAAACTGCTGCTAGTATTATAATGGGCCGAGAACTGCGACTGCCTTGTGACCTGAAGTTTGGGATACCGCCAGGACAAGACACTGCGGGAGAGGACTACGTCAGCAAACTTCGGCAGAGAATGGACGACATCCACGAACGAGTCCGGTTGAACATCCAGAGTGCCAGCGATAAAATGAAGAAGACCTATGACATCAAGGCCGACGCTGGAGGATTTAAGGTTGATGACCTGGTTTGGCTGTACAACCCCAAACGTCGTCGTGGACTATCACCAAAGTTGCGGAACTCGTGGAAGGCCCGTATAAAATCGTGAAAAGGATAAACGACCTTGTGTACCGAATCCATAAGCCACCCGAGGAAACCAAGGGTCGTCCATTTCAACAGGTTGGCCCCTTACGCTGGAAACCATGACCAAGTTCGCACCCTCAAGCCACCGGAGGATGATATGACGTTCGAGAAGTTTATGTCCTTGTATTCAAACGGGCAGAAAGTTCTACATGGGAGTTACTAGAGAGGAGTCACGAGACCTTTTCGAGGTGCCTGCTGACTACGCACTAGCGCACTGTGTGGCAGAAGATCTTCGAATGTCCAGGGGCATCGCCGTAGTGTTCTCCAAGAAATTTGGTCAACTCCAAACACTGCGGGAGCAGAATCCAGAAGTTGGTGGGGTGCTACAGTTGAAGAAAGGCCAGAGAAACATCTACTACCTAGTTACCAAGAGGCATTCCCAAGATAAACCGTCCTATGAAGATGTCTGGAAGAGTCTCACCAAACTAAGAGATACTATGGTGGACCAGAATCTGGCGGATCTAGCAATTCCAAAACTATCCTGTGGTATTGATGGGTTGGACTGGAGAGTCATAAGAAGTATGCTGGAGGCGATATTCAGATCCAGCGGCATCAGGATTTTGGTTTGCTGTAACCCTCTTCCACGACCGATCATGAAGACCGTGGAGTGTTACTTCCATCGAACTTCACGGTGCAGATATGGGGAGTCATGCAGATATCGTCACACTCCAAGGATGAAATTTCGGGACGAAATGTCTTTAAGAAGGGGGCAATGTAACGAACCTAGGCCGGACCTGTCGCCTCACACGTTGCCATCGACAGCGATGAGATCATCCCCGGAGATATTCGAGAACCATCCAGTCGCTCTTCCGCGGAAAACAACGGTCAATATTGGAAACAATTGGAACATGCCGTCGCCAACCGTCCGAATTCGAAACATCGAGAATGCTGTATCGGAGATAAATAGACAGCCCTCAAGAGGGAGTACACAGTCTGAACGAGCCCATACCATCGAGCTATACAGTGGCGTAGTAATATAAATTAAGTTGTAGATTAAGTGTTAAATAAATTAGTTAAACCAAGTTAAGTTTATTTACGTTACAATATCATAAACAATAGGTGTGGAGTGGAATTCAAGTTCCATGACCTCAGAGATTGGTACAGGATTGGAGAGTCGACGCAGAACACAGGAAGGCCCAGACCAATAGTTGTGGAGCTCATATTCTATAAACAGAGAGAGTCTATTCTAGAAAGAGCCTCAAAACTAAAAGGTAGCGGAATATATATCTCAAAGGACTACATAAGAGAAGATTATAATAGCAGGAAAATCTTATTCACACATTTGAAAACAGCAAGAAACAGCGATCCTGAGGCTAAAACTTGGAAAAATAAACTAATAGTCCATGGCACTAGCTATACAGCGGAACAATTGGAAAATCACCTTGACGAAATCCCCCAATACCTGGAGCAACAACAAGAAGAACTAAATCAGGAAAAAAGCACGCGGAATACGAAAGGGAAAGAGCCAACCAGTAGCCCCACTAATATTCCAGAAAAGTTTCCTTATTTTATAATTTAAGAAATTTTTCGAAAAATATTTTATATCCTTAGTCTGATATTGTATTGTGTTTTCCTCTAGTTTTTCTCCTCTCTTTTGTCATTTCAATAATTTTAATTGTATACAGGAACATTTGTGATTTTAAGTAAAATAAATAAAATGGATACATATATTAGGGATTACAAGGTTGAGGAAGTGAATACAAAAATAGTTGGAAACTTGAAAGAGTTTGAGATGAAAATAAATAATTCAAATAAGAAGGTTAACCTGACAATATTTCATATGAACATCAGAAGTATTAACAAAAATATTGATGAATTAAAATTACTCCTGCAAAATATGAAAAATAATTTTGATATAATAGTTCTTACAGAAACTCTATATGGCTTAGATGGGTATAACTTAATTTACAATAATGGAAACTTTAACCAGAATGATGGAGTCGTTTTATATGTGAAAGAGGAGTTGGAATATAAATATTATATTGAAAATTTCAATAATAATGTTAACATTATACAAGTGATAATTAACAATAAATGGATGGTAACAGCCATATATAGATCACCATCTACAGAAATAATAACTTTCAATGATGATCTCAATAGGTATCTAGAAAATTGTAAAACAAAAGTAGATTTTCATATTCTTCTGGGTGATGTCAACATCGACATTTTAGGAGAAGATGATTTTGTACAGGATTACCTGAATATTTTGGGAAAGGAAGGATTCATGTCCTTGATAAATAGTTACACGAGAGTACAAGAAAACAGTAAGTCATGTATCGATCATATGTTTTTAAAATCAAATAAACAATATGAGGAAATAATACCAACTATCATAAAAACATGTATCACAGATCACTACTCCATAGCATGTCAAATATCGCTTCCTGAAATAAAGAAAAACACAAACACAACGAAACAAAAAACCATACTTGATAAAGATAAGCTGAAATCATACCTAAACCAAGACCATGGCTTGAAATATATTCTTCGGAAAAAAATTCGGAAGACTCAGCGAACATATTCATTCAAAAAATTAATAAATAAAAAAAAAAAACAATTCAGAAAGTAAAGTATGGATGACCAGGCGGAAAATCCGTAAATCAAAAACAACAACTATTCTTTGAAATGAAAAAAAATCCATCACCAGAAAACACAAGCAATTTTAAAAAATTCCGGAACAAATTAAATGAAATAATAAAAAAAGCGAAATTAAACTACTATGAAAAACAGATAGATCGAAACAAGAACAATTCACAAATGTTATGGAGCTGTGTAAAAGAAATCTCAAGTGGAAACAAAAAAGAATCCGAAATCAAGAAAATCAAAAAGGAAAATGGAAAATACGCGGAAAATGATCAAGAAGTAGCTGATACTTTCTGTGCTTTCTTTACGCAAATTGGAGAAAAGCTAGCAAATGAAATCCAAAAAAAAGGGGTCAATAACTGTGAAGATTACGGAAGGGCATTGACAAACTCTTTCTATCTGGAAGACACGAATCCATCAGAAATAATGGACACCATTCTATCGTTAAAAAATAATAAAGCACCTGGAAGAGATGGTATCATGGCAGAAACGGTAAAACATATTTCCGATAATATTTCGGCACCTCTCTCGAGTATCTTCAATAAAAGTTTTAATGAGGGAGTCTGTCTGTCGATTTTCAAAGTTGCTGTTATAAAACCTCTTTATAAAACTGGCGATAAAACTGACACTACAAACTATAGGCCGGTTTCACTCATCTCCAACCTAGCTAAACTATTCGAAAAAATAATAAAGAAACGTCTGATGAGATATTTAGAAAAATTCAAAATTCTGTCTGATCAACAATTTGGTTTCCGGGAGAAAAGATCTACGAATGATGCAATTGCTCTACTAACGGAAAATATAAGCAAATCCATAGATAAGAAAAAACCAGCTCTTGGAATTTTTGTCGACCTTAAAAAGGCATTCGATACAGTAAGTCACCCGGAATTACTACGAGCATTGGAAAGAATCGGCTTCAGGGGAACCCCATACAAACTGATAGAAAGCTATCTCGCAGAACGAAAACAAACTGTACAAATAAACAAAACAATGAGTGAAACAGCTACAGTGAAATATGGTGTTCTACAGGGAACGGTACTGGGACCGATTCTCTTCATTGTATATCTGAATGAATTATTTAAAATTCCTACTGAGGGAAAATTCATAACATTTGCCGATGACACGGTGATATTTTATGAAGATTCTTCCTGGGATAAACTCAAGGCCAAAGTTGAGAATGACTTCCCAAAAATATTGAAATGGCTTGATAAGAAACTTCTATCAATTTTAGCAAAACATTCTTCATACCCTTCACATCTTATTCTAAATATCTTCCGTCTTACAAAAATCTTACAATCTCACACCAAAATAACTCTTTTGAAATATCGGCCGTAGACAAAATAAAATACCTTGGAGTCATCATTGACAATCATCTAAAATGGGAGCCACATATTAACAGCCTAGTGAAAAAATTAAGGTATCTGATTTATAAATTTAAATACTTCTCATCAATCTTCAGAATTCAATACCTCAAAACTCTATATTACACATTATGTGAATCACATCTAACATATGGAGTAGTAGCATGGGGTGGTGCTGCAATCACATTCATTCAAAGAATAGAAAGAATGCAGAAATTTTTATTGAAAATCATCTACAAAAAAACGAGAGATTATCCATCAAATATACTATATACAGAATCACAAATTTTAGATCCTCGCCAATTATTCTGCTATAACATCCTTATTAAACAACATCAACAGAAACATACCTTAATTCCTATTAAGCATGAATACGATACGAGATACAAAAAACTTTCGTCAGTAATCCCAAAACCTGAAAAAAATATTGCACTTAGATGTCATACCTATCTGGGACCAAAACTCTATAATCTTCTGCCGATTGAAATGAAAAATATAAATTCAGATAAATTATTCAAGACTAAAGTGAAAAAATGGATATTTCAAATTCCTCGATCGCAATTACACGACTTCATTGATGTGAGAAATAATTACCATTCCAATATTAAAGTAATATAATTAATAACTATAGGTACACTAGTTCAGATTAGTTTTGTTAGATGTTTCTACAACTCAAGAGTTTGTTAAAATTGTTTATTTTTATATATTATTTATTTTCATTTATATATTATTTATTTTTATTTTTATAATTCTATTTTATAAATTCGTTAAGGATAACCTATTAAGAGCACATAATAAGTTATATTTGATGGAGGGTCATTATTCACAAATCGCTGATTTTTCTTAATGATCCCCCACATTATAAGTACTATGAATAGGGACAAATCTCAGGTAGAATGTGTATAACTTGACACCATTCAAGGCCATGCCTTATATGGTGTATTCTTATATTTATTTGTTCACATATCCACCTATATTTGAATGTAAAATGTGAAAATTTATTATCAAAAGTCTGTACAATGTATTGTCTATTGTTTATATATTGAACAGATGAATAAATATTATAATTATTATTATTATTATATTATTGCGTTTTGCAACAACTCCAGATAAACCTCACCAGTTAAATTAGTATTTAAAAAAAGAGGCCCAACGATGTGGTTTCCCAGGATACCTGCCCAAACATTCACCTTCTGGGGAAATTGGGTATGTGTTTCACGAAACAGGTGAGGATTTGCGTCACTCCACTACCTCACATTCTGTGTATTTACATTTCTATTTAGATAGAAAGTACTTTCGTCACTAAATCAATTTTTTTTGACATAGTCTGGCTGTTGGTTAATTTAAGTTTCCATATTTTCACAAAATTCTAGTATTCGGTCTGGGTTGTCGTCGGAGAGTTGATGAACCGTTTTCAATTTGTATGGATGAAATTTGTTTTCTTTCAACACCCTGTGTACTGTACTTCGACTGACTTCGCAGGTAGATGCAACGTGAGTTGTTGAAGAAGTAGGATTAACTATTACTTCTGCCAGTATATAAATTTTTTTCTCATCAGAAATTTGTGGTCTGCCAGATCGTTTCGCATCATTAATACTACCCGTTGTTTCAAACTTACGAAGAAGCTCCCTTAAATAAGTCCTCGAAACGGGGCGATCGGAAAACCTCCCATTAAAATGCGTTCTGTGCATGAATATTTTGTCCAGTTTCACCAAGAATTAGGATCGCTGCTACTTTATCACCTAAAGCACGTACCATTTCGCTTCTTGAAGCACTCAAACGTTCGGCTCACAACAGTTTAACAAATTATTGGAATGTACAAAAATATTAAAAGTACCAAAAGCTGCTAAAACAGTTAAACGTTCGATCAACAATACACAAATTAATAAATGTACAAAAACTTGGACAATTATAAAAACGTTGAATTAGGGAGACTAACAAAAACGTCAGCTCATTTGACAACTATCCAGAGGCGGAGCTTGAATTTGGAATTTTAGACTTAACTGATTCAATTCATCACAGCTTTGCGTTTTTAAAAGCCAAAACTGCCATAAACACAAACAAAATTAGTATCATTGAATAGGTTTTTTCGATACCTTTTAAAAGAGCTTGCCGTAGGGTTCCATTAAAAATTATTGGTCACAATGGCCTTGTGACGTCATCTTTGACGATTTCGTCATCTATCATCACTAGTAGGGATGTTTACAACCTTTAATATTCAGTTTCCAAATTTCACTTGTTTATGTATAATCGTTCCAAAAATAAGAGGGGGGGAGAGGACTTTTGAGAAGCACTGTATATATATATTCCGGTATATGTATTAAACTGATATAGCTTATTGAGGAAACAGTTTCAATTAATTTGCCAATAGAAATGTGGGACGTTCCAAAATGTAATTTACACAGTGTTCAAGTGGTGAGACCTTGTTTATAATTGATCTGAATTTCCAACCAATTGCCGTACAATAAACAGATTGTTCTGGCGCTATAATCGATAACGGTTTGAGGTTATGTTAATTAGATTAACTGTCTAACAGTTTGAGAGTTGGTGGTGTCATCTGCGAGAGATTATAGGGTATCAAGATTTTACAATCGATACAAGGTAATACCATAACGTTATCTATTTTAACAAGCTTTTATTTAGTTTCACCTGTACCAGTGTCTGTCTCTTTGTCTGTGTGTCTGTCTGTAATCAAATCTTGCAAATTAAATTTGACCCACTTCTAATCGTCCGATTGATTTGAAATTTGGCAGGTGTACATAATTCCGGTGGCAATGTGTTATGAAATTTTTGTTAGAGGAGAAACCGGAATGGCGGCTCCAATATGGCGGACAATTTTTGTGATTGTGGTCCGATGCTATTCAAAATTGGTATCTAGGGGTTTTCGGGGTCGGAGATTATGATTTTTTTGTCAAACTTCAGAAATAAATCAGATATGAATTATTCAATAAACTAGTTCTTCAACATCATAAATACTGAAAAAATAAAAATAAAAATTATAAAATAGGTGATCTTGCGCGGCAAGCTTTTGAATCTGTTACTCACAGAATAACCCAGATCAAACAATGGAGGAAATTTTTTTTTTCGTTTTAGTGCATTTGTATAATGAAAGCTTGTCTTCAATTTTTTTAATTCTAAAACAGCCAATTTTTTGTATCGATATATATTTTTTGAATACAGTGTCGCTTAGGCGCTGTCCTGGGTTTCCGAATTGAATTGTATGAACGTTGCATTAGGAAAATTAAGTTTTCTTCTTCTCGCTGCATCCTGGGTTTCTCCTATATACTTCATCCTATACAGTGCGCGTCAAAATTATGGAAAAATTTGATATTTCGCAAGCCATGTACTTTTGACAAAAATCCTGAAATAGGTCGACTTTTATTTTGAAATGCCGATTTTTTTATGTATATTCTAAAGAGGTTATGTCACTGGTTTTGACATGGTGACGTAATCGGTTATTTTTTTAAATTGTAATAGATGTCATGTGATACCTCATCTGAAAGGCATTCCAATACTGCATTCAACGATAATAATTAATTAGATTTTTTTTGTACAGGGTGAACAAAAATTAATATTTTATTTCAATAAGAAAATAACTTTATATCCAACAAAATAGAACAGTAAAATGTTCGAAATCCAGGGGCGTAAGATCTGGAGATTTTGGGGGCCACTCAGTTATTCAAAAACTCGCGAACATCACGTGCATAGTGCGGGGGTGCACCATCTTGTTGCAACCAAATACTTTCATTTGGTGAGTTAGGATTGTTGGCGTTTGAAAAAATATCGGCAAGGCTAGGTATGAGTTCATTTCTTAAAAATTCCAAGTAACGCTTCCCTGTGAGATTTCCTTCGAAGAAATACGGGCCAATAATCCTGTCGTTTATTATCCCTGCCCAAACATTGACTTTCTGAGGGTATTGAGTATGCCCGTCCATCATCCAGTGAGGATTATCCCTACTTCAATATCTGCAATTCTTACGATTTACTGAACCATCGAGGCAAAACGTAGCCTCATCGGAAAACAGAATTTGTTTTATAAAACGTGGATTGCGGTTACACAAATCCTGCATTATTTCACAGAACTCCACACGGCGATCGGGACCATCATCATTGAGTTGTTGATGTAGCTGTACTTTGTATGGATGGTACTTTTCTGCTTTTAGAATACGTAATACAGAACTTTGGGATATGTCAAGGTCTGCTGCAATTTGTCATGAAGTATTGTGAGGATTATTCTCTACACCCAATAGAACATCAAGTTTCACGTTTTCTTCTATTTTAGGACGTCCAGCATTCGGAATATGTTTGACATGACCAGTTTCTCTAAATTTTTTCTCAATCTTACTGACTGTTGAACGACTGATAGGTCTATTTGGATACTTCGCATTGAACAAGTCGCATACCTCTTGCTGAGTTCTGGTTCTATCTCCGCATCCAATGAAAATTAAAATTTCTATGCGTTGGGTTTCACTTAAAGTAGCCATAGTTTACTTGATTGGTAGACGCGGACCGATAGAGTGGCCCCTAAGATCTCCAGATCTTACGCCCCTGGATTTTTTCTTGTGGGGTTATCTGAAATCGAAGGTCTATGTAGATAGGCCGCAAAATCTACAAGAGTTGAAAAATCGAATTAGGATCGAAATTAACAGAATTACTCCGGAAGTTATTCAATGTGCAAGAGGAATGTGTCCGTAGATTTGCTTATTGTCAAGAGACTGGTGGACGGCATTTCGAACATCTTATTTAACTGTTCTATTTTGTTGGATATAAAGTTATTCTCTTATTGAAATAAAATATTAATTTTTTTTCACCCTGTACAAAAAAAATCTAATTAATTATTATCATTGAATGCAGTATTGAAAGGCCTTTCAGATGGGGTATAACAAGACATATATATTCCAATTTAAAAAAACTATCGATTACGTCACCATGTCAAAACCAGTGACATAACCTCTTTAGAATATACATAAAAAAATCGGCATTTTAAAATGAAAATCGACCTATTTCAGGATTTTTGTCAAAAGTACATGGCTTACGAAATATCGAATTTGTTCCATAATTTTGACGCGCACTGTATAATGTTCCTGCATCGAGTTCAGCTTGCATGAACCTTGTGATACACTCTAAGTCCACTGAGTCACATTCAGAAGTTTCAGTTTCCTTCTCTTGTGTTTCTCATTCATAATTATTTCCATATAATTTTTAAACATAGAACTCTGCAGATTCCAATCCTTGATTCCATTTCCACATTGTCAATTCGTTGAGGATCCTAGAATTCCACTTATAGTAGTTGAAAGGTTGAGCGTTATCCAGATTTCGCAGGCATTGTTACTGTAATTGGTGATCCCCCAATTCTCGGCCACTTGATCCAGTTCTTTGGACCTCGAGTTGTTTCTATGCAAGTCGTCAATTTCGTTGTTGACAGATATGCATTTTTCTCGCAGAAGTACGATTGACCAGGGGCCGTATTCTCGACAAGTGAACATTCGATGCGTATGCGCACTTCGAGAGTTTCGTACGTTTTGGTTTTCTTGTGTCGTGAACATTGAGATACATACAGTGCTCGTCTGAGGACCGTTCCCCCTTACTAATTTTTGAACCACCTGGTATATCGCAACGAAATTTAGAGGGCTCAAATAGGAGATAAAAACCTACCTTTTCATGAAAAAATCACAGCTAAAAGTTTTGAAATGGCGGCTGAGCGCCATCTTCAATAATTTTTTTAAATAGTATATTATTCCATTTTTGAAATCTGTTCATGATTCTCAACAGTTTTCTCTGATACACGTTTGAAAAGTGACATTCCGGTTGAAAATGAAGTATGGATTTTGGTCACTTCCGGTAAAACATTTTGCTAACTAAACGTTGTTATTAATTTGTAGTTGAATCTCTTAATCAGTTCGACTAATGGGAGGCGTAAAGAGAGTTTATTAAGGATAAACACTACCGCTTACCGGAAAATCTCGAAGCCTACGAATGAATGTGTTCTATAAACTCACAATCAAAACAAATTAGTTAGCTAAAAAATTATAATTTATTTTTGAATAACACTTTCATTTAACTCCAACAATTATTTCATCAAGTGTTCAATATGGCCCCCTCCTAAATCTTGACAATAAAGTGCCCTATTATAAATAGCTTCTCCCACGTTGATGAAAATCTGTTGATCTATTTGTTCACATGTATCTATTATTCTGCGTTCCAACTCTTCTATTGTTTGGCATTCAATGGCGTAGATTTTCACCTTCAGATACTCCCAAAGGAAAAATCTAGAGGTATTAGATCCGTAGATCTTGATGGCCATTCTGTACTTCCCCTGCGACCTATCCATCGCCCAGGAAAATTTTATCGAGGAACTCTCTAGCCTTGCGATCGAAATGGGGAGGTGCCCCATCCTGCTGAAATATGATTTCACGATTTTCCAACTCATCCTGATTGTTTAATATAATTTGTCTTATTCGAGGTTCAATTTCAGTTTCTAAAAGATTTCTGTAAAGAACTCCTGTGATATCGCCTCTAATGAAAATCGGTCCAACGGCACGATTTCCCAAAATCCCCGCCCAAACATTCGCCTTCTTAGGAAACTGGGTATGTCCCACTCCAAAAATATGCGGATTAGTATCGCTCCAGTATTGTACATTCTGTTTGTTGACTTTTCCATTAAGAAAAAACGTGCATTCGTCTGCAAAACATACACGATTTAGGAAGCCCTGTTCTCCTTCAATTGTTCTTGTTAACCACTCACAAAATTCAACCCTCAGGTCTGAATCATCCTCCGTGAGAGCATGCAGGATTTTCATTTTATGGGGATGAAATTTTTCTTTTTTAGGACTCTTTGGACACTTTTTGAACTTTCTCCACATGATTCAGTACTGCAGACGTCGACTGAGTCGGATTGATTACCATTTCAGCAACAATTTTTACCTTTTTTTCTTCCGAAAGAGCCGGTCTTGGAGCATCTTTCTGCGTACCAGTTGCTTGGAGCTTATTTAAAAGTTTGCGAAAATAAGACATCGAGATAGGATTCTCGGGAAATCTATCATTAAACATACGGACTTCTAGATGATAATTTCTTCCAGCTTCTCCAAATATCAAAACTGCTCAAAATTTATCGCCTAAACTACGAGCCATGATCACACTTTTCGTAAAAGGATTTAGGCGCTCAACGGACTATTCGACAGTTAGCAGTTCAGTTTGACAGTAAACGAAATGTTACCGCGACAACGATTTTTTCCAATGCATACTTAATTGAAAGCAACATTTTTGGTTGGGTTTGAAATCACCAAAATGTCACTTTTCGAACGTTAATATTTCGAAAACAATTGAATTTAGGAGTAAAGTGTTTCAGAGAAAACTGTTGAGAATTATGAGCAGATTTCAAAAATGGAATGATATACGTAGTGTTCTATTGAAAAAAATTATTGAAGATGGCGCTCAGCCGCCATTTTGAAACTTTTAGCTGTGATTTTTCCATGAGAAAGTAGGTTTTTATCTCCTATTTGAGCCCTCCAAAGCTCGTTGCGATATACCAGGTACGAGCACTGTATACGTTTTCAACGCGAGGGTTTACAGCGGCGCTTTGTATCATTCGTTT
Organism: Gonioctena quinquepunctata; assembly: GCA_018342105.1. NCBI lineage: Eukaryota > Metazoa > Arthropoda > Insecta > Coleoptera > Chrysomelidae > Gonioctena > Gonioctena quinquepunctata. The sequence continues at coordinate 1,381,943 of JAFIRS010000004.1, read as the reverse complement.
TGAATCGTTTTGTAGTTGTGTGTGGGAGTGTGTATATGGATAATATTTATTGTTAACTTCGAAGACTATTTTTCCTGACTGTCAACAATAAAGAAACATAATGGAAGACGAAGTGGTACAGTTGATGTTGATTGATTTAATCGAAGGTGCGGAACAAATAGATAGACGGAGATATAAATATATTTTTATTTTATTTGATCCAATGAAAATAAATACATTTTCAGTATAGATTTATTGCGAACAAACAACACTGAAGGCAAAATAAATTTTCCAACAAATAACAAGAAGAAATGAAATCTCACAAATGCAGGAAAAAAAACATTAGTCCTCATGATATTAAAAAAACCAACTATTTTCCACATAACAAAAATAACACTTCAATATTCACAAACATTAACATAAAATTGAAAAATATATAGAGAAATTTATATCAAAGTATGCTTTCAGCAATTGTTTCCAATGCAGTGGCAATCCTCCCATTGGCAGAAGCAGTTCTTTCCTCAGCATCGCTTTTCTCTCTTTTGCAGTGGCAATACGTTTCAATAGTTCAATTTTTTCATAATGGTAGTTTTTTTTATTGCTATTTTTGCATCCATGCCAACTTTAAAATCATTCACGGCATCAATGGTGTGCCTTAATGTTGAAGATTTTTTTTCATTCGGAATGGGTTTTTCGGTAGGATTAGGTTTTTCGTGAGTTTCAGGAGCCTGATCTTCATTATTGTTTGTTCATGGTACTTCTACTACTATTGGAATTTCATTTTGTTGCTCATCTAAATAATGGTCATCATCAAAATCGAAGTTGACTGCTGATTCAGCTGTCTCCTGATGACCCTCAATGGAAACCTCTTCAATAATATGTATTATGTCCCCATCTATTTTTGAGAATTCCTCTACAATTGTAGGTCCACCGCCTGTTCCTCGGGCATGCCTTTTTTACACGCTTTATTACATGCTTTATATTAGCTTCACTTGTATGTGTTTGTTTGTTTGTTTGTTTGTAACCGACTCCTTTGGGAGCGATTTTGACCCACTTCCAGACGTCCGAATGATTTGAAATTTGGCAGGTGTACATAATTTCGGTGACAATGCATTAAGAATTTTTTTTGTGGAGAAAAAACTCAATATGACGTACAATATGACGTACGAGTTTTGAGATTATGGTCCGATTCGCTTCAAAATTGGTATCCAAGGGTTTTTGTGGTCGGAGATTATGATTCTTTGAAATTGAAAAATTCGAGATGACGACTCCAAGATGGCGGCCGAGTTTTGTGATTATGGTCTGATTCTATTCAAAATTGGTATGTGGGGGTTTTTGGGGTCGAATATTATGATTCTTTTGTGAAAATTGGAAAAATTCAAGAATGGCGGCCGAGTTTTGTGATTATGGTCTGATTCTATTAAATTGGTATGTGGGGTTTTTGGGGTCGAATATTATGATTTTTTGTAAAATTGGAAAATTCAAGATGGCGGCCGAGTTTTGTGATTATGGTCTGATTCTATTCAAAATTGGTATGTGGGGGTTTTTGGGGTCGGAGATTATGATTACCTATTTTGATAAGATCATTCCATTTTTTAATTTTCAAAAAAATAATAAAAATAATAGTTTAAAAAAAACTAAAAAAACACGCTTTCATTAATAAACCACACTAAAAAGTAGGAAATAAATGATAGTTTGAAAAAACTAAAAAACACACTTTTATAGAAAACCAGACTAAAAAAATAGAAAATAAGAAAAAAAAAAGCGTGGGGTGCATGGTATCAATAATTATATAGTACATTACACACCAAGGCGATACCAAGTCACATCTTCTAAGTTGGTGGGGGAAAATCCATTAAAAAAAAGGTGGAAAACTAGAATACAAAATCGACCTGCCCAAGTTTCACCTCCGAAAATGATTTACTAGTAAGATTATGGAGCGTTTCCACACATAAAAAAAGAACGCACTGTATACATATTGTAACGAATTTTTCGTTACTTCCTTATACATCAATTTCTAATAATTTTTTCGGTTATTTTTACGGTGGTGCGAGTCAGTAGTCACTGCTCAGGTCGTAAACTGCGATACTGCGATCTTTATTATCGATTCTTGAAAATGTGATGATGACAGTTCGTATTTCATGGCAAGTTGAGCATTTGTTTTTTCCATAAGTGTTTTTAAATAGAGAAAAAACCGAGATTGGTTTGGGAAAAAACAGGTGAAGTGGTGATTTGGTCGAACCGAAAGAATTATCGTTCTCTTTCCTCGATTGAACCTCGACATAGGCAGGTGTGCGAAGTGAATTGATTCTGGTACGTTACGATTTTCAAATTGAATGGCTTATCACTCTTGATATTGCTGGAGTATAATTATTTCCTCATTTTGCAATCTATGTTGTAGTTGATTTACATATTTTTCTGCTTTTAATATGCTTGTAATATTCGAATTCTTGGAGGTACTGCATGGTTATTGTTGAAGGTCAAGTATAGATTCTATACTGTCAGATTTTCGTCACCTTTGGAATTATCAGTTGATTTACGATTGAATTATCGACATATTATTTTATATCTTACATATTGGCTACTTCCAATCAAGGTTGATTTGGGTCTTGGATTCAAGTGAAGGAAAAACAAAAAATATATTTCGGCCATTTTGGCAAGCATTTACCGCATTCGAGCTATTGCACATGTCTATTAAACATTAAACATTAAAGAATATTGCTTTAAAATACTATATTTTTCCTCTGGCAAACTTTGGAGAATTTTTTCCTTAAAATACTATATTTATTCTTTTCTGGTAAAGTCTCAAGGAAGTTTTTATATTTCCTTTTTAATATATTTACTCATTCAAATTTTTTTGGACTCTTCTGGTACATTTAATCACCTTATCAAAGATTACTTTGTTTCAAAATTCAACTGAATTTTGAAACAACGTTTTGGGTGAGGTTTGTTTTGTTCTGTTTTGAATTTTGCTCATTGTTAATTTTTTTAAATAATTGAAATTAACTTGGAAATTCAAAACCAGAATAGCATATTTTATTGCTACTTTATTTTTTCTTTCACTGTAATCTTCCAGTCTTATATATGGACTGAGGCATTTTTTTTATGCTATCATTTGCATCTATCTTTTGACTCTAGATTAAAACTTGAGGTTCAAAGGATATCCTTCGTTCTCCCCCATTTTGTACAATTTTTGATTCCTATCATCTTCTTCGCATGATATATACCACGGAGTGAAGCCAACTACAGAGAATGAAGGACTGGTACTCTAGGAGGTCATATAGCTCGTCAAATTCAGCCTGGTTCGTGAAGATAAAACCAATTCACGCCAACAAGAGGAGGTCTAAAACCAACAGATACCCACCCGAGACCAGATTCGTCGTCGTACCGCTGAGACCAGATTTGTCGTCGAACCGCTGAGACCATCTTCGTCTAAACCAGCCTTTTTCATCTCCCTCCATTGAAGACCTCCGCAGGTATATACTGTATCACCATCGTCTAGAGGAATCTTTGTAAATGTTCAAATTTTATCGGAGTCTAAATTGGCTATGTATATTTAATTTTTGAATTTTTTTTCTTTTTTCATTGAATTTTTTTCTACTCTCCAAGTAACATTGTTCAAAGCTTTTTTTATAAATTCTCATATTATCAATATTCAGTCACTGTTAAGATTCTTAGTCTGGAATGAATTTGTTAAGTTGATTTCCTGCATATTTATTTGCCTTCCCATATAAGCTAGGTGACATTTATTCAGTAAATGTTTGTTTATCTTTGGCTTTTGTCTTTAGCAAGCCAACTCTTGAACTAGTCAAGTTAATTGTTGTATAATTTTTTTAGTGGCCCAATTTGACAAACTAGGAAAAGTCATCAATTGAACCTTACTCACGACCTAACCGTATCAATCTGAGCAGCCTATCAGCAAAGTGATTTCACCTTCTTAAATTTGAATCAGATATAGAAAATAAAGGGTGTTACAATCTTTAGATTTTTTTTTAACTTTTCTGGAATGATGGCTGATATTCCGATATTCCATGCCTCTTCCAAGTCCGTATTTTCGCTTAGTCCACATGATTACTACCTCAAAAGCTTCTTTCGTTGGATACTTTACAAGATGCATACCAAATTGACCTTGACACTCCAAATGAGTAACTTTGAACTCACCTAATGAGAGATACTAATGAATGAAACGGCTAGAATTATTAGGAATTTTTTTGAGAATTTTTGACAATAACATCCCCACACTCCCAAAATTGAGTACCACTGAAAAACATTTTCAAAGAGCTTTCCAATGGCGTATCACACATTTAAACTTTTGAAGTGGGAGTTGATGAGGTGAGAGTATCAACATTCGCTCATATGCATTTTTGGTTCTACAGACCTTACCTCGGTTACTTTTTATCATTTCCGAGAAACTCTCACGGACAACTTTTAAAGTTGACACAATGTATAGTGTAAGGGATCTGATTTCTACAACTTCCCTGATTCACCCCACTTTCAATCTCCTCTGAGCAATGTTCATGAATTCAAACGGTATCACAATCAACAAAGGCTTCACTTCCTTTGTTGTAACTTCCGTAGAGATCCCCGATTTTCATTAAATTTCACATCAAAGTCGATATCGATGATTGACTTAGTCGAACTTTCGAGTTATTACATTTTTGGAAATACTTGTGCTTTGATTTCCTGGTTCAAAATAACTCCGATCGCAAATTCAATACGCAAAAAAGCATACGAGGAGAACAGTTGTGAAAGTTTCGATATTCACTGATACTTAACATATGCGGAGTATTGGAATAATTCTTTCATGAACTACCCTACATCAATTTTCACTTTTAATATCACAAGAGCTCGAATTATTTCCGGATTTTTTTTGTGGCCGCGAATGTTTTGGAAATTCATCGAGTCGAAAACGAGGGATATATGTATAATTATTACATGTCCTGACGAACTGACTCACTGATTGACTGATATACGATCAATGCCCAGACCAAACCGCTGGTACTCAGAGCAGAAATTTTGGCAGCATATATTTTTGATATTCCATCCCTAAAGGGGTGAAAAGGTGGGTGAGAAGGGGGGGTGAAAGTACAGTTGGTTTTGAAATTAAAGTTATGGAAATCAGTATTTGGGCTCTTCTTCACAAATGAAGATAAATGTTTCAGGGTTTCTGAAAATTCAACTCTAAAGGGTTCAAACGGGGGTTGAGAGTCTGTATTTATGAATAATAAACCAACTATTGCCGAGAAACAATCTCAAAAAAACTAGTTTAAAAACCTAATATACTCTTGAATTTGGACATAATTCACCTAAATTCTCAAAGTATAATAAAAAATAGAGATGAAATCGAAGAGAGTATAAGTTGCTATAAGCCAAAATTAATACTACTTAGTGGAAAAAAATGTTATTGAAGATAGTGAAATGAAAATTGGAAACTATAATCATGTTCGGTGCAATTCAGTAAGTAGGCATACGGGAGGTGTTATAATTTATGTGAATTATAGTTATACCTTCACAATATATAAAACATTTAAACTAAGAGATAATTATTGGAGTAAAGTATTGAAAATTAATTTTATATCTGCAATATATCTGATTGGATGTTTGTACCACTCACCCTCAAGTTCTGAAGCCACATTCATCGGAGATCTTGAAGAAATGTTTGATGTTTTATTTTGTACTAAATACCATTGTGTGTTGGTTGGCGATTTTAATATTGATTGGTTGGCTGATTCGTTTAATGGTAAAAAAATTAAAAATCTTTTTTCTGCTTATGGTATTTTGCAAAGTGTCACAGAACCAACGCGAGTTACGGATATTAGTAAATCATTGATTGATTACGTGATAACCAGTATCGATGAAAATAATATAGTGGCTGAAGTACATGACTGTTCAAAAATAACAGATCACTCTATCATTTCAGTCAATTTATATAATGGAACGAGTGTTAATATAAACTTCGGGAAATTTAGAAAAATCAAAAGTTGAGAGGTGTCAAGGGACACCTGGATGGAATAAAGTTTCTTTCGATTAATTAGTGAAGGAATTGTGATGAAATTTTTTTTTTTAAATTAATAATGTTTTTTTTTATTATTAACAAATATAATGTAATATAAACTCAATCAGTAGGCTCAACTTTAGTACATACGCATTGATATTGTAATAATAAAATATAATTTGCTTTTAAATTTATTAAAGTCATGACGCGTACACTTGCTAAACACACAATAATGGAGAGATTATAACGCGTATGACTTGGTTAGCACAATAATAAAGAGAGGTTATAATGCGTACTTGCTAAAAATACATAAGCATTTATTATTGTCTGTATAAAATCTCGACTTACCTAACTCCATCAGCAATATCCGGAACTTGTGCAGAAACACTGTCAGGATTCATTATTGTTATTATTTTTTATTATTTATTATGTACAAAAAACCTGTATACACTCAACAAAAATAATCGCCGCGACACCACACTGTTCAATGCGCAATAGAAAGACGAAACAAAAATAACTGGCATGCTTTATATGAGAGAGAGAGAGACACAGACAGAGAAACACGTGCACGCCGCACGGCTTACAACTACAGCAAAAAGTGTCGTTACAACTTTTGGTCTTAATTTATTCCGTCTAGCCCCCTTTCGTTCCAATAATGAAAATTTAGACAGTATTAAAACCAGTCTTTCAATACACAACTTTAATTTACCTCTTGTTGACGTTGACACAATTTACCATGGAATTCTGGAGACATGTGAAACTGTAATTAATAGTATTGCCCCTATTGAAAAATGTAAGTACCGACCTAAATTACCTTGGTTTGACTATGAGATATATGATTCAATCAAGAGACGAGATAGAGCATACAAAGATTTTAAATCATGTAGTAACAGTAATAAATTTTCAGGCTATTGAGAAATGATGTTGTCAATCTTTTAAAGCAAAAAAAAGAACTATATTATTTTTACAATATTGACAGATCTAGACATAATCCCAAAGAAATGTGGAGAACCTTGAAGAAACTGGTTAACAATAAGGGCCAATATGTCTTCAATTGCATATGCTTTGATTCTAATGTGAATAAAAAAATGGTAACGAATAGTGCAGAAATAGCTTGTAGTTTCAATAATTATTTTGTGGATAGTTTTAATGATATTTTACAAAATATTAGCATCACGGAACGTTGGCATAATGTAAACAATAATTTATATTTCAAATTCGAAAACTTCGAAATGCTCTCTATGCAAGAGTTGCGAAAAATAATTAGTAGCTCAGACAATAAATTTTCTGTATTTGAAACGCTAAATTGTAAAATGATCAAAGAAGTATTTGAAACCATTGGTCATATTATACTGAATTTAATTAATACATCTCTGCACACAGGAATAATACCCCACTTGTTGAAAAGTAGTACTGTTATTCCTTTTCCAAAAATAGCTAACACCAATAAAGCCGATGAATTTCGTCCCCTTAATACTTTGCCCCAAATTGAAAAAATCTTGGGAGTTGCGGTCTATGACCAGTTATCACAACACGTCACTAAAAATTCAATTTTAATAGATAATCAATCGTGTTTCCGAAAAAAATTCTCATATGAAACAGTATTACAGCTCACAATATGTAATATTAAAACTAACTTATAGCCAGAAATATGTTATTGCTGTATTTTTGGACCTAAAGAGAGCGTTTGAGACAATTGATAGAGGAATTATGTTGTTGAAATTGAAACAGTATGGGATTGATGGAAATGTGTTAGAGTGGTTCAGTGATTATCAAAAGAAAAAAGATACAGAAATTCCGTTTTCAAGATACACTATCCAACGAAATAGATATTGATGTGGGTGTCCCTCAGGGTAGCGTACTGGGCCCCTCTTCTTTTTGTTTTATATCTGAACGATATTGGACTTTTCGTTGAATCGGAGTTCATAAACCTCTTTGCTGATGATACGTTGCTTTGTTGTGGTGATATGAAACTAGATAGAGCTATTCATAAAATGAACACGATTTTAGAAACTGTGGATGGGTATTTATGCACCAACAAATTCAAGTTAAACGTAACAAAAACAAAAGCAATGATCTTCACCACAAAATATAAATATAGTTGCCTAGACATTAACGTTATAAACCTCAGAATGAATAATGAAAAAATGGAAATTGTGTCAACGGTCAAATACCTTGGTTTTCAACTGAACAATTTCTTGAATTTTGAATATATTCATAAAAAAATATCAAAAAGACTATATTTCTTCAGTAGAATAGCACAACATTTGTCAATACAGTCCAAAGTTACAGTTTACAATACTATCATTCAACCACACTTTGATTATTGTGCGTCTATATCATCCTTATTCAGCCTCAATAAATTAAATATGTTTCAAAAACTACAAAATCGAGGGATGAGGGTAATCTTGAAAACAAAGCGCCTTACTCCCGTAAAAAGTATGCTTGATTGTTTAAATTTGTTGTCAGTTGAAAGAAGACTCTACTACTTCACAATGATTCTAGTATTCGAAATTGTAAATGGTATGGCACCTGAATATATTAAACAGTACCTCAATTAGGATAAAAACATTCATACTTACAACACTAGAAATATAAATAATATACAAATAAACAGAACGGCAGTCAGAAGTACCATGAACTCATTATTTTTTAAAGGTTTCCAAAGATTCAATGAATTATCTGAAGTATTAAAAATTAACCAATTTGGAAATTTTTAAAACAGCACTAAAAGAATTTGTAAAAAATTAATAAATATAAAATATGTGAAAGAATTAAATGCTGCAATAGTGATAGAAACTCCAATTGTATGAGTATTATTATAGGTATAGTTCATTTTTATTATTCATATATTATTTTCAATCATACGATTTCACTATTTTATTGGTCGATATAAGCAATCTATAACCAAACCAAATATGTGTATTGTAATAATTATATAATTTATCTATCTTCATGTTACCTTAAATTTTTGAATGTATGACTGCTATTCTTTTAGGACTATTCTTATAAATATTTTTCACTCATAGTTATGTATATTAGGTTTCCTATTTCAAATAAAGATGTATTATTATATAGTTAGTTTTCAAGTTATGGTTATAAAAATTGGCATTTGAAGTTTTTGATACATGTAGAAGAAATATGTGTTTCAGTATTTCTATAAATTCAACCAAGTTTGTAATGAATGTACAGTTAGTTTTCAAATTAGGGTAATGAAAATAAGTATTTTAGGTCCTTGTAAGGGATGAAGAAATCCAGGTTTCAGTGTTTTCATAAATACAACCCCTAGGGGGGTGAAAGTTTGTGTGAGAGTTCTGTTAGTTTGAAAGTTAAGGTCATAAAAATTGGTTTTCGAGGTCTTTCTTACAAATAAAGAAATACGCGTTTCAGTATTTTCATAAATTCCGTCCGCAAAGGGGTGAGTGAATTTGTAACGGTCGTCACAAAAAAAAACAATGTTCAACGCGGGCGAAGTCGCTGGTACCAGCTAGTTATAGTATATAACATATTATAGTTAAATTATGGTGGATAAGTTCGTATTTTGAACGTAATCCAAATCAAGTAGGTAGCCATCAATAGATTTTAGCCACTAAAAATAAAAACTTTTTAACACAAAATAAAACCGACGAAATGAAAAACTGAAAAACAAAGAACTAAATGAACCTTTTTAGTCTTAAATACTAATGTAGGTAACTAATTTTGAATCGGCGCCAAACAAACAATCAACGAATTTGGATTACTTTAAATAAATGATCAAAACAAAATAACAAAAATGCAACGTGAAATCTCCAGCCCTCCGCACGACCACTCACAAAGACGTGCTCTCACATGTTCGAGAAGCTGTCTCGCTGATATTGACTCCAAGAATGTTCGGGACGCTAAACATGTTCATTTTATATTTTGCTTTTCAGTTTCTGTTTTCGTCGGTTTGATTTTTTATTGAAAAGTTTTCATTTAGTTTTTAATTCGTATAATTCTGTTAGAATGATTTATGTTGAAAGACATTGAATTAATAATTGAAAATGATTGAATAATTCAAATTCGTACATTTATTTGAATCTATATCGATGCATATACAGTGCTTTCCTTCAATGTCCCCTCCCCCTTTTATTTTTTGAACGGGTCAACTCAAAAAATTTAAACTTGGGATAATTAAATTGATGCATGAACACTATATTTTGGAGTAAAATTGACAGACTTTCAAAATGGCGACTGGGCGCCACCTGGGAAAAAAAAGGTTAAATCAACTTGAGACACATTCTTTTGAAGCTCCTGATGAATACTTCACAACCCTAGAATATAAAGTCAATATCTTCACCTACTACAAAATGGCGCAACATTTAATAATTGCCTGAATACATCGACGTTCAACTTCATAATTTGAGCAAAGAAGCTGAGTTCAGTTGAGAAGATGCTCGAAATGGTGGCCTTGAACTGCTTGACATAAGAACAGCCTATCCGATATTTCACGCCGAACATTTTCGAGCACAGTAACGTCGATATTTCTACAAATATTTATTATTCTCTGCCGCATACCCAATATTGAAGCAGGTTCAGTTTCGTACAGCTTTTGCTTCAAATAGCCCCATAAAAAAAAGACTACAGGTGTCAAATCTGGCGAGCGGGCTGGCCATTCCGTAGGACCTCGACGGGCCAATCCAACGACCGGGGAAAGTATTATCCAAATAGTTTTTTACTTGTCCGTAGTAATGTGGTGGTGCTCCATCTTGTTGGAATACAATATCCATATCGAATTCATTAGAATTCGCTTCGACGATTTCGGTGATTATAGGGTCAACAGTATTTTCCTTGTTCCCTGTTAAATTTTGTCCAATGAATAGAGGTCCTACAATATGATTTCCCAATATTCCTGCCCAGACGTTAATTTTTTCTGGATATTGAGTACGAGTTTCCCGGAAAATGTGAGGGTTGGTGTCACTCCAATAACGGCAATTTTGTCTGTGAACCTTGCCGTTGAGATGAAATGTGAATTCATCACTGAAACAAATATTGTGGAGATAGGTAGGATGCCTTGCAATGGTTTCCGTCATAATTTCGCAGAATTCTGTTCTTCGATCAGGGTCATCTTCAGTTAACTGGTGTACCATTTCAATTGTGTATGGATGATACTTATTCCTTCCCAAAAGTCTCCACACAGTAGAAGGACACACCTCACAAACATTCGCGACGGAGGAAGTAGACTGTTGAGGATTTACTATCATCTCACCAATTATTTGAACTTGCTGTTCTTCCGGAATGGACGGATGACCTGTGGGCTTTTTGTTCTGTACACTACCGGTAGTTGTAAATTTGGTTACAAGTTCCCTTAAATATTTTATACAGATAGGACGATTCGGGAAACGATCAATGAAAATTCTTTCGGTTTCGTGAAAGTTACGCGTTGCACCGTAAATTAAAATCGCTTCGATTTTTCCTTTCAATGGACGAGAATTGACCATTTTAGAGATAGTTCACGTGGTACCTATTTACTAGTTAAACCGAAAACTAAATGAGAATATTTTAACTGAACAATGATGTTCGTTGTCGTACTGACATTTCTTGTCATTTTTGTTTGATCAAAAAATAACCTATCAAGCCTTATCGGGTTGTTGGGATAGCCATATGGCAGAGAAAAACAAATATTTCTAGATGTATCGATATTTATGTGTTTGTATTCAGGTAATTATTAAATGTTCCGCCATCTTGTAGTAGGTGAAGATATTGACTTTATATTCCAGGGTTGTGAAGTAATATAGTATTCATGCATCAATTTCATCATCCCATGTTTCAATTTTTTGAGTTGACTCGTTCAAAAAATAAAGGGGGGGGACATTAAAGAAAAACACTGTATAATCGACTGTTCTCTGTTAGTACTCAAGGCTTGTGAATAACAGGTTCTTTAATTTGCCCGAAGACAAAATACCTGATCAATAATCAACTCTGGAGTATGGAGAGATTCAAAGCCGAATGATTGAATGCGAATAATTCCAACCCTGTTCAAAATCAAAACTATGATCGGCCAAAAGATGAACTTTGCGCAATCCTGGTATTTGTACTGTTCACTCCTTTTGACATGCCATTAACGTTCAGTCTGCAGAAATATTTTCGTGAATCATTCGAATTGGGGTCCGATTCGGTCGATCAACGCTGAATGTTCAGATTCAGAGGCCGAACAAACAACATGGGCACTTCGAAGGAATGTTTGCTCCAGACATTGTGCTCTAAGCAAACACTGAGCTGTCCAAATTCGTAGCGATATTTATCTTGAGAATTGGGGACTTTCGTCTTGAGAGTTGGTGCTTTCGGCTCGAAGTCAAATAGGCTAGTCCTTTGATAGAACAGTCAAACATAAATACTCGGTCGCAAGAATGGGTAGTTAGCGACTGCTGAACTTTGAAATCACATAGAAACGAAAGAGGTCGAAAGTTCCGTGTGGAAAAAATTATTCAGGTGAATTTAGCTGAAATGAGAAATATTACCCATGTGTTTAGTCAATGATGGTAGAATTTTATCGAAAGAATTATATCAATTCTACAGTGAACAAGTTCAAGAACTATGTTGAACTTACCAAAGAAGATAATATATTGTTGAGATTTTATCAAAACTATTAGGGTTAGAAATAGAAAATATTAAACAAGTTGCTTTGTTAAGGCAGATCAACGTTAGAGGAAATATAACGGAAATTCCTCTTAAGTTGCAAGAGGTAATAACGAAATTACACATGAACTTTCTCGACTATATTTTCGTTACTTTTTAGGCCAGAGAGAATCGTCATGCCATGGCGAAAGCGTTGTATTCTAGAACTTTCGCATGGCTAATAAATCATATAAACAATTGTACAAATCCGCGACAGGATTCGACGAGATTTCAAGGCGTTTTAGATAACTTTGGATTCGAAAACTTTATATCATATAATAATTATCAATAACGAATAAAGTTATTATTATATCCATCCATTTTTATTACAAGCATTTATTTAACCCATTAATGCCCAGAACCTTTTTTTCGTAAAATTTCTTTTTTTTTAATTGTGCAAATTATACATATTATTGAGATAATAATAATAATAATAATAATAATGTTTATTTGCACAATAATTGACAATACATATACAATGTAGCAAATAAACAAGACGAATCTGCAAAGCCTAATGGCTGTGTGCAGAGTGAGTATTCACTTTAATAAAATAAAAATTGTATTAATGATTTAATGATTTATGTTACCTATATCTACTGCAATCAATATTAAAACCTCACAATACTACTACAGTAATAATTGGAAAGTGAATAAAATGTAATAATAATAATAATTCATATACCTTTTGATTCATAGCATAGATGTAGGTAACAGGATGAAGGGGCATACATTGTTTGCCCTACAATAGATGAAGATCTGTACGTAGGGCATGACAGGGTATGTGTGCAGTTAATCCAGACACTTAAAGTAGTAACATATTTAAAAAACACATAATCAATGAGGGTAATAATTATAATATAAGATCTAAAATAGCAATATGTAAGACTAATATTTCTCATGTTGACACACATTAAGACATAGCATATGTACATGCAGATGATCAAGTAGTTGAATCACATAATAAAATAATAAAATGGCCATTAAATTTTTTTTAATTTAATTAATTTCTGTTACATAGTCAACTTTATCATACATACTTGAGGCATATTAGAATAAAATTACATTTGAAAGTGATGACATGTAGTATAAAACTGTAGAAATAAAATAAAATAAAATGGGAAAATTTGTCCAACTATTTTCCAATTATCGCACTATACAATTTAACGTAAGTAATAAACCTACACTAGCTAGAGCCGCGCGTAGGTTCTTCCTTGCCAAAAAGTATGTGTAATTATTTGAACAATTATATATTTTCTTTGTGTATAATCTCAAATTGTATAGAATTGAGATATTAGAAGTCTGTATTTCCGAGATAGGCATTCTATGACAGTAGACTGCTAATGATCTTGAAATTGGTCCAAGTATACATTTTTTCAGTTTTTTTTGTACATATTGCGCGAGTTTATTTCAAATACTTCGTTTTTATGTTTTTCGGGTAGAAAGTTGAACGCTTTGACAGAAAGGTAAGTAAAGCTTCTCTGTCCAATTTTTTTTTGTTGAGAAATGTATTTTCATGAAGTTTCCAGTTTTTTGTCTTGTAGAGTATCTATGATCCACATTTTCAAGAGGAGCTTTGTGAGAATAAAGGTGGAGGATTAGATTGTAAAATAATATTTGACGAATACTCAGGACTTCTGCTTCTGCATATAGAGATTCACTAGAATAAGTGGGGTCTTTACTGAGCATGATTTTCAGAAGGCGCTTTTGTAGATTTTCAAGTTTAGTTAAATGTACACTAGCTGCTCCACCCCATGCTAAAATTCCATATTGCAATCTAGATTCAACAAGTGCCGAGTATATGATTTTCAGGTGGTAAGTGTCCAATATTTTTTTGTAATATTTTAATTTGTATAAGAAGCCCCGAATAGTTTTTGTCACATTATAAATATGTATGTCCCATCTGAGATGGTTATCTATGGTTACACCCAAGTATTTGATATCATTTCTAGATTCTATTGATATGTTACTATTTTTAATATTCAAGAGTGTGTATGGTGGCAGATTACTTTTGTATGATGTAAATGGGATGAAATTTGTTCTGTCTGTATTAATCGTTAGTAATCTGTGATTAAATAATGTCAGAATTTGAGATAGGTCACTTTCTGCCTTTATTCTCAAATCATCCCAATTTTCATCCTGATAAAATGTGGCAGTGTCATCTGCATAACTAATTATATCTCCAGATGAAACAGTTAACTTTTGGATAATGTTCTAGAATTCTCAGAATACCCTGATACCATATGGTATCGCTAAGCGTTAGCATTACTACCAGTGGTTACAAAAAATATATTATTATTTTCAGGAAATATAAGAATAAAACACGAATATTTGAGAAAGACCAGCTCCGAAGGGCAACTAAGAAATCTACTAGTATTGGGAGTGATATTGTGGAAATGGCGTATGAAAAATCAATAAGTTTAATATACAGGGTGTTTCATAATTGAATGGTGATCCTAGAGGGCGATAATCCTTCGATGATTTAAAGAAAAATTCTTCTTATGAACATAGGTCAGCAACCGCTTCATTTCTGAGATACAGGATGGTGAAATTTAACAAAAAAATCAGTTCTCCCCCAATATCTCTGAAACCTTTTTGGATATTTTTTTCAATTTTGGTACATGCAAAGTACGTATGAAAATATTTTTTTCCATGATGAAGAATTTCTTAATTTTCATCAGTGGCGTCCCTGTTAACATTCCCTGTCATATTTTTGATACGCCAGTGTCTTTTTTCCAAATAAATATTATTTTTATAATTGTCCTCTATCTTCTCAAAGAAATGGTCTCATGCCTTTTTTTCGTCCGGCGGAAGGTTTTCGATTTAGAAAATAAAATACATTAATTTGCTTGTTCCTATTAGAGTTTTTCTCTTAGTCTTAATTTCACAATTGTGGTAACCAAAGGATCTATGCTAGATTTTTAAAATTTTACGGTAACTATTATTTAGTTTTTGTAATAAATACGCATAAAAATAAATTTTTTATTTTTAAAAACATAACTATTATTAACAATAAATACCAAAATAAAATTAACTGTTCAAAATGTCCACCTCCTGCAAGTATGCAGCCCTCCTTCTCATTGACTAGCGTACTCTTTGGAAAATTCCTGGAGTATTCCTTATTGCTTTACAGGAAACTATTACGCGGTTTCGCAATTCTTCCTCAGTTAGAATTGGTTGACTGTACACCAAAGTCTTGAGATGTCCCCAAAGAAAATAATCAAGACTATTCAAGTTTGGGGATCCACCTGGCCATCACTCTGTTTCCCCACGACCTATTCAGCGATTATAAAAGGTTTGTTTTAAATATTCGCGTGCCAGAGCATTGAAATGAGCAGGGGCACCATCGTGCATAAGCCACATGCGATTTCGCATTAAAATAGAGACATCTTCCAACAGAATTGCCAAATCATCTCCAAGAAATCGGCGATAATTATGTCCATTTAATCTGCGTGGTGAAAAATAAGGTCCAATAATTCCAGACCAGACATTTAATGAGAACTGCTCCTATTGATGAGATTCCACGATTGCATGCGGATATTCCTCGTCCCAAAAATTATTATTATGAAAATTTCTGATCCTGTTTTTAGTAAAACTAGCTTCGTCCGTGAATATAATTTCCCTGCCTCGTACTTATTTCAGGATTTTCGTCAACTGAATTTAAAACAGCTACCTCAATTGCTGGAGTTCTTGCAGTCCGATGTGCTCCTTTCAAGTGATGATTTAGCTAAAAATGTATTTTTATGCGTACTTTGCATTTAATTGAATTGAAAAAAAAAGCCAAAGCGGTTTTAGAGATATTGGGAAAGAACTTATTTTTTTGTTGAATTTTAACATCCTGAATCTCAGAAATGAAGCGGTTGCGGAGCTCTGTTAATATGAAGAATTTTTCTTAAAATCATCCAAGGATTATTTCCCCTTAGGATCAGCATTCAATTATGAAACACCCTGTATACTCACTTCAGTTCTGAATCGCCGTAAATCCTGAGACTCGACAACATTTTCCATGCTCAGAAAAATATCGAATTAGTGCTAAATCACAGAGTTTAATCTTATCCTCAAAACTGCAGTTATCAGACAAATTTCAGCACATTGAGAAATAATTATCAATAATGAATAAAGTTATTATTATATCCCTCCATTCCAAGCATTCATTTAACCCATTAACGCCCAGAAACTTTTTTTCGTAAAATTTTTTTTTTCTTTGAAAATCATGCAAATTATACATACACTGTGTTCGTAAAGTATGGAACAAATTTATTTTTAGCTAAACAGGTCATTTAAAGAAATAATCCTGAAACACGTCGATTTTTGATGTTAATTTACCGTATTTTGAAATAATAATCTGATATACAGGGTGAATTACGTTCGAGTAATGACGTCACCGTCATTTTTTTTAAATGGAACACCCCCATTTTGTCTCAATTTTCGGATTACTCTAGCTGAGCTGATTCCAAAAATGTATCACATGTTGTTTCCAATTGGTACAGGGTGGACAAAAATACAATAGTTTTGTGTGTGCTCATAAAGTAACGCGTAACATTCTTTATTAGGTAAATTAACAATATCATCAAGAATACTTATTGTCTAGCGGACAGAATATGCTGGAATACATGACTTTATAGATGTTCGAACTGCAGCCCTTGCTGTATTTGACAGTAACCCAAACGGTGTACAAATTCTTGTTGAACCTTGTGTATGATTTCTTGCGTAATGTTGTTTATTTCTGTTCGAATTTTCTCTTGTACATCTGCAATATTTGCTGGTTTCGTTTTATAAATAATATTCCTCAGATGGCCCCACAGAAAATAATCCAAAGGATTTAAATCTGGTGACCTCGCTGGCCATTCAGTGGGTCCACGTCTACCAATCCACCTGTTCGGGAAAATTTCATCTGGGTACCTTCTAACATCTACATAATGTGGAGGTGCACCATCCTGTTGAAACCATAAACTTCCATCAAAACCTCCAGGATTACGTCTGCTGGGAAACAAATTACGTAAAGTAGGTACGAGATACCCCCTTAAAAACTCAAGGTACGTTTAAATTACCTTCGAAAAAGTAGGGTCCCATACATTTACCTTTTGAGGGTATTGTGTATGATGCTCACGCATCCAGTGGGGTTTTTTTTTGCCCAGTATCTACAATTCTGACGGTTAACCTCACCATTTAACATGAAAGTGGACTCATCAGAAAAAATAATGTTTTGTATCAAGAGAGGGTCTCGGTGACATTTATCCATCATTTCTTCGCAAAATTGGAGTCTTCTATCGGATCATCTTCGTTTAATTCTTGCACAAGTTTGATTTTATAAGGATGCCATTTTTCAAGCTTCAATAGTTTGTGTACCGTTGTTTTGCTAACACCGATATAGCGACTAACTTTACGAACAGAAGTGTGCGCATCTTCTTCAAAACTCAGTAAAACATCTAATGCTGTATCAGCATTTGCAGGGGGACGACCTGATTTGCGTACATTTTCAACATTACCAATTTCTCGAAATTTCGTTTCAATCTTACTGACTGTTGAACGCGTTATAGGTCTTTCTGGATATTTATCATTAAACAAATTGCACACTTCCATCTGAGTTCGCGATCTGTCTCCATACCCAATCATCATAAGTATTTCAATTCTTTGTTTTACACTTAACTCCATTTCTACTTCCAATTAAATCTAAGCAATCATTCGAATATTCACGAATACCAAAAATATTGTAGTACTAAACTGTCACTGAACATCAATAAATGACTAAACAATTAATGACATTTCCCAAAAAAGTAGACGACTATGTTTTTTATAAATAAATAAGAAATATTTTTTGTCATATTCTGTCTGCTAGACCACAAGTACCAAACATGTTTGGAAACAGCTCATTTTTATTACTCTAAACATGTAGCAAACTACGGGGTGTTACATTTAAACCAATTGCCGCTAGACAATAAGTATTTTTGATGATATTGTTAATTTACCTAATAAAGAATGTTACGCGTTACTTTATGAGCACACACAAAACTATTGTATTTTTGTCCACCCTGTACCAATTGGAATCAACATGTGATACATTTTTGGAATCAGCTCAGCTAGAGTAATCCGAAAATTGAGACAAAATGGGGGTGTTCTATTTAAAAAAAATGACGGTGACGTCATTACTCGAACGTAATTCACCCTGTATATTAGATTATTATTTTAAAATACGGTAAATTAACATAAAAAATCGACGTGTTTCAGGATTATTTCTTAAAATGACCTGTTTAGCTAAAAATGAATTTGTTCCATACTTTACGGACAGTGTATAATTAAGATGAAACAGTTAACTTTTGGATAATATTCCAGAATTCTCAGAATACCCTGATACCATATGGTATCACTGGGCGTTAGCATTACTACCGGTGGTTACAAAAAAAATATAGTATTATTTTCAGGAAATATAAGAATCAAACACGAATATTTGAGAAATTTGTATTTATACTGAAATAATATGTTTATAAAGTATGATATTGTGAAAAACAAGTAATAAATAGGCCTACATCACATTTGGAGCACATCGTTCTTCCGAATGGTTTACAATTTGTACATGCGCAGCGTCGTCTGTTGCATGAAACAATGTAATGGAGCACCCCATCATATCGAGTATCGGACAAAACTAGACGAGGAGAATTGACGTTTTTGTAGGTCCTGGTGTTTTTGAAACCGTATCGTGACAAGTAGACTTGTACAAGTTCCCTCCTAAACTCTAAGTCTGATGTATTGCGTTTATTTATCGAAATATCCAATATCCAAGTAAATATCGACCAATATCATTTTTTTCTACGTATACCGATCCTGTAAGTAGCAGCACCTTCATCCATGAGATCTGTTCCACCCATATTATGGTTATATTTGTTTATACAGTGTTTATACATTGACCATCATATATTTTTTCTCTGTTTGCTAGAAGCTTTTTACCGGCCCGACAGGAGATAAACCTGTACTTGTTGAAGCTCAGTTACAACGGAGTTGTCCAGCCATCGTACAAGAAGAATTACAGAGTTCTTTTCTAATACGTGTTGCATTGTACCAAGACTCATTTTGCGAATAGTTTTTTGTCAGGTAAAGGTTTCTCATTAACAATTTTTCCAGTTGAAGGCATAGTTTCATTTGTGTGTATTTTTTCCTCAGAATTTCTCAATTTGAAAGAGATCCGATAACAAACGGATCACCACATATCATATGTTTATTTTGTGAACTGGGTTGTTTTTATTGGATTGATGGATTTTTTCCCCAATGAAAAGTCCTAGTTAACCTCTTCTCAGGTCTGGTTTTTTCAGCCTTCCGCTTCTAGTTTCTTCAAGCAATTAAATTTCCGTTCTTTTGAATTGTTGTAGTAGCCTATACTTTTTTCAAAACATCTCTGACGTGAAAAATTATGAAGTTATCATGTGGTTTTTGATTGGCTCATTTGTATTATTGCCTGGTTTGACCTCTTACATATCATTACCATAATATTATTCGAAATGCGACCTTAGATTCCCGTCCTATTAGCTATTGTTTTTCTTTAATCTCTTAGACTACATTCTCAAGTTTTTTGGTGATTTTGTTTTGTTCAAATGCAAATGAAAATTTTAATGATGCAAACACTTTTACCTAACAAAACTCATAGCGTAAATATCAATCGTCAAGAGCAAACAGAAATGAAAAATCCACTACAAAAACTGCTCGATATGACCCCCTTCTCTCTCGATACATTCTCGAAGTCTGCCCCTCTGTACTTGATATATCATTCCAGCATCGTTTCGTATGGCTTCACAATGTAATGTTATTCTATTCAACAAGTCATCTCTTGTGTGAAAAGGTGTTGAGACGCACCACAGAAAAAATCCAATGGATTTAAATCCGGAGACCGCGCTGGCCATGAATATGGCCCTTTTCTACCAATCCATTGGGAAAAATATAGTTCAGATGGTCCCGCAAAATTGAACCAAAATTAGGAGGAGCGCCATCATGCATAAACCACATATCTATTCCGGTTTAAAATGGGACATGTTCCAAAAGCCCATTCAAATAATTCTGAATGAACTCCAAATAACGTTCTCCATTCAATCGATCATATAGAACGAATGGTCCTATAAGATGGTCTCCTATAATACCTGTCCAAACATTCAATTCTGTTGGTGTTTAGTTTGCAACATACCATGGGGATTTTTTTCGATCCGTTTGTAAAGTTTGTGAGAGTTGATAACACCATCTCTACTGAAACCTGATTCATCAGTGAATAAAATTCGTTTAATAAAAGTCATATTCTCTCTTCGTTTACCCATGAAGCAATTGGTGCCATGGATGTACCTTCTGTATGTGATATGGGTGATGCTGTGAATACGGGATTTTGATGTATGGAATTGTTCTGATAGATTCCCTTTGCTCATGGAAGGATCATCAGCGACAGCTTCGTAAATATTTTCTTTCTATAAAAAGGTACGTACAGTCCTAGGAGGACCATCACCTACCTGTTTTGGCACAAGTACACCCATAATATCGAAAAAAATCGACTGAATATGCTCAAATGAATTATCCAATAGACATACCTGTCTCCCTCGAGCTGCGATCGACACGCTCGGAAGTTTCTCTTGCCGGTAGCAACCGATTTTGAAAATGCTCGGAATGAAGACAACGGCAATCACTTTTGTGGCTAGTTATTCTAGATTTCGACTGTCTGACTTGTTTGGCCTATATAATTTTTATCGCAAAAAATACATGGTATACTGTGAACAGTATCGTATTTCATCATATGATTAACAATTTAACGAATTATATTTTTCACTCCCAAAATGGAATTGGTTTGAATGAAAATGAAAAATGTATTCTTTCTCATACAATAGTTATATTGATGTGTCTAGTTGGAGATGTTAGTTGCAGTAGCTGAGCCGAAGGTCTCACAAAAAAATGTATTATCGTTATACAGAAAACAAGGAGTGGCGTGAAGTATACCGAAATAAAGCGACGAAGTAAAAAAAGAGGGTTAATAAAAACATCTGAATGAAAGGAGTGAGTGCCAACGTGGACACAAGATAACGAACATACATAGGCGGCACAAGGGGAGGAACAGTCTTTATCGTAAAATGCAAAAAAATCTGTAGAATAAATATTTAAATGAAACTTTCTAATATACCACGTATTTGAAACGAACTATAAAGTATAACATAATTTTTTCTACAACCCTTCAGCGAAAACGTGATTTCCGTCGCAAGGGAGAGAAATTCTCATAACGTTTACTTTCGTTTCTAGTGACGAAAGGTAAATTTATATTTTCAATCATTTCCCGCCCTCGTATAAATGTTTTGATGACTTAAAATCATTAATGAACAAAGACAGGAATCATTTCTATAATTAGAATCCAGTTTTTTTACTTTTGTTCAATCAAAAAGCAAAATAGAATCGTAAAAATACCGTGAGATTCAAAAACAATTCATATCTAGTTGCCTGGTTTCATTAGTTTGACGTTCCTCGTTAATTGTTTAGACTTGTCAGTTTGCACTGAAAGCATTGTTAGTTTTTTAAGCTATTATGATTTCTGATTCGGAAAGTGATTTAGATTTCCCAAATACACCACCAGAAATAGCAAATCAAGCTGGGGAAACCTCTTTGGTTTTATTACCAGTAAAATCTAAGAAGAGATATGAAGAAATATATGCAAAATTCATGGATTGGAGAAATGATAATCACGTAAATTCATTTTCGGAAACTGTGCTGCTTGCGTATTTTGGATGGTTGTAAAAAAAATTAAGTCATCGACGCTATGTTCTATGTATTCGATGTTGAGAACCACTTTATCGATATCAGTAAATATCCCAAATTACGTTCTTTTTTTAAACGAAAATCTGATGGTTACAAAAGTCAAAAGTCTGAAGAGTTTTCTTCCGATGAGATACACACTTTCTTAAAGAATGCACCCGACTCCAAATACTTGATGACTGAGGTAAGTTAATTACTTTATTATTGCGACAAATTCTTAATGATATTGATATTAACGTTTGTATGTAGCCTTAGTTTTTGGAATTTCGAAGGGGCTTGTCGTTGTCAAGAATCAAAAGATTTGACAGTAAATGATGTGAAAGATACCAGCAGTATACTCTTTGTTAAAATACTGTTATACTTAGCTTTGTTAACAGCTTTTGTTATTGTATTGTTTTGATATATATATGAAAGATAGTTGAAGGTTGAGAATGATAAATAATTTCCAGTTTTGGTTTTACAACTTCACTCATTTTCTAATAATTCACTGCATATCTGCAAAAGGTTATGGGCCCAGATCATGAATAATTGTGTGGGATCCCTATTCAACACTGAGTGAAAGAAAAGAAGGAATAGTTCCAGAGGAAAGTTTAAAGGCACGTATCAAGTTTGAAATTGTGACTTTTCTTGTTGTCATTGTCACATTGGTTTTCACTTCCTGAGAAAACTGTGAGGAATAAAATGGACAAATTCAGAAGTCTTAATATTCAAAAGTTCGACGGCAACAACTTCCAGTTATGGAAATTCCAGATGGAAATTATCCTCAGAACAGAAGGTTTACTAGACTTAGTCAACGGAATAACCAAAAAACCCATGGAGATGGTTCAAGAAAGAGAAAGAAAAGAATGGGAAGATCTCAACGCTAAAGCCATGCTTCTCATATCTACTTCAATGGAATTCTCTCAACTCCAGAACATTATGTCATGTGGAAACTCTTCAGAAATGTGGACAAGAATCAAGCTCATACATGAGCAAAGATCTTCCGTTAACAAGGTCATATTGAAACAACAGTTTTTCAATTACCAAATGTCAGCAACAGATACTATCGCACAACACATAAGCAAAATAGAGTCGATGGCCCTAACATTAGCCGATGTGGGAGAAACAGTTTCAAACATTGATAAGATAGCAAAAGTTTTGGGTAGTCTACCTCATAAATATGGATTTTTTGTGACTGCCTGGGACTCTTACGATGAGAACAAGCAGACTTTTGATAATTTGACTGCAAGGCTTCTCAAAGAGGAACTTAGATTAAGTCAAGTAGAAGCAACATCAACTGCATTTGCTGCTGTGAAATTTCACCATAAACGGAACATTCCAACTCTCGATAAAAGCAATGTCAAAAAAGCACAACTAAGAATAGAGAAAAAAATGTTATTTGTTTTTACTGCAGAAAAAAAGGTCACGTAAAATCAGAATGCAGAAAGAGGATCAACAAATATCGTGAAAATAGTCAGGATGAAAAACATAACGACAGTTTCTCATTTCATCATGAAAGAAACCAAGCACTGAGTGCTGAAGAAAAGAATCTTCAGTTTGATGGATGTGAAGATATTTGGTTAGCTGACAGTGCGGCTTCCAAGCACATGACGTCCCATAAAGAATGGTTCAGCGAGCTGAAACCACTTGATTCAAAAATTGCAGTCCAGATTGGTGATAATTCATTTATTCATGCTGAGGGAATTGGCACCATAAGATTAACAGCTGTCGTTAATGATATCAGAGAACCACGCACATTGGAAAACACTTTGTATGTACCACAATTGAAGAAAAACTTGTTTTCTGTGGGAGCAGTTACCAATAAAAACCTGAAAGTTGTTTTCGACAATACCAAGATTGAAGTTAGAAATACTGCAGGTTTAGTTGTCTCTGGAATCAAGCAAACTAATCAGTGTTACAAAATGCTGTTCGAAGTTCCTGAAATTCAGCAGAATAATTTAGCACAAACAAACTCAGTTACACTCTGGCATGAACGATTAGGTCACATTAACTTCCGTTCACTCAAGGAAATGGCTGACAAGGGACAAATCCCTGGGATCAAAATCAGTGGCGTAGATAGTTTCTTTTGCAGCACTTGTCAACATGGAAAACAAATAAGAAAACCTTTCAAAAGTAGTTTACATGTTTCTGAATGGAAACCTGGAGAGTACATCCATTCGGATGTTTGTGGAAAAATATCATATACATCGCTTGGTGGTGCGAGTTTCTTCGTTTTATTCAAAGATGAATGTACATCATATCGCTTCGTATATTTCCTTAAACATAAAAGTGACGTTTTTTCAAAATTCATTGAATTCCAACAAATGATCAAAAGGCAAACTGGAAATAATATCAAGATAGTCAGAAGTGACAACGGAACAGAATACGTCAATCATTCGTTCAAAGATCATTTCAAGAAAGAAGGAATCATTCATGAAACAAGTGCCCCATATACTCCTGAACAAAACGGTAAAGCAGAACGTGACCTTAGATCAATCGTCGAGAGTGCAAGATCTATGCTGACACAGAGTGGACTTCCAATAAATCTCTGGGCAGAAGCTACTAACATGGCAGTATATCTGTTGAATCGTCGTCCATGTAAACCAGATGATTCGAAAACTCCTTATGAAAGGTGGATAGGAAAACAACCTGATCTCAGACATTTGAGAACATTTGGTTCAGAAGCCTTCGTTCTTGTTCCAAAACATCAAAGGCACAAGTTCGACAGAAAATCAACGAAGCAATATCTTGTTGGATATGATGGATACAGTCCGAACTACAGAGTATATGAAACAAATTCAAGAAAAGTCAGTGTAGCGAGAGACGTCAATTTCAATGAAGGTGTCTTCATGAAACAGTCTCCAGTTCCCAATTATATGTCATTTGAAATAGATATGTTCGGAAATGAAAATTATGATTGTGTCCAAATCAACAAAGATGAATGTGAAGTGAGTGAAAATGAAGTTCATGATCAATTGGCACCAGACAGCGATTTCCGAAACAATCATTCGCATCAACATAAGTTGAGGAATCGTGATCTACTTCAACGACCACAGCGGTATGATGAGGTATGTTGTGCTGCCACTATTGATGAACCTCAGACATACGAGGAAGCCATTAAGTGTGATCATAAAGAAAATTGGCAGGAAGCGATGGAAGACGAGATGAAGTCTCTTATTGAAAATTATACATGGGAATTAGAAACATTACCTTCTGATCGCCAAGCAATAGGTTGCAAATGGGTCTACAAAGTTAAATTGAAAGCAGATGGAAAAATTGATAGATTCAAGGCACGGCTTTGCGCAAAAGGGTACTCTCAGAAACCTGGCATAGATTTTACGGATACTTTTTCGCCAGTAATCAGGTTTGAATCCGTTCGAGTACTTTTGGCAATAGCAGCTGTCAAAAATTTGGAGATCCGTCAGTTCGACATCAAAACAGCTTTTCTGAATGGAAGTTTGTCTGAGAGAATTTACATGAAACAACCAAGGGTTTCGATAATGGAAATTCAAATTGGTTTAAACTACAGAAAAGTATATACGGACTCAAGCAGTCACCCCGTTGCTGGAATATGAAATTTACCGAAATTCTCTCCGAATTTGAGTTCAAGCAGTTAGAAGCCGACAAATGTGTGTTTCATGCAAGATTTAGTGATGAAGATATGTTTCTGGCTCTATATGTCGATGATGGACTTGTATTGTGCAAATCTGTGAAGTTAATAGAACTCTTTTTGGAAAAATTGGCTTCAAAATTCGAAATTACAACTTCAAATGGAGAATATTATGTTGGAATCGAGATAAAACGAGACAGGGATGAACAAAGCATATTTCTCAGTCAAAGTGGGTACATAGAAAGAATATTAAACAAGTTCAATATGAAGGAATGTCATCCGAATGCAATTCCTGCTGATCCCAATTCTCTACTAAATTCAGAAGAAATAAACATAGAATGTAATGCACCTTATAGAGAAGCCGTTGGTTGTTTAATGTTCTTAGCAGTAGTATCACGTCCAGATATCATGTTCGCTGTCAGTCAAGCTAGTCGATTCCTTTCTAATCCAAAAAGGGAGCATTGGAGTGCTGTTAAAAGAATACTCAGATACCTAAAAGGTACTCAGACTTTTGGACTAATGTATTGTGCGGAAGAAGTCAACTTGATTGCTTACTCAGATGCTGACTTTGCCGGAGATTTAACTACCAGAAGATCGACAACTGGATATTTGAGTATTATAGCTGGAGCTCCAGTAACCTGGTCATCACATCTACAGAAATGTGTTTCACGATCAACAACTGAATCTGAATATATAGCCGCATCAGATGCAGCACAAGAGATAAGTTGGTTACGTATATTTTTGCGAGAGCTTGGTATCGATATTTTGGAGCCCACAAAACTATTCATGGATAATCAGAGTGCCATTCGTTTAGTCAAGAATACAGAGTATCATAAACGTACCAAGCATATCGACGTGAAATATCACTATATACGAGAACGTGCAGAGGATAATACCCTTATTGTTTGTTATGTTGCATCAGAAGATCAACTTGCTGATATTCTGACAAAGGCCTTACCGAAAGAGAAATTCGTCAAGAATAGGACGTCTCTGTTTATATTTCAAAATACAGTTTACAAAGAGGGGAAGTGTTATACTTAGCTTTGTTAACAGCTTTTGTTATTGTATTGTTTTGATATATATATGAAAGATAGTTGAAGGTTGAGAATGATAAATAATTTCCAGTTTTGGTTTTACAACTTCACTCATTTTCTAATAATTCACTGCATATCTGCAAAAAATACGTAATACAAAAACAAAAGTACCGCGTTCCTTCCACATTTCTGGGTTCTTCTACGATATTTCTAAAATATATATAAACCTCCGTCCACTAGATATGGACAAAATAAATTCATGATTCTTCATTAACTATCAAAACGAAAAGTGTACTAGACAGGTTGTGAGAATAAATAAATTCAGTAAATTTCCTATGAAAATAGCTCAATATTTAAACTTGCCTGATCCCCAAAAATATACTGGGCATTGTTTGCGTAAAAATTCCGCAACGCTATTAGTGGATGCAGGAGGTGATTAACTTCATTTAAAAAATCATGGAGGCTGGAAATCTAGTAACGTTGCGGAGGGATATTTTGATCAATCAGTTAACAGCAAAAATCAAATACAAACCAAAATTTTACAATCCCTATAAAATACAACGCCATCCGATTACTGCACATCTTCATCTGGAGTGACATCAGTTAACAACATAACAGATGTGGCATTGTCTACCTCAATACATGAAAATCTTGATTGTAATACTCCTATAATTTTGAATAATTGCTCGAAATTAACAATTAACCAATATTTAAATCATCAGTAATGTTTAAAGAAATTCTGTTATTTTTGATTTAAAATAAAATATTTGTTCATCGTTCTCTTTCAGCATACTATTATGATATAAACAGGGTTGTAGAAAAATTATAGTGTTTAATTAGTCGAAAAAATTTTTTGAAGCTCGTGAACATTACCAGCCTCGGCTGGTAAACTGTTCTTTCGCATAAAAAAATTTGACTTTCGCCACTTGTAAAACAATATACTATTTTCCTACAGACTTTCCGCACTTGTTGGGAAAATAACTATTTGTTCCGATCAATCAGCCGAAATCTATGGTACCGTTATTTCGAAGGATATTCAACTTGGATTGTAATATGAATGGTATATATGAGAAATGAGAGCCAGCCTAAAAATTTTTCCGTCATTCAGGAAAAAAAAAATCATATCATTATAAAAATACCTCTCTTGAATTTCTCTGTCGACACCCCTTCGTCCTAGTTCAGTGGTAATAAATCGGTAATAAACCGAATATTTTCATCAAGGAATTATTTCACATGTTGATTGAAATACATACGTATACGAATTCCAACACTGATTGTATTTCGAATAGTGGATTGTGTCTGCACCAATATGAATTCACAATATCGCAGTGATTGAATTAACCCATGAATCACGTATCCAAGTTATAATGAAATATTTAAAATTCCATTATGTTGTCAGTGTACTGAAATAATTCAATCATCCTGATCTTTTGCTTGAACATCATTTTTGTGTTTTGTGCATACAATATTCATCGAACTACCATAGTAATATTCGAAATCGGTGGAAAAACTGATTCATTAGGCAGAAGTTTCAAACCCACATCAATAATTGCAAAGTTACTAACAAATCTAAATGAAAAAAAATAGTTTTCTGCAAATAACTCGGACACTATTGAAATTTGAAATATTTTTTTTTATAATTGATCATGAAAAAACCCATGCTGCTGTCACAGTTCCATCCCATTATTGTTTAATTTTCTCGTTATTTTCGATATTCCGTAACCAAATTATTTTAAATTTCCCCTCTCCACATAAAGACTCAACCAATTGCTTCTGTGCCCTAGAATATAAAACATGTATTCGATGCAGACATGGGCTTTCTTCTGTATCTAAAAATATGGGGAATTCAATACCAGAAACCTTTTTTTATCAGGATAAATAATCTCGTTTGGGGGCTCTTTATATAAAAATGCTGCATGCAGTTTATAGCTTTTTACGCTGTTTATGAGACGCTAGGGGATACCACTGTTGTATGTTCTCAATAAAAATTCACGGTCTTGATTCATTAACAAAATCTCATAATCCGATTTTATATTTCGGTTTTTTTATGATTCCAAATATTGAAGCAAACTCTGGAATAAAACGTATTGAAGAATAAAGTACTCAGAATAATGATTCAGGAATATACTATTACCAAATATATAATCACTGCTATATTCTAGAGCCTGGATGTTTTCAGGATATTTAAAACATTTTCAGCAAATCAACCCGGTAATGTTTGTAATTGCTATTAGTTATTTGTGTTTTGTGTTCATTGTAAAGGGCATGTCTTGATATATGATGAACGGTGTGCCAAAGTCGTTGTCCACAAAAACAACACCGACATAAGAACCATATCCTCGAAACATAACACCATAACATAACTCTGGATTCACAAACCATTTCTAGTTGTGACGTATTTTCTGTGGCTAAAGCCAAATCAACCGACGCTCTTGATATGTAGGAATATGCAACACGGGATAGGTATACGGTGAAATCAAATTATCATGGAATCATGGAATATATTAATATTATAAAGATTATCCACACAAGCCGGTGACTTGAACATTATATACATATTCTTCTTTCAATTCTTAACTTCAACGAAACATAATTGATCTAGTTCCTACAGCGAAACAAGAACAAACATAAAAAACAATTACCTACCTCAAATCAATCGATGAATCCCCATTCTTTTCAGAGATTCCATATTCATCCTTCATACACAACACAACAAATTGCAGTTAGGTAATAAATAAAGCATATGTGGAAAAAGAATACCGATAATAATAGACATCTCACATCACACAAACTCAAACTGGCCACCTGCTGCTGCGCGTCCAGGATCAGTGAAACTTCGCAACCCCATCAATCTTTTCATAAAACATTACCTACTGTTCATCTCTACCATTTGTATGGTTGATAACTACGAAGGCGTAGAAGGGCCAACAACAAAATATTAATAAAAACATTTGGAATTGTCACTTTGAATGACAATTGTCACTTTGAATGATCACTTTGAATGACAATTGTCACTTTGAAGTGACAATTGTCACTTTGAACTGACAATTGTCACTTTGAAGTGACAATTGTCACTTTGAACTGACAATTGTCACTTTCAAGTGACAATTGTCACTTCGAACTGACAATTGTCACTTCGAAGTGACAATTGTCCGTTGAAAGTGGCAATCACAAATGTTTTTGTAAGTGACAATTGTCAGTTCAAAGTGACAATTGTCACTTCAAAGTGACAATTGTCAGTTCAAAGTGACAATTGTCAGTTCGAAGTGACAATTGTCACTTCAAAGTGACAATTGTCAGTTCAAAGTGACAATTGTCAATTCGAAGTGACAATTGTCACTTCAAAGTGACAATTGTCAGTTCAAACTGGCAATTCCAAATGTTTCTAAAAATATTTTGTTGTTGGCCCTTCTACGCCTTCGTAGATAACACTAGTTTACAAAATGTAACTTTTTGTCTTTTGCCGGGAATTTTGTGGTTGATAATGTTCACTAATGACATGTTTTTTCCAATTGTATCCTCAAAAGTTTTTGTGCAGCTCACGATACTTTTTTTTATTTTCATAATTTATGCGTATTAATTCGTTAATAACATGCGTACTTCACTGTGTTGATACTATTAACTGAAATGTTTGTGATATAAGTAGTTCATGGAGACGTTGTTCAAACAACCCAAATAAATTTTGCTACATATGTGGAGAATATGTGTTTAATGATTGTAGAAAAGTTATATCACAGTTCGTTAAAAATAACTATTTTCTGTATTTTGGGATGTTCTTGGATATAAATGTCTTGGGCTCCTGTTTGTGTTTGTATATCGCGGGCTGAATATTTAAGATTGTGGAAAAATGGCCAAAGAAGTGCTTCTAAATTTGGAACACCATTTGGCGAGAACCACAAAATCATCTAGATGACTGTTACTTTTGTAGTGTCAACAATTCACTAGTAGCTCGTGACAGAATTATCCTGACGCCATTACATATAGAACTGGGGATTATGAAGCAGTCACTCGACAAAAACGGAAACTGCTTTTCCTACATTTGCCAGAAATTTTTTCAACTCACTATGGAAAAGATTGAAGCCGGTATTTTTGACGGCCCCCAAATTAGACAACTCAAGGAAGATACTCAATTTAGAAATTGTATGACTGAGCTTGAATTAAGTGCTTGGACAGCTTTCGTCTCTGTGATGCGAAACTTTCTCGGAAATAGAAAATCAGAAAATTATATTGAACTTGTAGAGGACCTCCTTCTACAATTGTAAAATAAGGGGTGAAATATGAGCATAAAACTCCACTTCCTCCATATTCACCTGGACAGGTTTCCGGAAAATCTAGGAGATATGAGCGAGGAGTAGGGAGAGCGTATCCATCAAGATTTAGGAGTCATTGAAGAACGTTTTCTGGGATACGAATATGCTGCCTGACTTGCTGATCCCTGATACGCCATTTTCCTAAGTCCATACATATTAGAAGAGCTTTAATGCAAAAGTTTTCAGAACTCAATGAATAATTAAATTTGTTAATAATTTTTTTCTCAGTAAATATATGTTTTTTCCTGTTTAGAACGTAGATATCTGATACTCAAAAACTAGAGCTGATAAAAAAAATTCTACGTATATATTTGGGTTGAGCATATCATATGTAGTCAGCAACAGCACAACATTTTCCGGCAACAGATGTACTGTAAACTAGTGTAATTAGATTTAGTTATGTTAATTTTATGAGATATATAATATGGTGATGTTCAAAATAATATATATTGACAATTCTGTTAATGACAGGAAGACCGTATGTTACATAAAAAGTTTGTTACCAGGAATGAACAACTTTTGATGTAAAGGATAAATTATTCTAGAAAGTGAAATAATTTCTTTACAATAACATATGTTCTCCATATTTTCTCTTTGCATCATTCGCCAAAGAGAACACATATAATATATCTATATCATACAATATCCTCTATCAAATTCAAACTGATCCAATATTTTCCCCCTGCTATAAAGAATATTGTGTGTTTTGGGTCCCTTCACGTTTCAATTTAGCGCAAAGAATCATATCTGGAAAGGATTTCACAAAAGTAGAAACTTTATCCCAACTGCCATCTCTTAACTTTGCCGAAGTGGAAAATGGAATGATCGCATTTTCCGATGATTTCGACATCCCAGTGAGAGTGAAGCCCAAACGATCCGCATTTGCTTGTAACGAAATAAAACTTGAGCATCCAAATTGAACGTAGACGTGGGTTTTCACGAACAATTCCATTTAATTCTTCCACTCCAGAATATTTCCATCCGTTTGAGGAATATAATGTTCATAAAGAAGTTAGAGAATGACTTCATTTTCAAAGCCCAATTTCAAAATGGAATTGTGGCTTTTCAAACTCCAGAACACTGAGAGTAGGGACTTATTATCCAAAATCATTTTTCTTTGAGGCTTAACAAGTTATATAAACCCGAATTAATCCTAAAGGAACTTAAAGGTTGATAGACTGAGTCTATCAAAAAATTAAAATATTTCACTTCCTTTGAAATATTTTCGATAAATCCTCAATAAGCTATATGTGTATATCATACGTTAAACTTCCGTCTAATATTTTTCAATTATTCACAATATTGTTAGATAATTGGAATTGTCGTTTTGTTGACACTTCTGCCTTCTTAACCAGACACCAATAAGAGTTAAGTAACAACCTGGCTACAGTAACCTGGAATTGTATACTGAAAAATGTGTAATTGAGGCAAATTTGTGTTGCATTTTACATTATGTAATATGCTGAAAAAACTTGCAGATGATTTTATGGGGGTTGGAAAGGCTAACTTGCGATTCTGAAGCTGTTTTGCTTTGTGTTGGTATTTATTGAATTATTTAAGGGTGAATTATTGAAAGGATTGTTCATTACACTATTTCAGAAATGCAATGGAAAAATATCTCCTTATTCCTTTGATTATATTAATATATATATATATATATATATATATATATATATATATATATATATATATATATATATATATATATATATATATATATATATATATATAGGGTGCGGCGCCGAAAACAAAACAGATCGAATATCTTCAAGACACATGTGTTGTGAAAAAAATGCAAAAAAACACGTCGATTTGTAAGCCACATCTTTCTATCATAACCTCAACCGTCATACCTCCCTCCCCACCCTTTGGTCCTATCACCCATACAATTCAAATAGAGAAAGTACTAAGTGTGACACATCATTGAAAAGGTAATTTGATAAGGAATGCAGCCATGTGAGTGTTCGCTACGTAACTTTTTATTTTGGCGCCCTCTTGCGGAAAAACAACTGTTCCGTATTTCAAATTATGATACTTCATTTGGAAGCTTCTTTGAACAATTCAGAAAAAAAGAACAAAAATTGAAAAAATGGACATTGTATGAATTTAAAAATTGGAAAACCTTGCATAAATTTAACTCCAATCATTCCAAACCACATTAATTCACAGTAGCTGCTCAAAGTGTTCTCCATTAACTGCCATACATGAGTATAAGTTAGTCTCGAAACGGTGTCTGACGTTTTGGATCATTTCTGGAGTTATTTGACGACATTCGTACCTTTGGATGAAAATTGACTTACTACGCCTTTGTTTTGGTAAAATGTTTCTATAGTGTTGAAGAATTCATGAAAACACCTGTTTCACAAAAGCATCCATAAAACTCTGTATTTAATTTTTTTTATACATATGTTCTAGAAGTATGATTTTATTGTGAATTCGTTTTTTTATCACCATGTGATTGTTCTTATAATTTATTGTAGTTTGTATTCAAATTCTGTCATCTCGACAGAAAATATACTTGCCGACTATATGTTTTTGTGACTATTATATATTTTTTCTCAGACTACACCATTTGGCCATAAGTCTTCATTTGTGTCTTTCGTTCTTTTTTTCTTCTGACTTGCAGCAAATAATTGTAATTGTAATTGTATACGTTGTTAAATAAATCTATCTATCTCCTGAACTCCGGATTGGAACGCCAATCGAACCATGAGAAAAAAAGTAGATTTCTATTTTGAGTAAGTTGATACCGATTTTTGGCACACCGTGTATAGCTGTTGGACTGAAAATATTTTGGTAGAACGGACATGATCGGCCTACGTGAATCACCTTGTATATTTTTGCGGAATATTAATTAGAATCGGACCATAAACCGCGAAACTTTAATTAGTCCAGTCATTATAGTAAGTTCACCTCGGAATTCGAGATACCCAGCTATAAGTCTGTAAATACTTGTATATTGACACCCTAAAAGTTGTCTCAAAACCTACATTAGGTAGGGTGTAAGCAACTATTAAATTTCAAGGTCAAAGGTCACAAAAATCGGTTTTTTGCGCTTTTTTTGGAAATATCTCATTTCCTATGGGTTTTTTGCTATTTGTATTAATTATCAATATTGTAGAATACAAAATTTTCTACAAATTTTGTTCTGAAAAATTTTTTATACGGTGAACCGTTTTCGAGATAGAGGGCGGAGAGCGCGCGGTCACCGCATCACTTCAGGTCAACCGGTGCCTCCGGTCGAAAACGCGCCATATATAGTTGATGAACTATCAATAAATCAATGATTATAAATATTTGTCAATTTTTATTAACTATAATATTATATTTTATCATTTTCTTCATGCATTAAATCTATATCTATTCAATAATACTGATAACCGATAAGCTCTATTTGATAATGATGGCATGAGAAAAACAACAAAATCGTCATTGTATGACAACATGAGCCCAATTGATTTTGTTCTCAATGAAAATAATGTGACGTTCATTATTGATGACGGATTTCTTCTTCATCATGTTGTATGGAGCAGAGAAGATACTTTTTCTATTATTTTTGATAAATACATGAATTATTTACAAAGGCATTACAGTTCCAAAATAATTGTTGTATTTGACGGATATTCAGACTACAGTAAGAACGTAAAAGCTATGGAGCAGCAGAGAAGAACTGCTGCACTTTCAAAAACGTACGAAGTCTGTTTCGATGAAACAATGGTTGTACCAGTTACTCAAGAAAAATTCTTATCAAATCGAAATAACAAAGATAAGTTCATTAATATGTTAATTGAAAAATTACAAGCTGCAAATATTACTACTAAACAAGCCAGAGATGATGCGGATGTTCTTATTGTTGAAACTGCAATTGAAGAATCAAAGTCTAAAAAAACTGCAGTTATAATAGAACAAATATTTTTGCGGATGTTCTTATTGTTGAAACTGCAATTGAAGAATCAAAGTCTAATTCCAAAAAACATATTTTATTTCTGCACGCATTAAGTGGCTGTGACACAACTTCTGCGCTTTTTAAAAAGGGAAAAAAATCATTTTTAAAAGTTTTGAGAAACTGACAAATTTGGATGAACTAGCTGCAGCATTTGAGGAAGAAAATTGTTCGGCCCAGAGATTATTAGAGGGTGGAACTCAAACCTTATTGGCAGTCTATAATGCTCCGAAATCTGTGAAAAGTCTCGATCATCTTCGTTATACGCATTACGTCAAGTCTACAAAACTTAATAAACCTGTGCAGCTTTCAAATATTCCACCAACGTGTGCAGCTGCTCATCAACATTTCAACCGTGTTTATTATCAAGTTCAAAGTTGGTTAGGACATGATTTGGATCTCCAGGTATGGGGTTGGGCAATGCGAAATGATTTTCTGGAGCCTATCATGACAATTTTACCACCTGCTCCAGAAGATTTGCTAAATACAATTTTCTGCAACTGCAAAAGTGGTTGTGGTTCGCGATGCGGATGCAGGAAAGCGGGCTTGCAATGCTCTTTAGCTTGTGGCCAATGTAATGGGCAAGCTTGTCTCAATGCTCTACCATATCAGAGCGACATTAACGAAGATGGAACCTTTGATCCCGAAATCATGGAAGAACTTGAGACAAATGTCGTTGAAGACGATAATGAAGACCAGTTTGAAATTTACCAGCAGCCAGAAGACGACGATGAAGAGGAAGAAGATGATTAAAATTATAAATTGTAGTTTTTGTACCCTTTATTCCATTTTTACTTTCAATAAAAAAAATTATTCAATGATATTTTTTAATAAAAAGATTAATTCATAATTTATTTGTTTTTTTTTTTCATCATGTAAGAAGTTATTAATATTAATTAGGTTAAAATTCAAATATAATTCTTATATTTTCATTAACAATTCTGCAATTACATGGGCAGGTAAGTGTTGTTAAATAAATTAATACTGAATAAAAAGTGGATAAGTTAGGAAAAAAATGATAAAATATAATATAATAGTTAATAAAAATTGACAAATATTTATAATCATTGATTTATTGATAGTTCATCAACTATATATGGCGCGTTTTCGACCGGAGGCACCGGTTGACCTGAAGTGATGCGGTGAACGCGCGCTCTCCGCCCTCTATCTCGAAAACGGTTCACCGTATAAAAAATTTTTTCAAACAAAATTTGTAGAGAATTTTGTATTCTACAATATTGATAATGAATACAAATAGCAAAAAACCCATAGGAAATGAGATATTTCCAAAAAATGCGCAAAAAAACGATTTTTGTGACCTCTGACCTTGAAATCTAATAGTTGCTTACACCCTACCATATGTAGGTTTTGAGACAACTTTTAGGGTGTCAATATACAACTATTTACAGACTTACAGCTGGGTATCTTGAATTCCGAGATTCTTACCTAATTTAAGCTTAAATGACTGGAGTATAACTGTTACTTGCCACGATCGGGGGCTCTGATGCACCCACTCACCAAATCCAACAACAGCTATCTGTCAGAGGTTTTCCAAAGTTGATAAATTCATAAGCTTTTCTATCGAATTCATTTCATTTGTTAGATGCGGATATATTTTTCGATTATCGTAATGGGTTGAATCGATAACGTAAGCAATCGCCGGATGTCGATACACTTCGAGCTACAATCTATAAATTCCCAGTAAACAACCTCGGTCTCCAAGCTATAATCAGACAAAACATGGAACGACAACTTACTTTAGGATGATCCCTCACAGGCACGACGACTCTCACCGCCACTTTTATTGGTTTGTCTCTTGTTATATCCACCATTCTCCTGCTCTCGCCTCCTTTGTTTTCTGCAACGAAAATAACCTTATTAGATATAAAGTCGCGAAGAACTTTGCCATTAAGAAGATGCCGGCGCGAGGAGCTCCTTACGATATGGCGTTTTTGACTTTTCAAGTGCGTCTTCGTGTCAGTTATTATGACAGACGGGGTCGGGAAGGGGTGGGAATGTTTCACGAATATGAGTTTCAGTGAAGGCTTTTTGTGTGCGGTAATGCAGACAGAGTATTTTCCTTTGCTAACAGTTTCATAAGAAAGACATATGGTGTTCGATAAGTTTCTCCTCTCTTACTTCATACTGGATGTTTTGAAGATATCGCGACTGAAGGGACATGAAAGTACGCCAAATTTTCTTTTCTACAACGCATTTTGAAAATGAAATAAAAATTGGAAAACACCCCATTAGAAATATATGTATTTATCGACAGCTGGTATGTTATAAATTCATAATGCTTCCGTTCACAAACGCCTTGTAAGGTCAATGAAACGCCATCGTGTTTTATCAATCATGAGACACTAGCGTCCTTTGAGTCATAAAACACTGCCTGATTTTTGGGTTATAACAGAGAAACAAGAATTCCAACTTTTGTAATTCCAAGAACACATTTTCTTAACTACAATGGAAGAAATTATCAGGTCAATTTATTTATTTTTCACAATTACATTGTTATTTATATCGATAGAATAGTAGAATAGTATATTATGAGGACACTCCGCTCCGCGTCGTGCCCTCAACGTTGCAAGTGCTTCAACCCTTTCGCGGGCACTGGGTAATATGTTTCCCACCACATTCAAATGTCATGTTCCATCGACTGACAACATTAAAATTATATACATGATAGGTGCCACCATCTAGTGAAGGGGTAAATATATTTGAAATTACAGAAACCAACTTGATTCTCAGATCCATGAGGTAGTAAGGTTATTCTGTGCTTGACACAAAATATTTCTTTGTGATTTTATACCTGTTGTTGGTGTTTTTTTCAGTTATATTCCAAAAACGTCTCGGAAAGTGAGTATATAAGCTTTTTATTGAACTATCAATAATATATGTTTTCTCTCAAATATATGTAGAAATGGAGTTTGATTGAGGTGGGATATATTCTTGCCACCGCCTACACGCACTCACCCGTTTCGAAAATGTTATGAGTCATCGCATCAGTATTTCGTTCATTCATGTTTAGGAAAAACATTTCAGATATCGGAAATAATGGAATGGAACTTGGATGATCCAAAAAAAGCCGAAAAAGCACTCAACTACCTGAAAATGAAGAAAATTCAGAAGCTGAGGCTGATTTAGATGCAGAAGACCAGTTGAATGCCTTGGATACGAAATCAGCTAGTAGAAGTGGTAGAAGTACTTCATCTGCTGCATCATCGACAAGCAGTATTTTCACAAATTTTCCGATTTCTGCGGATTATAATTTGAATGAAACCCTACCAGATGAAACACTGGCTGAAGTTGTTCCTGATTCTCAAGCTTGCGATAAGACTGAGCACAATCTTTCACCAGATGTTCCCAATAATTCGAAAATAGTCAAAGGTAGAAGCAGATCAAATTTCAATAAGAAATTGGTCACCTCTAAGCACACCAGAATTGAAAGCCTACATTGGATGCCTCATTCTTATGGGAATCCATAAATTACCAAGGCTAGAACATTACTGGAGTAGTGATCCTCTATTGAGAGTTGATAAAATCTGTGCAGTTATGAATTCAGAAAATCTCCACTACAACAATAATGAATCCTGTCTGGCTCGTAGATCCCCACAACATGATAAACTTCACAAAATTAGGCAAATGAATGAATTTCTAAACCAAAAATGTCGATCTGTTTATGAATGTTCATCTGTCGTATCTGTCGACGAATCTATGATACCTTTCAAAGGCCGCTGTAGTTTCAAACAATATAGGTCTGGTGTCTTGCTGATTTCAAAACCAGTTTCATTTCAAAATTCGAGATATATACGGGAAAAAATACTGAAAAATCACAGAACAACAAAGATGTTGGGCTAAGGGAAAAAGTTGTGATCAATCTTACGGAGGGGTTTACCGGCAAAAAAACTTTGGTTGCCTTCGATAATTTTTTCGCTTCTGTTCTATTGTTGAAGGAGCTTTATCGCGAAGGGATTTACGCAGTTGGAACTGCGAGAACAACAAGAATGGGTTTACCTGAAATGATGAAGAAAAAAGTTTCAATGAATCGTGGTGAATTTCAGTTCAAAAGAAAAGGGGTAGTCTCTGCTGTGAAGTGGCAAGATAGTAGGCATGAAACTTTTCTGACCACTGCCGTCTCCCCAAGGGAAGTATCCACTGTGAAGAGAACAAATAAAGATGGCTCTAGATCTAATGTTCTCTGCCCAAAAGTGGTGGATTTATATAATCAAATTATGGGCGGGGTAGATAAATTTGATCAGAGAAGAGAAGTATATGCTATAGGACGAAGATCGGTGAAATGGTGGCACAGAATTTTTTACTTTCTAGTTGATCTAGCGATTGTCAATAGTTTTGTTCAACAGTGGTCGACTGACATACCGAATCGCGCTTGCTTGTCAGATCATTGGAGGATATAGCAGCCGAAACAGAAGGGGTAAGCCAGTTCAGTTTTTAGCTATTAAGAAAACTGTTCCTGATGAAGTTAGACTGACAAGCGTTGGATCCCACTTTCCTAAAAAAGGAACTTACAGGAGATGTGGAGTCTGTAGCACTAAGGCCAACGAAAAACGAGCACAATTCACATGTTCCCAATTTGGAGTCCCTGCTTCTGTTCCTGAGTGTTTCAAATACCTCCATCGCAGATCACAATAAGATTTGTTATTCATAAATATTTTTTTCACTCTCAATAAATGTTTGATTCAAGTTGTGCATATTTTTTCCGTGAAATTTCGCCAAATATCTTGGTGAGCAGTGGGAAATATAGATCCCACCTCGAGTTTTTTGAAAAAAAAAAAACAAAAACTGAATTTATTCTTGCCCATATGTCCATATTTTGTATACGTGATTCCGTGAATAGAATGTATTATTTGCCCGCGAAAGGGTTAAAGGTACTTATACACGTTTAGCATATGCTATTTTTCATCATACCTGCACCATAACTTCAATAAAAATGCTGGAAATGAATTTTAGATCAGGATAATGACAAGTGGTATTCAAATATCGAATAATCATAATTGTACATTCCATTTACTTGAAATAGTTTTTTTATATTTTTGATGTGACACGTGATGTGACACGTGAATAAAAAGTTGCACTTGTTTTTGTTACCTAGCAACCTTTAAGATATACTTAGATACAGGTTGCGATACATGTATCGATGCAGAGGTTTCATGATGCAAGTTTCATAATTAATGGAAATTTATCTGTGAAATAGTATCGGTATCGGTCGGTTTCGATATATGTGTCAGAGTCCCAAGCCAAACGAGACTCGACGCAACAGCAACTGATGCAGGTTTCAACATGTTTGGCACGGCATCCATACAATGTCAATAATTTCATTGGTATAGTATTTCTAATCCCAATTGGACCGACATAAAAAGTTTCGGGAAGGAATTCTCTTTGCAGTCGCCGCCTTGACGTAGGCGTCGGTATATTATTTTTCAGTGGTATTTTTTCAGTTGATTATTCTTACAATCATGGCAATTGATCACCCCATGTAAAAGTAGACACATGTTATCTCAACTGAATTTTATTATTTGTTTCGAAAAGTCTCCAGAAAGCCATATTGAAAAAATTATTTTCATTGGATAATTCCTAACCTCGCCAACACACGGTACTGATTAAGAA
Organism: Gonioctena quinquepunctata; assembly: GCA_018342105.1. Taxonomy (NCBI): domain Eukaryota; kingdom Metazoa; phylum Arthropoda; class Insecta; order Coleoptera; family Chrysomelidae; genus Gonioctena; species Gonioctena quinquepunctata. The sequence goes on along the minus strand of JAFIRS010000004.1, from coordinate 1,341,064 downwards.
ATATTGTGAACTGCGTAAATCATGCGGCTTCAGATAAAACATGCATCTCGGTCACTTTTTTGGAGAAAAACTGCCAAGACGTCAATTTACCAAATTGACCCCAAGTAGCACAGAGTCATGAAATTAACATAATGACTTTTTATACCGTCTTAAAGACCACGTATTTGTATGTTTTGAAACCAAAAAGTTAATGTGCGTTTTATAACTTCCAGGCGTTGCTATGACGTCGTATAGTAGATATAACGAGAGTACAATAAAGAGTTCTCGAGATGAAGTTGTACTGTGGTTTGTATGTAAATGAATTGTATGTGTCGTTGAGTATAACTTAAGAGCAGTTGCTGTGAGGTTATTATGACAATGAACATATGTAGTTCTAATGAATAGATTTTTCAAATGTTTCTACGACTACATATTGTTCTCATGTAATGCAGTTTTATCAACTGATGAACTTTGGTCGTAATGATTACATTATGTATCTAGGTTAGATTATTTTTGTTGGTTATGTTATTTTTGTTGGATAGCTATATTGTGTCATGTATGTAGAATATTCAGTTCCGTATGAATGATTAAAATGCCAAAACAAAAATCCAATCTGCCTTACAAGAGAACTGGAGCGTATTGAAAAATATAAAGAGGAAGGATGAGTGCCTATCCCAAAATTAACATCTGAAATAATTATCAGTCTATCGGGACACTGCAAAAAAATGAAGTTCATCCAGTTCCTCCAATTGTTTCCACAACAAGGAAAGACATAAATAATATGTATGTGCACTTCGAGTGATAATTAAAAAATATTTAAATATAACTGTTCATTAACATAACCTCTATTGTAAATGTTAGTTATTTTTAGCGTTTTCCATTAGGCGGAACTAGCGGAATGCTCATGCACTCAGTGTATATCTTTTTCTGTTTTGATAGCGTTACGACGTTAGTACAACAAAACTTGCTACATGTGGTCACAGCGACTACATTACAACTTTTTTATGTAAGATATTGCGATGTCTTTGAGACACTCGTATGATAGTACATACCGGAGTAATTACAACTTTTCGACACTAGAAGGACGGCATCCATGTTTTTCGATTGATTGATAACATCATTCTGGTAGCCATATTGGAACAAAAATATTTAAAATAAAAAATATGGGACCCTGGGTGTTATATCAATTTAAAAATCATTGGAGATGTGCTAATCAAGTATCTTTCGTAATGTGGTCTACATATTGGTGGAATATTTTTTTTTCTGAAATGAAAATAAATATTTATCTCTCTTCATTTTCGAGGCGCATGAATTTTAAGTGAGTAGAATTTGATTTTGGTCGTGAAAATGGATTCGCTTGGTCACTAGAGTTTCAGAACAATTTTTAAAGACACATAAATGAAAATAATTTTTATCTCGATAACTATCACGGTCGCAGAGTATCATGAACATGTAAAGGAAGGCTGACTTATATATTGTATTGATATTATATACAATCTTTTGATATGGTATAAATATTGTAATACTATATTAAAAAGATTATGACCTTCATACATAATGATATAATGACTACACTAAGACCACAGAACGACCCCTTTGCGACTGGCTTATATAAGTCTATATTGGCAAGCTATTACCACTACTTCATAACGTCGATGTGACGTGTCGTATTGGCATATATAACGACGTCTTAGCATATTACAAGACTTTTGCGAAAGGTCTAGTAGACGTCTGTACAACCGAATTATGACCTCTGTGTGCTACTTGGGACGACTTCCAAAATTCAAACCAATCGTGAATAGGCGTGTGCCCATTCATTCCCGTTGGAAGAGTAAGAGCCTATTGGGCTACACTTAGTGTGAAAATTAGTGTGAAAGAAGATCCAAAGAGATAACAGAAGTCCAATCCAGCTAGCCGAGCTTCTATTCCTCAAATATATTTGATAGCGCCTTTATACTCTGGGCAACTATGGCCACGCACCAGAACTTTTTTATGATTGTACCAGGAACGCTTTGAAAGTAAAAACACTGGTATTATAGTATATAAATTTTCCATTTGCCGGGCAGTGCATATGAACACTCCTCGTAGTGCTCTTATTTTTATTGCCGTTCCAATTGGGATTAGAACAACTATACGAAGGTTTTCGGTTTCTTGTGACCGTGACCGTGAGTTTGCATATGAATTTCTTATTGAAAAATAGAAGGAAAGATATCCCACTGCAAATAAGGATTTTGTTGTGAAAAAAATTCATAGCATGAGATGTTTTTTCAGACGAGAATTAAAAAAGTACTGGATTCGCAAAAAAGACAGGAAGTTCGGTAGATGACGTCTATTCACCCAATGTATGGTACGAACTCCTTACTTCTACTATCTACTCTACTCTGAAATCCCTAGAAAAGGCAAATCAAATATTACTGACGAGATGACAAAACAATCTACCACTGTGATATCAGTAAAACATTGAAACAATTTCAGTAGTGCATTTACTCGGGATACAAGTTACGTGTTTCATGAAACCTCTGCATCGATACATGTATCGCAACCTGTATGTGTGTATGACCCCTAAAATCCTGAGATTTGGCATTCTTTTTCCTTTAAAACACGGCGTGTTTCAATCTTGAGATTTCGCACGCTTTTTAGTTCATAAGAGAAAGATTATGAAGCATGTATGATAAAGACATTTTTCCCGTAATTTGCAACATACTTGGAATTACAAATGAAGTCGAAAACAGTCTAAACTCATATAGTTAATAAATAATTTGTCATAGAAACCATATCATAACCTTCTCTCTCAAACAACTTATTTTCTAAATTTTCAGCAAGTATCATAGAAATCAAATAAGCCCTCTCCGTTTTTATAACACTTATGGATTAGTTATTTATGCGACCAGTTGGGAAAAAAACTATTTGTCGTAACGAGCGGATTTCTGCGGAATGAGCAAGTTACGAAAAATAGTGTTTTCCAACGTGTTTCACATAATATTTTTTTCCAATTTTGAATATGATGTGTTCCCTGTAAATTCAAGTTAAAAATATTTGGAGAAATATTATATTTAAAAAAATTAAAGAACACGCTTTCAACGGAATAAAAAATAAAAAATAATTTCAATATTCAACGACTATGCCAAAAAGCCTGAAGAGCTTTTTGGTTACGCACCCACGCTTTTTGTTCATATTTTCAAACAAATCGATGTAATCTCACTCGTTAGACCTCCGTGGATAACATATTCATAATGCAATTGTATAACGTAACACAGTGGTTAAGAATAAAACTAAAAATAATAACTGTCTGTGAAATTCATCCTGGATGCAAGTTAGAACATCTCACAGATTTGCGTTACCCATATAATATTTGAAGGAAAAAAGGGCAATTGCCAGCAGGTTGATCTACTATTGTTTCAAAATTCATTTAAGTGATCCATTTCGTTTGCTTGGATAAACATTAAAATTTGTGAAGTTCAGAACCAATTGTTTGAGAGATGTAGAAAAAATGTCCAGGGAATTATTATCTGAAGCAACAAGCAACAATATTTTTATATAGCAGAAGATCGGCAATACGATTTAAACCTTTGGTTGAGATAATTATCAATTGTCGTCATTTGATTTTTCAACAGTTTTTGTCTTATATTGGTTGATTGATTGATCGAATTACATACAAACATAATGTATTCATGACATACTTTCCAATCTTGGGAGTGGATGAAACAAACTCCTGAAATATTCACATACCTCATAGTTTATAATCCAAATTCTTTATAAAACCACTTAACACAATTCCAGTAATAACCACAATTCAACATATCAAAAGAAATAAGAACCAACATATTCATTGCTAATATCAAATTATTTTTCTAATACCCTATATAAATTGAAAATATCCTTCTATATTGTGAGCTCAAAAGAAATAACTACCCCCATAAAAGTAGTATGCCTGCCAGGAAAATTGAATTCACCGCAAATTCACTGTTTTTGCTACTCCCGCGGCTATAAAATGTAAATGGTGCAATTTGAATTAGGTTAACGAACTCTGACGCTATCTTTCCATCCTAACACAATTGTGTTTATCTTGAAAGTGAGTTTTTAACAGCTTTTCCTAGACTCTCGAATTGGACGGGAAATTGAGTGGCTCCACAACAGGCTGAGAATATACCCAGGTAAAGTTGGTATGAAATTCAATTGAAAAAAATTGGGATTTCCTCGGTGATATTTCAATATGAGTCAAATGGACATCAGGAGGAAATAATGGGAGGGATAAAGATAATAATAATGTTTATTCAGATTCAGATCACAAAAACTAATTAAAAATTGTATATCAGGTGAATAAACATGGTAGACACCACAGAAACACCAGATGTTGCTTATATGTGGTGAAAGAGATCAAATAGAAAAATATATGTTTATACATTGGTGATCTAAAAGTTACTTAGTATTGATATTGATTATAGGAAAGTAAACGCATATAAAATAAATAGATTTTACCTCAATATCTATATAAAATTACTTAGTAATGAAATGTAAATCACAGAAAGATGAAATTAATGAAGTGTATGTAAGGCAGATAGCAATATATAAAATCATTCGAATGTAAAATAATACAAACATACAATAAATTGACATTGGAGTTGATATATAATTACATAAGTATAGATATACAGGGTGTTAGTGAATACGTGCGACAAACTTCAGGGGGTGATTCTGCATGAAAAAATAATGACAGTTTGCAATTCTTGATGAGAATGTGACATTTTGAAAAGGTTTTACGCCTACTAAATTTTTTTAGAGTCACTTTTAATATTGCATCTAGGTGGCCATGATCGGACTTAAACTAATCTGAGGACCAGAGAAAATTACAATCGCAAAGTTTTAGTGACTAGTATAATAGATAGGAATAAGACAAGTTGGATAACTATTATTTTTGAAATGGCGACCATTTTTTGACAAGCACTTTCCGAAAAAAGGATTTTTTGACGAATCTAACGATACTAATTCATTTGCGATTGCATTAAATAATAATAAAAGGAACTTTATTGAACCGAACCAAAATTCAATTCGATAGGCTATCGTTCGAAGTCCTTCTGCCTTGCATTAAAAATAAGCACAAAAACTAAATATTACTAAGGAAAATACTGGATAATAATTAATTTACTTTTGTCAAGTGTGCCATAGATAATCATTTATTTACTTTCACTGCAGTTATTTTCTTCAAGTCTTCTTTGGAAAACAAAACACACTTAGGTAATGACAGTGACATCAGATTTATGAGCAGAAAGTAGAAGTTTCTTAATTTTAGTTAAATTTTATTTTAGTTTTTTTTCAAAATAATTTGTACTCAAAGTGAAAAAGTGAGGATTTTCAGTTGCATAATAGTGCATATTATGCCGATCTATAGAAAAATCTATAGAATTGTTGATTTGATATTGAACAATTTCTTTAAACCAGAATATCTCGGAAACAGGTTGTTCAAAGTACATGACGTCAGGGATGAGAAGTGTAGAGTCATTGAAAAAGAGTTGATTTGAATGAAAATATACAGGGTGTTCCATTTGAAAAAATCAAAATACCGATGTTTGAAAATGGCTAAGTTTGTGTTGTTGTATCGAACATCCTGTACAATGTATTCCAAATTCTTGGTATTCTCAATGAACATGATCATATCGACCAACGATTCCCCAATTATTTTTACTAAATATTTCGAAATGTGAAATAGGTAATTTTTCGTAAAGTCTACAAACTAGATTTCTTTTGAATAACTCGTCAACGCCGCAACGGAATTCAAAATTGAAAAAATCGTTGAGCAGCCAATGGAATAGTCGATCGGAATATATGAAAATATACCAGGTGTTTCATTTGAAAAAGAACAATTTTGGTTAGCCACGCATCAATGATGCACCCTGTATGAATGAAAATTATTTTGGAAGGTGGTCTTAGATGGTCCCTTTGACAAAAAAAAAATATAAGAAATCGAAATAGTTATTCAATGAACCACGGGAATCCTGTTGACTCACCCTGTATATCTGGAAAAGTAGATATGCTTCCATTTCCCAATTTGGTCGGGATGAGTTGATCAGAGCTTGAACTTTGAATAAAATTAAGATAAATTCAAATTTTCAGCTCATCAGAAAATCATCAGATCCAATCTACTCGAATCGACCGCGGTTCGAGATGGAATGGTGACGATTTCAACGATAACTAGTGCTCCCTCTCAGAAATGCAATCTCCATGCACATTTAATGAATTTATGCAAAACCCATAACCGAAGTAAGACTGATGCCCATTTCGTTCATTAGAGCGTTCATTACTGAATGAACGTATACAATTCCGCTTCCTGCTCGATGGATTTTCAATAAACCTGCTGGAATTGAACGAATGTCAAATTCATTCCCAGCTAGTCCCGGCATACCAAAACGAAATAACATAACAGCGGTTCAGAAAGAATGGAAATCCGATGATAAGTCTGAATGAGAAAGAATGGAATAGCGATTGGACTGTCATCTACTATCTTTTATTATGTATACCCTCTAGCACGGTACAAACCAATTTTGCATGCAAACATGGTTGTCATTGTATATGGTGAAAATTTGGAATGGAGGCCCCAAGATGGCGACGATCTCCGATGTTTATGGTTCATCATTTGCACTGAGAATCACCAATAGGTACTTGCTCAACATGAACGAACTGAACCTAATCCCATCACGTAACAGAAGACTTCAGCTAGATATATGTTTTGTATATAAATTGTTGAACGGAACTTTAAACTGTCCAGAACTACTTCAAATTATTTATTTCATCGCCCCAAATAAAGTACTCAGATTACTCCAATTATTTCGAATATCATTTCATGCCACAAACTATAGCCGATATGCTCCAATTTTCCACTTTTTTCCTTATACAATGTGTAACATAATCTTATGTACTGATGTTTAATTAATGGGTATTTAGTTGAAAACATTATTATTTTGTATTGATGTTTAGCTAATAAGTATTAAAGTGAAATATGCATTAGATTGAAAAGGGAAACATTCCTAAATTGAATATTGATAGAAAGATTTTTCTGTGAATTGAAAAATCCACGATTAAAATGAAGTTATTTTTTGTGAATGTCTAACAGAAAACAACTACTTAGGGCCTTTTCAGAATATCTATCAGATGTAGTTCAATGTCCAGCGTGGCTTTAGCCGGGAAAGTAGTTGCTTTCTGTTAGACATCCACAAAAAATAACTTCATTTTAATCGTGGATTTTTCAATTCACAGAGAAATCTTTCTATCAATATTCAATTGAGAATGTTTCCCTTTTCAACATGAATACCCCACAAGAGGTTATCTTGACGATGGAAGATAGTGACTAAAGTTTATCTTTCAGTCGCAGATAATTCCACATCTGATTTTATGAACATCCTGTTTATATTTTCAACAAATCAATGCATTAGATATTATTACTATGTATTCAACCATATAATGGGGGTTTTCCGTGAGACACCTACATAAGTTTTCATGGAATTTCCCAATCAGTGGAGTCCGAGGAATTCATGCTGTTTCCAACCAACTGTGCATATAATAATTCTTTCTTGAATCTAGCATATTCGTTATAACAATTGGAGTAATTTGAATATAATCATCTTATCTCAATCCAACTGGGTAGACTGAAAAATGGAAATTTGAATAGTTCAAATGTGAGTTTTCGATACTATTATAACCCCATTCTAAGAGGTGGAGAGTATGCTTTGAGCTGGTTTGATAAATCTTTCATTTTCCACTTGATCGTTACTGCTTTATAATACCTTGGCAACGGTTGCTATTAACAGGCCCATAACGCCTGGGACGTTGAGGAGGGCATTATGAATCATAACGCCCGGTAAATGTTTTTTTCTGTAGTTCAATAAATTAATTACTCAGAAAAGTTTTATTCATAACTGTACATAAAAAAAGGACTAATTATTTTCTCTCATATAGAAATTACAATTTTCAAATGTTCCTGAAAAATTAGTACCAAGTTTGAAGTTCTGTGAGTTGACCGATGATGAACTCCTCAATGTGCATTCGGTTTCGAGGAGATACTTTCTTCAATATAGCTCTCCGCTACCGAACTACTCTTCCATTTTCCATGTAATTTTAGTGTTTCAAAGGAAGCACCACCTTGAACAAGAAGCGTTGACGACGTTCGGCGTAGACAATGTCCGGTGTAACCTTTCGGGTTTTCCAAATTTAGGTATTTCGCTATGATAGAAGGAACACTTCCTATAGTATTTTCACCTGCAGGTAACTCAATGCATTTATTATTTCTGTAGGTTAAAAAAAAACTACGTTGTTTACATCATTTTGGTCGTAGTGCAATGCACCTTTTGACTAAGTTCAAGGCTCCTATTTCGCTTTCTTCAACAACGGTGAAACTTTTTGAGTTGCAGGTCTTGATTTCTGGTACCTCGATCAGTAAAACGGCTCCTCTGTCTTCAATGTCATCAACTGTCATCTTGACCATTTCATCACGTCTTAAGCCTCCAAATACGCCCATTACCAGAACAACTTTATGTAGCAGAAAAGTATCATCTGGAGCTTTTCTTATGAAAAGTAATACTTGTCCACCTTCCAATACCTTTGATTTTTTAGGAATATATCCTTTTGAATTAACTTTAAGAAATGCCATCAGTTGACTGAATGCTGATATATTAATATTTTCTTTAACAATCAATATTGATTTCAGCTGCGAGTATTTGGTCCATAGACTATTTGCACTATATTGTTCAGACTGAAATAATGTTAAATAAATAAAAAATATCAATATTTTTCATGAGATAAACTCACCAGTTCCTGGAAGTATTCCATTAAGACAGTTTCATTTACGGTATTCACTCTGTTTTCATCTTTCCATTTCAGAAAATGGTCATACTCCTTCTTGTATAAGTGTTTGGATTTCACAGGCAGTAAATTTCCTAACGCTTTTTCAGCTTTGAGCGTCACATTCTGTGGGATCCCCATAATTATTATGAACATAACCGTTTTTAGTTTCCTCCACTAACAAGCTTGTCAATTCTTACAAAAATGCAGCGTCGTTTTATTGAATAAACAACCCTTAGCAACCTCTTCAATGTTTCCATGGCAATTGCATAGAAGCTCACTTGTGCTCAGTTGCCGACCAGAACGCAGTAAATAAATGAGAAGAAATTTATGAAGTAAACAACGTCGTTCAAGATAATTTTTTGTAAAAAATATAATATTGTATGCACCACGAGGGTTACTAGATCCTAACGCCCATCGGGCAACATTCATCCCTCGGGCCAAAGGCCCTCGGGTGAATGTTACCCTCCGGGCGTTAGGATCTATATAACGCACTTGGTACATAAATAGCTATAATCGCTTTATTACTATTATTGTAGTGGTGAATAAGTGTTGGCAACTACGCCATGGTTGCTTTCCATTGTAGCAATGTCACCTATCTCAACCTTTCTTAAGTCGAGGATTATTCCATTATTATATTTTTTCGAAATATATTTTTTTTTATTCTTCTGTTGAATTCTATCAACATTCGATATAGAGCTCGACATTCCTGTTTAAAAATCATATTCAGTCGTTAGAGAGAAAAAAGAACGAAAGCTCTCGACAGTGGGAATGAAACCAGAAAAGCTTTGTGCTCATCAAAACTAGTTGGCTACATAAGGATTATTTTTTCTTCCGATTCAGTGGTTGCTGAATAAGCTATTTCATACAATTTGAGACGGTTTGACCCGGGGTCTTGTTAGATTACATACATTCCTAGATCTTGAGGGGTAGGAGTGTTCCTTTTCACAAAAAAAAGAGTCTGATTTTATGAAATTAACTATGGAGCATTGACTGAGTATGGAAATATCATTCAGAAAAGGAGCATACCTAGCAGACAGAATCACCATCTGCTCCCACGAAAAGAGTATTCTGATGACAAGAACCTAGCAGAAAGTAAGTAGGATTCCTTCAACGGGTTCTTTTCCTGTCTTGCACCTGGAGTTATGAAATAGCACCACAACTGATAAGAAGTCTGGGATTGTATAAAGAGAACAAGGGGAGTATGAATTACTTTATAGGTATGACGTCATATATAACGTGTATGCACTTCCTACAACCATATTATCCTAGCAATTTAACATCTAGGATTGCTACTGATAGTATAAACATCAATTTTAGGAACAGCAAAAACAAATCTGGGAACATTATAGAGATGGGGGTACTCAACCCAACTTCAACGATACCCTGTAATGTTCAAATGGTATTTCTCTGCTGAAATGACATCCTCAACGGTAGAATACACTTTATTAATCGAGCTGATTGAAATAATAGTACCTTTGGAATCTTGGAACTTTATAAGCAACATCTACGTTACCCTGCAATCTTTCTATAATGTCTATCTAATAATTCAACATCTAGAATGGAAGAACATACTTTCTTGATCAAGCTCATAGAAATAATATTGACTTTAGAGTTAGCAAAACAAATCTAGGAAACAGTATGAACATGTAGGAATGACACTTCAACTTCCACGCTGCCCTGTCATTTTCCTAGAACCCACTTTACCGAGCCAGAAAAATGAAAATAGAGTTTTAAAGTAGAAATTGTCCTGAAGCATCATATAAGTAAGTAAGTAAGTAGAATTTATTTTCTTTGCAGACAAATATAAATTTGTATAAGAATAGTCAATTGTGTAACTTAACCTAACTTGATCCTAGAGCTTGAAAGATTCAACACAAAAAATAAAATGTACCTGAACATTCGGTATGAAACTCGGACAGTTACTTAACCTAACTTGATCCTAAAGCTTGAAAAATTAAATACAACACAACATACCTGAGCATTCGGTATAAAACTCGGACGATGAATAAAAACTTTCTTCTAGTAAAAATTCTTGTAAGTTCTTTTTGAACTCATGATAGTTACATTTTTTATGTTTTATTTCGCATGGAAGCCTGTTGAAAATTTGCAGGCCAAGGTGTGAAGAAGCGTTTGAAGTTATTTTATATTTACAGTATGGCACATAATAGTTATTTTTTGGTCTAGTTTCTTTTGAATTAATGTTTCTTATTTCTTTAAAAGATTTCTTGTTGTTGAAAATATATAGGCAAAGTTCCATTATCAGAAGATACGCTACAGTCAAAATACGTAGGTCTCTGAATATTGTTCTACATTTTTTATTTTGTTTCATTCCAGCGATTATTTTTATAAGTTTTTTTTGTGCGGTGAATACATAGCGTAGAGTTACCCCACAAACATATACCGTATCTCAAAGTTGATGCTACCAGGCTGTGATATACAAGGAGTAACTGATCTTGCCGCAGAATTGGTCTTAGGGCCCTAAGCATATAACCCAATGAATTCAGTTTACTAATGACGGCTTGACAATGACTCCTCCAATCAAGGTTTTCATCTATCATTATCCCGAGAAATTTCGTTGTTTCCGTATTCTGTATAGCTGAACCACTCAGTTGAATCTCTATTTGAGAAAAATTTAAAACATGAAGGATTGCCTTTAAGGCAATTGTTTCTATTATGAACTCTTGACTTTATATAATAATAATGTTCAACCCATCATTTTTTCAACTCCATAATTTTAAACTCCGCTGATGATGAACCTATAGAGGTTCGAAACATGTCCGATCGATGGTCTTCTACCTTTTCACCAACATTTAACTAATCGATTGCAATATTACATTGTGGAGACGACTTTGAGTTTTTCTACTTCGTAAAATCATACCACCCCACTTCGAGATACAATGGACTTCTACCATAGGTTATATGGAAATGTGTCATCCTCCAAATATTTTCCAAAGTACCAATTGCAATACAAAGTACCTCCTTGCATTATCGTTTCGGTACAGGTGGTGGTGTAAGTGATATTTAAATGCATGATATTTATGTTTCTTCAAAATGTTAGCTGCAGAAGACTTCGAAATGTCACATTCTCTTGCGATCTCCCTGAGTGACGAATTAATATTTACTTGAACGTATGCCAGAACATCTATTTCTTTTTCTTCACTCAGAACAAATGAATCGTGCCCATCATCATCAGGCTCATTTTGCATTTTTTTTAAACAGTTTTGGAAAATAGTGCCGGATCGGGTGACGCCGATCAAGATATCTCTGTGCGTAGAGACGTGTAGCATTGGTTGAATTTTGCCTACACTCTCCAAAAACAATAATATATCAAATTCTTCAGTTCTTGTATGAATATTGTTATTTCCCATGATTTTGAAACAATGAGGTACACAATAACTACCTAATTGACTTTGTAGAAGAGATGTAAAATAATATCTCGACACGTCAATTTTTACCGCAACAATTTAATGATTTTGTTTCAGTTGTGCTGGTCACAGGCTACTCGATGATTTTAAATCTTATTTTAATCTCAATAAGATTCTCCGTTTAACAAAAGTTCTAACGTTATATTTTCAGTTTTTTATCAGTGCGGTATCAAATTAATCGTAATAAAATGCTCTTTTTTTGTAACCCGATGAGCCACCATGATGCCATTTGAAAAAAAAATAGTAATAAAAATTTCAAAATCAAACGTCACATAGCTAAAACATTTTGATCGAAAACAGTAAAGTTATATTTTTACAAACATTTTAGGACTGAAATTAGTTATTTGAACGTATCCATAGCCCTCTAGAATAAAAATTTATTTCGAAAATAGAATAAAAATACGGTTACAAACAGTAACAAATGATACATGTCATATGGAGACAAAAAAACTGAAAATATACCAGGTGTCCCATTTAAAAATCGAAAGTTTATATCACTTCCGGTGAATCCGGAATTTGCATGAAGTTGAGTTACTTGTAGAAAAATCCCGTTTCATGCATTAACAGATCCCCCGAATTTCATTCCATTATCTCCGAAAACAAAAAAGTTATAGAAACGAGCCACCTTCCGGCGACACTCGGTATATATAATAGAACGTACTGTAAAGAGTGGCCAAGGATGGTAACGGGTTGATTATTAATTGTGCACGCAAAAAAAATTCCGACCAGTCACTAGGTCAAATGGTCATTGAAACTCCTTGATTAGGTACTGTAAATGTACTATAGTCTCCATTCTCTCAATTGGCGATGACAGATCTATGAATATATCGGTGAAATATGCCGGCAATATATTTTGGGGATTCAACAATTTTAGAAATACAGATATACTCCTATCATTTGTTTATAAAGTCCTAATTTCATCACTTAAGAAACACTTTATATAGTTGTATCAATTTAGATTTGGAACCAGAGACGATTCCATAATGAGCTGAACTCTTATAAGTTTCAATATTGTCTTGTGAAAAATGTAAAAATCTGAATCATTAAATTTGTTTTCAAACAAGTTGCGTTCGTAACTCTTGGCTTTGATATATGTGTCCATTTACCTTTCGTCTTTTATTTCTCTTCAGCTGAACCGAACTTTGTATCCTGAAGAACAAAAAAAAGTATACACACAACGTGGGAAAATTGAAGGTCTATACTTCCAAGGGTCTATCTTTATAAGGCATTTTCCTTCCTCTACCAATGCCTGATATTTTCCACAGATATCGATCATCGTTTACCAATTTTCTCCTCGGCTCTGTATATCTGGAAAAGTAGATATGCTCCCATTTCCCGATTAGGTCCATATGAGTTGATCAGAGTTCGAACTTTGAATAAAATTACGATGAATTCAAATCTTCAACTCATCAGAAAATCATCAGATCTAATCTTCTCGAATCGACCGCGGTTCGAAATGGAATCGAAACGATTTCGTCCCTCCCAGAAATGCAATCTCCATGCACATTTTATGAATCTATGCAAAATCCATATCCGAAGATAGACCGATGCCCATCTCGTGTTCAATTCAGAGCGTTCATTAGTGAATTGAGCGTTCACATTTCCGCTGCCTGCTTGATGGATTTTCAGTAAACCCGCTGGAATTGAACGAATGTCAAATTCGTTCCCTGCTAGTCCCAGCAAAGCCGAAATGAAACAAACATGACAGCGGTTCAGAAAGAATGGAAATCCGATGATAGGCCTGGCTGAGAAGGAATTGAGAAGCGATTAGACTGTCATTCATTCTTCTTTATTACAACCTCTAGCACCAAATACATTGTTCATGAGAAAAAACAATTCCAACTTCCACAGGGTCGATTCACAAATTTCGTATGCAAATATGGCAGTCATTTTATATGGTGAGAATGTGAAATGGAGGCTCCAAGATAGCGACAATCTCCGACATTTATTGTTCAATGAAAAGTTTCATTATTCAGCATTCTGATGCTAAGACAATTATATTAGTTTTTATAAAATATTCCAATGACTTGAGTATTTCATTTCTATTCTTCATAGTGTTATATATATATATATATATATATATATATATATATATTTTCATATACACCCTATATGTTCATTTCAGAAGGCACTTTAATAGATAGGGAGGTTGTGAATGTTTGATGAGGAGAGTGGTAGTTGTTTTGTCAATGTGACAGATCGTATTTTTATTTCCAAGTAATTTTGTAATTTCTCATTTAATAAAGTTTATTTGTGCTGAAGTTAGTCATCAAAGTTCTACCCAGAGCTTAGCCAATTGACAGAACGTTGGAAGAACCAAATATTTCCAACATTAATCAGAAGTGGTGAACTGAGACGAACGCGAAGTACGGAGACATTTTGAATGAATAACAAAATGAATGGAAACGCAGATGGAAATACGCAAGAGGATCCAAAGAATAATACGAACAACGAATTTATGGACAAATTGATGCACATGATGGTTATGATGGAACAGAATCGTTTAGTCAGTGAAGATAAATTCTTGAAATTGCTGGAGAAGCAAATTGTGCAACCCGTACAGGCACCTACCCAATTTCATATTATGCCGGATTTTAGTCATAGTATTGATGATTCCAATGGGGAGCTGATTGGGAAAGCAGCAATGGACTGGTTGAAAAGTATCGAAAATGCGGCAATATTGCATAAATAGCCATCCGAATTTCAATTAGAAACTGCCAAAATTCACTTGACAGGTACAGCAAAAAAATGGTTTTTAGAAAAATCTGATCAAATTAGAACATTTGACGATTTCAAGGTGAAGTTCAAGAAAACCTTTCATATGAAAATAAATAAAGATGAAACTTGGAAAACAATGAAAAGGAGAATCCAAGGTAAGAATGAACCAATATTTTCTTACTTCCATGATAAAGTTTCATTGTGTCAAACTATTGGATATGATTTCGATAAAATCAAAGAGCAAGTTCTGATTGGTTTATACAATGAACGAAATATTCCGGGTTTGATAGTCACTAAAGTCAATGATACCGATGAACTCTTACATGAAATTATGCGATTTGAAAAGATTTCTGCTAGTGCTAATCAATGGTACTCGCATTCAACACAAAGTAGTAGCAGATTTAACCAGCCTCAAGCAAATTCAGCGCAGTTTCATGGAAATACTTCAGCAGAAAAATTCACACGTGATATTATTTTGAATGACAATTTTACTGTTTCTGGTTTCATTGATCCAGGTAAGGTAAACGCACCAGTTATTGACAGTGCTCCAGTAATTGACATTTGTTGATATTTTTTTCAAAAATAAGGCCATTGAAGTGAAGTGAAGCAATTTCCATAGATAATCTGTAAGATTGGAACATCTGGCAACCTTGTAGCTATTGGGCGGGAAATTGGGTGCTTCCATAGTTTGTTTATTCGTGATGAAAGTTCAACGTGTTTGATTTTCGAAATGATTTTAAGTACATTGTTAAGGTAGGTCCATTCAAATTCTGTTTTTTTCAATTTCGGTGTGCATGTTTATCGAATTTCAACTATTTGTTAGTATTCAGTAGACTGTAAAGTTGATTTTGTGTATAATATTCAATCACAATAAATCACCTGACCCCACTTTTTCTGGAATGTCAATGACTGGATCAAGGAATGCATATGTGTACCAGTCATTGACATTGGGTGTCAATGACTGGTACATTGGTAAATATTGAAAGGTGAATGCCATATATAAGCTCTCCTAGAAATATGGGCTCGAACAAATTTCTGGTTCCAGTCTTTGACAGGGGGTGTCAATTATTGGAACATAGAGTGTCAATTACTGGAACATCAATTGTTACAGATTGGGCCAAGGAAGAAGTATAGTCAGGATCAGATGAATGCAGCTTTAGAAGCTGTAGCAAGAGGAATACCTGTAGCTACAGCTGCGAAAATTCCCTCTGTTCCTAGAGTAACACTGATGTATAAATCGTCAGGTAGGCTACCTACGGAGTGTAGAATGGGGCCGAGTACCGTTCTTACCACCAACGAAGAGGACCTTTTAGAGAAGTGGATCCTTTCACTGGCTAAGGTACACCACCCAGTCAATAAGGAGCAGGTACTGGACAGTGTGAGTCTGATAGTTCAGGAATCCAAAAGACCAAATCCATTTGCCAACTCTCGTCCTGGTCGAAAATGGTACGATTCCTTCATGAAACGACATCCAAATCTGAGTGCGAGGGTCGCTCAAAATTTAACGCCCGCTCGCGAAAACGTTTCTGAACCGCAACTTCGACAATGGTTTCGAGAAATAAAGGAATATTTGATATCCAAAAACCTATTTGCGATAACAAACGATTCCACACGAGTTTTTAATTGTGATGAGAGCGCTATTTTTCTTCAGCCAAAGGGCGACAAAGTGCTGACAGAAAAAGGTAATAAAAGTGTGTATAATGCAGGAACAAATGACGAAAAAGAGAATCTTACCGTTTTGGTAACTGCTAATGCGGCTGGAGAATTAGGTCATCCTATGATTATTTTCAAATATGAAAGGATTCCGGGTCATATAGCCCTTAGTGTTGATGAAAGTTGGGGCATAGGACGGTCCGAAAGTGGTTGGATGTGTGGCTCCACATTCTATGAATATATATTTGAAGCCTAGCTCTTTCAAAATGTGTTTCGATTTTTACTGTAATTGTTTTTCTTTGTAAGAAGTTCATTTCCAATTACTGATTTGAATAATTTTTTTTTTGCGTGTCAATCATTGGTGTGTCAATAACTGGTACATAGAAAAAATCTGGGTGTCAATAACTGGTGCACAATATTGTTGTTAAATTTTTACAAATAACAAATATGTTTTATTCAATGAATCTATTTTGGTATAGTGATTGTCAAAGTACAAACTACAGGAAAAAAAATATAAACTAAATCTGAGGTCATAATTGTGACCCATGGAATTGTTTTAATGCAATTTATTTCCTAAAAGTGTCAATAACTGGTGCGTTTACCTTAGCGCAGTTTGTACCCTGAAACATGGAGTATTGATTGATGCTGGCTTACCATGCATTCCCATTGATCGAAAATTATATGGTTTTGGTGGAAATCAACCGACACATTGCACGATGATGACCAAGGTAAAGCTCACGTTGGACGATGTTCAGGAAGAAGTTGATGTTTTGATCCGGATAATGCACAGTCAATGGACATGATAGTTGGAAGAAGTTTCACAGAACTTTCGAACATAGCATATATTCGTGTAGGAGATAAACTCCATTTTGGTCACAAAACTGAAGATCCGTTCCGAAATTTGGAGTAGAAGCAAGAAAGTCGAAAGAAAACAGTTCGAGCAAAGCAAAACTTCATATTACAGAAGGCAAAATGAATTTCATTGAAGTGGAAATCGAGAATGAATCAGGATTTCTTCCAATAGTGACTTATTCAGACATAGATGTAAAAGCTGGAGATCGTCTTGGTGAAGTGAGAGGTAACAATTCATCTGAACAATTATTTATCAGTGATGGTGAGCATTCATCTATTACTATTGAAATGCTGAATATTGATGATTCTGTCGATATTTTTTATTCTACTCTTGAGACTTATTAATGAATTTCGTGATTGTTTTGCACTGAATATTTATGAACTTGGTTGTACAGATATTATGAAAGTAAATATTCCAGACAATAATCAACCAGTTAGGGCCAAACCTTATCGTTGTAATTTTGAAAATCGCAAAATAATCAAAGACATTGTTGATGAGTGGCGTGATTGCGGGATCGTGAGAGACACTACTTCGTCGTACGCATCACCCGTTATTTTAGTTCCAAAAAGTTCGGGGGAGAAAAGACTTGTTGTGGACTTTCGGAAGTTGAACAGTCAAACGGTTGTTAAAAGTTTTCCCATTTCTCATATAGATGATTGTTTTCAAATGCTCACAGGGTGTAAAATATTTTGTACATTGGACTTGATGTCGGGATACTTACATATTCCTTTAGATGAGGAATCAAAAGCAAAAACTGCTTTCATTACACCGGATGGTACCGCAGAATTTCAAAGATTATGTTTCGGACTTGTGAATGCGCCATTTGAATTTTCCAAACTAATTACTCTAGTTTTAGGACCATTGAGAAACACAATAGCTGTATCGTACCTAGATGATATTTTGATAGGTGCAAAAGACTGGTCCGATATGTTAAATAAACTATATCAAGTGTTCACTGCAGTAAGAAATGCCAAACTCACTTTTCGGCTAAATAAATGTGAGTTCGGTAAAAAGTGCTTGAAATTTCTGGGATTTCAACTAAGTACAGATGGACTTCAACCAGGTGCCGGTAAATTGGAAGCAATTGAAAAATTTGCTACACCAAGAAATAAGCATGAAGTTAGGAGATTCTTAGGATTGACGGGATTCTTCAGAAGATTCGTGAAAAATTATGCACTATTGGCTAGACCGATTTCTGATTTAACAAAGGCAACTGGAAATTTTTCCTGGAAAAATGAACATCAACTAGCATTCGAAAATATGAAATGTATTTTACAAAAATCTCCTGTTTTGCAATTGTTCAATCCAAAATAAAAAATTACCGAATTACATTGTGATGCATCAAGTTTAGGCGTGGCAGGAATGCTGTTACAGGAGGGATTAGATGAGAAATTGCATCTTGTTTATTGTGTCTCCAAGAAGACAAGTGAAGCAGAAAAATTATATCATTCTTCGAGGTTGGCATTATTGGAAATTGTTTGGTGTGTTGAAAGGCTGAGAACAAGGCTTCTGGGAATGAAATTCACGGTGGTGAGCGATTGTCAAGCTTTGGTTTATCTCAATGCTAAGAAAACAATTAATGCACGTTGGTACACAACATTGAGTGAATACAATTTTGAAATAAAACATCGAAATGGTGATAAAATGGTACATGTAGATTGCTTGAGCCGAGCTGCAGTTGAGGAACCAACCGAAAATGGAATGATAGAGGATGTATATAATAAAAGATTGCCCATGTTTGTAATCATGAGTGAAGAAGAAAGAATATTAACAATCCAGAAAAATGATTCAAAGTTGAAAGAGATTGCAGACATTTTAGAAAAAGATGGGGCAGAAAGAACAAGAGAAGAAAAGAACCGTACGAAAGATTATTTACTTGATAACAATCGTTTATATGAGTTAACGAAAGTGAATAAAGAAAATGAATGGCTTTATGTTATACCCGATTCTATGAGAAAAGCCACTGTAATTAAATATCATGATCAGATGGGTCACTGGTCGGTTGATAAAACTGTGGCAAGCATTTTGAAGAAATTTTGGTTTCGAAGTATGAGGAGATACGTCAGAGGACATATTCAAAGATGTTTTGAATGTTTGATAGAAAAAGTACCGGGAGGAAAGAAACCTGGAAAACTTCATCCACCTAAAATGCCAGGAAGACCAATGCAAAAGTTACATATCGACCACCTAGGACCTTTTCCAAAAAGTAACACTGGAAAAATGTATATTCTAGTGATAGTAGATGCATTCTCGAAATTTATGAATTTATTTCCCACAAGAACTACTCCAGCAAAGGAAAATATTTCAAAAATTGAGTTATTCATCAACCAATCTGGTACACCAAGAGTACTAGTGAGCGATAGAGGATCCGCATTTACAAGTGGAGAATTCAGTGATTTTTGCAAGAAATTTGACATAGAGCATAAGCTGATTGCTGCTCAATTTCCTCAAGCCAATGGAATGGTCGAAATAAAAATGAAGTCGATTGTTCCAATTATAGTTACTTCTATAGATTTTCAAGATGAAAGCTGGTGCAAAAATATACAAGTAGTTGAGAGAAAAATCAATTCAGCTGTGAATAAAACTACAGGATATTCGCCTTCCGAATGTTTATACGGATACACTCCAAGTTTTAAAAATGCGAGAATGGATAATTTTGTAGAAAGAGATGAACAAAAGCAAAACTATGAAGATATCAGGAAACGTGTACGGGAAAATGTTGAAAAAGCACAAACTAAGTACAAACAGTTTTATGACAAAAAGAAATATGAAGGCGTAGAATACGAAATTGAGCATATTGTGGTAGAAAGAAAAACTTCCACGATAGCTACAGGTGAACCCACAAAAACACAGTTGAAATACCGAGGACCTTACGTGATCATGGAGAAACTTCATGGAAATACCTACAGACTGGAAAAGTTGGATAACGGAAATGAGCCAAGTATAACAACTGTATCACAACTAAAAATATATGAAAATCATCAAGAGGATGAAGATAATGATGATATAGACGAAGAAAATGAAGAAACTGAATTTCAAGTTCCAGAACTAGTACATAGAGATGGACCTGCAAATGTTGATATGTCTGAGCCAGATTTTATGAGTGGAGAAAGTTGGGAAGCGGACGAGTCGGCCAGCGAAAAAGGTTATTCTATAGGTGATGGAATTGAAAACAGACCACGAAGAAAAATCAAGAGACCTTGAAGATTCAACGACTATGTTTGAGGACAAACATTTCTCAGGATAGCCGAATGTTATATATATATATATATATATATATATATATATATATATATATATATATATATATATCTATATATATATATATATATGTATATATTTTCATATACACCCTATATGTTCATTTCAGAAGGCACTTCAATAGATAGGGAGGTTGTGAATGTTTGATGAGGAGAGTGGTAGTTATTTTGTCAATGTGACAGATCGTATTTTTATTTTCAAGTAATTTTGTAATTTCTCATTTAATAAAGTTTATTTGTGCTGAAGCTAGTCATTAAAGTTCTACCCAGAGCTTAGCCAATTGACAGAACGTTGGAAGGAACCAAATATTTCCAACAATAGTTTAACAGTGAATATATACTTTTTCTAACCAACTGTGCAAATGATAATTCTTCCTTCAATCCAACATATTCGTAATAACAATTCGATCAGTTTGAATATTGTAACGTTTACACTGCGGAACAGTATATGTTACAAGTTGTATATAAATTACTAATACTATAGACCCACATATAAATATATAATTTTCATTATTCTCGTAGTTTAGGAAAGATATCTCGAGATGATAATCTTTCAGCTACCTATTTTTGATTAGGTAAATATAGAGGGTCCTATTTGGTATTATATCTCTGGAGTGATTATCTTTAATATATGGTAGATTTATTCGAAAATGATGAGTATATTTACCCACAATAGATATCAATTCATTTGTTCGACGATTATTGGTCACCAACATCAGTGAGGCGAGTATCAGTGGTTGCCTATTGCTAAGTTCTAGGAACTGACAAAGTAGGACGACCACATGACGTCAAAACAGCTGATCGAAACTATAGGTATTGTCATTAAATTTACTCTGTCCTTTTCCTTTTCGAAAGATTGGAAAAAGTTATTCGAATATGAAAAGGAAAGTTAGGAGGTAAATTTAAATTACCCACGGAATTTTGACGTCCGGTTCTCGAGTGGGAAAATTAAAGTGAAGGAAATTTCCGGAAAATGGGCTCTCTTTTGGCTGTGAAAGTGATGGCGAGGCCAACCTTGTATTTTTCCTCTTCTGGTAGTTTTGAGAAAATACAAGTGTAGATTTGAATACAGTTTCCAGTAGTTATGATTTAACCCATTATCGTAGTTTTGATGGTAAATATATTAATGCGATTACACTTCTCATGAGGTTGGAAATGATGATGGTTCTGCACGAGATTTACACCACGAGTTATTAATGGAGAATGACACAAGTCAACTTTGATAATTAATGGATTCCAAGTGTAAATTTCTCTATAAATTTGAAACACCCTTCTTCGGATGAAGGTAAGAAAATTCATCAACAGAAATAATTTTTTGGTGAAGATTTTAATATTTCATTGGTATGAACTCCCATGGTTTCTTTAACCTCTAGTAATTTCGATTCTAAGCTCGTTTACTTTGTTATACAGTATGATCAAGAATATTCAAACAATCTTTCATAATCAAGTCTAGAGCTACGAAACAAGGAAGTACAAATATGTTATAGATTGGTCAGGTACAAATCGTATAAATATTATAGGGTTCTTGGTCCTTGGTTCTTGGTTCTTGGTCCCTGGTTCTTGGTTCCTGGTAACGGTCAATTAGTACTGTTACCTTCAATCCAAATTAATTCATGGTTCAGGACATTAGGACGTCACATATGGACAACTCAGAAAGGTGATGTATCCCACCAAAGGACTGATTTGCAGTGTTCCTGTGGATATCCAGACTAATAGCACTGTCGTTGATACTCATTACTACCCCAGGATTATTAAGGTCAGACCATTCTGGAATATTTTTTGCAACTCGTTTTGAGTTGAGTTGTTGTACAAAGTGCGTTGTCTGTTTTAATTCCGTTGTCTATCTAAATTACGTTGTCTATTTACATTGTGTACGGATTTATTCACTAAAAATCTGATTTAACTTCATTGGGTTGATTTCCTTCAAAGGTATAAACATAATTGATAATGCAACCGTGTTTAATATTTCAAAGTTGGAAAAGGCATAATATTGTTGTCATATGTTTTCTACGGAAGAACAGAGACCTATATTACATAACTGTACTTATTGATAAACCTTCTCAACAATGTAAAATTGTATATATGATTATAGTACCGATACCGGTGTTTTCATGAAGTTGATGTTTACATAACAACCTTATTTTAAATTAGAGGAAACGCCTGTATCGATACTATACTTCGAAACGTAACCCAATGATTGTATAGTAGAGAAAATATCGAAAACCTATTTTCTTACTCGATTATCTATATGTGATTCTTATAATGTGGGATACCACATTATTGTGATAATTGGAAATTATTTTTTACAAACGTGTTTGTATTCACATAACGAAAAATAGCAAATATGCATGGTGTACAGTTTTTTTATTGACCGCTGATTGGGCAAGAATGTGCAGTTATGGTAGTCTGCAATGAAGAAGGGCGAGTTTGAATCGCCCAGCGTCCTAATGTTATAATTGGGCGGGTTTTGCAGCGATTCCACCAAAGGGATAATTATGCTAGGAAATCAGAACAGGGCCGTAGGGGAATAATTACGAATAACTAATAACTCAAGATCGATTTTCAAAACTACAAAGACATGAGTTCTCACCGGTATATCATGTCCAAATTGGTCAAGGGAACACAAGTAAATGACTGCAGAGCATGGCATGATTGAGGGAAAGCTCAATGAAATCGAGTGTTCTTCACTGTTAAGAGTCAAGATTGTGTCTCATAACAAATGACAGACGTTCAGTGGAACGCTACAATCAATATAACATTGTGTGAACGATTGCTTTCGGTGGAGGATCAGGCGTGGTATAAATTTGAAGGCACGTCAGGAACTGGTAGTCATTGCTGAAGTGAGTTCAACAGCAGCGTGGTATATAACCGATATTAGTGAACTCCTGTTTTGGTTGCTCCATTCAATGGCGAGGAACTCATATTATTGAACGACAATGCGAGACCATACGCTGCTAGGGTTCCGCCAGTATTTGCATGACGTCAATCTTGCCCACGAGAGGTCCATCGAATATTTATTGGATAGTATTGGGAGAGAAGTTGAAGCCTTGCAGTACCCTGAAGTCACTTTGAATGATATGAGGGATAGATAATCAAATTAAGGACTCTGATATTGATTATGAGAAGCCGTTGCCAAGTCGTTATCACTGCTCGAGGTTGGAACACAGAATTTGAGCATAAAAAAAACAAAATTAAAACATATTTTTGATTTTTTTGTGAAACCCTGTACGTACTTGATTTCTGAGATCTTTTGGGAATGTTATTGACAAAAAAGACGTTTATTATTATTAATAATGATAATTTCTTACTCGTATTAATTGCGGCATTCGCTTTCGGCTCATACCACAATTTCTATACTCTTGAAAAATACAATATACTAATTGTAACTCGTTATGACATCAGAATGACATATGGTGAAATAAAACTAACTCGGCTCAGTTCTCGATATAGGTTGATACATAAAAACTTTTTAACAAGAAATTAAACCGACGAAATACGGAACTGAACAGTAAAAAATAAAATAAACTTTCTTAGTCTCAATAACTGAGCTCCTAAACTGATGTGAGTGACTAATTTTGAGTCGGCGCCAAACAAACAAGCAAATTAATTAGGTAAGGCGTAAAATGATGACATTCTGATAATTTTTTTGAAGTAATTCAATCATCTTCGTTGATTGTTTGTTTGGCGCCGACTCAAAACTAGTTACTTTCATTAGTTTAGGAGCTTAGGGGGTATATTTTATTTTTTACTTTTCGGTTCCGTATTTCGTCGGTTTAATTTTTTGTTAAAAAGTTTTTATTTTTAAATTTTTTGTGGCTGCAATCTACCAATCTACCACTTGTTTTTTTATCACTTCCAAAATACTTACTCACCCACTTTACTTCAACTATTACCAGTTGAATAATATGATTATCTACTTTTACTATTTGTTGTAATATAAATTATTTTTGTTGTTCTGGTTACTTTATTTCACTATTTTGTATTCAATTCCTTCCTCTCATAGAATATAATGATTGTGGAAAACAAAAATGATGACAATAGCGATCTGTCATTGTCAACTACATATGTGTGCCAATGTTCACAAGTGAAAAATCAATTATCTCCTATTTTTTAACTCGTAAGGGTGGATAATTCCATTCAAATCTCGAATATGGATAACTTTGAGGTATACCCTATCTAATAAAAAAAGAATCATCCAAATCGAAGAACCCAGTACAAAGTTATGCCTGATAGAATCGGTTAACGGACCAGAATTCAGAGGGTGAGTGATCAGTATCCTTCATTTTGCTACCCTTTGGGGTGGATTTCATCTTTTGAATTTGACTGGGACGAACTTCGAAGTACACCCTATCCACCAAAGAAAAAATTCTCGGAATCGGACGTCTCAGTAAAAAGTTATACGTGGTCATACATGAGAAAAAAAACGCGTCGACTAGAGAACCTCCTTCATTTTTGGTTTCGTCGGTTAAAAAGCTCCAGAGATACAAAGACATGCCGTACTCTCACCCACATACGGTCTTTATATCAACACTTGGTCCTTGCATCAACACACAATCCTCGCATCGATACACAGAAAGGTTAAAAAAAAAAGCCGAAGAGTTCCTCGTATCGACATATAGTCTTTGTATCGAGACATATTCCTCGCATTAAAAGCCTTCTTCGCACGTTCTCCCATCTGATACAGAAAATTTAAAAAAGGCACCAAAGAGGTCCTAGTATCGATATATAGCCTTCGTATCGACACATAGTACTCACATCAACACACGGTCCTCACATCGACACTTTGTCCTTGCATTAACACACACTCCTCGCATCTATACACAAAAAGGAAAAAAAAGGCGCCAAAGGTCCTCTTATCGATAAATCGCCTTCGTATCGACACATAGTCCTCACATGTAGAAGATATGTCAGAATTTTCAACAAAAAACGCAATCATACCATCGGAACAACATGGTTCCGTCAAAGGTAAATCCACCACCAGCAATCTTCTATAGTGCATAAACGATTGGGCGATGGCTCACGATAATAAAATACCAACCAAGATATCGTCCATCTTGACTTTGCCAAAGCTTTCGACAGGGTCCCAGTGAGGAGGCTAATGCACAAATTCGACACACTCGGTATTCGGGGCCAACTAAACTTATGGGTTGAAAATAATATGACAGAAAGAACTTTCACGGTCAAAGTGGGCCACTCTTTTTCTTCGGACAGACAAGTCACAAGTGGAGTGAGTTCCCCAGGGGTCTGTTCTTGGCCCACTCCTCTTCGTTGTTTATACGAGTAATCTTGCTCTTCATATGAAGTCCTGCAAGTCGTTTCATGCCGATGATACTAAACTGTATGGAAATGCCTTAGTGGAACATCAACTCCTTCAAGAAGACCTCAACTCGATTAGTCGGTGGTGTGAGGATTGGCTTTTACCTCTTAACGTCGACAAATGCGTCGTACTTCATCAAGGAAAGAACAATCCACTCCATGCGTACACAATAAACGGTCAACAGATACGTATTGTGTCTTCACATGTCGATCTGGGAGTGACTATTAATACTGACCTAACTTGGTCCGAACATGTTATATCCACATGCAAGCGCGCCAACATACTGATCTACCTCATCCGCAAAACGTTCTCCCATTTATCATACTCAAGTTCCATGAAACCTACGTTCGTCCAATTATGGAGTACGCAGGTCCGGTGTGGTGTCCTGTTTTGGTGCGCGATAAGAATTTGTTGGAAAACGTTCAGCGTCGAGCCACGCGTATGACTTTTGGCGAAGTGCGTCCAACCTATCCCGAAAGACTGAGGATGGCACAACTGATAGCTTTTGAGCAAAGTCGAGTCCGTGGGGACCTCATCATATCCTTCCGTATAGCTAAGTATAATTATGCTAATCAGAAAAAACTTTTTGTTTTCAACAATGATTCGCGGTTACGCGGTCATAATCTCAAATTAAAAAAGGAGAAATTTGCCACTAGGCAGAGACAAAATTTTTTGGTGAATCGTATTTTCGAAACATGGAATAACTTACCCAACGATGTTGTGAATTCTGACTCGGTGAATAGTTTTGAAAACAAAATAGACATTTGCTTATTTGCATAATTGTTCCTACGCATATATTAATTATTTTTCTTTTTCTTTTGCATGCACTGTATAATCTTGTTGATCTCTTTAGTTTGTTTTTTAGGCTTACATAGGACTCTGTCCTCAGCCTTCACTTATATGTAATAATGATAATAAAATAATATCAATAATGACACTTAGTCCTTGCATTTACACAATGTTGTGAAAAGGCATCAAAAAGGTTCCTCGAATCGACACATAGTCCTCTCATTCACACACGATTCCCGAAGTCCTCGTATCGACCCACAGAGAGGTTGAAAAATATGGTGAAAAAGGTTCTCGCTTCGACGCACTGTCCTCACACAGTCAGCATATTGGACTTTTGTTGTGCTTGGAATGGAACATATTTTTTCTATGAAAAAGATCCGAAAAGTCGATAAGTGAGAAAAACTTTTTTGGAATGAAGTTCCTTATCGCGCGTTGCGAAAGGGGGCTAGACGGAATAACGACACTTTTTGCTGTAGTTGTAAGCCGTGCGGCGTGCGCGTGTTTCTCTGTCTGTCTCTCTCTCTCTCTCTCTCTCATAGAAAGCAAGCCAGTTATTTTCGTTTCGTCTTTCTATTTCGCATTGAACAGTGTGGTGTCGCGACGATTATTTTTGTTAAGTGTATACAGGTTTTTTGTACATAATAAATAATGAAAAATAATAACAATAATGAATCCTGACAGTGTTTCTGCACAAGTTCCGGATATTGCTGATGGAGTTAGGTAAGTAGAGATTTTATACAGACAATAATAAATGCTTATGTATTTTTAGCAAGTACGCATTATAACCTCTCTTTACTATTGTGCTAACCAAGTCATACGCGTTATAATCTCTCCATTATTGTGTGTTTAGCAAGTGTACGCGTCATAACTTCAATAAATTTAAAAGCAAATTATATTTTAATATTACAATATCAATGCACATGTACTGAAATTGAGCCTACTGATTAAGTTTATATTACATTATATTTGTTAATAATAAAAAAATATTATTATAACTTAAAAAAAAAATTATTACAATTCCTTCACTAATTAATCGAAAGGAACTTCGTTCCATCCGGGTGTCCCTTGACACCTCTCTACTTTTTTTCCAATATTTAACTTTAATTTGGAAATTGGATTATACACACGTCATTCAGCTCGATTATCTGTATTTTAAATTTCGTATTGCACGGAAAAACTTTCAGATATTCGTACTGGTGAACTTTATGAATATGCGTTAAATTTGCTGCGTAGTGTATATTATACGACTTTCTGAACTGAAAGAATGATCGACAGTAATACCGACTTTATTATGAACAGACACGGACATAGTTAGTTCATCTCCTGGACTACAAAAGGTATTAAAAATGTTTCCAAAGAGCGGAGCTTTCGGTTCGATGAAGCACACCCCACTGTCACATTTTGAAGAGTAATAATCAGTCCTGCAGCGGTTACGAATGGGATACGTTTAGCCCTGATCTTCCCGTTGACAGAGTCCTTGATAGTTTTCCGCTGAGAAAATGAACTGATGGGGGATGTTCTTTTCACGTTCACTTGCAAACGACAGTTCCGTTTCGAGGTTAATGCACGAAGCGATTTGGGGAACCGAAAGAGGATTCACGTTTATAGGCGAATGAGGTTATATCAGAAGTCATTTTCCAGTCTTCTGTTGTAGAATGTTACTGACGTTTGGATTCTCTGATGCGAGAGTTTTTATTGTTTTGTTGTTGGGGTGGATGTATTCCCTGCAGGGGATGGATATTTTTTCGATTGGTGAAATTGAATTTCCGGAACAGCAAACAATCCAACCACCAACATCCTATAGTAGAACTCTTTTGGTCCAAAATTGGAATATATTCTAAGAAGTGACTACTTGCTCATCATCGAATATGAT
Organism: Gonioctena quinquepunctata; assembly: GCA_018342105.1. Lineage (NCBI taxonomy): Eukaryota > Metazoa > Arthropoda > Insecta > Coleoptera > Chrysomelidae > Gonioctena > Gonioctena quinquepunctata. The sequence goes on along the minus strand of JAFIRS010000004.1, from coordinate 1,312,362 downwards.
TTCAAATTCATTTCAACGAATAATATGCAATATAAAACAGTTACGGTATCGATAATGATGATGATAATGTAGAATTCGCGACCCTCAAATTGACTGAAGATTTGGAATAGCGGGAACAAGGAGAATCAAATTATTAATTAAAAACCTTCATAAAGACAAGCTTCTATTCAAATGCAGTTAAAAGTGTAAAATAATTGCTTTGTATGTGTGACGTAGTTATGAGTTATAGACTCAAAAGCTTGTCGCTTTTGTATTGGAACTGAGAACTTAACGCGACAAGCTTTTGAATCTTTAACTCACGGAATATCGTACGCCACACATCCAAAGCAATTACTTTTCAGTGCATTTGAATGAAAGCTTGTCTTTAAAAATGTTTTTTCATTAATTATTTCATTTTGTGCTCTTCAGTACTCAAGTACGCCATAATCTATGCATTTATTTTTGTTAAAGCATCGTTATTATGAGGTCTTTTTTTCCCGTAAGTTCTTAGCTATCTAGTCCCTCAATGAGGAGACCATATAAAGATTAACTCATCCGCCATCTTGGAGTTGCCATCTTGAACTTGTGAATTTTGATAAAAAATTGTTCATAATCTACGACCCCGAAAAAACCCCCACATACCAATTTTGAATAGAATCGGACCATAAACACAGATATCATCGGCCACCTTGGAGCTGCCATTCTGATTTTAGGAATTTTGAGGGGAAAATTCATAATCTTAGATCCTGAAAACCACCACAAACCAATTTTGAATCGAATCGGACCATAAACCTGAATATCGAGCGCCATCTTGAATCGCCAGTTTGTTGTTTTTTTCTATAACAAAAATTCCATAAATTTTGACAAATAATTCATAATCTCTGACTCCGAAAACCCCCACATACCAATTGTGAATCGAATCGGACCATAATGACAAAACTTGTGCGCCATCTTGAATTTTTGATTTTGACAAAAAATCGCCATCTTGGAGCCGCCATTTTGTTTCTTCCTCTAACAAAGATTTTATAATACATTGTCACCGGAATTACGAACACCTGCCAAATTTCACCTCAATCGGATGTCGGCAAGTGCTCCAAAAATGGGTTACAAGTTCTGAACCGGAAAGAATGACATACGAAGCAACTTAAATAAAAACTTGTAATGATAATAAAAGTGATCGGAATTTTTGAAAGTTGCCGACGTTTTCAAATCTCCAGTCAATTTGAAAAAACAATTTTGTTTATGAACTGCAAATCTGCTTCCATTCTGTCCATCATCAGTTCACAGAATTGTTGCCTTCTATCAGGATCATCCTCATTTAACTCCTGAACCAACTGAACTTTATAAGGATGGTATTTTTCTTCATGCGAAGCTCTCAATATCGATGATTTACTTACATCATTGTCGGCGGCAAGTTGTCGACATGTCATATGCGGATTTTCCTCAATCGCTACAGTACATCTAATTTTTTTCCTCATCCAATTTAACATTTTGACCTGGTTTTTTAATAGTTTTTACATGTCCAGTTTCACGAAATGTTGTTAGTATTTTGCTAACTATAGACTGGGAGACGTCTTGACACGGTATTTATTATTGAACATCTCACAAACTTCCTTCTGAGTTCTTATTTCATTACCGCATACCATCATAATTAAAATGTTTATTCTTTGAGTTTCGGAGAAATGAGCCATAGATAAATCAAATACACACACAAATATTTTTCAATACACTGACGTGTGTCAGCAACTTATAAATATCATAATAACAGTAGTCTACTACATTGACATTACATTATTTATGTGGGTTTTGTGAATAATTGTTTGGTGTCTTGAACGTATTTTCAAAATGAATTTTCTCAAAATTTATTTTGAAAATTCGTTCACAAAATTTGTAAAACTTCATATTTCTGAACAGAGAATGAAAATCCCTTTCGAACGAAGTGCCACACATAAACCTTCTCATTCAAATTTTTTTAGGGGTGCTCATAATTCAGATGGGGTGCAAGAAGGGGGTAATATTTCCATATGCAAATTGTCAAATTGACAATAGCAATCGAGCTGTTTCAGGTTTTTTAAACAAATACGCTAAAAATGAATTTATTCCATACCTATGGACCGCACTGTAAATTCCAAATTTACTATGACTAGAAACAGGAGGATATTTTTACTGCAGTGTAGATTGAAGAACATTGTACCACATGAAATCAACAGAATTGTATGCAGGTTTGGGAAATCAGTGTTTAATTTAGAAATTTGGATTACATTTTTGGCCACCATAATAATGAGGCATAGGTGACCATGGGTTTGATGATCGTTTGATATGACTAGTATATCATTTTTAGCCAGCTTCAAACCCCATGTCTTGTCAAATTATCTGCGGCACGTCTAGGTTACCGCTGTAGTTTTAGAAAAAATGTTATTTAATGTCATTGTTCTATGTTAGTCTTCGGTCGATTATAACGCACAAATATTTGACTTCCTTGGGAAATGGAAGCTGAGTTCCATTCAGAGTCGGGGCTTCCAGTTCGTACTTTCACCTTCCCGTGAATAGAACCAGCATTGTTTTGCTAGGATTCACATTCAATCGCTCCTTCACGATTGGATATTATACCGTCATGTTGCGATTGGATATTATCCCGACATGTTTACCCCTTATGGTAATAACTAGGTCATTATCATATATATTTATATATATATATGTATATATATATATGTATATATATATATATATATTGTTATGTTAGGAACGACCAGTAATATATTTTAAGGATGAAAAAGAAATAATTTCTTGAAAAAAACCATAAAATTATAAATACTTAATAGTTAGTAGTTCATGAGAAATTGTTTTACATTTTTTTGAGATTCTATTTCCTTTATGAAGCCTCTGTATAATATTGATAGGTAGAAATATGCAAATACTATAATGCAATCATTTTCATACATTGTCAAAATGATTACAACCTATAATTGTTTAAAATACAACAAAAAAGTCTGGATTTCCAAAATCATTCTGAATTAAATGTGATCAACAAAATTATAAGCTTGAAACATACAGTATATGAAATTGTATCTAACTAAAAATAGCCAATGGGAGAACAAGAAACTTCTTGATGACAATAGCCAATCAGGGAACAGGATGGTCAGATAAAAGATTTGAAATTGTGGAAAAGTAAGAACTGAGAAATGTCAATAATAATTATCATCAAATATTGTATTTAGTTTATAAGAAATGTAAAATATATTAATTCATATTTCTCATATAACACCAAATTAATGAAAGTGCTACAAGGAAGTGCGCGAGTTTGAAAATTCAAATAAAATGGACAAAACAGAAATGGTATCCAAGGGATGAAAAAACAAAGCTGAGGAGATTGAAAAAAATTTTTGAAGAGAAGCCTGGTACAAAAATTGGAAAGAAAGAAATTTAGGATTTTATTAATGAGAAGGTAGTTTTTCAACAATAAAAAAACCAATACACCCTCTGAATAACCTCGACATAAAATAAACAAGGATAAAAAAGATTACCTTTTTGGTTATCCACATGAAACTTGTCCAAGCTGATTTCATGGATTTTGGAGGGTTCTTTTTGAAATGGTTAGTTCCTGAGAGGAGTGGATGAAATTGGAATTCAAATTAGACCAGGTATTGCATCAGCAACAGTTCCAGCTCCAGGTATAAACTTTTAGTACACATCACAAACTGAATCACCTCAGAAAATAACTCATATCTCTAAAGAACTCTATGATTTGGTATTGAACTATAAAAGAATTCTTCCAACTCTAAAGAAAAAAGTGAGGTTATATTTACATATCCATCAGTGTTTTCCATTATTTTATGAAAATTTGTCAATTGATCATAGTTATAAGTTATCTTTCGCAGGCCAGGTTAATATAAGTTTTTTCCTGAATAAAGGAAATAATTGTTTTTGGGTAATTTCTCGTTTATTTTCCACAATGATCTGCAATATCTTACTTATAAACACTGAACTAAAATAGTTCGAGTTGACATCTAGACAGGCAGTGGCTTTATTGCCAGTACCGGCTCCTGAGGCGAAGGCGTACCAACTGAGATTAGTCGTGGTAAGAAGGTAAGAAAAGTAATAATAATTGGCAACAACGTGGCGAGAAAACAGTAACGTTAGCTGGCAATTATTATTTCATAACAATTAGCTATTATTATATCAAAATCTAACAATTGGCTCCCCATCTCGGAGCTGAATTGCCTACATAAGTATTAGAGGTATATCAAAATTGAAATAACAATATATTATACAGGGAGAAAATATTTGTGGGGTAATAACAATAACGTGGGAAAAAAATTAACAACAATTATTATTTAACACCTATTTATATTTCATAACAATTTGTCCCCCAACGCGGAGCTAAAATAATTATCTTACCTATCATAACAATAATAATAAATTAAATTATCTTACCTATCATAACAATATATATATAAATTATATATATATATATATCCATATATATATATATATATATATATTATTTTGATGATACTAATGTTATTATTGTTATTGGCCGCGTTGGCGACAATTGATATAATGATTATTATTGCTAGTATTTTGATTTTTATTTTTTTAATAAAAAGTCATTATAATAAAATATCTGCCACTTCTTATGCTAAGTTTGAAAATTTTGAAAAGAATGACCTATTATAACAGTAATGAAATAGCCGGCTATGTTGCTTACTCTTTTTCAAATACTCTTTTACCTATATTATTTTTTCTTATCCCAGCTCAGTCGGTACGCATGTTATTACTCCCTCTCAAAGCAGGATTCAGTGGTGCCATCTAGTTGCTCTGCTTGAAGTCAATGTTCAATGTACTGTTTTATGGAAAAATTGGTTGTAATGTGATCAACAGATGAATAAGGAATCCAGAAAATAGTCAAATAGTTGTTCTTTTATTGAATCGAATGCTCAAATATAGCTACCCTGCAAAAGCTATCTTATCTGTAATACTCAGATCAAACAGTGAAATGTGAAAAGTGAAATACCTTGCTTATGTTGTATTGAAGTGCCTTCCAAATATAATAATTGTATATTATATTAAATTATAAAAGCAAACAAGAAATACAGTTAAAAAAATGGCATAAAGTGAACTCAAATAAAGTTTCTGACCCGAATACATTCACTTTGTTGAAAAAAAAATAAATGTCCCTGTGATTCGTCCAGCTTGAGACTTCTCTCGAATCCTGGAAGTGTTCTTTGGCTATTTGAGTTTGCAGCTTCACTGTGGCAGGTCCCCCTTGTTGTCGTCCGTATCTCGTATAGGAATCTGGCTGTGTCCTGGGGGTAAGTGGTTTTCTTTGGCAGTTTCAACGCCTATTGGTCTCTGGATATGGCTCAGATTGTTGAATGGCTGATTTGCTTCCGTTCTTGGTGTATCTTCGTATTTATTGATTGGCAAAATTTTGTTACTGTGTTCTTCCAAACACAATTTTTCATCTCGTCAAAACCTTGTTATTTTTCCTCCTGGCAACCATCACTTTTTGTTTTTTCTCACAAATTTTAGGTTTTTACTCACTTTCTATGACACTTTCCCTAATTGTTAACTATGCTATGGACTTTATATACAATTTACATTTCTATACCTCACATAATATATACAGAGTTAGTTAAAATTCATATCTGAAAATTTTCTGTACTCAAAATTTTTTATTTTATCATTTTCCATCGAAATGTTTTGACATGTCGCTGTCATGTTCCCCTCTGATATGATTTAAGTATACAGGATGTTTCAACTTGAATATTATTTTTGTCTACTTAAGATCTAAAGTTTTATTCATGAATTTTGATTTCTATATTTTCTATAGGTTGTGCAAATTAAATGAATTGTTGGCAACAAACTTATGACAATAGTAAAACTCCACTACTAAACTCTTGAGACATCTGCGTCGACTAGAAAATTGTACAAGGTTTGAGAGAAACAAAATGTACAGAAAAATTGCAAAACAAACATAGCAGGTATTTATGTGATATATAAGAATCCTTATATCACTTTTTATTCTTTTTACATTGAACAAATATTCTTTATCTACACTTCAAAATATGCTCGAAACAGATCGGTATTTAGTTTCAAGAACCAGCAAAAGATAAAGACAATAATGTTCAAATTAATTCTCCTGCACATCGCGTACTGTTTTCTGATTGGTGCTGATTAGGATCTTTCTTCCACCGGCCAATCAGAAAACACTAGTAGAATCAAGTTCGTAGGTTGCTTTGTAAACCGTGCATGCGTGAATCTTGCTTGGCAACAGTGTTCAGTTCAATGGTCGTGATATTATTTTTCAAAACAATATTCAATTGCGAGTGTTTCCCACTGTTTGTTTCTCACAAGTTACTGTGATAATTAAGATGAGTTTTTTTTTTTTTTTTTTTGGTTGCGTGAATCTTGCTTTGGGAGTTGGTGTTTTTCTTAAATTTCTGAAGGTTGTATGCCTCGGGAACACCTCCTAGGCAATGAGTTCCAAAGCCTCGCTGTTCGTTGGATGAACGAGTCTTTGGAAAGTGATGTTCTGCAGGTCTCCAAAGTGACCACGAAGGGGTGTGATGACTGAACTTGACGGGTTAGTCTCGAAGAGACTGCCAAAGCAGGAACGATTGTTGATATTTCAGAAGAGCATCGCCCATGAAAATATCTATAAAATAGAGACAAATCGCCAACTTTTCTACGGTGTTCCAGACAAGTGAGCGAGTTTGTAAGCGAGGCATCACCGACGAGACGAATTGCCCTTTTTTGGACAGAATCCAATAGCCTCAGGATATGTTTAGGTGCCGCGCTCCAAATATGGGAACAGTATTCCAGGACAGCTCGGATCTGTGCCTTATAGATCATAAGCAGCTGAGTGGGGGTGAAATAGCTCTTGGCACGGAACAAAAAACCAAGTTTTTGGGATGCACTTTTGGCAATGGACCTCACGTGATTTTCCCAGAAAAGGTTATTGCTGATAGTAATACCAAGCATCGATATGGATGACTTCAGTGGTATGGTTACTCCTGACAAAGTTATGTTAGGCACAGTGAGATCGGCTTTTTTAGAGAAAAGACATGCTTGTGTTTTGTTTGCATTGAATTCTACCAAGTTATTAGATCCCCACTCGAGAATTGTTGCTAAGTCCATATTTATATTATTAACATTTCTTCCTCGTTCATTTCTGGTTTCACGGGCTGATATAGGGGCCCTGGAAGAGAAAGCGGTATGGAGGGTACTATCATCGGCAAAGCTGTGTACTGGACATGAAGTTGCTTTCAACAGGTCGTTGATGTGAAGTAGAAATAGTGTTGGTGCGAGAATAGATCCTTGCGGAACACCAGCATTTATGAGTAGAGTGTCAGATAAACTCCTCGACCACTACCTGGAGAGACCTGTTTGAGAGAAAACTAGCAAGCAGAGAACACAGCTGAGGGGCAAGCCATAAGACGGAAGCTTGGCGAGGAGTCCCTGGTGCCAAACTCGATCGAACGCCTTGGAGATATCTAATGCCACAGCTAAAGTTTCTCCATACTTTTCAATAGATAGCTGCCATATATGTGAGACGTAAGCGAGCAGGTCACCAGTTGATCTCTGATGGCGGAAGCCATATTGCCTATCGTTGACAATTCCTGAGTCTTCCAGATATTTCATGAGCTCGATGTTGATGGCTTTTTCCATGACCTTTGAAATAATAGATAGCAGTGCGATAGGTCTGTAGTTGCTAGGTAGGGCCTTTTTGCCTTTTTTAGGACTGGCTGTACTCTTGCAATTTTCCAATTGGACGGAAATACCCCAAATTGTAAGAGTGGTTGAACAACTTGCAAAGAACAGGTGTTAGTTCGGGGCACATTTCTTGAGAACAATCGGCGGGATTCCGTCAGATCCACAGGCTTTGTTGGTGTTGAGACCCAGCAAAATCTTTCTGATAGTACGTTGGCGAAAGGTGATCTCGGCATGTGACTGTCAATAGGTGTAATGTTCGGGGGTTGTTTTCCCGATGAATCCAGAGTGGAATTTCCAGCAAATAGGTGCGCAAAGATATTGGCTTTTTCCTGGGCAGTCGTTGCTAGTGTTCCATCTTCTTTGGTTAGAGGAGGAAATGAGCTGGAAGTGAAGTTTCTTCCCACAGCTTTGGCGAAAGACCAAAATGAACGGGACCCATTAGGACATTCAGCAAGTTTTGATCTTATTTTGGCATTGTGGGCATCTTTTGAGCATTCTATTGTCTCTTTGCATATGCCTCTAGCCTCGACATATGCTGCTCTGGTCTCAGGGCCTGGATTTTTTAGCCATCGATGGTATGCTGCCTGTTTGGAAGCCACAGCTCTAGAGCAGTTTCTGTTAAACCAGGTCTTATCGGATGATGTTCTTCTTTCGGTATTCGGTATGTAGGTTTGCATCCCCAACATGATGATTTCAGAAATTGTCTCAGCACATCGTGCCTCAAAGCAGAGTATGAAGTCAAGTAGTTCTAATTCTCTGACAAATTTGGATATAACAAGGTTAGTTGTTTTCATCACTTTGAAATTGAATATCTATCTCAGACAGCCTGCAATGTGTATATTTACCACACAATCAGTTCAACATTCTACCTTATTCAAATGTCGAGTGAAATGTTCATGGCATTCGGCAATTGCCAAAGTTTTCCACTGAGTGGGTCACCTGAAATTAGGCGAGTGGCACTACCCAAAATTTTGTCGAATTTTACAATGTGATGATGATCATTATTAATAACTACATGATCACTATATGTTTCCTTCCGTTCAAAGGATGCGACTTATGATGCTGTGGTTGGGATCACAATAAACCGTGGAGACTAATTTCTATATATATATATATATATATATATATATATATATATAATATATATATATATATATATATATATATATATATTTATGGCTGGCTTGTTTTTCTTGGGTTTTAGGTTTGTGGATCTGATTTTCATGAATTAATTACAACTTTATTTTGGTATAACATGTGTAACTAAGTTTCTACGTTTCGACGGGTGGATCCTCGTCTTCATCAGGATTGAAAACATTACAACTCTTCAAACATAGGATTCGTTTGGACCTTTTTGGTTTGTTATGGTTTTTCGTTTTATATCCATAATAAGGTGGTAGTTTGAGTTGTTTACTTTACGATGTGCTGCTATTAATTAATATTAGCACATCGTAAAGTAAACAACTCAAACCACTACCTCATTATGGATATAAAACGAAAAACCATAACAATAATATACCCTCAGGTTCAAGAAATTACCAACTATATATATATATATATATATATATATATATATATATATAAATATAAATTAAGGTTAGACGACTGTCTAATTAAAGAAAATCCTTTTTAAATTCGAGCATGCAGTCAAAGGGGTATGGAAAAAAAAAAAAAAAATCTGTTAAAACAATGGACAAAAAAGTTAAACCCCCCAAAATCCAACTAATGTTGGCTACAAAACACAAGAATGGTAAAACCAAGATTCAAATGTTTTTAATGTTTTTAATGAATTTTACTGAAGATGCCCCCGAACGAGGGCGAAACGTTTAAATAAATGTAATTTTCTTCTTATTTTAATACAATCGAATCTGAAACCCAAGAAAACGTCAAAAATACAATCACCAAGATTCAAGAACCCACTATACCCAATATATTCATATATATATATATATATATATATATATATATATATATATATATATATTGATGAAAATCAGTTCACTATATGGATTGATGAGAGCTGCTGATAGAAATAAAAAACATGGGGAAAAACCCGACATGAAAATAATCGAAAAATTTCTTGCGATAACCTAGGTAAATATTGTTTCAGGGACGCCTTTCAGTTGATCAGTTTCCCGGTTCGAAATATAAATCGTTTCTCTCGTGAAATTGAATACAAATAAAGTTCCGAATGAGGCGATTTTACATCCTGCTTTCCTTCTGTTTAACTTCCTGTAGCATAATGAAAAGTTTTAATTAGTCTTGCCGATCCTGATATTGTATCTAGTGGATCAAATATTTGTTTCCAATTTCATTCGGAAATTAAACCAAATCGAGCCACCGAAAAAGAATAGTTTTGAGAACATAAAGGCTTTCTGGAGAAAGTTACTGATAATAAATTATCTGAAAGTAGATTGAATTGATAAATCAGAAGAAAATCTCAAGCATAATGGTTTGAGCTTTCAGAAACATTGTTTTCAAATATTTTGATACATTAAAAGTTGAAAAAGATTGTAAATCATTTCAATGTTTAAAAGCCTGGAACAAAAATGAAAATCAATAATAACTGACATTAGATGAAATAATCATGAAACAACCAAAATAGTATATTATATATATACGAGTGGTACGAATTACAGTGGTAAAAAATATGCAAAGAAATGGAAACATGTTTTGTTCTTCGTGAAATTCGACAAAATTCCGGGTAGCGCCTTCCGCTCAATTTCAGAGGAAAACTTCGGCAATTACCGAATGCAATAAACATTTAATTCGACATTTGAATGAGGTAGAATGTTGAAGTGATTGTGTGGTAAATGAACACATTGCAGGCTGCCTGAGATATATATATATATATATATATATATATATATATATATATATATATATATATATATTCAATTTCAAAGTGAAGAAAATAACTAACTTTGTTATATCCAAACTGATGATAAAGTCAGAACTAGTAGACTCCATACTCTGGCACTTATCATAATTATCACAGTCACTTGTAAGAACAACACAAACAGTATTGAAAAGGGGAAACATTCGCAATTGAATATTGTTTTGAAAAATAATATCACAACCATTGTAGTGATTCAGAACACGTGAACTGAACACTGTTGCCAAGTTAGATTCTCGCGCGCACGTTCTATAAAGCTGTCTACGAACAAAAGTCTGTTATATTCTACTAGTGATTTCTGATTGGCTGGTGAATGAAAGATCTTAAGATCTTAATCAACAACTAATCAGAGAACAGTACGCTATGTGCACGAGAATTAATTTGAACACTATTGTCTTTTGAAAAAATTTGCCATTTTATCAAAAAATAATGTATATTTCAATAATATATCTAGTACTAAAACGGCTGCACAGTGATTGAAATTTACTACTTCATTCATAAAGGCGACGAGTGATTCATTTCATCTTCTACTCTTCAGAATGTTCTAATACGACATGAGTGAGTGAAAAAACGATTCACAGGTTTTCAAACGAGAGGAGAAGTGGAGACATTAGTGCACCAAATCAAAATTCAGGAATAAAGCCACTATCAATCGATGACTTTGATAGGACCGCTATCCAAAGGAAAGTTCACTTTTTTTATATAAATAAAGAGATACCAACAATAGACAAAGTTCTACAGACAATTCAGAAAGACGACGATTCACCACAAGTAGACCGAACCAAATTATGGAAACTTTTACGCGAGATAGGCTTTTCCTGGAAAAAGCAGAATAGAAAGTCCCTCCCTATAGATAATGACGGAATTGTGCGTTGGAAAAGAAATTATTTGAGGACGATCAGGAAGTATCGATCTGAAGGAAGGACAATTCATTATTTGGACGAAAAATGGCTTAACGAAGGGCAGAAAACGTGGGTGGACACTAACATAAAAACTTCCTGCCAAGCAGTCATGGAAGGATATTCCACTGGGTTACCTGCACCGATCGGAAAAGGGCGTAGGTTAATTATCACCCATATTGGAAATGAGCATGGTTTTGTCGATGGTGGTTTGCTGCACTTCGTCTCGAAATCAACAAAAGATTACCACGAGGAGATGAATGCGGATGTGATTGAGGACTACTTTTCGCAAATGATAGAGCTGTTACTTGCGAATGCCGTTATTGTCATGGACAACGCAAGCTACCATTCCAGGCTCGAGGAAGCGTTGCCAACATCAAAATGAAAAAAAAATTGGTTGGTTACAGCAGAAAGATCTCCCGCATAATAATAGAATGGTAGAACAAGAATTATTATCCATTTCGAAGCAACACAAAGCAAACTACAAACAGTACGTAGTTGTCGAAAAAAAAAGAAAAAAAGATGGTTGTATTACGATTACCTCCATACCAGTGTGAGCTCAATCCTATCGAGCTCATATGGGCTCAAGTGAAAGGAGACGTTGAAGAAACAACACTACTTTGGAATTGCTTCTAGCATCGTTCTCCAAAGTGACAAAGAGGCAATTGGAAAATGCTGTGAATCATGTATTAACAGAAGAACAGAGGATGTGGAAACTTGATTATTCAATTGACCAAACAGTGGAATCTCTAGTAATTTCAATAGGACCCGAAGATTCATCTGATTTGGATACCGATGATGACTGTGGAATGGACATTTAGGTAAGTAACTACATACATTTATTACCATCACTATCTGCAACTGAAACATTTCAGATGAGCTGCCAAAGTCGCGTACAGGACGCAGTTATGATAATTTGACAAGTGTGACTTTGATACATCCAATAATGGATGAATTGTCAATTTTTACTTTAAATTAATATTGTTATAAACATGTATTTTTTCTTGGAAAGTTTTCGCCACAAGAATAGATCATGTGTTCCCCTTTACAGAAATAGCATTTTGCTCTATGAGATTCTGATAGAATTTTTTTCGCATTTCGCATTTCAATTTAATCCTTCTGATTGTATTCTAATTTTTCAAGAAGTTCGCATCTATTTTTCAAAAATAAATTCATATCTTTCATAGATGGGAGTGTACCTTGAAAATCAAATAATCGAGTTTGGAAGCAATTACATAGATAATTATGGTAGCCCATGTGTCAACCGGTACCTGTAAATTTTTTAATGATCGCAGATGTTTTGTCACATTGTCATATAATTTTCGTAGATCGAAATGGCATGCCGTTTGTATGGCAAAAAAATCAAAAATAGCTTTAATATGGTCGAAGATAATCAAAAACTTGTTTTCGAAACGATCAGTGATAATTTGCCAAGCAATCTGATAGTTCGATGAAGTTATTTCTGAAGATTGTATGACTTCGCTGGTCTCATTTTGTGAAGATGATTTCAAATAATAGAATTTCTCTATATCATTCATGGATTCGTTGTTGTGCACTCAAGCAGTAGACGCATCTCGAAACTCAAGCCATTTACCATATGATCCACTAATAGATGGAAAACGTATAGGAGGATATTTTACTTTATTTGAATCAGACCGTTCACTACTATTAGTATTACTATTATTCGAATCACTGCTCAAACGAATTTGATTTTGAACAATACTCTGTTGATCCTCATTGGCATTAACTACATTCGATTGAGTATTCGAAAAAGTTATGCTAGTATTGCTTATTTTGTTATCATGAAATAATAATAATAATATAACTTTATTCAAGAAAAAGATGGGTTTACAAGGATAATATTTAGAATGAATAAAGTAGGTTGGCGATAAGTATTTTTACACTTGTTTCGCAGAAAAAATACAATCGAATCATATTCATTTGGGTCATATACAATAAAATTTGTTATAGACTATTTGAATTCAATATGAAATAAAAGTACTATATATCATATGTATAGAATTTGAATCATCGACACAAAAAATTTTAGATTCGATTTGGCCTAAATACAGTACAAACTAAGCATATAATCTATTTGGATGAAGTGAATACAATAATGTTATAAACTCCAAAAAACTACAGTATTTTCATAAAATATAATGTTAAAAAAAATATTTATTTACTATTTTAGGACACTTTATACAATATTTTAGGACATTTATTACAATTATAAATAAAATGGAATGTTAATCGGTTATTACAAGAATTTTGATGTGGGTAAGAGTATACAAGATTAAATATATATAAAATGTAAAATGTAATAAAATACCAATATTTGTTGAAGCGTATTCATATTTAGCATGTACGGAAGATAAAAATGTATACGAAATATAACGAGGAGGTTTCTTGGTCAATATTGAATGAAGTAATCATTTTGAGAAATCTCGTACTTCAGATCTCTTCATGAATATTTTCAGCTGTTTTTTGAATTGTAATGAGTTGGGTATAGTACGAATTGTTTCAGGTAAAAAATTGAACATTTTTGGAGCGTTGTAAGAAAAGCTAGTTTTCAGCAGTGACTTTGTTATTTGCGGTATTTTATAGTTATTTCTTTGTCTAGTGTTATAGGTGTGTGTTGGTAAGTTTGACGAGTGTTTTGTTGTATAGTACTTTATGTTGACATTGTAGTAATATAGTTGTTTAAAGTCGAGTACCTCTGATTCCTGAAAGAGTAAATCACTTGGATATCTTGAGTTTTTACTTAGAATAATTTTCAGGAATCGTCGTTGTAGAATTTCAAGGGGTCAAATGTGGGATTTCAGTGCACCTCCCCATGCTAATAAACCGTATCGAAAATGACTTTCAACGAGTGCATGATATAGTGTGAGCAGATGATGTGTAGGAAGGATTTTTTTCATGTATCTTAATCTATAAAGGATACATTGTAGTTTTTTGGTAACGTAGTTGATGTGTATGTCCCATTTCATGTGCCAGTCTATTATGACTCCTAAGTATTTTATGTTACTTTCAGCTGTAATTGTGATATTGTTTTTACCATCGAGGATATTGAGCTGAGTAAAGTGAGGAAGATTTGTTTTATTACAACTGAAGGTAGAAAGTTGGTTTTTTGAAAATTTATAGTAATTTTTAATGTAATAACTGTTTCAATTTCCTTTACTTCTGTCTAGGTATCTGCTTCGTAGGAAATTGCGGTATCGTCTGCGAAGCCGATAATGTTTCCCTTGCTTTTTGTGGAGAACAATCCATTCAGGTAGATGTTGAAAAGTAAGGGTCCGAGAACTGTACCTTGAGGCACACCACATTTTACGATTAACGATTCACTGTCGACATTATTTATTCGGACTGTCTGATATCTATTCGTTACATAACTTTTGAATAAATCTAAGCAAGTGTTTCTAATACCGATGTCCTCCAGTGATTGAAAGAGTAACTCGTGGCTTACAGTATCGAATGCTTTCGATAAATCAATGAATACACATAGACAGGGTTTGTTGTTGTTTAACGAATTATAAATTTTTTCGGTAAGGGTCAGAATAGCATCTTGAGTGGACGTTTTTTCTCGAAAACCGTATTGTCTTTCGGAAAGTATGTTATATTTATTTATAAAATTTTGTAGTCTGTTTTTTAGAAGCTTCTCAAGTATTTTCGATAAGTGGGTGATTAATGAAATAGGTCTATAATTTTCTGTCAGTTTTTTGTTACCTTTCTTATATATTGGGATGATAACTGAACATTTGAATGCTCTAGGCCAGGTACCAGTTTCTATGCATTTGTTGAAGATGTAAGTTAGTGGTTCAGCTATAAATGACGCGATAACTTTCAGCGTTTCCGATTTAATTTCATCCGATCCCACGGCTTTGTGGTTTTTCAACTCATGAATAAGGCTTTTTACTTCATGTGTGTTTGTGGGTAAGAGCGTAATTGAGTTTGGAAGGGATGGTCTATTGATTTTGTAGTTAGGATCAGGGTTTATATTTTGAGCAAGTTTTTTCCCGGTGTTATTGAATGATTTATTGAATTCGTTAGCGATGTCCTTTGGATTTGTTAATATCTCTCTTTGTTCATTTTCAATATTTTCAATAGTGATTTTCGATTTTTTAGTGTTACTAACTTCTTGAACTACATTCCATGAAGCTTTTGTGTTAGATTTGTTGAGTTCGATTTTGTTTTTATAATATTCGAATTTAGTTTTTTCAATTAGGGTCGACAATTTGTTTCTATATTTTTTATAGCGGAGTTTTAGTTCGTTATCATTTGGGTTCCTTCTCAAAAGTTGAGCCATTTTATTTTTTGCGGTAGTTGAGTTAAGTAAAGCATTTGTCATCCAAGGAGCGATCTTCGTATTTTTCCTTTTAAATGTCTTTGTATATGTACAGTCGTCTATGTATTTTTGAAGTGTTCCAATGAAAGTATTTGTTGCATAGTTAGGATCTGGATTCAAGTATAAGAAATCCCAGGATTTTTGTCTGATTGTATTTTCAAGTTTTGTTTCGTCTATGTATTTCACTATTTTTCGTTCCTTGGGGCATTTGGTCTTTTCCAGAATTATCTGTAGTATTGTTGAGAAATGATCTGTAATGTCGGTTTGTAATACTAGGGGAGGTATTTGATCAAGTACGTTGATTTTTGATTTTAAGAATATGTGGTCGATACATGAGCTATGTCCACGCTGTATTCTTGTTGGATTATTAATCGTGGAAATGAAACCGAATTCGTTTAGTGTGTTGTTATATTCTGTATTATATTCATTGTTTTTTAGTAGGTCGATATTCAAATCACCAATGAAAATGTTATAACTTTCTGGTTGGAAAGTTGAACTCTCAAAGTAATGTTGAAGGCTGATAACGAATTGATCGAGATTGCTATTTGGGGGTCTATATATAGCGTTGATAAGAAAGTTGTTTTTGTCATTGAGGATTATTTTAATCTGCAACAGGTTGCTTCCATTCAAGGGTATGATTGAATATGTATAATTATACTCCGATTTTATGTATACAACAACTCCATCATTTTGATTGAAATCCCCCTCGTTATATAACTTGTTGTAACCATCTAAATTATATAGGTGTGTATTTGTTATTGCCCATGTTTCTGATAAGACAATACAGTCGAACTCGATGCGTGAGTTTTCTAAGAGTATTTTGAATTCGTCTAAGTTTTTATTAATGCTTCGTATGTTATTATGGATAATTTTAAAATTTCGACAGTCTTTGTTAATTTCTAAAATATCTCTGCATTCTTGTATGTGTTTCAAAGAGTAGGTTTCTATTCTATCGATGTCAAAGTCTCTGATATATTGATCCATTCGTTATTGTTATTTTTTCGTAAAAAAAAACACACATTGACCATTCAGGTTAAAAAATGGTGAAGCAAAAAAGAATGAAAGTAATTGAAGTAGACATCCAAAGAAATCAGTGAAGGACATATATATCTACTTTGTTAGTACGGTTAATATGAGCAGTAGATCCGAATTTATTCGAGTTGAATGATTCTGGTGATGAAAAAATATTCATCTATTTGAATTGGTTGACCGAAGTTTTGGCTTATTGATGAAAATACTAGTGGATGGTTTGGATAGTTTTTTGGTGAATGGGGTTTCAGAAATTTCCGTTTGTTTTCCAGGTACTTCGGACTGGGTTTTTCCTGTTTGTTGGCTATTTAACTCAGTTGCAGCGCTTATGACCCCTGGTGGACTCTCGATAGAAAGGTTTATGTTTTGTCTATTTGGCGTCGCTGGTGCACTGTTCGATTCAATGTCACCCTGATCGTCAAATTCCTTCAAGTCTTCAACAGTATATGCCTTATTTTCTACAAAAAGCTTATTACCTTTGATGTAGCAGTTGTTCGAGTATGCTTTAGCTTTTCTCAATTGGTCTCGAAGAATCTTGTTTTCCTTTCTCTCAATGATTGTTTGGTCGTTGGCAATGCTCACATTTGTTCCTTTCAGTTTGTAACAGTTTTGAAGGATCAGTTTCTTCTTCAAATTAGAGATGAGTTCCACTTTTAGAGGGCTATCTTCAGAATGGCTTAGTGAATAGAAATTGTTTATGTAGGACTCCTTGAGATCTATGTTCAGTAAGCGTTTTGTTTCTTCACAGACAAATTCCAGTGTTCTCTCTTTCGGAGTTTTACTGAGGCCAAATATCAATAAATTATTTGTCCTGGTTTTTCTTTCAAGAAGCTCGATTTTATTTTTCAGATCTTTGTTTTCTTTTTCAAGCAGGTGGATGTTTTGACTCATCAATTCAACTTTCATGAGTACACGCGTTTCACTCGCCTCGATGAGGTTTTTCAGTTCATTTTTGCTTTTTATTATTTCATCGAGTATATATTTCAGTGAAACGTTGTTCTCATCGCCCATGATGTGATAATGAAGTGATAATTGATCTAGCTTCACTTATAGACGCACAATAACATATTTCAAACTCCTCACGTAGATCTCCTTCCTTTTGATCATCTTCTCCACCTAGATTGATCTCTATTTGTGATTGCAATTCATCAAATACCTTGAGGATAGGCTCAATTGTTCCTAATCTTTTCTGTAATTGATAAATGGTCTTTTCATTTAATTGTTGAATATCGATTGATGATAGAAATGTTTTGAATCGTGTCGGAGAACCTCTTAATTGACCTCTTTTCATTCTCATTTTGGAAATTTCCATTTTGAGAATATGAACTGATGATCTGACTGATAATGAAAAATTCAACTATAATTCCTAGACTATGGCAAATATCCAAGAACTACAACTGTAAATAGCAATGTCAGATGAAATCGAAGATTGTCAGTAATAAAATGAAAAATTCAACTTTATTTCCTGGACTACAATAGCAATATCCCAGAAATACAACTGTCAATAGAACTGTCAAAGGAAATCGAGGATTGTCAGCAATCTTGCAATCCACTCAATACCTAATAGTACCACTCATCAGAACACATAAATAGTTCAATAGCAAAAGAATCTTTGAATATAGAAATTGAACGGACTCACAGAATCTCTTGACATCGGTGTTCCTCTTCAATTCACTTCCCAAAGCTGGAGACTTCTTAACTTCAATAGATATTTGTGCGATGGAGGACCATGTTGAATATTGTAGAATTTGGACTGTAAACACTTCTTTTTGGAATCAAATTGTAATTGAAAACTCAGAGGAATTAATTTTCTTTTCATACATTTATTACCTTGATTCCTATTAAAATGTTATCTTGTTTCTATGACAACTTATCATTGTTTTTTTATAAGAAACAAACAAATTGAACTGGAGTACCTAACAAGGTTCATAATTACCAAACGTTCTTACCTGCTGTAGTGAATTTGCGCAGAAAAAGTTTCAGCTTTTTAAATATGACGTTCACGGGACGTCTTGGATCATTTGAGTTATTAGTTCTAGAGGGCGAAATTCAAGGAGCGAGAATCAGGATTCACGATTTCACCTTCACGCCTCATTAGCGAATAACCTCACCCCATTTGGAACAACCACCTTATCGATTTGCATACATATTTCACAAACAGACAAACGAATCAAGCCCTCATCGCGGTGTTTCTATCAATTCTCTCGATTCAATGGGTACATCTCGAATGCTCTCGATGGGGGCTTTTGTTACCTCCTCGACAAAGGGGTGCCCCCCGGCTTGCTGATGAACGTGGATGCCTGCATACATAATGATGGAGTGGGATATACATATGAATACTGAACTGCGGGAAGCCAAAATTAATTCATATATAATTTAGGCGGCTACAATCACGAAGACCGGGTTGTATTTTCACAACAATGTAATGGTGTAGTGGAAGGTAATGCGGTGTTTATATATTAACATGGAGTGGGAGAGGAGTAAGTGCGGACAAGAATAGTGATTTATATTCAGTAATAGAGTTCAGAGATTGACAGACAGGAAAGCACACCTGAGAATCCAGTCCCAAACATGCCTTCCCATGATATATGATGAACAGGTGGACGTTCATATCATTCCTGCTTTTCACTGTTCTGAAGGATACCTCTTACTCCAGAACAGAAATATACTCAGCTGATATCCTTTTTGTGATATAATCTAGTTCTAGATATTAATGGCAAATGTGCGGCTGACAGAACTATAATCCAATAAATAGAAACAAAATCTTACCAAAATCTAACAAAACCTACAAACCACCGGAAATTCTGGATTCAGGTAGTGGAATGTATGAAGTATTCATTACAATTATTCACCATGCTACGGAACTAAAAAGAATATGGAATTTTCTTATTTTTAGCTGTTACTGTAAAAATAATGGAGATACAGAAAAATGTTTGAAACAAAAGTTATGGAGACTACAAAAATGGTACTCATCAAAATTAATCTCAAAATTATATATATATATATATATATATATATATATATATATATATAATATATATATATATATATATATATATATATTTGAAATAGTTTTCTTGAATCCTTCCTGTATATTTTTTTTCCGTAGTTTCTTGGGTGGAATCCAATAGATTCCACAATTATTATGTTTCTTGTTGAACAAGAAACACATGTTGATAGGCCTCCATTATGTGAGAAAATTCTAAAAAAAGGAAAATTCATTTTAATATAAATTGACCGCTACATATTACTCAGAGAATTATGAAATAAATAAAACTGAAGAAGTCCCAGGCCCGGGACGGAACGTCCTTAACAATATAAATGTATCAATAATTGTGGAATCCAATAACCCAAGAAACTACGGAAATATATATATATATATATATATATATATATATATATATATGTTCTTTAGTTTCTTGACCACATATATATTTTCTTCAATTTCTCGGAAAAAAGGTGTGATTCAGTCAACTCATATAATTTCTCTCAACGACGTTGCGACATGGTATTTGTAATCATCAGGTTAACACACTTAAATAAAAAATATGGAGTTTGAAACACATTTAACTTGACACAATATTAAAATGTATGCAATAAATTTATTCTTTGAAAACATATGGTTCGAAATATAACACGTTATTTAACTCAATATAAATATGTGTGATATATATGAGCATTCACTTACAAATCATTTTATTTGAATTTCTGTGTTCGCATCGTACGGACGTAATTGTAGGTATGTGACTGCGAAGTCGAAGTTCTCGAGAATAGTTCGTTTATCTTTCATGCATTTTTACCCTCTTCATAAGTACACCGGATTTTTTATATTGAGTTCTAGTATATGAGCCGGACTGTATTGTTGGCAGCATGTAAAGATCAGTTTTCATTATTATTACTTTAAACAATGTTAAAAAAAGTTGTTATAAATCTGGCTTAAGTTTTTGATATCATTTGTACTGTTAATGCTATTGGGGTCTTTTTTAATATGTATCATTTCAAGGAATGTTCTCACTCTTGGATTCATTTCTTTGGTCAAAATTTCAACGTTGTTAGTATCAAACTTATGTTGATTTTTTTTTCGTGTTTGGATACGGCTGTAATGTCGGTTTTTGAGTATTTGTGGGCTTGTACTCGTTTCTGCAAATATCGTTTTGTTTGACCTATATAGGTACTTTGACAGTCTTTACACGGTATTCTATATACTGTATGAGTTTGTTTGTTTTTTTGGTATTTCTGGTTCTCATTTTGAATAAATGGTTTTGTTCGTATTTTTCAGTGGGTGTGAAATAGTTATGTTGTGTTTTTCCATTGTTTTATTAATTTTATTCGATAGTTTGTCAATGTATGGTGAAGGTATGTATGTTGTTGTTTTCTTTTCTTTATTGTCATTTCTATCAAAGATCGCATGTATTGGTTTTTTTATTGTTTTTTTCAGCAAAGTGGTTGGGGTAATTATTTTCTTTCAATATATTCTCGATTCTTTCTATATTACTTTTCCTGAACTTTGGGTGAGCAAGCTTTATAGCTGTCAGTTAAATTTTGAATAACATTTTTTTTGTAACTGAGGGGTGCGTTTGACAAATAGTTTTTATAACGATTTGATATATTTGGTTTAATAAACCAGTTCGTGAATTTTTTTTCAGTATTGTCGGGTATTATTGTTGTGTCGATAAAGTTTATTTGTTTTTTTATTTCTTTTCCTATTGTAAATTTCAATCTAGGATGATATTTATTGAATTTTTCAAGAATTTCAACAACTTCATCAACTTCATTAGGAATACAGGTTAAACAATCGTCTACATATCGTTTGAAGAATATTGGTTTGAAAGTAAGTGATTTGATGATCTCTTCTTCAACATACCCCATAACCAGATTTGCTGCTGTTGCAGCAGTTGGAGATTCCATTGCAATTCCGAATATTTGTGAGTAGTATTTATTTTCATATTGAAAGTATGTTGAAGTTAAACATAGTTCAATTCCTTTCAAAAACTCTTCTAAGGTGAGTGTTGTGTGACTTTGTATTTCATGCCATTTTTCTCTTATGATATCTATCGCTAATTTTGTATCCATATTTGTATATAAAAAACTATATCCAGAGAGCTTATTAATGATTTTGTTGAACTGTTATATTGCGTACAAATTCCACAAATTCCCAGGAGTTTTTCACATAGTAATCATTTTTTCCAATAACATTTGAAATAATTTCTGAGAGGAATTTTGATAAATTTAAGTAGCAAATTGAATATTGCTGACAATAGGGATAAGGGGAATTCCAATTTTGTGTAATTTGGGCGAACCGTATATTGTTGGAGGTTGGGCGTTGTGTATATTGAGTTTGTTTCTGTTACCTGATCTATAAGTGTTGACGGGAACCAATTATTTACTAATTTATTAACTTTCGCTTGAAGTTTTTCTGTGGGAAAATTTTCTAGTTATTCGTTTTAGTCAGATATTTGCATAATTACTGTTTTGTTAGTTTTATCAGCCCTGAGTATAAGTAATTCGATATTTTCCTTTAAAAAAGTTTGAGTCTTTTTTTAAAGTTTGTTAAAGATATTTTTTGAATTTTTTGTTCGTTTTTCGAAACTGGTTTTGAAATTGGTAATGATGTTATTGATTTTGTGTCTGATTTCATTCTGATTTTCGCTCGTTTGATAGGTTATTCCAGATTCTGAATTCGCAATGATCGATTCTGTAGGGATTTCCCTATTTTCGTAGTCAAATAATAAAAAAACGAATACATGCGATCTACATTAGAATTGATAATGAAGAAAAGAAAACAACAACATACATTCCTCCAGCATACATAGACAAACTATCGAATAAAATTAATAAAACAATAGAAAAACACAACATAACTATTTCATACCGACTGAAAAATACGAACAAAATCATTTATTTTAAATTATACCCAGAAATACCAAAAAACAAACGAACTCATACAGTATATAGAATACCGTGTACAGACTGTCAAAGAACCTATATAGGTCAAACAAAACAATATTTGCAGAAACGAGTACGAGCCCACAAATACTCAAAAACAGACATAATAGCCTTATCGAAACACGAAAAAGAAAATCAACATAAGTTTGACACTAACAACGTTTTGAAATTTTGACCAAAGAAAGGAATCCAAGAGTGACAACATTCCTTGAAATGATACATATTAAAAAAGACCCCAATAGCATTATTAATAGAAATGATATCAAAAACTTAAGCCAGATTTATAACAACCTTTGTTAACTTTGTTCATAGTAATAATAATGAAAACTGATCTTTACATGCTGCCAAACAATACAGTCCGGCTCATATACTAGAACTCAATATAAAGAATCCGGTGTACTTATGAAGAGGGTAAAAATGCATGAAAGATAAACAAACCATTCTCGATAACTTCGAATTCGCAGTCACACACCTACAATAACGTTCGTACGATGCGAACGCAGAAATTCAAATGAAATAATTTGTAAGTGATTACTCATATATATTACAGATGTTCATATTGAGTTAAATAACGTGTTATATTTCGAACCATATGTTTGAAGAATTATTTTAGTGCATACATTTCAATATTGTGTTAAATATGTCTCAAACTCCATTTTTTTTATTCCTAGTGTTTTATATATATATATATATATATATATATATATATATATATATATATATATATATATATATATATATATTATATATAGTGTGTGGGAAGTATTTGCTGACTAGTTAGGTACAAATTTAGGGATATTGGGGTAAGCAGCAATGAAAAAGTAAACAACTCTTTAAGGTTTATCCAAGCTTCCGAAAATGTTTATTTCCATCTTTAGGTAGACTACGATTGATGAAAAAACCAATGGTAATGCATATTCAAGTGCGAAACATTATGCTACTTACAACTTTGTTGAGGTTGGTTTCAATGATGTTGAAAATATTCATCTAACATAGTGATACAAAAGAAGAAAAAACCGTAGATTAACGAATAAAACGAAGTTCAAAGTTACTACAACCACATTAGCGTTGTTTAAAATTATATAAATATAAATGTGTACTCTACGTGGTATGACAAGTGAAACTGACAGGTTAGGAATGAATCTCGCAATTATATTTGAGCCAACGACACCTGACGTGTGTCACTTGGAAATAGTTATAGTGGTGCCAACTGTTAGATGTTACCAGGCGGCGGTCATGTTAAAAAGAACTATTATTATAGAAAAATTATTGAAAATATATTTGAAATTTCTGAAAGTTGTGTTACTACTACTATTATTTTATATTACGTTGTTGTCAATTTTGATTGATATCTAAAGACAATAAATGAGAGATCTCACTCAAATGGCTAATATCTGTTTCTTTATTATATATACCTATATCTATTTTTTATTTTTTTCTTATTTTATTTTTTATATTACATTGTTGTCAATTTTGATTGATATCTGAAGACAATAAATAAGAGTAGTCAATATCTGTTTTTTTATATAAACAATTGTTTTCTTGGGAAACGAAAGCCATTTCTAAGGTTTTCTTAGATTTATGTGACTCTGTCGCTAGCACTTCCACTGAATCGTAATTCATCTGGTGGTCAAATTTATTTACATGTTTTGCCAGAGCACATCTTTCAGGATGCGATCTTCAGTCAATTTTATGAGAAATTATTCTGTTCGATAACGATCTTTGCGTTTGACCAATATATTGTTTATTACATCTATAAATTACATTTGACATTGAAAGTAATGGAGTTTTATCTTTAACTTTAGAATAAATTGAGAATCAGAGTTGATTGTTCTAATTAACTTTTTTCTTCTCAAGTTCATACTGAAATGGTATGAATAAGTACTTCAACAACATTACCCCAATGAAAATCATGGTTTGAAGAATTTGACGTCATTTTGACCATCGAATAGATTCGTAGATTTTCAAGAATTTGCTGAATCACTTTCTCGTGTTCCTCTCGTCGTATTGTGATGTTGGTCCACAAGAGGTCCAATTTCACGACCTTTCGGCAAAATCACATTTGCGATCTTCAGGTGATGTTTCGTTAATGCCTCAAGTAATGAGCTATTCATTGAAATATATAGACATAACTGAAAATACTCTAAAAGGAGAGCCCAATACATTAGATATTTTCGCCTGGAAAGGTTGGTTACAAAAACCGAACAAATGGTAAATCAGATTTATGGTGCCATATGAAAATTTCATTATTGGAATATACCACAATAATGGCAGTATATACACGAATATTCATTACATACGAATTGTGTTTGCATCCGAGCCCTAAATATTAATTGACATGCGGAATTAAATATTGTCACCAACATTTTCAACATATTGAATTTCAGATGTATTCGTTTTCCTATTCATGCAATTGCTATCGATATATCATTTCGAAATATGCAATTCCAAACCATATTGTAGGAGTATAACACCATGGTTAGGACGCAGATATTTTTCGATTTTTTATTGATTCGTAGTAACCAGCACAGAGCTGAACTTCACGGAATGTATATCGAGTATTCCACAAGTGTGAGTATTAAATTATTCGAGTAATGGCGTGATTCTGAGAAGGCTCAATTGATTCATAACTCATGGTGGCCAATATTTCTACAACATTCAATTGCCCCTCATATTTGCTTATAATAAATGAAACCCCGTTTTCCTTTATCAAATGATATGATAATAATATGTTTATTTCACTTGTTGAAAAGTACAGAGAGAAAATAACAAGGAGTACATCAATAAATATATCAAACATATAGAGATAAAATATCTAATATCAATGGTCCAATGAAGTGTAATGAATGAATAATTTACCTTCAAAACTTAGGATTTATCAGAATTTATTTACAAGGTAAGTTCGATAAGTTGAAATGAATTATAGCATCCCAGTTATACAGTGTGTCTCATTTCTCATGGAAAAACCCCCGTATCTTCGGGAATTATTGGAGTAAAATGCTGTAATTTTCATTATCGGTAGATATACTAGAGTTGAGTATACATTTTCTCATGGGTGACATACACTGCGCACCAGAAGCGATGGATATACCGAATTTTGCGAAAAATAATATTAGTGTGCAAGATAGGCTAAACATTATTATGAATTCGTGATCCGGACATCAACTTCAGTACCAATCTATATTCCCGCTGGAAAAATTTCAGTTCTGAAAAATTCGAATTTGTCTCACTTTTCATGGAAACGCCCCCGTGTCTTCCGTAATTATTGTAGTAGAAATCTGTTATTTCCACGATCGTTAGATATACCGAGGATAAGTCTAAATCTCTTCTGAGGTTGATCTGAGCGACATACACTGCGCGCCAGGGGCGATGGATATAATGATTTTAGGGGTCAATAATATTAGGGGTCAAGATGTGAAAATTCCTGATGAGGAAATCAATTTTAGTACCATTCCAAATTTTGACTGAAAATTTTCCAGTTCTGAAAAATCCGAATTTCCCATGGAAATGCCCATGTATCTTCTGTAATTATTGAAGTAGAATTCTGAAGTTTCCACGATTATTAGGTATACCGGAGATGATGCTGAATATTTTCTGGGGTTGACCTGAGTGATACATAATGCCCACGAGGGTCGATTGAAATGCTGAGTTTTGGGGAAAAATAATATTAGGAGCATGATTTTACTGATTCGTGATAATGACATTGAATTTATAACCGATAGGCATCTTTGCTGAAGAATATTTCAGTTAAGGAGCATTTCAATTTTCCCACTTCTTACCTCCGTATCTATGGTAACTAGTGGAGTAGAGCTCTGAAATTTCCACGATAGGTAGATAAACAGGAGATGAGTCCCCATAATATCTGGAGTCAAATATGGCGAGCTTCCAGAGGGGAACATACCTAGGAAAGTCGTTTGCTTCTTCATACATCCTCAGAAACCATTCATAAAAAAATCTACGAGGGCCATAATCACCAGCATCTAGGGCCATCACCTTCTGTGGGCGAAATGGATACAATAGTTATTCACGTGCTATCCGACTTACTCTTGATTGTGACACTTGTAACCTATACGAAATAGCCCGAGTGCTGGTAGAAGGATCTGCTGCTAATCGTTCACGAATTTGTCATTTCGTAACATTATCTCTTCTTGTTCTATTCGCACCACAATGGTATTTACTGAATTTGAAGGACCCCGTTTCCTTCAATCGTCGATGCACAGCTATAAAAGTAGTGAAATGTGGATGATGTCTGTTTGGATGTTGATATAATTCAGACACGACTCTGGCTTTTCCCCCTGTTTCACCATAAACGAAAAGTATATTCTTCAGATGAATAAATTCATTTTGAAACGATGTTCACTGACTGAAATGATGACGGATGACTTGACAATAATACAAACTGATTTGGGTTACTGTCAATTATGTCAAATGTGAGTATCGATATAACAGTATGTTTCTACCGGGAACAATGGAAAAAGGCTACGTTTCTTCTTAATTTAAAATTTCGTCTTTGTTGCATTGATCAGTGGTGTACTGAACAGCCCACCATAAACTAGCATGAAAGGCTCGACTTTGCAACTAGTTATCACGAATCGAAAGAAATCATTAGTAGATATAAATACACAATACATGTTCTTCTTCATCGGAAACATGTTGATTGGATAATATTTTGATGATGATACTCCAACATAAACTTCAACAAATTAAAAGTACTTATCTTCAGTTTTTCGCAAAAAATATTTCGGACCTTAACTCTTATCCAAGTGGAGTATCATGAATTTGAGGTTGGGTTTGTTTGTCAGTTGATCTGTCAAAACAATCATATGCAAGAAAGTATGGTAACATATCAGTGAATCCGCGACATCGATTCGATCAATTAATAAGATGAATGGAAAAATGGAGTTATCGATCTCATTCTGACTCACCCGTACTATGTTTCCGAATCTCCCAACATTAAAAAATTTTCAGGAGGTTCACACATTTTCCGATATGTTGTAAAAAATAAGCATTATACGATTATTGCACATAGGAAATTATGTCTCTGCTAAGGACATATCTTCAGTTTTTCTCAATTATCTCAGAAACCTGCACTTTTGAGCACATGGTATCTCAGAGGGAGCATTTCAGACACACCGCTTGAAATCAATCTCTTTCACCCCAAAAATGAGGTGAGAATCTGACAATCCGGAGTGTCGTCGGTAATTCAACTCACTCTGTATATATGATATTATTTTGTACATGTCAAATTTTGTCGTATAGAATTTTATGAATGCGAATACTATTGATAATTTCTACATACGATTTATTGAAACAATGAAAAATTCAAACTAACAAGAATATGCATATTGATTTGTTGAAAATATGAACAGGATGTTCATAAAATCAGATGCATATGTAATAGAACAATTGAGTAGTCATTTTTATCGAAGCTGCTTGAAGGTTATATACAGGGTGTTCCAAATTAAGTCGGCACCATTGCCAACTCAGTTATTATTGATGCTACGATTTCGGTTAAATGGGCAAACTGGTAGCATTTTTTGTGGCCTTCTCGATGCCAAAAACAAAAGAAAATTGACAGTCGCGTTGTCATAATATTTCATAAAATGATAATTTTCTCAAAGGAACACCCTATATTTTTCATGCATTTCGATTCGTAATAACATTCTCAACAACAAAGCTCATATCACTTTTATTCCTAAAGTGGAAAATAAGACTTTTTAATGGAAATTTATTTCTTTCACTAACAAAATTTCTTTGACTTTTTCGTAAAGGTGAAAATAAACAGTTTATTAATAGGAAACATTTATAACAAACGGGTTTGATAAAGCGCTATAAAATATCGAGTAAATGTTCAAAAACACCGCCTTCTTGTTGAACACATATTTGGGCCCTTCTATTGACACTACGTGTGGCATTCAACACAGTTCGGCCATCAATTCTATTAATTATAGTTTCAATATAATTTTTCATTTCATCTACATCATTATGTTTTATTTTGTACACCTCATTTTTTAGAAATCCCCAAAAATAAAAATCTAGAGGTGTCATGTCTGGTGAACGAGGGGGCCACTTAACACGACCATTTGTAGCAATCCATCTGTTTCCAAAATAGCCTCGCAGCAGTCGTTTTACGCCACTGACATTATGTGGTGGTGCTCCATCCTGCTGAAAATCGATCATCTGACGAGCCTCCAGATCAAGATCATCGAAAAACTCTTCCAACATTCTTGTTGATAAATTAATGTAACGGGGTCCGTTCAAAGAATCATGGTAAAAAATGGACCGATAATTCTGCCTCTAAATAGACCACACCAAACATTAATACTAAATCGTCTTTGCGGATTGTGGCGATGGACTAGAAATGGATTATGTGTACTCCAATAATGAAAATTATTTCTATTATACATCCCACGATTTGAAAAATTAGCCTCATCGCTGCTCCATATAATATTTCTATTAAAGTTTGGATCTTGTCTGCATTTATTCATAAACCACCGACAAAACCCCAATCGTCTCTCAGGATTACCAGGTTCTAGTGTTTGCACTGGTCTTAACATATAAGGAGAAATCTTATGTTCCTTCAGAATTCGTTGAATACCAGATAGTGGAACAGCTATTTCTCTAGATGAATCTCTGATGGAATTATTTGGATATACCTCAAAGTAGGATAAAACGTCAATTTCTGTATCTTCAGATATTACAAAACGTTTTTTAGTTCTCCTCTTCTCAAAAACTTTTTCATTGTTCCTGAATCGACGATGAAGCACAGCAAAAAACGCCGATTAGGTAATTTACGATCGGGGAACGAATTGCTGTGTGTTGGAATACTTGAGAATATTTGACAAATAGAATTTCAACAAAGTTTCAAGGCAACTTGATAATAATTATGTTTTATCGAATCAAACAAATTTTTTCCAACCACATTCATATGACCCTCCAGTATTTTCTGTTCTGTACAAAAACGGCTTCAAAGTTATCATTACAGCAGACATATTTTGATTCACAAAATAAATGCGGCTAGCGGAATGGCTTTAAGATGAAAATTATTGTTTTGTACATTAATACCAAATAGCTTAGTGGTGTCAATTGAGTGGTGCGACATGATGATCACGGGTTTCACGAGTTCACATCCCAGCGCAATTTTTTCTTTTTACTGTCTTATTTTGCT
This sequence comes from Gonioctena quinquepunctata, assembly GCA_018342105.1. Lineage (NCBI taxonomy): Eukaryota > Metazoa > Arthropoda > Insecta > Coleoptera > Chrysomelidae > Gonioctena > Gonioctena quinquepunctata. Next base: position 1,282,387 of record JAFIRS010000004.1, on the reverse strand, counting down.
ATTAGTAACAAAATATTGTCATTCGTATAAGTACAAAAAATGGGTGTTTGGACAATCATGAGGTTTTATTCGCCAAAACAAAGAAATTGTTTGTACTAGTGAAAGAAATAAATATTTCCACATCATTCATATTCCACTTTAGGAAGAAAAGTGATATGAGCTTTGTTGCTGAGAATGTTATTACGAATTGAAATGCATGAAAAAATATAGGGTGTTCCATTGAAAAAAATATCATTTTATGAAATATTATGACAACGCGACTGTCAATTTTTTTTTGTTTTCGGCATCGAGAAGGCCACTAAAAATGCTACCAGTTTGCCCATCTAACCGAAATCGTAGCATCAATAATAACGGAGTTGGCAATGGTGCCGACTTAATTTGGAACACCCATAAATATATGCATTCGTGGCTAACTTTTTTTCTGGATGACTTTCGTTAAAAACGGTTGCAGTTCTGAAATGTTTTATTCTCGGGGGGCAATTGAATGTGGTCGTCGAAAAATAATAGTAGGTACCATGAGTTGTCAAAATATGTCCTTCACTGCGCGGGCGTAATCTGAATTTTCACCTATTGGAACGTAATATAATATTTGCTCTTGTCACATAAAAACTAAGGTCGATTTATCAATGAATCGTTTGTCAACAAAGTCTAGTCACAGGAGAACCTTCTATGACTAATAGGTATCAATCGCCCGAAAACAAGCACAATATTACATAGAAAACTTAGATAAGCGATATATCTTCTGTCTACATTGAGAAGCGTATGGATGGATCGTGTTTATGACCTTTGATTTTGACGCTTTGTAGTTTCATCTCATGCAATGTGATTTCCAAAAGATCATAGGCGTGTGAAAGAATGCGACGAGGGGATATTGTTAAGAAAAATCGATACAACCTAAGATATGCTGCAATAACTGTTTTTGCTACAGACCCCCTAAGTTAATGTTTCATAGATAATTTCTCGATTATGAATCTCAATCTGTAATGTCTCAAATTCGCTTGAAATATTTCTTGATCTCGTTTCATCTTCATCGACGTCTTCTAGCATCAATCACACCTCATTTGATATTACTATTGAACTTTCCCCATTGAAACAGCTATCTAAAAAGTCGAAACCGACTATGAACAAATAAAAAATCTAGTGGGAAAAAATAAATTGGTTGATATTTCAGTGCATAAATTGTATAGCATCCTATATAAAATCAATGAAAACCACGTCCCACAGAAAACCCTTGGGAAGCACACTTTCCCCAATAGTTTTCAGTAATTACAAAAAATTACAGTAATTACAGAAGAAGAAAAGTATCATCATAAATGGAAAATGTTAAAAAACATTGAAGATTTCAACTCTTTCTCGATACTGCGCAAATAGGTGAACTGACTACAAAAATTACATTGAATTAACGAGATATAAATAATAGTTTAAAAAAACTAAAGAACACGCTTTTATAGAAAACCAGACTAAAAAAAAGAAAATAAGAAAAAAAATTTTATTAAAAAAAAAGCGTGGGATGCATGGTATCGCCTCGGTGTGTAATGTACTATATAATTATTGATACCATGCACCCCACGCTTTTTTTTAAATAAAATATTTTTTTTTTTATTTTCAATTTTTTTTGTCTGGTTTTCAATAAAAGCGTGTTTTTTAGTTTTTTTAAACTATTATTTATTTCTTACTTTTTAGTGTGGTTTATTTATAAAAGCGTGTTTTTTAATTTTTTTTAGACTATTATTTTTATTATTTTTTTGCAAATACAAAAATGAAATAATATTATCAAATTTGGTAATTATAATCTCCGACCGCAAAAACCCCCACATACCAATTTTGAATATAATCAGTCCATAATCTCATAACTCGGCTGCCATTTTGCAGCCGCCATCTTGAATTTTTCAATTTTCACAGAAGAATCTCAATATTCTACCCCAAAAACCTTCACATACTAATTTTGAATAGAATCGGATCATAATCACAAAACTTGGCTGCCATTTTAAAGCCGCCATCTTGAATTTTTCAATTTTACAAGAAGAATCAATATTCTACCGAAAACCCCCACGTATCAATTTTGAATAGAATCAGACCATAATCACAAAACTCGGCCGCCATTTTAAAGGCCGCCATCTTGAATTTTTCAATTTTCACAGAAGAATCATAATATCACCCCAAAAACCCCCACCACCAATTTTGAATAGAATCAGACCATAATCACAAAACTCGGACGCCATTTTAAAGCCGCCATCTTGAATTTTCAATTTTTACAAAAGAATCATAATATTCGACCCCAAAAACCACCACATACCAATTTTGAATAGAATCAGACCATAATCACAAAACTTGGCCGCCATTTTGAAGCCGCCATCTTGAATTTTCAATTTTCACAAAAGAATCATAATATTCAACCCCAAAAACCCCCACATACCACCATTTTGTAGCCGCCATCTTGAATTTTCCAATTTTGACAAAAGAATCATAATCTCCGACCACGAAAACCCTCAGATACCAAATTTGAAGAAATCGGACCATAATCACAAAACTCGGCCGCCATTTCAAAGCAGCCATTTCGAATTTTCCAATTTTTACAAAAGAATCATAATATTCAACCCCAAAAACCCCCACATAACAATTTTGAATAGAATCAGACCATAATCACAAAACTCGTCCACCATTTTGGAGCCGCCATCTTGAATTTTTTAATTTTGACTAAAGAATCATAATATCCGACCACAAAAACCAACTTTGAAGCGAATCGGACCATAATCACAAAACTCGTACGCCATATTGGAGCCGCCATTTTGTTTTTTCTCCACACAAAAATTTCTTAATGCATTGTCACAGGAATTATGTACACCTGCCAAATTTCAAATCATTCGGACGTCTGGAAGTGGGTCAAAATCGCGCCCTAAGGAGTCGTTTACAAACATACAAGTGAAGCTAATATAAAGCGTGTAAAAATTTGAAAGCCGATACGAAACATTTTTGGTCATTCTTAGCAAATAACGAAACAAAAAATCGTGTGCGGTCAGGAACGACGTTCCTTACACTTTTTCTTCAACTCCGAATGTAATTCGATATGGAGATTTAGATTGTTCAAATTCGTATATTTTCGTCACGTAAGGAAAAAGCGTTATACTCCCTCCATGGTTACAAACGATCCAATAAATCAATTAATATCGAGGTATCAATCTCATGTATCCACCATATTGTGTTTCTTATTTACAAGCTTTTATTTTATATATTTATTCATTTAATTTCACCTGGCCCGGTGTTTGTCTGTCTGTCTGTAATCAAATCTTGCAAGTTAAATTTGACCCACTTTTAATCGTCCGAATGATATGAAATTTGGCAGGTGTAGATAATTCCGGTGACAATACATTTAGAATTTTTTTTTTAGGAAAAAACAAAATGGCGTCTCCAATATCACGGACAATTTTTGTGATTGTGGTCCGAATCATTTGAATTCCATTTCTCAGTAAATCTTCATATTTTGTTGCATTCAAATTATCATCATAAACTCGATATAAAAAATTTACACATTCTTTATGGCACAAAATACATTAAATTGCCATCTTTCTTGAAAACCCCTTTGGCGAAGACATGGGGATTTTCTGGCGCCCAATAATGACTGTTGTGTATATTGAAAACTCCATTTTTTGGAAACTTGGCCTCATCTGTCCATATGATATTGTCAAGGAAATGTTCATCCTCTTGAGTCTTGACAAGTAACCATTCAAAGAATTCCACTCTACGAGGCAAATCAGTCTCTTTCAGATGTTGGACACAGCAGAATTTATAGGGATGCCATTTGTGCTTATTAAGAATGCGATAAGTTGTCACGAAGGGTATACCTATCTCCCTTCCAGCCTCGTGTGGAGAAGCATTTGGAAATGCATGAAAAAATCCCAAAACTGTTATGCCATTGTCATCATCATCCACTTCAGGCTTTCTACGAATGATTTTTGTATGAAAGGTTCCCTTCAACCTACAGTTTTTTAGTAGTCGATTTATCACATTATTATTCGGCTTCGGAAGTTGTGGATATCTTTCATGAAATACTCATGTTCTACTTGCAATTATATTGCACTCACCATAAATTATTAATAAATTCAAGAAATCTTCATTACTGTAACGTAATTTTGACATTTTTCTATTATAATTGGTATCACAATCAGTCAAAACCACCAACGAAAGTTTGACGTTTCAAAATTGGATCATTCATTTTTCCAAAGCACACTATTAAAAAATATTAATTTGCAATGTTGTACGGTAGAGACACTCAATACCTCAATGCATACAAATTGTAACTTTTTCTAAGGTACATATCAATTTCGAATTGACTGATTTGAGACTGTTGAAAAACTAAATCGAAAAGAAATATCACGTAGTATAAAATAGATGTTAAATTTTAAAAATAGGTGATGAATACAAGAAAACCACGTCATTTTCTGTTTAAAACAGTTTGTCTCGAAAACGGTTCGAAATCGAAATAGGATTATCTGAACAAAATCAATCTAAAATTGGATGTGAGCTCAAAAATGTGGAAATATACAGGGTGTTCCCTTTGAAAAAATTGACTTCCACTCATTTTTTCATGTGATCAAAGTATCTGCATTTTTTGAGGACCCTGTATAAGGCAAATGAAGATATGACTCGAAGTGAAGATCCCAATGGTATCACTCCACTCTATTTCGAATTTGATCGTCTTAGTACCAGAGAGTTCAAGATTATCAGCGTTTATAAAAGTAATGTTTGGTAAAAAAAGCGAAATTAATTTATACCTTCTAAACGGCAACAGATAGGTATGGGGAAATAGTACATGAAGCTATTGACAAAATGATAAGAAATCATAGTATGATATTATATACAGGGTGTTCCATTTGAAAAATCAAAGTAGCCGCTACTTTATAGTAGAAGCGGCAACGCCGCATCATCTAAAATATTTTAGGCGTGTAGATCATATTAATGTATGCATACTGTGAAATTTTCAGGTTGGTGCGTTGTCTGGTTTGCCAGAAACGTCTAATTAACGCTTATCGTGAAAAGCCCTGTATAGGGCAATTGATTCAAAAACCCCGGAGCTTTGTATATTCGTTGACCTCTCTAAAGCTTTCAACACGGTAACCTATTGAAAAAAATGCGATTATATGGAATGAGCAGCAAGTTCATATCAACGGTGTCATCAGTGAGATGAGAAATATTACACATGGCGTACCGCAAGGTACAGGCTTGGATCTCTGCTATTCACTTCATACATAAATAGCCTATCAGCCATGGATAAAGTTCGGTTCTCAGTTTTGCAGATGACACCGCAATTTTTCACCAGTCTGAAAGTTGGGACAGTCTGAAAACTCAAGTGGAATCAGAATTCAAGGTTATAAAAGATTGGTTCAGATATAATAAATCAACATTAAATAAGTATAAATAAAACCTCCCCTTCATTTCTTACACAAGTAACTTGCCCGATTTGGGATATCTGAACATCAACCTGGAGACCAAGATACCAGAAACAGAATCAATTACATATTTGGGAATAAAAATTGATATGCATTTGCGTCGAGGTTTATAAGCGACTTGTATCACTAATAAATTGAGATGATTGCTTTCGCGTCTTAAATTTTTAAAGGAATGCCTAGATATTCCCCACTTGATTGTTCACTCATCCAATCTCAACTATCCTATGACATTTTAGGTTGTGGCGGTATCAATTACTGGTGTCATCTTATTCACATTAATACGTTGCAAAATGGATTATCAGAATTATATATGACAAAAAATAACTCACCCTAACAACGCAGAAAGCGGATTTCTCGATGTGAGGAATTTTCTCGAGATTACTTCTAAGCATTCATCAGGTAAAATTAAGTTGGAACCGATTGTACACATCTATCATACAAGACGAAAAATTAATAACTTTGTATTACTGAAGTGTGAAAAAATATAGAACGCTTCACCAGATGAACTAGAATCAATAAACAAAATAGATCTTTCAAATTTAATATGAAAACCTGGTTATATGTCAATGAGAGAAAAAGAGTTCAGATATAATCAACAACATATAATTTTCTTTACAATCACATCATTCTTCATATACACCATTCTCAAACAGTCCAGACAATTTTATATTCAATCTTGTTAACCCAAATTTCATTTTGTAATATTCACACCCATTCTTCGCTTTTATTATCATTCTTTATTCCATTCTTGATCTCCACACATAATGTATTTTGATAATCAAATACTTATATTTATTTATTTAAACTTCACACCCATTATTCACTTTTATTGTTATACTTTTCCTATTCCTTATTTCCATATATAGTGTATTTTGATAATTAATAGCATATAATTATATAAAGCACATAATTATGTTTATTTACTTTGTATTTATTTAACTTTTTACGCAACAACCACTCATATCTCGCACAAGCTGTGATTAACACAGTTTCAGTGATTCAAATGAAATATTATATTTATATATCATTCATACCATATTTATACTTATTTGAATAAAATTATTATTATTATAAATAAATAAGTTCTCACATAAATTTTAAGTGAAAAATAACATTTTGCTCAATGTCCATTGCCATTGGTTATGAAATAAATCAGTTTTCACATAATTCTTGTAAAAATAACGTTTTGTTAAATTTTATCGTTTTCTAATTGAATTTTTTTGTATTCATTCAATAAACGATTTATTTTGGTTGAATTTTTTATTTCTTAATTCATTACCGCTCTCTTGGAAATCTGAAAAAATACTTCACATGTAAAAATGTAAAACATGTAAAAATACTCGTCTTTTTTCACTCTCCTTTTTTGTATTCATTTCATAGGATCTTTCTGTCACACATTTATCAAAATGATTATCTAGGATATTATATTTAAGTAAGTTTATAATTGCAATCTCTATAATTAAGTTAATTTTTGTTGTACATTGTACTCTGTTATTGGATAATTGAACAATCTGTTGAGTGGCCTACTTCTGCAAAATAAAATATATATAATCGATAAAAAAATTTTTTTAATTAATTTTTAAAATATCAATATCAGTTTTTATTTGGTGGTACCCTATAATACATATTAGCATGCTATATTTTTCAAAATATAGTTTTAGGTCATTAAATGAAACATGCCGAACGTCAGCTTCCTAGTTTCAAATTCAGAGTTTAAAGTTCAGAGAACGGTCTCAGACAGACGGACTGGCAGACAGAGAAACAGCGAAGAGACCACTGGTCCGTTATTTGGAAATGGAAAATATCCCTACGGAAAATTTTCCATCTACACCCATGCATCGAAGATATATTATTTATCTCCCAAATTCATTACACGAACATTTGAAGTGCGAGAATATACTACTAGGTATGATCATTGTGTACTTTATACAATGGTATGATATAGCTGAAAAAAGTATCGAAAGGTTTAGTGCCATGGCCAAAGAACTTTGCATCCAGTCGATTTCTGTGTGGGACACTATAAGAATTCACTTTTTATCGTTTGTGTTTGGTGTTTGGGTGGTTCTTAAACGTTTGGCCAAGTGGATTTGGTATCCCAAAAAAATAAACAGCCTCCATCTACGTGATAATCCACCTTCATGTCTCCTGGATACGTCCTTAGGACAACATAAGTATGTTAAATTGAAGGTTAGTTTTCATAAACTTTGATCCTTTTCACTATGTCGTTTTCAGTTTTCAATTGCAATCGATATAGAGCAAACATTTATTATGCTTCTCTATCTAATCTAACTCTGGTTGTTTTGTATTATTAACACCTCGCTTACTACAGAAGTACATCCATCAATATTTTTACCCGGCATCCTGGGCGTCACTCAGAGTGACTTGGACTGCAAAACGTGATCAATATTTTTTCATATAAACTTTCTTGTTTGACTATCGTAAATGAAAAAATCAGTTAACATCATTGGAAATATTAATTTATAAATATAATAGTATGGTATGGCGAAAATTTTTGGGCATTGGGGATTTGACTGCGATATGTTCATTCAAGGCCTCCATATTTCATCAGAGATTTCGTTATGGAGAATACTTTACCAACGAAAGACAATACGATGAAAATATCAAGTAATAATCAATGACAAATCCGTCAACAACCATAAAAATATTTTCTTACTCCATGAAAATGAGGTTGTAGTTGATCATCAATAAATTTCATACATTTTCAATGACTTTTCAATCAATTCAAATTATAAATATTCCAGCCCATCATCAGACTCATTATTCATGGTACTACATTTCTCGAGCCTTTTATTAAAGAACTTTCAACTAATAAACTCGAGAATAAAAATGCAACTAGGCCTGATGAAGTCCCAATATTTTTCATTGAGAGAAGCGTTCGTAATTTATATATGATCGCACTTAGTTATTGTGTTTTTCACTGGAAATTGGAAAAGTTGTACCCGTTTATAAAAATCTTACCTGTCTTTGTTCAAAATTTATTTATCCTAAATTTGCTACAATAACTGTTTTTAATATGATGCAATATACACTCACATGCAAAAAAAACGTAACAAATTAATATTTGATCAAATTTGAGTCTCATATTTTTTTTTAGTTCAATTTTTATAAATTTTTCAGCAAAATTTAGATAAAATGACTGATTTCAACTTGCATATCCACTTTTTTTTTAATTGCTGGCGTATTGTCGTTATACAGGGTTAACTAAGAGGTTTTTGTAGAACCCTAATTTTAAAACACTCTGTGGAATAATTTCGTAGCCAAATTATTTCAAAATACCAATTTTTGTTAAGAATCATTCCTTTCCTACATTTTGTTTGTTTGGTTCATGTCTTTAGGTGTACCGGTTCATTTGTAAGAGCGAAACCCAGCGAGCACAAAAACATGTAAGGTAGTGTCGGTGAATAAGGCCCGGCAGTTAATAAGGCCCACCGGCATTTCTTCTTGAAGTCTGGTACTTTTTTCAAATCTGGCAACATGGCTCGTTGCATCTTCCGAGCGGGGAAGCTATATGATAATATCGTTGAGATCAGCCCGCCGTTAACTTCACGAGGGGCAAGTGCAGTTTTACGCCGAGCATATTATAAGTTCGCAATACGGTAGGACATCTTTTTTCATTCAAACCATTTTACTTGAAAAAATGAAAAGGTCGCCATCATTTGCTACAATGCTGGTAGTATATTTTGCACTAAGAGAAAAATTAAGAGCATTGTTTACTTTCCTGAACAATGCATGTTTAAGAAAAACGTGCCCGCTCGATAATAAGGCCCAACGAATTATTGCGTTATATGGCCCAGGAGTCTTGCGTCGGACTGACGGCAGAAGAGGTTGAAGATTTTCTCTGCAGCGAATGTGATTAACGTTTTTGTTTGTTAAAAAATAATTTTATTTTTTTGTTAGAATTTGTTAATACTTTTGTTACTTTATTACAATGTTAGAATATTTTGTTACTTTACTACAGTTTTGTAAAAAAAAAATATTTTTATTTTATATAATAATACTAATAATAATATATAATAATTCTTTTACCTTTCTCGGTTTTTATTAATATGAAATATTATTTATCCAATAAATATACAAAATTCTACATAACTTGCTATGGGCTTTGTTACCCTACCATGCGGGTAATAGGGCCCGACTGCAATTTTTTTATTTTTGCCTTATTTTGGTTACTCAGGTTTCAAAGGAGGCCAATATTGATGAGTACATGATAGCAGACATGACAAACAATAAACTCATCATGTTCCGAAATTTTTTGTAGACAAAATAACGCAAAAAAAAATTTACGAACATTAGGTGGGCCTTATTCACCAACACTACCTTACGAGATTTTGAGAAATTGAACATCCACTGCGATGTTCTGTTTATACATGAATAGAACTCTTATAGAATATCCAATGTCCGCCGCAGGTGGCGATTTTCAGGATTTCCCTGGAATGTCACAAAAAGAACTTGTTCTGAGTTTTTTTGATAGCCTTTTCATAGACACAATAACAGAACATTCCCAAAACGTTTTGCGCACATTAAATCGCTGTAAATAAAACATTTCTTAGAAATCACTTTCACAAGCCTTTTGTTAATTATTTGGACATTTGTAGGTGACACATTCTATTTGAAATTGAGTTTTTTATTCCACCAGGAATGCATCTCTCTTTTAGGATGTTTATCATGTAATATAAATGGAGATTCTTCTTGAAAAAACGAACTTGACAATTCTGAGCGAAACTTCTCCATTAATTTATGCTGTTAGGATGACAGTGTTGATGTTCAAAAGTAAAAATAAAGTTTTTTTATAACTTCCAAGGCTTTTATATTTCTTAGGGTACTGAAATTAAGACTTCGTCCCAAGAAACAGATTCGATGTGAAATATAAGATAATTGCAATATGATTAGATACATATAATTTCGATTGTATCTCTGGAAGGAAGATTCAATTGAAATGATTTTTAGAAAAATATAGATTTTTAGAAAAATATAAATTTTAACAGTGATTCTTCAGTTTTATCACAAACTGAATTCTTCTATTTGAAGAGTCGATACATTTCAGTTCGCATGAGTCTGTTGAAAAATATGAGTTTTCTTTATTTTCTAACTGCCCATAATCTGAAAACCAACAAAGTTCCTAATGGAAAAATTTATTAAAAAAAACAGGTCGTTTTTTTCAAAAATCTTCAATGATACAGTTTGAACATGTCATTACAGATAAAGAACACCCTATCAAAAAATACACATTGCATGCTTTTGAGGTTATATTATGTTTCTGGACTATGCTATACATTAATTCATGTAATACTTACTTTGACATCAAAAATGTCTATTATATAATTGGTAATGTTCACTACACTTCAAACACTCATCACTTTCCACATTTTGCTCAGTTAAAAATAGAAAAAACTTCAACCATCGCTTAACATGGCGGGAATTTTAAAATGAAAGCCGAAAATGAGTGGATAGGTCATTTGGACATTGGTTTTTATTATAATGAATAATATTGGTTTCATTGGCTTATGAAAATATAAGAATGTTATTTCTATCCTGTGTAAAATAGGAGGTATTGGTATTAAAATGAAGGAATACAAAATGAAATGAATAGTTAAAAGTGAGGGGTCGAAAAATATAAAATATTTAATTCACATGAAATTTTTTACTTTTTGTTTTGTAAAATGTTCAAGTTATATTTTTTTTTGTCGAGAACTATTATGAAACTGTTCAATAAATGTATATTCAATATCTGGGATGAACCTCTCAAGGGAACTATGTTATGTCTAGAAAGAACCTACACACGTTAACATTTTTTTGACTTCGCCAATACCTCTCAGTAGGCATACAAAGAAATGCCACAGAAGAACACATACAATACTTCCAACATGCCTTGAAGTCCTCTTTGGGAAGTGCATACTGCGTCTCAAAAAAACACCCTCATTCCCACATTTTGAAAACCTCCCCAGGGATGTTTGTGCTCGCTGGGTATAGTACCTGGACGACCGAGCTTTTATTGGTGTTTTCTTTCTGTAAAATCGTGTTTTTTCGGAAATACATACATACAATTGCATTGGCAATTTTACCTAGTGCACAGGTTAGCTACAAATAAACATTTCAAATAAATCTTATGAGTTTCTTGGACTAACCAAAGAAAAACACATCTAAAGGCCCCCACAGACGGTGAGATCTGTATCGTTGCATTATACCGTAGTAGCGATACAAATTTCATCGTGTGTGTGGTTGTATCAGTTTCACCGTCTCAATCACTGTCGTGATACCACATGCTTGTAAATGATATTTCACGATTCCGTATCACCGTGTGTTGGGACGTTGATACTTGATACAAATCTCAATACTTGTATCGCCACTTGTGACGCGACATGTTGCGATACAGATCACCGTTTTGGGGGCTTAACATTGAATTCGGTAATATCATATAGCGCCATCTCACAAAGTTTAGAGGTACCATCAGTATGCCAACATTCAATAGAAACTAGGCAAGTACCTCAAAAATGTATGAGATGGCGCTAGACATATCGATCCGTTATAATTTTTTTGCGTAAAATCGCGTTTTTTCAGGAAAGACGCCTATATAGATAAACTTAAAAAGCAAAACCTGTCTAAATACAAAATATCATCCAAACCTTTAGAGCCGTTTCCGAGGTAGTCGAAATATATATATTATATATATATATATATATATATATATATATATATATATATATATATATATATATATATATATATATATATATATATATATATATATATATATATACAAGAATTGCTCGTTTAAAGATATAAGATAAGATACACAGAGAAACCGTGGAATGCAGATTATGAGGGGAGGAGGAGGAATCAGTCACATCATTAGAAAATAGGCGCAGAAGAACGTTCGCATAAATCAACCCAAGATCCGGAAATCCTAGTAACTAGACTACTCTGCACCTTGAGAAAGACAGTGCTATACAACTAGGAACTACTGACGATATACCAATAAAATAATCCCACGTAGGACTCAATGTTGAGGGAATCCCTCAAGGAAAGCCCATTATCTCGTTCGTCAGCCCCTAACCAACCAACACCCTCTTACAGAAACCTGTCCACATGAAAAATGTTTAACTAAAAGGTCACCAAAAAAATCATTCGAAAGAGGCGAATATATATATATATATATATATATATATATGACTTGTGAATAAATATTAATTGATCAGTCTTTTCATACGTGGTTTTATCACGGATGGATCGATGTCACACTACTTTATATATATTTTTATTCATACAATTTTACCTTTTAACATTTAGAAAATATTTTATTCAAAAACTGTATAAATTTATAAAAATATTTGTTAATAAATTAAAGTTGGATATTGGCCTTTTTAATACTCAGTCATGCAAAAAATTGAAAACGCGATGACTATCGCCAAATTATCTTCCACAAATGGCTATGGCATAAAAATTCCAATAACATTAATAGAATTCTTATATAGTTGGATTTACTGGAAATTAGGACCAGGGAGTAAAACAAATTTTTTATCGCTGACGTTTCGGAATTAATTTATTTCTTTTTCAAAGCTGAAATGACAATATTCACGTATATATTGAAACAAAGAACATATCTATGACTCACCTTTAAAACTTTCCTACTCATGGATTCAACTAAAAAACTGTTGAGTAGTCGATACAAACTCTGGCCGATAAAAACAAATTGGCACAAATTACACATTAAAAACTTTAAAATTGTATATAAACAAATACAGACACGTTAAAATGAAACAACACACAAAAACACAACCGTGTATGCTTAATATGCAACTGATCATCCCACCTGAAACATTCCAGCGCTACATAGATAAAGAAACGAAAAAAAAAACATAACAAATCTTCTGTGTATCATTATTCAGAAATCTGTATTTCTCTTGAACCTTAGAATATATGTATATTTTTGTCAGATTTGGTATATCACTTTCTTGGTTTACGCAATTGTCATGGAGATTGATTTGAATCATTTCTCCCAACAATCTCTTTCAATGAGTCATCTCTTTTTAAAAAAAATTTACTGAATCGAAATCAAAATTGCACGACGATTCAAAATGATGTGCAGCAAGTGCTGTTTTTTCTATTATTTTCATAGCAGTCATATTTGTGTTGATATATAGCAAAGCTTTCGATACTATGAATCACACCCTTTTAATATCTAAGTTGCACCACTACGGGTTTTCAGAAAATGCAAAAAATGTAATTACTTCCTTTTTATCAAACAGAAGCCAGTGTGTGCAGGTTAAAAATATGAAATCAAGTTATTTGAACGTATCGCAAGGTTCTGTACTATCCCCACTCCTTTTCATTTTATACACTGCTGATTTTCATCGAGTTCTAAACCATTTTCAAATACATACTTATGCCGACGACACAAATCTCTACTACTCGGCCAGAACTGAACATCTTTTAGATCAGACATATTTGCTTAATGAAGAGATAAAACAGCTGGTTTCAATGTCTAAAAAACACTGTCTCAATATAAACCCCACGAAATATTCTCTGATTGTATTTGCTAGTGAAAAAGATAGGCAAAAGGTTATAGATAGCGTATCGATTGAAGTAGAAGGGCAAAGGATCGAGTTTTGCGAAAAAATCAAATGCCTTGGTTTAGTTATTGATAATAACCTGAAATTTCATAACCATGTAAGCAATCTCATCAAAAGAGCATATTGTATAATGAAGGGTATCTATTCCAATAGACATTTTTTGGAAAGAAACTTGAGAATCACCCTGTGTGACTCTTTAATTTGATCGATTTTCAACTAGTGCGACATTCTATATGGTCCATGTCTTGATGGGATACAATCAGGAAGAATCCAAAAAGTTCAGCATGCATGCGTGAGGTTCATATTTGGCCTAGGTTTCAGGGTACACGTCACACCTTACATCAATAAACTCGACTGGTTAAAAATGCACAACAGAAGAGAACTTCATCATGCCACATTTTTACATAAAATGTTCAGGACAAAAACACCTTTCTACCTCCTTGACAAACTCCAATGCAGACAAGAAGTACACAGCAGAGACCTTCGATATATCACTAATTTGTCAATTCCCCATCACAGAACTGTTTTCTTTGAACGATCTTTCTCTTACCACTCCGTTGTCAAAACATGAAAAGCTTATGCTTCACAAATTTCCGACGTAAACTTAAACAATATCTCCGGGATGAACAGCGATAGTCCCATTTTGGCAATTCATGTTACCAGATTATCTCCTCTTACTTTTTTTTTTCTGTCTTTTTCTCTACTTATTGTTTTTTTATCGTATTTTTATTTTTTATCACAGATCATATATTATTATTATTAATATTATTACTATGATTATTATTTTTTATTATCATTGTTATTATAAATGTACATGACATTGTTAATTTGAATCACACTTGGTTGAGTGGAAGAATAGCTATGAGCTAAACTAGTAGTAGTAAAATAATGTCCATTTATTATTATTATTATATTCTGGATTTTAGGTATTGTTTAGTTTGCCCTATATAACATTTCCCACATTCACAGGGAATACTATATATTACACATGAATCTGATTCAGCTGGTATCTCATCTTTTAACTACGTGAATAATTTTCTGTAGTTTTCAAATTGTAAAAAGCAAACTTGTGAGAATCAGTTGATAAACATTCTTTAATTTTATCTGAGAGTCCATCTACATATGGAAATTTAGTAACACATTTCTTTCGGAAAATATCCTGCCTATCTGTTTGACGTTTATTAATGATACTATTAATTAATTTCGAGGGGTAGTTGTTGTTTTTCAACAAGTTCTTCGCCTTAACTAAATTTTCCGAATGGAAACAATTATCGCTAAGAGTAAGTACCCTTGGAATTAGGTTAGAGGCTGTGTATTAACCTTTTGGCTGAAAGAGTGTTCTGATAAGTAATTCAAAATTCTCCCCGAATTGGTAGGTTTCATGAACCAATTGCTGAGTAATTTCCCATTGTTATCTCTCATGATCTGGGAGAATTTTGAATTACTTATCAGAACACTCTTTCAGCTAAAAGGTTAATACAGCCTCTAACCTAAATTCAAGGGTTCTTACTCTTAACGATAATTGTTTGCATTCGGCAAATTCAGTTAAGGCGAAGAACTTGTTGAAAAACAACAACTACCCCACAAAATTAATTAATAGTTTCATTAATAAACGTCAAAGAACAGATAGGCAGGATATATTTCCGAAAGAAATGTGTTACTATTTTAAATGTCCATATCTAGATGGACTAATATAAAATTAAAAAATGTTTTTCAACTGATTCTCACAAGTTTGCTTTTTACAATTTGAAAACTACAGGAAAATTATTCACGCAGTTAAAGGTTGAGATACAGCTAAATCAGATTCATGTGTAATATATAGTATTCCCTGTGAATGTGGGAAATGTCATATAGGGCAAACTAAACAATACCTAAAAACCAGCATATATCAACACAAATATGACTGCTATGAAAAGAATAGAAATAAAAAAGAAAAAACAGCACTTGCTGCACATCATTTTGAATCGTCGTGCAATTTTGATTTTTATTCATTAAAAAATTTGGAAAAAGAGGATGACTTATTCAAAGAGATTGTTGGGAGAAATGATTCGAATCAATCTCCATGATAATTTCGTAAACCAAAAAAGTGATACACAAAACCTGACAAAAATATACACCCATATTCTAGAAAGGTTCAAAAGAAAAACAGATTTTTGAATAATGATACACAAAAGATTTGTTTTGTTTTTTCCATTTCTTTATCTATGTAGCTCTGGAATATTTCAGGTGGGATGATCAGTTGCATATTGACCATACATGGTTGTGTGTTGTTTCATTTTAACGTGTCTGTATTTGTTTATATGCAATTTTAAAGTTTAAAAAAAAAATTATCGGTCAGAGTTTGTATCGATTACTCAACAGTTTTTTAGTTGAATCCATGAGCAGAAAAAACTTAGTTTTAAAGGTGGGTCATAGATATGTTCTTTGTTTCAATCTATACGTCAATATTTCAGCATTGAAAAGGGAATAAATTAATTCCGAAACGTCAGCGATAAAAAATTTGTTTTACTCCCTGGTCCTAATTCCCGTTAAATCCAACTATAATCAATTCTTGGGACGATGAATCATCTATCAACAAATATAATTCTTATTCAATTTTCAGATGATCCAAACTCTTTTTTTATTACCTTCGTTTCCATTTCAGGGAGTCAAATTCCACTATGTCGAAGCTGGCTCAAAAGACAATCCTCTCGTACTCCTCCTCCACGGTTTTCCTGATTTTTGGTTGAGTTGGAGGTACCAAATTCCCGATCTATCTCAGCATTTCCGAGTGATCGCTCTGGATCTCAAAGGTTTTGGGGATTCTGATAAGCCGGTCAGTTAGTATTTTTTTGTAATTTGCTTGGTTTATTTGAAAATTACCGAAACCCTAACAATGTTTCTATTATTTTCCTTTTGAACTAGGTATGGAGGAGTAGTTACAAAATCGACACAATCCTGGAAGAGATCAAGAACTTCATACACGCTCTGGGAGTTTCCAGTTGTATCATCATCGGCCACGACCTTGGGGCTCTCATCGGATGGTACTTGGTACATCAGGCGCCAGGTGTCGTCAACAAATTCATCGCAGTGTCTTGCCCACACCCCAATGTTTACTGGGAGAATTTGGCAAGCACCAGCAGTTACCAGTGGCTGAATTTTGTACAGGTACCCAGTTTTTTATGCGTCCCACCCTTGGTATGATTGATAAAATAATAATAATGAATTTATTCAATAAGTAAGCTTCTTTACAGTTGTTCTAATGTTACTGTGAGGATGTTCAGTAGATATACCACTTATTGAAAAATACCATATTCAGGGCAACAAACCAACCCATCAATCAATCAAAACTGAGCTTCATCATCTAAGAATCATTTTTTCTATTGACAAAGCGTGAGACGTAACAAGTGGATTCACTATGTCCATTTGTAAAGTACAAATATAAATATAAAATATAGATAATAAGAATACACTTACAAGAATATAAAAACAAATACAAAATAAAAGTTAGAGTATGCCACAAAACAATAATAACAAGTATATCACATTTAACACCAACTAGATACCTAACAAATAAGTTGAAAGCCTAGAGCTAAAAAAGTTGAGAGGTGTCAAGGGACACCCGGATGGAACGAAGTTCCTTTCGATTAATTAGTGAAGGAATTGTAATATTTTTTTTTTTTATGTTAAATAATATTTTATATATATATATATATATATATATATATATGCACTCTGTCTGTCTATTCTTTCGTACACGTCATAGATGCGCGGGACTTTGTAAACACAACAGAGTGTATATATATATATTGTAATATAAAATTGTAATTTTATTATTATTATTATTATTAATTACAAATATATTTTTGCACCGCGTTGGGTGCCAATTGTAATATTATGATAATTTGCAAATATAAATTGTTGTTATAAAATGAAGATTGCTAATAATTTTCGCTCTTCGTTGTGAGCCAAATTGTTATGATATGGATAAGTATTTTCGCCCTGTATAATATTATTTATGCAATGTAATAATAATTGCTAGCTAACGTCACTGTTCTCTCGTCACGTTGCTGCCAATTGTTATCACTTTTCTTACCACAGCTAAACTCAGTTGGTACGCCTCTTGTCTCAGATAGCCGGTTCAGGCAATTGAGCCACTAGCCACTGCTTGATGTCAAATTTCAATCTATTCAATGGTCATAAGTATGATTGTTGATCATTGTGGAAAACAAACGACAAAGTATCAAAAAGCAATTATTTCCTTTATTCAGGAAAACTTAAATTAACCTGGCCTACGATAGATAACTTATTCTATGGTCAATCTACAAATCTTCATGGATAATCATGACAAAAGGTCATGTGTAAAATATACACAACCTCACTTTTACCTTGAAAGTGAAAATTTCTATAATAGTTCAAAATCAAATGAAATAAAGTTTTTCTGATGTGATATGAGTTATTAGTGAAGTTGTTCAGTTCGTGATGTGCACTAGGAAAGTTTATACCTGCCGCTGGAACTGTCGCTGTTCAATACACACCCAGAATTTGGATACCCTTTCAATCCAATGCTCTCAGGAACTCCAATACCAAAGAAGGAACCATACAAATCCAAAAATCAGCTTTGGAATACTTGTATATGGAGTACATACAAGGTAATGTTGTTTGCTGCTTATCTTTTTGAAATTAGTGAATTTTTCTTTTCCTCCAAACAAAAACGTGGCATTCTTTTTTAAATTATTTTTAATCTCTTTCTGGCTTTGTTTTCGTCTCCTGGATACCATTTTTCCTCATTCCTCTGATTTGAATTTTTGAATTCACGCACTATATTGTCACATTTTCACTGTTTTGGGGTTATTTGTCAAAACTTATAAATAAAACTATTTTTCCTTTCTTATAAACTATGTACAATATTCAGTGATAATTGTCTCTGACACTTTTTCGTTCTTATTTTCTCACAATTTCAAATCTTACATTTGACCATACTGTTCCCTGATTGGCTATTGTCATCAAGAAGTTTGTTGTTCTCCCATTGGCTACTTTTAGTTAGATACAATTTCATATACTGTATGTTTCAAGCTTATAATTTTGTTGATCACATTTTATTCAGGATGATTTTGTAAATCTAGACTTTTTTGTTGTCTTTTGAACAATTATGGGTTATAATCATTATGACAGTGTATGAAATTATTGTGTTATAGTATTTGTATATTTTTATCTATTCATATTATACAGAGGCTTCATAAAGGAAATAAATTTCAAAATATGTAAAAACAATTTTTTTTTTAATTTTATAAATGTTTTTTTAAAATATATATAACTGGTTTTTCATAACATAACAATATATATATATATATATATATATATATACTCTCTCGACTTCGTAAACACAACAGCGTATAGGTTAGAACACGCACGGCTTGCTAAATACATACGCATTGATATTGTAATATTAAAATATAATTTGCTTTTAAATTTATTAAAGTTATGACGCGTACACTTGCTAAACACACAATAATGGAGAGATCATAACGCGTATGACTTGGTTAGCACAATAGTAAAGAGAGGTTATAATGCGTACCTGCTAAAAATACACAAGCATTTATTATTGTCTGTATAAAATCTCTACTTACCTAACTCCATCAGCAATATCCGGAACTTGTGCAGAAACACTGTCAGGATTCATTATTGTTATTATTTTTTATTATTTATCATGTACAAAAAACCTGTATACACTCAACAAAAATAATCGTCGCGACACCACACTGTTCAATGTGAAATAGAAAGACGAAACGAAAATAACTGGCTTGCTTTCTATGAGAGAGAGAGAGAGAGAGAGAGAAGACAGACAGAGAAACACGCGCACGCCGCACGGCTTACAACCATAGCGAAAGTCTCGTTACAACTTTTGGTCTTGATTTATTCCGTCTAGCCCCCGTTCGCAACGCGCGATAAGGAACTACGTTCCAAAAATACATGGCTTTAGAACTTTTCATTGTAATATTCCTGCAGGTCATAGTAGCTTATGGGATGAGGAATTTTTTAACTTACTTTCTGAATTTTTTTATACTACCAGTTGCTTTAAAATGTTCTAGCAAATGATTGTAAATTTTTTTGCTTTCATATATGATTGAATGTTTAGTTTTAGTCGACTTGGGTAAGGGCAGAGAAAGGTGGCAGTTATTTCTAGTGGACAGAGTTTTTATTCGATGAATGATGTCTGGTGTGAATCAAACGACTGTTTCCAAGATAAAGAGGCTGGTGAAAGTAAAAATTTGTTGACTGATATACAGTGGTCTGCAATGTCCCTTGCTTTAGTCTTGAATAAATTGGCTTCAAAATCCCCAAAAGGCTATGCCATTCCTGATATGTGACTCTATTAGAGAAAAATATGCGTTTCTAGCGATATCAGGACCAAGCTCATTTGATACAACTCTGATAGGATAGCAACCCGATGCTAGTTTCTTTTTTAACGACGTTATATGCTCCTCGAACCCTAATTTTCTGTCAATATGAATACCCAGGAATTTAGTACTTTTCTGTTATCAACTTGATGGGTACCCAAGGTCAGATTTTCGAACTCAAATCTGAAGGTAATAATACTTGTTTTCTCAACATTGAAACAAAGCAAATTTGAATTACACCAAGATTTGACATCATTGAGTTCCTGGGAAACAGCTGTTTTTAGAGTCTCTACATTCTTTCCATGCCATAAGAGGGTGGTATTGGTAAGTGTGTTAGATCATTCAGGTTTAGTAAAAATAAAACTGGGCCGAGGCCTGATCCTTGAGGAACTCCTGATTTGGCATGTGAAAAGCCAGAAGTTTCATCGGAAATTTTAACAGTTTGTTTCCTTTCAAAAAGATATGATTCAAATCATTCAAAAGCAATTCCTCTAAATCCATAGTGATATAGTTTTTCCAGTAGTACTCTGTGATCCACACACCAAAGATTGGATTGTGACTCTGTTCTTCCACATGGCCTTGAAAAATACTAAAAACTAAGAACTTTTATCAACTAAATTACTAATAAAGCTAATTACCTAATAAAAGAAGAATAAGTCGGCAATTTCCTACAAATAAAGTTGTTGTCTATATTTTGAAATCAATAGCTAACCTGTCTTCTAGTAACATATATTTTACTTCCTTTTTAAATGAAACTAATCAGAAAATTTCAATTCCCTAGGTAGAGCATTCGTTACCTTGCAAATGACTTTTTTTGTATACTCTCCCAAAACGGCAACTTAGTGAATAAAAAAAATCCGTAAAATGTTACTTTTACGGACATTCATAAAATATAACTGAACATTAACGGGTGTTTATAAATATTATAAAAACTATGAACCGATAACATTTTGCTCAGAAAAGCTAGGAGTTTGGATTTTTTCAGAATAAAATTGTCAATGGTTATTGTTGTGGTAGGTACAAACATGATGACTTTTACACTGTCTTTCTTCGAACAATCGCAAACAAAATATATGAAAAATGGTTTAGTTTCGGTACAAATCAAGTTTTTATTTTCACACCTAAACCTACATACATTTATTGGATGATAACAATTTATATTTCATTCATTCCAAGTGACACTTACTATTCAGGATTACCACGAAGCGGGCGACATCTAGCATTCACGATTCGAATATTAAACTAGGGGAAAACAGGATTTTGCTTTATACTGAATACATTTACAATTTTCTTTCAAATTTGGAGTATCTTTCTGAATGGTTGTCATATTACTTACAAGTTCATTATATTCAACTATTTATATCCCCATAATACGTTAGTATAGTTGGATCCTGGAAAAAATTACTGAAAACACAATTAGAGAACATAACAACAAACGCAAATGTTATTGACTAGTTGACATTTGACAAGTAGGTAATAAAAAATCTATTCGATATTTCACACGGCCTTCTGCCGGAGCTGCCTACAAATATATTTGCGATTGATAGCAGAAATAAAATATAGTTCCTACATGAAACACTTATACAAAAAATATTGTATGCAAATGGCTTTCGCGGACACATCTTCATATTACGTAAACATTACGAAAGCCTCATTTTGCGTACTTGTTACATAAACTATTATTTAAATAGAGATGTCTTGTGTTTAGGAATCGTCAGTCGATCTTTATGACGTATGTTGATGCTATGCGCGAAATTTATGTTTTCGGTGTAAATATACAGGTGTTTCAAGCTTGATTCCTACTACTGTACTACTACTATGTAGAAATTTCCTTTTTTTAATACTCAACCACTTAAGCTCGGTAAGTTTGTGTGAAATATGTTACCGTCTTTTCATATTATAAACGAATCTTAGGCAAAAGTTCTGAATTTTTTGAAGTTGATCCTCATTGTGCTTGGTTAAACAAGATCCGTGAACGATATCGGCAAAGTGAGGTGTGTGCTTCACATAATAAGGTTTTAGTTTTCAAGTTCAGGATATTTTGTTAGCAAAAATAAGTTTGATGCTGCAGAAAGCTTTTTTGATAATGCTGTTCACGTGAGAATCAAATCTCAAATCAGTGTCAAGTAGAAGTCCAAGATTTTAAGCCGTTGTTGTCGTAGATATGCTATTATTAGATATCTATGTGAATCTTTAATTTATGATTGAAACGATCTCTTAAAATTTTAGGACCGAAAAGCATCACTTGGATTGAGTGACAGACAATATTTAGTAGAGATATCTGAGAGAGCTTTCAATTTAGAACTGATGACTTCGTTCTAGTTCAATACTTGATTCGGCAAAGGACATATAGATCTGAGTTTCGTCAGCATAAAAATTTCTATTGCAATGACTAAAGCAATCTCTGAAAGAAGATGTATGTATATATTTTTATGTTTGTATTTAATAATAATAATAATCATTTTATTCTCCGGAAGAACAATACAAGTATTGTATAGGAGTAGTCGTTAACGATTTATACTATCGAAAGCTTTAGAGTAGTCTAGAAGTACGAGAGTAGTGAGAAGATTATTATCAGTGGCAGCGATGATGTCATCAACTACGGTTAGCAGAGCTGTTGCACAGCTATGTTTCTGACGGAATCCTGATTGGTTATCGGGAAGATCATGATTTTATAGGTGCAACTTTATTTGGTCACAAATCACCTTTTCGTATACTTTTGAATGGGAGCATAAAATATCAATGGGGCGAAGCTGTGACGTTCCGAGGGAGTTTTGATTTTCGATAGCGGTAACACGAACGATGTTTTCCACTGCAGGGGAAAAAATCCCTTTTCATGTTATAGGGAATTATGAGGGTACAGCAGTGAAACATGTTAAATTGATATCGTCGATTTCATAGATAGAAGTGCCTGATAGACAGTATTTTCATCGACATTATTGAAATCGAAATCAGTAACATTTCGTTCGCGGGTATTTTCGAGTTGGTGAATCAATTCTTCATCTGGAAGTTGGGAGGAATGGGATTGACTCACAAAGTGATTATTAATTTCTATACATCTGCAAAGTTCGAGGAAAGATCTGCATTACATTTTTTGGAGTGAATATTGAGATTATTCAGTTCACGATAGACATGTTTAGTGTTTTTGTTTTGGTGAGTGAGTAACTGAGATAGGCTCTTTTTTCGTTGCGGATTGAAATATTAGTTAAATTTCTCAACTGTTATAATAGTACCAGTGTGACTTGTTTTTGCGTTTTTGGTGTTATTTCATTTTCAATATAACACGTTGAACGCCCTGGGAGTTATATATAACTCACGCTGCATTTGGCCTAAGGGTTGCGTGAGTTAACTTTAACTCCAACCATGCATTGGATTCCACGCTCTGTGAATCAAATTCGCTTCACAGTTACCATGTAATGTGAATGCAGGCTCTTTCTGCACGGACCCAGGGACAGATTATCAAAATTAGCTCCCATTTTTTTTAACTGATTCTGGAGAATATTTGAAATCTATCACGGCGTTTTGGCGCCATCCAAGTATATTTTTTCAATAAAATCTAAGCTTTTGAGATTTTTTCGCAAAAATTTGACTATTGTTCTCAAATTTTTAAGATTTTTTCTGAGAAATTTTGACTTTTTTTCTCAACATTTTGAGATTTTTTCAAAACAAAACAGTAATGATCACAATAAAGGTCATAAATCACAAACTCGATATTATTACTATTCCTTCAATCTCAGGTCGCAATTGCAAAATAAATATATTCTCCTCATTTTTGCTCAATTGACAAAGTTTTGAATAACAATCCTCAATTCTAATCTCTTCTAATCGCTTTTCACAAAAAAAAGCTTTTTCCAATATATTCTTCACATTTCTCTCTCTTATAGATGCCGCAAGGAATTGTGCGTCAAAGTCACGTGGCGTTCAGTCCATTTGTTATCGTCTATGACATCAAACATTCGTTCTTCTGAGATGTGAAAACTGATTGATAATGGAAAGTCAAAATTTTGAGAAAAAATCTCAAAATTTTGAAAAAAAAATCAAAATTTTGAGAAAAATCTTAAAATTTTGAAAAAAAGGAAAATTTTGAAAAAAGCAAAATTTTAAAAAAAATCAAAAATGTTTAGAAAAAAAGTCAAAATTTTTGAGAAAAAGTTAAAATTTTGATATTTTGAATAATATAATATAAATTATATAAACATAATCAGCAATGTGATACTAATTAACATCCGATTTCTATGGCTTTGTTTAAAAAAAACAAAGAAATAACCCCAACCTTCACAATAAAAAGGTCTCTGTTAACATTTTTTTAAATTAATGTTCTCTTCCATGTTAGGCTTTCATATTCTCATAGCAAAATGTCCTACGTCTTCTTCTTGCCGAGTATTTTTTTCAGGGAACATTTTTTTTCATTGTTTACTTCTATTTCCACTTGCTGCCGAACTTTTGTTCCAATTAGATAGTTTGATACTTCTTTTCTGAACATTGTTATCTGCATTTTCTTTTTGGTTATGAATAAAACAGAACTTGTGTCATCATGAATTATATTCTTCGTATTTGATAGCTGTTTTTGATGTAGTTATTCTTGAATAATGTTTATGTATACCGAGTGCTGTCATTATTTTATCGGCCTACTTACATTGTAAAGAAATATAGTGAATAACGTTTGACAATGCTGTAATTCTCCAGCGCTCTCGGCGATAGTTCAGAACTTGTTACGTCACATCTTCGCGCGATTTCCGCATTGTTAAAACAGGAACATGTATTTGGGATTTTTTTTTAAACATTTCGACAAAAAAATAAAAAAAAATCAACCACTTTTCTTATCGTTCTGGAGATTGGCATCATTGCTAAATATACAGACGGAAATTTTTGCAGATTGAAACATGAATGGGCCTGAGTCACTGCAATGAACGTGGCTCAAGAACGTTATTCTGGTCTTGGTGCTCTGTGAGTTGCATGGAACTCACGGATGAAGCAAGGAAAAAAAACACCCGTATTACAAATTTCCAGAAGGATTTATGATTCCAGTGCATTTTCAACACATATCGATAAAAAAAAGTATGTGGCCCCAAATGTTTTTTTTTCTATAATTTGGCGGTCAATGTATTAAGGTAGTTGTCGTGAAATCCACTTCCGATCAGATTTCGTTTATATTCATACCACTTTTAGTTAACATTATTACCTGTATCATATTAAATTTTTGGAAATCATTTACCACACCGAAAGTGAGATATAAGGCTTCAAAGTTGCAACGTTTAACACGTAATCCCTATAGTGAGCTACTGCGGACACCACATTTTAAGGCATTCAGATCTCTTTGAAAAACTAGTATATTATTAAAAGTTAACACATTTTATAGAAAAAATTAAACACGCCTAGCCATACAGTTATTTAGTTATTGCCATAAGAAATTTCTAAATTATTGCGTATGAGAAGTGCAAGAGAGGGAAGGCTGAGAATCGTGGCAACGCCTCAAGCGAGCGCTCGTGATTCAAATAAGCGAGAGCGCGAGGGTCTTAGGGGTTTGAATTGAACTGTGTTTTGGAATGCGCATATTCATGAATAATAATTGTGAATAATTGCGTTAATATATACTGATGCATTTTAAACATATTACAATAGAGATAGATATAAAATAAAATGTAGTTTTAAAAAAGATTAAAGATAAAATTATATATAAAAAAACGTAAATAAAATATTTATTTTTCTATCTATTATATTAAATAATCACTTGATTGACTAAACATTTATTTTCAAATAATTAATGATTTTAGTAAATGCTTTCCTATTTTTAGTAACTCTATGTTTTCTATTCAGAAAATCGTATGTTATATTTTGTTGCGCAATTTTTTTCAATAATTCCCGTGATATAACATTTTTTAAGGCACTTAAATTAGGTAAATTACAAAATCTTCTTTCGTTCTCAGGTCGCTCTGAAATACATTCTTTATATGATTTCATGTATGTTGATAATTCTCACTCTTTACCAATGAAGCGAACTAATTTTTGCAAAATGTGTACATTATACATCGCTTCGTAGAAATTATCTGATGTTTCGTTTGGTATTGAATCTTTGGCTAATTTTGACATTCTGGTGGCCCTTTTCAATCTGGGAACGTTTTTCTAAAAATAATTAAGCTATCTACAAATCCTGCTATCATGGTAAAATCTTCTATTAAATTATTATTAATAATTATGCACAACGAGTGAATTTGGAGTTGTAGATAAATTTAAAAATTATTTAAATGCTACCAAACGATCTACTAAATTTATTGAATCGACTTGTACATCATTCAAATATAATTGACCAGAAATTGTAGTACATCCCGTGATTTTTTTCGCCACAGGATTGATGCTTCGTAGGGCTAACATATATATAAAATTTCCTATTTTCACATTTGGCGGCGATTTGTAAAGTGTCATCAGTCATGCACAATCCAGATATTTCTAAATCAAAATAAACTATGAAATAATTTATTGATATTGATTCGATGTTTTTTAATAATAGTGATTATGCTCTTAATTTGTTGATTCCAACGTTTGGTGGATATGTTACACCTTCTGACTTTTCCTTCGATTTTCTTGACATTTTCCTTTTTTTGGTCAAATTAACTCTGCGCAACTTTTTTTCTCTTGATGTTAGCAACAGTCTTCTTTTTTTCTTATCAGAATCGTATCTTTGAGCATATGTATGACTATGTTCGAATTTTTTTTTTTATCATACTCAATAACGATACCCGCCAATGTTTTTAGAGCAAACTGCACTGTATCTTGAACAACTAAATGCGACCGATCGTTGGATTGCGACGTTGACAACGGTCCAGTCACCAGTCATGGCTTATTTGCTGAATCACGCATGCTAGTTCCCTTAAAAAAGATCCCTCTAATTCAGCGTTTGAATATGTATCGCGTCGCGCTATAATCGAGCCTAATTTCTAACACCGTTTGTAGCACGACAACTACCTTAATCAGACAACTCGAAGTGGGTCAAATTTAACTCAAGATTTGATTTCAAATAAAAGCTTTTAAAAAGAAAGACAATATTACAAAGTTACGAAGGCGTAGAAGTGCCACACTTTTTTTTATTTTACAATTCCGACTTACAAGTCGGAATTCCGACTTATAAGTCGGAATTCCGAATACAAGGTCAATAACAATGGAATCATTAAACAAAGTGAATTATATATATAGTCATATATCGATATATATATATAATTAATACTAATAATATAAATATAATATATTATATTATAAGTCGAATTCCGATGTATCTCGGAATTCCGACTTAAGTCGGAATTCCGACTTGTAAGTCGGAATTCGACAGAGTATAACAATGGAAAACTTAAAGTCAATGAATATAATATATTATATACATAGTGAATTTCCGAATACAGTCGGAATTCCGACTTGTAAGTCGGAATTCCGACTTGTATCTCGGAATTCGATTGTAAGTCGGAATCTCCGAGTAAGTCGGAATTCCGAGTAATGTCGGTATTCCGACTTATAAGTGGGATTTCCGACTTGTATCTCGGAATTCCGACTTATAAGTCGGAATTCCGACTTCCAAGTCGGAATTCCGAGATACAAGTCGGAATTCCGACTTGTAAGTCGGAATTCCGACTTGTAAGGTCATAACAATGGAAAAACATTGAACAAATGAGATATATATATATATATATATATATATATATATATATAACTATATGAATATTGAAAGTTCGGGTTGAACCACGTCTAGATTTTTTTTATCAAAACTGGCAGAATGTTAGGGAAACGCGACATTAAAACCTATTTCACCGAAAATAATAGAATCTCTGATATTCTCAGGTCTCCTAAAGATAACATTCCTAATGAGTCTCAAGGAATATATGAAATATTGTATTCCGAATGCCCTAGGACTTATATAGGACAAACTAATAGGCGAGTCACCAGTCGAGTTAACGACCCTGCGGGAGGCCATTGTTCAGTTTCCTAGTACTGCTCTTAGCATCGTTAACAAAGACTTGGAATAGTCTGTTTGTTAATAGGTTGTGAATTAAATGGCACATTTCCAGGCATGGTATGACTCTGAGTAATTTGTATATTAGGCCTTCCCTCCATGCGGTGTCATATGCTGCAGTAAGATCAATGAACGCTACGGATGTTCTCAGTCCCATTCAAACCCCGCTTCGATGTGGGTTGTCAGGGATAAGACTTGGTCAGTACAGCTACTGCCACTCCTAAGCCCAGCCTGTTCTACGGGGATCAGTACATCAACTGCAGGACATATACGGTTATGGAGTAGTCTTTCTAACAGCTTATAGCAGCAGCTGAGGAGAGCTAGGTCGGTAGCTCTCGGGTAGCTCCTGTGGTTTCCCAGGTTTTAGAATAGCAACAATCTTTGTTCTCTTAAATTCTGGTGGTAGGCTGCCTGTGTTAAGGATGTCATTGAAAAATTTCACAAGCCACTCGGGTTGCCCTACCACATCAATAATTTGCGATAAGAGAATTTTTCCACACAATATTCTTGAAAATAGTGTATTTTCATTTCCTATTCATAATTCCAACCAAGTTCGGGATCACTTTTTTCTCAGTTTTTTCAAATAGAGCCGCCTATAAATAAGGCTATACCAGAATACCACTATGTGTTTGCAGAAAAAGTAGTGTTTGCCTACTTAATTTCCATCCCAAATGTATCTAATTCTTGAGGAAAGTATGAAAAAGTCATCATAACAGCAATAACGATTTTTTATTCAATGCTGGACAAAAGAGGTAACAAAGTAAACTCAAATAATTTAAAAAAGCGTAAATTCACAGGAGATGTTCGAACAATCTCCCATTTTGAGCTATCTTCGGACATCAACTGAAGTTGATCTTGTAATAGAGCGAAAAATTTCTCTAATTCTATTCTTTATATCTCCTGGTGTCGTTGGTTTCTCGCGTTAGACCTCTCCTTTATCATATCCCCAGAGATAGGAATCTAGGGAAGTGAGGTCGGGGACCTTGCTGATCACTGAATGGGTCTGTTTTTTGGTATCCGTTTATTTCTGCGCCATCTGTTTAAATTTTGTTTCGCTCCTTCGGTACATTCCCCAACAAATTTGGTGAATCATTTCGGAGAAAATATCTGTGAATTTTTTTATCAATATTCTGTTCACGGAAGTGTGACTCACATTTAGCTCTTTTGCAATGTTTCTCGTACTAACATGAGGATTCTCATCGGTTGAAAGCATCACCGCTAATTCAATTTCTTCTTTTGTGCAATTTAATTTACTTCTTATGGCCTGTGAATGTCCTCTATGTAGGAGATTTCAATAGTCACCATAATCTATGGGGATATGAGAATAATGATGACAATGGGGAAGAGCTTGTAGACTGGGCCGAAACCAACAACCTCCATTTAGTTTTCAGTGCCAAAGATAAGCCAACGTTTTTCTCAAGAAGGTGGCGTAAGGGCTACAATCCGGATCTCTGTTTTATATCAAGTAATTCACAATCACAACCTTTAGCTAACTCACGCACTGTACTAGCGGACTTCCCACATAGTCAGCATCGCCCCGTTGTGATTACAGTAGGAATCGAAATACCAATGGTCGACTCAGTTCCCAGGCCACGATGAAACTTCGGCAAGGCGAAATGGACTACCTATGCAGCGGAACTCGATATGTGCATCCGCTTCATCCAACCAAAGGCTAAAAACTACCACAAATTTATAAGCCTAATGATAGCTGTAGCCAAAAAACATATCCCCCGAGGTTTCCGCAAGAAGTATATCCCTGGATGGAGCGAAGAAAGCCAGTCTCTATACGAGGAATTCGAGGACTCAGGAAACCCGGAAACTGCTGACCATCTACTAAGATCCCTTGACGCCAGCAGAATGGACAAATGGACTTCTGCTGTGCAACGCATGAACTTTGCACGTTCCAGTAGGAAAGCATGGGGTCTACTGCGGAAGCTTGGAGAATGTAACCGAAATGTCGTGGGAAATGCCTCAATAAACCCAAACCAAATAGCCAACCGCATAGTTGACGTTCCTCGTGCACCAACCGATGAAAACCACGCAAGAGACGTCAAAAAAGAGACCTCAAACGTTCCACGAGTTCTCGCACGACTTCTCTGCCGAGGAATTAGAACAGGGACCTCAAATGGATGCAACAAAAATTATGGGAAAGCAGCAGGCTTCGATCTTGGCATCTACCCCGAATTCTCCTGGTTAACTGTGGTAGGAGCAAACCAGATTTGGCTTGTGAAATTATTTTCAATGACATCCTTAACACAGGCAGCCTACCACCAGAATTTAAGAGAACAAAGATTGTTGCTATTCTAAAACCTGGGAAACCACAGGAGCTACCCAAGAGCTACCGACCTATAGCTCTCCTCAGCTGCTGCTATAAGCTGTTAGAAAGACTACTCCATAACCGTATATGTCCTGCAGTTGATGTACTGATCCCCGTAGAACAGGCTGGGCTTAGGAGTGGCAGTAGCTGTACTGACCAAGGTCTTATCCCTGACAACCCACATCGAAGCGGGGTTTGAAATGTGACTGAGAACATCCGTAGCGTTCATTGATCTTACTGCAGCATATGACACCGTATGGAGGGAAGGCCTAATATACAAATTACTCAGAGTCATACCATGCCTGGAAATGTGCCATTTAATTAACAACCTATCAACAAACAGACTATTCCAAGTCTTTGTTAGCGATGCTAAGAGCAGTACTAGGAAACTGAACAATGGCCTTCCGCAGGGTCGTTAACTCGACTGGTGACTCGCCTGTTAGTTTGTCCTATATAAGTCCTAGGGCAATCGGAATACAATATTTCATATATTGCTTGAGACTCATTAGGCATGTTATCTTTAGGAGACCTGAGAATATCAGAGATTCTATTATTTTCGGTGAAATAGGTTTTAATGTCGCGTTTCCCTAACATTCTGCCAGTTTTGATAAAAAAAATCTAGACGCGGTTCAACCTCAAACTTTTCAATATTCATATAGTTATATATATATATATATATATATATATCTTTCATTTGTTTAATGTTTTTCCATTGTTATGACCTCTATGTCGGAATTCCGACTTGTATCTCGGAATTCCGACTTATAAGTCGGAATTCCGACTTGTATTCGGAATTCCGACTTGTATCTCGGAATTCCGACTTATAAGTCGGAATTCCGACTTACAAGTCGGAATTCCGACTTATAAGTCGGAATTCCGAGATACAAGTCGGAATTCCGACTTACAAGTCGGAATTCCGACTTACAAGTCGGAATTCCGACATACAAGTCGGAATTCCGACTTACAAGTCGGAATTCCGAGATACAAGTCGGAATTCCGACTTGTAAGTCGGAATTGTAAAATAAAAAAAAGTGTGGCACTTCTACGCCTTCGTACAAAGTTGTATATCCCATTAACTCACATTCAAAAAATATTTTAATTCCAGAGAAAGGTACATATATAGGCTTATTTGCTGTGTCACGCATGCTAGTTGCGTTTCTGAGTGTACAGTTTCCTTAAAAAAGATCCCATTAATTCAGCGTTTGAACATGTATTTTTGACACTGTTTGTAGCACGACAACTACCTTAAGAGCACACAGGAAAGATTTAGAAAACGATGTAAACCACTGAATCTAACTTTTTTTATATAAGACATAGAGTGAAGCAGTATTTGAAACTTTCCTCAACTGTAAAAACTCATCAAGTAAAATTATTTGTATACGCCACTGATGATAGTATTCCAGAGAAGGAGATAAGTTATTATGATTATGCAAAAAAAATACTAATATAATACAAGATAAAAAGGTCGGATTATGAAAACGATGCCAATTATTGCAGTGATTATTTACTCAATTTTCGCACCATGTTAATCCCAATTTACAAAACAAATATGAAGGACGATCAATGTTTGCAGGATTGTAACAACACTGAAGATTTCTTGGTATGTGTTTGTTGAGTTTGATAATGAAGAAGAAATTTGTGAAGAGGTAATTGAGTCAACAATAAAAATGTTTTATATGGATAAGCTGATCCAAAGTTGATTATAAAGATGATTTTAACAAAAAACTCAGGAGAGCTTTAGATCAAAATGGCCTGATTGTAGATCTGAATCTTCGTCAAATTTTTAGTTGTATACAGTGTGTCTCACTTCTCATGGAAACACTCCCGTATCTTCCGTAATTATTGGAGTAGAATTCTGAAATTGTCACGATCGTTAGATATACCAAGGGTGAGTCTGAATCTCTTCTGGGGTTAACCTGAGTGACATACCCTGCGCGCCAGGGGCGATGGATATACCGATTTTTGCGAAAAATAATATTAGGGGGTGAGATAGGCTCAAAATTCTTACGGATTCGTGATCAGGACATCAACTTTAGTAATAATCCATAATTTCTCTGAAAAAGTTTCAGTTCTGAAAAATTCGAATTTGTCTCACTTCTCGTATTTTTTGTATTGCTTTATTTAACGTTGGTCTATTTCTGCGACCAGCGCTAAATACCGACGACCACACTCCCCCCAACCGGAAATTTTGCCGAATCCTCTGTTGTTTCAGAGGTAGGGTTCTTTAACGAGCTCACCATCAATGAACTCGGGACCGCCATCTTAACGTCTCCTCCCAAGGACGGCATATCTATCGTCTTATCTCGTGCTCATTGATAAGACGCCTGCAGCTGCGAATATGCTACAGTTGTTAGGGCATTTCAACCCGCACCTTCCTTGTCAGTACTAAACGCGCCCGAAGTTGCTTGGCTCAGATATCGATAAGACTCTCGTCAATCTGACTAGTCGCCAGTGCCCATATCTTCCGTAATTATTGGAGCAGAATTCTGCAATTTTCACGATCGTTAGATATACCGAAAATGAGTCTAAATCGCTTCTGGGGTTGACCTGAGTGACATACACTGCGTGCCAGGTGCGATGGATATACCGATTTTTGCGAAAAATAATATTAGGTGGCAAGATAGACTCAAAATTCTTACGGATTTGTGATCAGAACATCAACTTTGGTAACAATCCATATTTTCGCAGAAAAATTTTCAGTTCTGTAAAATCCGAATTCGTCTCACTTCTCATGGAAACACCTCCGAATCTTCCGTAATTATTGGAATATAATTCTGAAATGTTCTCGATCGTTAGATATATCGGCGATGAGTCTAAATATCCATCGCCCCTGGCGCGCAGTGTATGTCACTCAGGTTGACCCCAGAGGAGATTTAGACTCATCGTCGGTATATCTAACGATCGTGAAAATTCTACCCCAATAATTACGGAAGATACAGAGGTATTTCCATGAAAAGTGAGACACACTGTATTTTGGACTGTTGTGGAGCACTCATTGTACGAGGTTATGCTCGCTTTTTTGATATTATTGTTATATGACCTTGTGACCCAGAAGATGCAGCAAGGGTCCGGATTCTCTTCAACTTTTTTACAAGCTTTTATTTAGTTCCACATGCCCCAATGTCTGTCTGTGGGTTTGTAATCATATCTTACAAGTTAAATTTGACCCACTTCTAGTTGTCCGATTAACGTGAAATTTGGCAGGTGTTTTTGTCAAAATTCATAATTTCAATATGGCCACGAGTTTTGTGGTTATAGCCCGATTCCAATTAGGCAATCCATCGACCTGTCAAAACGAAAGCAATATGGCGGCTGTTGGCACACATTGCAATTCGTCATAAGCGACCATAGTGGTAAAAGTGTTTATTTTGTGATTTTCTGTGCGAATTTGAGTAGTTTTTTCTATTTGGGATTATAATTCGTGCTTCAACTGAAGAAAAATGTGGGTCCCCGCACGACAGGGATAGAGTCGAGTTTCACTCGGTGTCTACAGTTTCAAATCATAAGTTTTTGACCAGTTAAAATGACTTATCGAGGAGGAGAAGAGCTCTATGGTTAGCTGCAATCAACCTAGAAGATCTTACGGATTCGAAAATCAAGTATCAGAGAGGCTAGAGCAGACATACCCTGTGCGCACATTCGTAATAACATCCTTCATTCCGTCATGGGTACCTACCTATAACTTCAGACTTTTGTGGTTTGTTCCTACGATTACTTGTTTGATTTTGCCTACTTGTATATCTCTGAACTATTGTACATTAGGAGGTCCCATTTCTAATGAAGTTCATATATATATATATATATATATATATATATATATATATAGATAATTGATATATTTTCCACTTCAAAAGTAGAGAAAACTCCTAATGAATGTACCTACCTCCTCAAAAAACATTCTTATAGGTATTGTTATTGAATTACTGGAATACAAATTTTCTTCAGGATTCTGGTGACTCAATAAATAAAAATATTTAGAAATATGTCTTTTAATCTCAACCTTCCCTTTTTAGATATTTCAGGCAATTATCGAAAGCCTCGATCAAGTCTTGTGAAGGGTGTTGTATTTGATTACTCTCGTTTCGGACGTCCATCGTCTTAATGTATTTGAAAAGGTTACCGATGTTTTGAATGTGAATACTGTATTCAGACGATTGCAGATACAAACATTCGAAACATCGTGAAAACCTTTTCAAGAACATTAAGACGATGGACGTCCGAGACGAGAGTAATCAAGTTACCACATCGTCTACAACCTTCAAAGGGTATTGTAATTTATTAACAGTAAAATTGGATATATCGTGATATTTATCGAAATTGTACTATATACAAATATCAATATTGTGTGTCATTTTTTATAATTGGTATTAAATTAAGAGTAATCAACTGAATCAGTAAAACAACAAATAAACAAACATTTATTTATATATATTCATTTGAAACATTTTATTTTTTAAAACAACTGAACAAGAGGCAAGTCGTCCAATAAATTTTTTGACTGGATGGCATTGGCCACACAGCTTCCAAATCTGTGCGTGACATTGCCTCTAATATAGCACCAATATGACCACCTACTTCACTGTTTCCGGCCATACAAGTACAGTGAGCAGTACAAATGCTTTCATCCTATTCAATTATGTACCAAACACTGAAGGTTTTTAATTTGCCTTTTGTGAATACTTGACCTGAAAAAAAGTTATGTTGATTAGAAAGAACTATTATGAAAGTTGAGAAGTAATATTCTTAAATATCAAATCAATGTCTCTTATAATAAACAAATGTGGCAATAAACATAATAGATCAGATCAGAAGTTATAAATTGCTTCTTATGTATTATTATTCCTAATTTATAATAATTCACTTCGATGACTCAAGATTTGCAACTGTACATGTACCCATTAGAAAAAACCTGCTGCCTAGGAAAAAACATACTAGACTAACTAAAATATATAAATGATTCTGAATTTTTGTTCTCACCTCCACAACGAAGCCAGATTCAAAGTATGTATGGATTCTAAACTTGTATAGGGCTTCATCTGCATTTGGGAAAGCTTTAAAAGCAAATACGAAATAATATCGTATCAGGAGGAGCATCAACAATTGAACAATTCAGTTCAGAAATATTCAGTGTAAAAAGGATCTAAATCACTGATCAATCCTCTACTTCATTTTATACCTGTAACAAATACATTGATAAAATGTAAACGGAAGATGGGGATGTATTTTCAAGCATACCGTTCACCAAAGCCTCTGCTTTTCAACAATAGTGTCTGCAGGTAATCACTCCCCATCTGAATATTATTAATTAACAACACAAAAGCTCCAAAATAAACAAAAATACACTTTTACAAGCCAAAGGTACACACTGACGCAATGATGTTCTTATGGCGATTATCAGTTTGTGTGCCAACAACCGCCATATTGGGTCACGTGGTATGGATTGCCTAATTTGGAATCGGGCTATATATAACCACAAAACTCGTCCAATAAAAATTGATATGTGGGGGTTTTTAAGCTTTTCACTGCGGATAGCTTTTTATGCAAGATTCCGAAATAATGCATAATTTTAAGCTATTATATGACTCTACTATATATTGTATAGTCAATTGAATATTATAAATATTATATTGCTTTTAATGAAATAGTATTAATTTATTGATCTAGATAATTCTAATTTACAAACATTCAAATATTCATTAAAAATGCACATTATCTTATATATAATAAATCGTAATTTCAACCGTTTATAACCCTTCTAGGGTTAATGATATCTTCGTAAGCGCAAAACGTGAGAGCGGCTGGACCGATTGGGCTATTTTTTCTTAGATGTTCGTAATAGCCCGAGGATGGTTGATACGGGAAAAAAATTAGGAAAGTTGTCCGGAAATTGAATAATTCGGGTATATAAGAAATTTGGCGAAGAAAAAGACTATGGAGTCATTTATTTCCAAACAAGGAAATAACCAATTATTGGTAATCATTTGTTCACTTTCCAACCACTAATAACTGATACAGCATCATTATTACAGGTTCCCTTTTGACATCTGGGCAGCATTCAGAAGTTTACTGTTACGAAATCTGAGCCTCCACTGTCTCCCCATGTCCATAGTCTCCCCTACCTACAGAAATTTCTGCAAAACTCGTTTTGTGATGATTCTATGATAGATTTGAATTCATTGTAAGGAACGAATATCAGGATCAATTAATATAAATGAAACCTCTGGCGACCTCCTATTAACGAGTCTGTTCAATCTACACGAAATCGATCGTTAATGACCCCTATTAACGTTCAGTTTCTCTATTAATGCATAATTGTGATATATGCAGCCAAACATACACTGAAATCGACCATTAATAACCTAGTGATGGTCGATTTCTCTATCAATGCATCATTGTGGTATAGGCAACTAAACATACACGAATTCAAATGTCAAATCATATTAACTGTCTCATCAACGTAAATTAGAAATTTTAATGACGTGCATTTATTTGCTTAAAAACAAAATCCTACATTTTTCAAATTTTTTTAGACTTGAAACGGGTAAAATGTGATTTTTTGTTCATTTGGATAATTAATTAACATATCAACTTTTTTATTTGTAAATATCGCTGAATCAAATTTCTGAATTTTCTCATATGAGCTTTGAGAGTTTAGAATGAATTATTTAAAATATATAAACAAATAAATATATTATGAAAAGTTCTTAGAAAAATGATAGCGATTTGATTCCCAGAAGAGACAACAGGAAGATACCATACCTTTCAAAAAGAAGCCATTATAAAAGTTTCCGTGACATTTTATTTTCGTGGAGAATGTGTTAGGATTGATGAAAAAAGAATTTGTATGTGGAAATCACGAAAAGTTAATTCATTTATTTGTTTGAATATATGAACAGGATGATCATAAAATCAGATGTGGAATCATCTGCGCCTCAAAGATAAACTTTAGTCACTATCTTCCATCATTCAAGATAACCTCTTGGGGGATATTCATAACATCAATGCATTAAGCAAACACTAATGTGAGACTCAATGCAGCTAACAATAACAAACTGGACAAATTTAATTGATAAAGGTAAATATATTCTGGCAGTGTTTATAGATCTGAAAAGAGCTCAGAAGACCATTGATAGCCATATATTAAGAGCTAAACTAATATGGTATTAGTGTTTTGGGGGAGTTAACTTAGACTGGCTACACGATTATTTAACATATAAAAGTTCAGTTGTAATAAAAACTTTTTAACAAAAAATTAAACCGACTAAATACGGAAATGAAAAGTAAAAAATAAAATAAACATTCTTAGTCTCAGTAACTAAGCTCCTAAACTAATGTAAGTAACTAATTTTGAGTCGGCGCCAAACAAACAAGCAAATGAATCAGGAAAGGCGTAAAATGATGGCATGGAGTTGCGCGGTGACATTCTGATAATTTTTTTGAAGTAATTTAATGATCTTCGTTGATTGTTCGACTCAAAATTAGTTACTTGCATTAGTTTAGGAGCTTAGTTACTGAGACTGAGAATGTTTATTTAATTTTTTACTTTTCAGTTCCGTATTTCGTCGGTTTAATTTTTTGTTAAAAAGTTTTTATTTTTCAATTTTTTGTGGCTAAAATTTACTAATTACTACCGACTTGTTTTTTTATTACTTCCAAAATACTTACTTACCCACCTTACTTCAACTATTACCAGTTAAATAATATGATTATCTACTTTTACTATTTGTTGTAATATAAATTATTTTTGTTGTTCTGGTTAGTTTATTTCATTACTTTGTATATCATTCCATCCTCTCATAAAATATAATGATTTTGACGGATGTGGAACAAAAATAATGTCAGTAGCGATATGTCATTGTCAACTACGTATGTGTGTGCCAATGTTCACAAGTGAAAAATCAATTATCTCCTATTTTTCTACCCGTAAGAGTGGATAATTTCATTCGAAATCCAAATATAAGGTATACCCTATCTATTAAAAAAAGAATCATCCAAATCGAAGACCCAGTACAAAGTTATGCCTAATAGAATCGGTTAACGGACCAGAATTCAGAGGGTGAGTGATCAATATCCTTCATTTTTCTACCCTTAGGGGCGGATTTCATCTTTCACATTCAAATGGGACCACCTTCGAAGTACACCCTATCCACTGTAAAAGAATTATCGGAATCGGACGTCTCAGTAAAAAGTTATGCGTGATCATACATAAAAAAAAAAAAATATACGCGTCGACTAGAGAACCTCCTCCTTTTTGGTTTCGTCGGTTAAAAATAAATAAATAAGTGTCAAATAAAAAGCCAGTTCAATAATGGTGTACCCCAAGGAAGTAT
The DNA here is from genome assembly GCA_018342105.1 of Gonioctena quinquepunctata. Taxonomy (NCBI): domain Eukaryota; kingdom Metazoa; phylum Arthropoda; class Insecta; order Coleoptera; family Chrysomelidae; genus Gonioctena; species Gonioctena quinquepunctata. The sequence continues at coordinate 1,243,323 of JAFIRS010000004.1, read as the reverse complement.
TATAGGCTCACTTCTATTTATTTTGTACCTACGTGATCTATCTGTCTTGTAACATTAACTGTGATTTTTCGCGAATTTTTATGCAGATGACACATTATTAGATATAAGTGGTGATTCACTAAATTACGCAGTGAATAGAATGAATATAGAACCGTCAAAATTGGAAAACTATTTTAAAATGAATAAGTTGAAACTAAATTTTCAAAAAACGAAAGCTATGATCATAACAAACCCACATAAACATCAGTATGAATAATAGTAGCTTAGTTTTTAAAGCGAAGAAATAGAAATTGTGCTTAACTTTAAATACTTGGGTGTTATATTGGATGAATCTTTGTCATTTAAAGAACAGTCAACATGATAAAAAAATTAAATATCAAAAAAAGAATTTTAATAATAGCATTTATGTTATCTATTCACACCAAAATAACAGTGTACAATACCTACTATTAATGCGGCCACTTTTCGATTATTGTGCTACAGTTCTGTATTTATTAGATAATAATGCTCGATCATCACTTCAGAAACTTCAAAATAGAGGAATGAGGATAATTTTAAAGTGTAACAGGCGCACACCTATTCGTCACATGTCGGAAACACTACAACTGTCAATCACATTTTCTTTTTACCATCAAAATTATGTATACGGTGAACTAATAGATTTTTAATCTCCAATTTTTAGTGATTTTCATTTTTAATGTTATTGAAGGGTTTAATGCCGGAGTATCTGTCTGAATCAGTTAATTGTTTTTAGTAAAGAAATACATGGGTATCAAACAATATTGCTTACCATTAGGGGTATTATAAAGGGTTAAATGAATATAATTATCTTCCCCAAAACAAAAAAGGTACGATAATATTAGTAATTTTAAAAAATTACTCATTTACACCAGCGTGGTAACTTTACACGGAAAAATTTCCGATAAAATAGAAACTCTGCAACGCTGTTCATTGGTCACCAAACAGAAGGGAGATAAACATGCAACAAAGCGTCCACACGGTCGCGCATTTTTAACCGACGAAACCAAAAAGGAGGAGGTTCTCTATTCGACCCGTATATTTTATGTTTTTCCATCATATTTTTTTATGTATGATCACGCATAACTTTTTACTGAGACGTCCGATTCCGATAATTCTTTTTTCAGTGGATAGGGTGTACTTCGACTTTGGTCCCATTTGAATTTAAAAGATGAAATCCACCCCTAAGGGTAGCGAAATGAAGCATATTGATCACTCACCCTCTGAATTCTGGTCCGTTAACCGATTCTATCAGGCATAACTTTGTACTGGGTTCTTCGATTTGGATTTTGGATGATTCTTTTTTAATAGATAGGGTATACCTTATATTTGGATTTCGAAAGGAATTAGCCACCCTTACGGGTAGAAAAATAGGGATAATTGATTTTTCACTAGTGAACATTAGCACACACATACGTAGTTGACAATGACAGATCGCTACTGACATTATTCTTGTTCCGTAAAAATCAGTATATTTTATGAGAGGATGGAATGATATACAAAGTAATGAAATAAACTAACCAGAACAACGAAAATAATTTATATTATAACAAATAGTAAAAGTAGATAATCATATTATTTAACTGGTAATACTTGAAGTAAGGTGAGTAAGTAAGTATTTTGGAAGTAATAAAAAAACAAGTAGGTAGTAATTGGTAGATTTTAGCCACAAAAATTGAAAAATAAAAACTTTTTAACAAAAAATTAAACCGACGAAATACGGAACTGAAAAGTAAAAAAATAAAAACTTTTTAACAAAATTAAACCGACGAAAAAATCAACTGAAAAGCAAAAAATAAAATAAACCTTTTTAGTCTAAATGATAATTGAGCTCCTAAACTAATGTAAGTAACTGATTTTGAGTCGGCGCCAAACGAACTAGCAATTGAATTAGCAAGTGTAAAATGATGGCAGCGAGATGCACGGCTGCGTTTTGATGACTTCTTTCATAGATAATGATCTTCGATAATTGTTTGTTTGGCGCCGACTCAAAATCAGTTACTTACATTAGTTTAGGAGCTCAATTATCATTTAGACTAAGAAGGTTTATTTTATTTTTTGCTTTTCAGTTGATTTTTTCGTCGGTTTAATTTTTTGTTAAAAAGTTTTTCGAGTTAGAGCTTGAAGTGGTAGTTAATTGCATTCAAATTAAATTGTGAATTTGGCCGTTTGCGATACAAGATAAGTACTATAAGGGTTATGGGGCTCATTAGGTAAGTATAATTGTGGTTTACGGTTATTTAGTAGTTACCCTGATATATTCATACAATGTTTGTAAAGTTTCAAATGAAAGAAAACAAAATTGGAAAAACATTTTTAATGTTGTGGGTAACTTTACACAGGGACAAGAAATGTTAGATATATTTTTTTTTCAGTTCAAATGGGTCGGAAGTAGACAATATAGAAATTATGACTAAACAAAAAATTGTCAGACACTTAAATCAATAGGCCAGAAGTAGTTGTCAAATATTTACGACAAAAAATCAAAATAATTTTGTCTTTCCCATTACAGATGATATTTCCCAACAGGATGAGGATGATATTATCTGCTTTTTGGAAGCTCCAGATGTTAGAAGAGAAATGTATAGCTTTCGTAATTTGGACTATGAAAAGTATAACTTTTAGAAGCGACCGTGTGATACCTAGTTTTTAAGATACCTAATAATTGTACCATGTATAAGTTTTTTTTTGCTAGTTTTTTGGTTTAGAGAATGTGCTATGTTTTAGTTAATAAATGTTTTGTTTGTTTATGTCTTTGATTTGATTCTGAATAAGAAATAAATGTAATTTTCATGAAACTCTCGAGTTTTTCTTCGATTTTATTCAGACAAAAAATGAGAAACTACTTTAAACAGTTCTAGTATGTGTAAAGTCTACTACCTGATGGTTAACTTCACACTCTCCTTGATTTGCATGTGTTTCTGACCGATGTGTAATGTATCCACCTCTGTCAGGAACACTTTTTCAAAAAAAAAATGTGTCAAATCATATTGTATTAGTGCGAAATTACACGATCCAATTAATTGGTCAATTTTGTGACCTTGAATTTTATTGATAGGTGTAAAGAGAAAATTGTCGTCAATTTGAACTTGACCAATAAATTGATATAGAATCGGTCCTAATTTTTCATCAATTTTTAGTGACAATTTGCAGTAACTTTCGGCCATGAATTAGATGCCTGCTAGAACAGAGATTTTCAGGTTATATGTTATTATTTACGCAATGTGCATTGCTGAATATAAAAGACAGATGTAGAAGATGGTGGATTAGAGCTTGGATTGAGAAAAGAGGGATAGGAAACTTGACATCAGTTCATGAAAAATTCCTGAGTGCAGATCCTAATCAATTCAAACGATAGTTAAGAATGGATCAGAGTCAATTCAATAAGCTATTGAATAATATTCGGAACTTTTCCTATAGTTGAACCATTTCTTGTCAGCATGTTGGTGTTCCTGAGTAAAAACTGTTGCCAAAATTGACCAATTTATTGTCAGGTGTAAATATAACCCATATTGGTCAATTTTATTGTTCAATTTATTGATCAATTTCATTGGATCGTGTAAATTCGCACTTAGGAAAACCGGTAACATATATTGATAGCTGACATATAGAAATTGCACATATATTGGACAGTAGACGTACATTTAATATAATAATAGTTTTTTTTTACAAAATCTGTAGAAATCGTTGAAAGTAACATCACTCTAAGGTACCAGAAACAAAAAATAAGCTGTGATAAATGGTAAACAATGTAAGAAGTATTTTGGTTGTATTGCAATAAGAAATTGTTGGTACTGTAAGTACCTATGCTGTGTAGTAATAACTTATTTGAGATTTTAGTTTTAGATACATTTTTCAATTGCATATGTGAGTATTAGGATGTATCTAGCTTGAAATAAATTACATTTGTATTTGAAATAAATTATATTTCTACAAAATAATTTTTCACATTTTGTCTTTCATTGAAGTTTTTGAACAAAAGCAGATGTCTTACATTGGGAACTTTTCACTTTTCCTCAATGGGAAGGCCTTCGTGACATCACTGCTTATATTAGGTAATGGGATACTAACACGTTTTTAAAATAACATTGAGATATTATGTAATATTATGATATGTTGGAAAATATAAACAGTTTTTCATCATTGCAGGTCCCCTATCTACCAGAGATAGATGCCCTGAAAGAAGATGTCAAAATCATAGACCAATATTACAAACACTTGGCGCCAAACGACATCTACCTCGAAGCCTACAAATACACCTTTTCCAGGCAAGACGACTGGACGGGCCCAATAAACTACTACAGAAAATTACCCTTTCTGAAAATCAACGAAGGTTCTGATAACATTGCTTCACCCGTCATCCTGATAACAGGAAGCAAGGACAAACTGGTTAAGCTGGAAGGGATCGTAAAATCCACCGAGTTTTGTGATAAATTTTACATGAAGATAATAGATGGCGCTGAGCATTTTCCACACCAGGAAAACCCAGAGAGTTTCAACAAAGTCATCATGAAGTATTTGATTAGAAGTTCTGCGAACGTTGCCAAGGACATTGAGAGATCTTCGTCGCAAAAGCTCATGCAAGGGATAATGGAAGCTGTGAGCACTACAGTGAAATATAGCAATTCTGTAATTGATAATGTTCATAAAAAGACCAATAGTGTGGTGAATAGTATACCAACAATAGGATTATCCATGAAATATAATCCACCAAATTCATAGTGATGAATCGATAGTCTAAGTTAGACTGAGGGACTGATCATAATTGTGAGGAAATTACAATTACTCAATATTATTTTTCCAAATTATCAGTCAGTAAACCATCACAAGATGAGTGTCCTCTGCCATACTCGTTATTCGAATATTTTTTTCGTCAAATTGGTTTTTTGCTCATTGTATGTGTGTAATTCACCTTTGTTATTTGAAGTACATTCTCTATACGTAATTTATTGTATTGACGATATACAGAATGTTCTTCAGATAACAAATAAAACACACATTGTAAAGGTATTTTCATTTCTGAACTATTTTATATTACCTCTACAGAAATGAATTCATATTTAAAACTGTTAAAAGAGAAAAAAACTGCCTGGTGAAGCGGAATCAATACTTTGAATGAGTTTCAAATAATTGATTACATTTGAAAATGGAATATCACGTTCTTTTCATAGTGCAATTTTCATTTCATCTAATTTTCGCATTTTGGATTGCTGGAAGGAAAATAATGTTGAATTTACATGTTAATATAATGGAAAATAATGTTAAATGTTAAAAAAATATTTGTTTTGTTTGTGATCTGAATCATGAGTTGAAGTCAGTCAAAATATATTTTTAACATTCCTCATAAATTTTACTTTCTTATTTTATGAAAGCATTGGATACAACTGTGTTTTGGATTTTTTATACAATTTCATAGGTATACTTATCTTTTATTAGAAGATTTTTACTTATATGAAAAAAAATATTCGAATGTAGTGAGAGATCTGATTATTTTTTCAATTTTGTTATGTGCTTTGATAAATTATTAAAAAAAACAACTCAAGGTTTTCATTTGTATTTTTACTGAATTTCTACAAGCATACATGCAAAGAAATCTCAATAGAATCAAGCTGGTGTTGAAGGAAAGCAAACAGTATTTCAGAGAACACAAACAATTCTTCAACCTGATAATAGAAAGATAGTTTTATTCATTCTTTAGGTGTTCATTCAGCGCGATACAAATACTTAGAACAAGTCAAAATTATAGAATGCTATAGATACAAAATTTTGGGCTATGAGAGTTTGAATTTGTTTCATAATCTTCTTTATTTTTGTGTATTTCGAGTAGAAGTTGGTGTATATATATATATATATATATATATATATATATATATATATATATATATATATATATATATATACAGGGTGGCCCACCACATTAGGGAAAAACATTTAGCACAGTCATATGTGGGTCCATGAGGAGCATATCCCAAAATTATTTTGAAATATATAGGGTGATCCCCAAAAAAATTACATACCAAAGTAATATTTTTTTTACTTATGGAACACCCTATATTTTTTTATATTTTAGATACTATAGACAAAATAAAAGGTGAGTTACTATTATATTTCCCATACTTAAACTGACCGTTTCTGAAAATTTTGAGAAATTTAAAAATACAGACCATAATTTGAAACTTGTTTCACCCTGTAATGTGTAACGAGCTGCTCGTGATTAAATGTACTCCAGCTCAAAGTTAAAGTTAACTACTACTTGAAATTTGTAATGCAATATTATACAAAGTGCAAAAACAATTTCCTGAAAATTTGGACAACATTTAATTGAATAACTTTAAATTGGATGGAACACCCCTGTATTTAGTGGCGTAATTTGACGCAGAATTAGATTCCCTTCAAAACTATATTAGGGTTCCTATACCTATGATCTTCTGCTTTTTACACAAAAGGCGTTTTTTATATTTTACTTATGGTAATTTTTTATCTTAAAAATGAAACACACTGTATTGTAATGAAAAGCTTAAAAAGCGTTTTTAAAACCTCTGTATTAAGGAATACGTAGATTCGCTAGAAGCAGAAGTTTAAATTTTTGAAAATACGGTGTATCTAAAGTAAAATGCAGGCAAATGTAAAAACTCAAATTTATTGCCATTTCTGAAATATTAAAGCATTCTTCAAAATAAGAAGATGCACGTGTCTTAATTATTGAGGCGAAATATGTTAAATTCGCTTGTTTCTTAGCAAATTAGACTTCATATTGAAATAAATACCAAAATTACAATATGGGGTCAATAAAAACATACATTTACGATTTCCTATAAAACCTATTATACTATATTTTTAATAATAGTAGGCTCTGGCCTAGATGACGTTGATTATTATTATGAAACAAAAAGTATTTGACAGTGACACAACTTGTTAATCAAACCATTATCATTGTTTTAACTAGTTTAAAATTATTGTCTTTTTGAAATATTGTAAAATGAGAACTTATCCCCAGGAAGAACGAATTGATATGATTTTGATAATCGGTGAGTGTGAAGAAAACTGTTTATTAGCGTCAAGAGTATATGCCCAAAGGTATCCTAACAGGAGTCATCCTAACGAGCGTTCATTGGAAAAGTTGTTGCAGCTTTTCCGAAGAACAGGCAGTGAATCTTATAATAAGCAAGAACGGCAAAAACCTGTTACTGGAAATGAGGAAAATGAATATTTAGTGATGTTATCTCTCACACAAGTCAGCGAAAAATATGTGAAACAACTGGAATAAGCAGACAGAGTATCCAAAGAATAATTAAAAAGTACAAATTCCACCCGTATCGCATTCAACTACATCAACAGCTTTTTGAAGAAGATTATGATCGACGACTGAATTTTTGTTTATGGGCTTTAGAAAAGTTTGGTGATGAAGAAATTTTTTTTGAATGTGCTTTTTTCCGATGAGTCAACTTTTCATAACAACGGATTAGTTAACAGACATAACTTTCACTATTACAGTGACGAAAACCCTAATATTTTTAGAACCCTTGATCACCAGCACAGATGGTCTGTTAATGTGTGGGGTGGAATAATTGGAACGCAAGTAGTAGGTCCTTACTTTTTTTATGGTCACTTAAACGGCGTCATGTTTCTCGGATTTATTAGGGATAATTTGCCTGTGCTGTTGCAAAGTATACCTATTAATATTCGTCAACGGATGTGGATGCAGCTAGATGGTGCTCCTGCACACTTTGATAGACGTGTTAGAAACGAGTTAGATCGACAATATCCAAATAGATGGATAGGACGAGGAGGTCCACAGAACTGACCAGCCAGGTCTCCGGACCTCACAAGTCCCGACTATTTTTTATGGGGATATATCAAAAGTATTGTTCACGATACACCGCCAACGACACCTCAGGATATGAAAGTACGAATAAGAAATGCGTTTGTTTCCATACCGCAAAATATGTTATCCGGAGTTCAGCACTCATTTCAAGAAAGAGTTCGCCTATGCATCGAGAATAATGGACACCATTTTGAGCATTTATTAAAATAATAAACTATTTAAGATTCTTAATTTTTCGATAAAATGACTTCAAAAATGCTTTTTCAGCTTTTTATTACAATACAGTGTGTTTCATTTTTAAGATAAAAAAATTACTCATAAGTAAAATATAAAAACGCCTTTTGTGTAAAAAGCAGAAGAGATAGGTATAGGGAACCCTAATATAGTTTTGAACGGAATCTAATTCTGCGTCAAATTACGCCACCAAATACGGGATGTTCCATTCAACTTTAAGAAGTTATTTAATTAAATGTGTGTCCAAATTTTGAGGCAATTTTTTTCGCCACTCTGTATAATATTGCATTAAAAATTCCATGCAGTAGTTAACTTTAACCTTTGAGCTAAGCAGTACATTTAATCACGAGCAGCTCGTTACACGTTACAGGGTGAAAACAATTTTCAAATTATGGTCTGTATTTTTAAATTTCTCAAAATTTCTCAGAAACGGTCAGTTTTAAGTATGGGAAATATAATAGTAACTCGCCTTTATTTTGTCTATAGTATCTAAAAATATAAAAAAATATAGGGTGTTCCATAAGAAAAAATATAACTTTGGTATGTAATTTTTTTGGGGATCACCCTATATATTTCAAAATAATTTTGGAATATGCTCCTCATGGACCCACATATAACTGTGCTAAAAGTTTTTCCCTAACTCTCTTAATTTCTCGTAGAAATACCGAGGCGAATGTGGTGGGCCACCCTGTATATATATATATATATTATGAAAATCGCCTTTTTACACGATAAAACTTCATTTCTAACTTTTACGCAGCTCTAGGCACATGAAACATGTTGTACATAGCTTGCTTTCATTTGGGACAAAATTTGTGTCTACTGATTTTGACCAAGTGAAAAACTTTGTTATACACGCTTGCACGTTGAAAAATTTCATGACATTAGAAAGAGAAATGGAAACCATTTGTTAGAATGTTAGCTTTCTTCAAATGGAAATTTTTTAATTTCGGAACGGAGATATAAGTTCATATTGTATAAATTATATTCATATCTAAGAAGACTCTTCCAAACGAAATTAAACACGATTTTGTTCATATTTAGAAATGCTCATTTAAAATCCCATGTCTGGAGATTTGTTTTGAATATTAACGGCGCTCTGACGGAGCCGCCGCCGTTTGTCCATTGATATCGTGCAGGTTTCTTTTTCAATCGTCATTGTTATTTTCTAACGCTCGACGCTGAGCAGATTCAGACAAAGCTTTGTTTTTTTCCGGATTCGATGCCGAAAAAATATATTTTCAAGAGAATCAGTTTGGGTTCGATATCCACATCGTGTGGATCTCAACCTGCCGAGCATTTCCACAGCGTACCCTGTCGAAGATGCCTCGTCGTTGAGGATTCTACGTTTGAAGATAAACGGACCAATCTTATTTCTTCGCTTCGTTTTTCGGGTCTGACTGAAAAGGTGAAAAAGTCTCAGAAGAAAAGGATTAGTTTCCGCCTGTCAACGGCGAAGGGCAATTTTAGGGGAAGAAAGAAGATTTCCACACCTTTACACGTTTAACGGAATTTTTCATTCTGGCCAATTTGGTATACGAGGGACATCAGAGAGTTCTTCAAAGATATTCTTCGCATATTATCATCTAGGAATTTCCAGATCGGCGATTTTGATATACAAGGGACATCAGAGTTCTTCAAAGATATTCTTCGCATCTTATCATCTAGGAATTTCCAAATCGGCGATTTCCTACAAGTCCTGAGAAGCCACTCCAGGGAAATAGCTGAAGCAAGAAGACATCTAGATCTTTCCTTCTTCGCTCTCTATCAGGCATCAAGTCAATAAAAGGGGCCCACGAATCTAGAGATTAATTTGTCCCGGGGCAGGTTAGTTGCTAGGAGTCTATATTTATAGGGCTGAAACATCCTTGCCTGTCAAGACAACATTAGGGATTCCTTGAGAATACCCCACCAAAGTGCACCCCTTTGGACCTCGACCAACAATTCGCGTTCCTACTTTCCACAAATTCTGCAACGAAAAGGTTACCTTCCTGCATCTTGTTTTGGGATAACGAGTTAAAGTTAAATATTCCTAGTTAGGCGCGATTCACTACGCTCGTTATCCACCCTAGTTTTAAAAAAACCGTGATCCTACCTCCAGTCCTCTCAGGCTGGTCTTGCGGCATTTTTTTTGCAGTAGTTATAGGAATAACATTGCACATCGTTATTCATTGCGAAACCCAAAATGTATGTCTGAAATTCAACACCTCTGTTAGGCGACGAAAAACACAATTTTTCAATATAAATTTCACTGGCATTCGGTATTTGCGGCTATGGAAGAATCCACGAAAGAAATCGATGAGTTTCAAACACGGCTTTCAATTATTCGAACTCCAGTAGGCACGACTAGCCAGAGTCGCTTGCCTACAGACAAACAGACAGAATTCGCAGCGAATCTGTCTAATGAATTGTTAGATTTTGCAGGCTTTCCAAAAGCCGTTTCCTTGGTAGATGAGCCCGTCTACAATTCAATTAGGTCCGAGGAGCGTTGCTACAGACATGAATCGCAAATTTGTTCGGCTCTTTTTGAAAACAATAATGGCTCAGAAAGCCATTCAACTCGAGTCTCGACACCAAAATTAGATTCAGATAGGAATTTAAATACTCCGCGAAAATATGAAAGTATGTTTTCTGGAAATGAATTGTATATAAACGAAATGGGATCGCGAGAGGCGAGTCCACAGAGAGTGGAAATTCGGGAAAATCTCCCTTCGAGATTTCCCATAAATTTGTCAGAAAAACCCTCTTTGGGATTTTTCAATGATTTAGAAACTGAAAAACCCACTTCGCGATTTTTCCAAAATTTGAAGAAAAAGGTTATTTCGGAACTAGACTCTGTTGGCGAGCTGACCGACATGGCTAGCAAATTGAAACAGGATTTGACACAAAAATTTTTGACTCTCCGAGATTTCGGAAATAGCCCGTCGGGTAGAAATTCTCAAAAAGAGATTGTCATTCACGAAAAAAATAGGTTTCAGCCGGCATCTCGCACATCTGGCGAGATTACGGGGAGACAAGATGAGTTTCGAATAAAACCTCCGCGAAACTCAAACTTTTCCAAATTGGGGCAAAAATTTTCTGTTGACCAAGAGGCCTACGTGGAGGAACGTAGGGGTGGTGGTAGGTTTTCCCCCGACTTCCGTTCCAAAAGGGAAGCGAAAGTAGGGGAGAGACGGGCCGAGACGAATGGGGGGGGGATAATGGGCCTGAAATGTTGGAAAAACTTTTTGGCATAATACATGATTCCTTAGAAATTATTAAAGATAAGAGTTTTAGGCCGGGTAGTTTCCGTAGTCGCGAGGAGTCTCGCCTGAAACCGAAATCCCTGGAGAAAAGCGGCTGAGGGTTCGGCGCCTATTATGGAAATTACCCTACGTGAAGGTTTTTCTCATAATAGGAATATCGACGCTCGTCCCAGTGAGGACGCTCGGGAGACGGCACGAGAAGCGGCCGTCCGTGAATTTTCCCAAGTTATGGTCCTTCTCGCGCAGAATGGGCTTCGGAGGGGAACATTGCGGAAATATATATATATATATATATATATATATATATATATATATATATATATATATATATATATATATGGATGGTAATTTCATGATTTTATGAGATGAGAATAGTGATCTACAGGGGTCAGTATAACCGGCACCTGCGATTATTCTTATTGCTTTTTCGGTAGTAGAAAAACCTTTGTGCTATTACCCCATAAAAGAGTTCCACATGAAATATTGGAATGGAAAAAAGCATAATAAGCAGATAACAATGCATGTGAGCCAATAATGTTTTTTAATTTCTGAAGTAGGAATATGTATTTTGAAATTTAGGCACATAGCTGCTCTATGTGAACTGACCCGTATAGCGAGTCATCTATGTGAGTGCCCAGCAATTTGACACTGTCAGCCTTGGTTAGAGATGAGTTTGATGAGAAAAGTATTTGTTGCGTTTTACTCGTGTTTAACCACAGGTTATTTCTTCTAAGCCATGTTTCCGCTTTTTCTCGAGCTAGATTTATTTCATTAAATATTGCATTCACCTCCTTACCCGAGGTAGGGAGAGTTGTGTCATCGACAAACGAGATACAATCATAGGGGGACATGTGAGCAAAAAGGTCATTGACGTAAATTAAATAGGAGCGGGCCTAGGACTGAGCCTTGCGGCACACCACATATAATAGGTTCTAGATTAGATATGTTATTTGAATCCAGTACAACACATTGCTGCCTACTTGAAAGATAGGATGAAAATTAAATAATTAATAAAATACCTTTTTAAAGACGAGCTTTTATTGAAATGCACTGAAAAGTAAAAAATAATTGCTTTGGATATGTGACGTAGGGTATTCTGTGAGTTATAGATTCAAAATCTTGTCACGCAAAGTTTTCAGTTCGAATACAAAAGCGACAAGCTTTTGATCTATAACTCATGGAATAATCTAAGTCAGACATCCAAAGCAATTAGTTTTTAATTTTTAGTGCATTTGAATAGAAGCTCATTTTTGAAAAGTTTTTTATTATTTTATTTTGTGCTTTTTAGTTCTCAAGTATGCTTTAATCTATGCAATTTTGTGAAAGCATCGTTATCATGAGGCCTTTTTTCCTGTAAGTTCTGAGCTATCTAGTCCTTCAATGAGGAGAACATCTGAAGATTAACTCATCCGCCATCTTGGAGTTGCCATCTTCAATTTATGAATTTAATCTTCGACTAAATTCATAATCTCCGACCCCAAAAACCCCACATACCAATTTTGAATCGAATCGGGCCATAATTAGAAAACTCGTCTGCCATCTTGAATTTATGAAGTTTGCTAGAAAATTCTTAATCTTCGACCCTCAAAAACCCTCACATACCAATTTTGAATAGAATTGGACCATATAAACACACACAATAAATCAGACCATAAACCTAAATCTCGTCCGCCATCATGGAGCGCCGTTTTGTTTTTATCGATAACAAAAATTCCATTAGCCGCCATTTCAATTTCATAAATCTGACAAAAAATTCATAATGTCCGACTCCAAAAAACCCCACATACAAATTTTTTCTTAGAATCGGACCGTAATCACAAAACTCCTCCGCCATTTTGGAGCAGCCATCTTGAATTTATAAATTTTGACGAAAAAAATTTAATCTCCGAAAACCCCAACATACCAATTTTGAATCAAATCGTACCATAATCACAAAACTCGTCCGCCATCTTGGAGCCGCCATTTTGAATTTTTCACAGAATATTCACAAAAAATCTCTGTCCCCCTAATACCCCCACATGCCAATTTTGAATCGAATCCATAATCACAAAACTTGTCCGCCATCTTGGAGCCGCCATCTTGAATTTTTGAATTTTCACAATCTCTGTCCCCTAAAACCCCCACATGCCAATTTTGAATCGAATCGAACCATAATCACAAAACTCGTCCGCCAACTTGGAGCCGCCATTTTGTTTTTTTCTTTAACAAAAATTTCATAATGCATTGTCACCGGAATCATGAACACCTGCCAAATTTTAGCACAATCGGATGTCGGCAAGTGCTCCAAAAATGGATTACAAATTTTGAACTGGAAAGAATGGCAGAATGACATACGAACGAAATAAAAGCTTGTAAAAAGATGAAGAGGTTCCCCTCTTATGCCGAAAGCCTCTAGTTTTTCCACAAGTATCGAATGTGAGACACAGTTGAATGCTTTGGTCAGGTCACACAGAGCAGCCACAGTGTGTTCACCTTTCTCAAAACCTATAATATTGTCAACCACTTTTTTTATGGCATGTACAGTAGATGATGATTTAATGAACCTGAATTGGTTAGGGTTGAATAGCTTGTGCTCAAGGAGGTATTTTAGAATGATTTCGAAAATTTTCCCAAAGATAGGGACAATTGAAATCGGCCGGTAATTACCAATAAAACAACATCAAAAGTATTTGTTAATGTTATTCATGTAAAATAATTGAAATACATTACTATCCCCCCTTTTCAGCCCTCAAATGTTTCAAATACTCTTCAAAAGCAAGAAGTTTCCTTTCTTCTAGATCAAGTTTTCTTTTCATCAGGTCCATTCTCTCTTTATGTCTTCTACTTCTCTCTTCGATTCTTCTTTCGTAGCATTCGCAATTTTCTTTGTGGCTAGTTCTACTTTCCTTTCCGAATCCTTCATTTTTCAATATACTATCAATTTCACTATAAAATTCGAATTTTCTCTTGTCTGGTTTATGTTTTCGAGAGCAATACGATTTGAATAGATTCTTCCATTTTTTTTGGCAGTTTTCTGGCGTTCTATATATTTTTTTCAAGTTCAGCTCTGTGGAAATTTGTTCCCATACAAACAATCTATCCTCATTGAAAGAATTTTTGTACTTGTTATATGTTTCGATGAGAGCAGACGTCTCAGTTTTTGACCAAGAGTCAAACTCAGTTTCAATTATGATTTCTTCATATGTATCAGTTTCATTTGCATCTGTAAAAAATAACACCTCGATAAAATTTGAGAATCAAGTAAATACATATTAATTGAAGAAGCAGGGAAGTGACTCAAATTTGTTAGCACAATTTGCTGATATTTTACCGACAAGAAAAAAGAGTATTTGTGTTAATTGGTCTCTTTTTGGCACACAAGTGCTAAAATATGTAGTATTTGTCAAATTCCGCAAGTCAAGCCTTTTGATAATTTGTTATCAAAGAAACAAATTACTTGCCAAGTACAAATCAACAAAAAACTTGGATGATTGGGAAGCATACAAGCGAGCAAGAAATGATTTCACTGCGGCAGTTAGGACTGAGAAGCAGAATTATTTGAATGAAATTCACAGAACTAAAAAGAATCGGAAAGATACCTGGAAAGCACTTGAACAGTTGAATATCCATTCTAAGAAATCTGATATATCAGTACCACCTGACTTGAATGATGCTGAAGCTATCAATTGCCATTTCATTAACTCTGTCAATGCATTAGAGTGTCAAGTTGATGATGATCTTTACAGTATTATAATACCCATAAAGTGAATTATAACCTAGACCACTGCAAAATTGAACCCTTTCGGGAGCATGACGTTCTGGAGGCTGTAGATAGTATCAAATCAAATACAGAAGGTTCTGATGGAATAACCCTCCATATGATAAAAATGTGCTGCCCCTTTTTATTGCCATTTATCGCTCACATATTCAATTGCTGCCTACTTGAGGGATATTTTCCTATAAATTGGAGAAATGCAGTTATTTTACCGTTACCAAAGGTCTCAAATCCTAAATGTGTCTGATCTGAGACCTACCAGTAGGCTTCCAGTGCTATCCAAGATGTTCGAAAGACTGATTTTCAATGAAATTTTACGTTTCCTCACAGAGAATGAACTATTTTCTGATTGCCAATCTGGTTTTAGGTCTGGGCATAGTACAATTACAGCATTAACTAAAGTATTAGATGATATATTTCAGGCAACTGATGGTAGCAAGACATCATTACTGGTTACATTAGACTATAGTAAAGCTTTTGATACCCTGGGTCATAATCTATTATTGGCGAAACTAAATTATTACTGTTTATCTAAGGAAACCATAGGATTAATTGGAAGCTATCTCTCCAACCGATGTCAGTATGTTGTCCTAGAGGACACCAGTTCAAGTGCAATGCCATTACCTCGAGGAGTTCCTCAGGGCTCAATACTAGGGCCGCTACTCTTTTTACTTTATACTATGGATCTAAAAGAACTTTCTGGTGACTGTTATATACATCAATTTGCTGAGATTACTCAAGTGTATGCAAGTTTCAACAAAGATAATGCTGACATGGTCATTACAAAAATCAATGATACTCTTGATAAAATATTGAAATACTCCAATAAACATGGTTTGAAATTAAATCCCACTAAATCACAAATGATATGTTTTGGTAATAGTGATTATGCTACTGATTATGCTACTGAAGAAGTAGTAATCAATGGTGTGAGTATTGAGTCCTGTAGAGCAATAAAAAATTTGGGACTATTCATTGATGATGATTTACGGTTCAAAACGCATATTAAGCATATAGTCCAGAAAAGCTATATGTCATTAAGAAATCTTTACCGCAACAGAACAATACTAAACAAAGATTTGAAAAAACAGTTATGTGAATCACTAGTTTTGAGCCACTCAAATTATGGCGATATTATTTATGGACCATGTCTTGATATTCGAACTTCAACTAGAATTCAAAGAATTCAGAACTCATGTATTCGTTTCATCTGTTCACTAAGATTACGAGACCACGTAACTCCATTCAGAGCTGAACTAGGGTGGCTTGATATGCAGGACAGAAGGAAACTTCACCTTGCATGTTTTGTTCATAAAGTATTAGAAAAAGGAACTCCCTCGTATATTAGAAAAAAAATGTCATATAGGTCGGTTGTGCATGATGTAAACACCAGAAATAGAAACCTACTTGTAATACCCAGGCATAACACTGCTGCATTCAAAAGGTCATTTTCTCATTCTAGGTAAAAATATTTAACTCATACAACCCTACAGAACAAACTTATGATTGCCTAATCATGGTTTAGTTTAAGTATCAATTATATTCATTACTTTTAGTTATTTGAAACGATTTGAGTAAAAAAAGAGCACTGTTTAATGGAATACTGATAGCTTATGATCGTTAAACATTTTTATTATATTATTATCCAAGGAAAATAGTTAATAAATGTTTTACTATGTATGTCAAGTTAATATTAACGTCTAGAAAATTTAAAAAAAAATTTTTGGTAAAAATAATAGGTAGTTAAAAGCCTCTATAACACGTCATTAGAGGGTACCCTTAACACATACATTATTGAGATTGAACATTCTTGTATGTATATCAGAATAAATAAAGTAGGTTAAGAAATTCAATATCATGAAAAGGGACACATAACATATACATTCAAACATAAAAACATTTTAAAATCAGGTGAGGCCGAGATACTCTTGAACATAATAGAAGCAGAGCTCCAGTAAGTATTCCTTAACTTTATATTTAAATGAATTTATACAATTAATTGATTTGAGGTCTCTAGGTAGGGAATTGAAGATTTGTATTCCTTTATATTCTGCCCCCCTTTCAAATGATGCTAAATTGTGCATTGGAATTCTCAAATTATTGGAGGAACGTAGTACCCTATCGCTGGACATATATCCATCTACATTCCTCAAAAATATATTTGAGTTACTTTTTACAAAAATAAGTAGCCTATATATGTAGAGAGAGGGAAGTGGTAGTTCACCAAGTCTTTAAAAAGCGGTCTGCAGGGTTCCAAAAAGTGTGTTTTTAGCATACACCTTATAACACGCTTCTGTGCCAAAAAGACTATCAGCGAGATTGGATACTCCCCAAAATATCAGGCTGTATGTTAAGATTGACTGGGCATGAGCAAAGTAGTATATTTTCAATACAGTGATGTCCACAGAGTCATTTAATTTACTTATGGCATAACACATTTTGTTCAGCTTTTTTATAGTATGGGAGATATGGTTGCCAAAAGATAGGTTACTATCAATTTCAACATCAAGGAATTTAGTGTCGGAACGCACTGGAACTGATTTTTCCCGAGTTTTATTAAAACATTACTGTCTGATTCTAAGCGTTTGCTAAACTGCAATGACACTGTTTTTTTTGTATTTAAGCATAGATTGTTATTGTCACACCAGGACACCATTTCCTTTTGAGATTTTTAAATTGGAATTTGGGGTTTGTGTCAGAGCAGTCTGGTCTGGTACGTCATTTACATACATTATGAATAGTAGGGGTCCAAGGATAGATCCTTGAGGAACACCAGTGTTAATATTTCTAATAGAGCAGTTGAATACTTGAATTCTAAGAAAACTCTCAGGTGGGGTATGAAGGGGATCATACAACATTGAGCAATATAATCAAGGAGTTGGATTTTAGTTGGGAAAAAACACCTGATAATCGAACGATATTGATAGAATGTCATGCAGTTAGATTACCAAGGGTGAAATTCTAAAAATAAAAGTATCGTGAAGAAGGAAAAAACATTATTTACGATGAGACATTCTCATACAAATTCTCAAATCTGGGTGGATAAGAAACATCATAATTTAAACTTTGAAAAACCTTATAATATAGTAAAAAGATTAATAATAGTTCATAAAGGAGGAGAAAAGGAGTTTGTAAAGAATGGCCTTTCAATTTTCAAAGCTGGAAAAAAAAGTGGAGACCATCATGACGACATGAATAACCAACATTTTATAAGTGGGTAGAAACACAACTGATTCCAAATATTCCTGCGAACAGTGTGCTTGTGATGGATAACAATGAAATATATACTGATCGATGGATCAATAGAAGGGGGGCAATTGAATGGCCGGCACGTTCCCCAGATCTAATGCCAATAGACTGTTTCCTTTGGGGATATCTAAAGTCAAAAGTATATGAGACTTAGCCTATGACAATCGATGTATTGGAAAATCATATAAGAAACGAGTGTTCAAAAAAAGACTTTTTTATTGTCAGGAAGTCATAGAACATTTTGAACAGTTACTGAGATGAAAATGAGTACATAATAATCAGTGAGTAATAAATACTGAGTATTTATATTTTTCATGATCTGTATGCTTTTCGATGTTTAGTGTTATTGACAATTTTTATCCACAGCAGGATAATAAATGTATTTGTTTGAATTTTTGTTTGTTTGAACACCATGTAATACTTTGTAATGAGTGCGGAACTAGTCAAGAGCACCTCCATTTTAAACTTGCGTAGGTGAGGTGAAAGTACAAAAAATATTTCAAGATTTAGAATGCCCATATCTCTCCTAACGGTAAACAAATGGAAAAAATGTCACAAAACCCACCTCCCCCTTTTCAAATGTTACCCCCAAATGACATCCTAGAAAGTAGTAATTATGGTCCCATACAAGTGTGCCAAATTTGGTTGAAAAATATTGATTCGTTCATAAGATAATATGGGGGGGGGGGGTATTTACTGACAACATTTTGTGTGTTGGGTTCAAGATAATTATAATGGCAAAACATTCGAAAGGCCGTATTGATGGATATAGTACAGAGGGGATTCAATTGTTTTTCAAGGACAAAAACTATATCTTACCACCCATTTCATTGCCAATCAAAAATTGTTCTCCCATAATGTCTTTCATTTCTCTGGCAAATGGAAATTTTGTTTTTGCAACTGTTTCTTTTGTACATGTTCTGTAATCCCTCCTGAGATTTTTCCATTTATTACGACACTTTATGGCATCCTTATATACTCCTTTACGGGACAATTCAGTGGAAATTTTATCCCATATAGGCATAGATGGGGATTTTTCAAAAACATGTTTATATTTTCTATAGACTTCTATAAGTTTTGAGGTTTCTTCTCGACTCCAGAAGGCTGAGAGATTTGGGTCAATACTGGCAATTATCTGATTATTTTCCTCGCTCAATTCATTTTGTGATTTGTCTTGATCTTCTGAGTTGGTAACAGCATTTTCAGCAACTTCCAGGTCTTCTTTAGATTGATTATTCTCTGGACCTGAGAATAAAAAATGATTCAATCCACTATATAGGGTGTTTCACGGTGGATGGAACATCAGAAGAATCTGGATATGAAAATGACAAATCACTTCGAAAATTTGTGAGCATGGATAATTTAAACATGCTCTATCCGTCCAAAATATTTTCATCAATACAGTGTATCAGAAAGTAGAAGATACTTTGTTATTTCAAATGGAACACCTCGTATATTATATCATTTTTGGAATCCTTATGAGATTCATCATAACTTTCCCTGTTGGTTGTATGGACCAAGTCCGAATGCCAAAAAAAAAAAAAAAAAAACTTTTCCTGACAAAATATTTCATCAAATTTTCAAAATATTGCAATTTGGGTCATATCTGCAAAATACCATTAAGTATTCTGCAGATGAACCAGATCTCAGTTTCAGCATACAGGGAGGCCCAAAGTAAGTTCCTTCCGGAGACTGAAATGACTGAAACTCAGTTTTTGTAAATGGAACATTCTGTATATTATTACTTATTTGGATAGCTGACATTATTCTATTTAATTTTATTAACCGACAAAACCAAAAAGGAGGAGGTTCTCTAGTCGATACGTATATTAATTTTATTTTTTTTATGTATGATCACGCATAACTTTTTACTGAGACGTCCGATTCCGTTATTTCTTTTTTTGTGGATAGGGTGTGATTCTATCAGGCATAACTTTGTACTGGGTTCTTCGATTTGGATTATTCTTTTTTTAATAGATAGGGTATACCTCATATTTGGATTTCGAATGGAATTATCCACCCTTACGGGTAGAAAACTAGGGATAATTGATTTTTCACTTGTGAACATTGGCACACACATATGTAGTTGACAATGACAGATCGCTACTGTCATTATTCCACATCCGTCACAATCATGATTTTCTATGAGAGGATGGAATGATATACAAAGTAATGAAATAAACTAACCAGAACAACAAAATAATTTATATTACAAAAAAAAAAAATTTTAATCATGATTTTCTATGAGAGGATGGAATGATATACAAAGTAATGAAATAAACTAACCAGAAAAAAAAATTAGTAGATTTCAGCCACAAAAAATTGAAAAATAAAAACTTTTTAACAAAAAATTAAACCGACGAAATACGGAACTGAAAAGTAAAAAATAAAATAAACCTTCCTAGTCTCAATAACTAAGCTCCTAAACTAATATAAATAACTAATTTTGAGTCGGCGCCAAACAAACAATCAACGAAGATCATTAAATTACTTCAAAAAAATTATCAGAATGTCACCGCGCAACTCAATGCCATCATTTTACGCCTTACCTATTTCATTTGCTTGTTTGTTTGGCGCCGACTCAAAATTAGTTACTTACATTAGTTTAGGAGCTTAGTTATTGAGACTAAGAAGATTTATTTTATTTTTTACTTTTCAGTTCCGTATTTCGTCGGTTTAATTTTTTGTTGAAAAGTTTTTTATACTATATCTATCTCGTACAGTTTGTGAGTTATGATTATTTATGTTATGAAATGTTTTAATCATCATGAAATGCAAAAAGTATCATCGTCAAACACGTGTATTAATATATGTAGAAAGATGTACGGGTGATGAATAATTTCAATAAATGTTCAAAATGTTGACCATTAGTTTCCAAACACTTTCATGTGCGATAATCAACGGCATCTATTATAGCTCTCCAAATTTCATTTGGATCTGAATCCTGAAACGCTCGAGTCACTTGAAGTTCTCATTCTTCCATCGTGTTGACCGGTGTTCGGTAGACTCTTTGCTTGATAGTAACCCACAAATAAAAGTCTAGGGGTGTAAGATCAGGGGATCTAGGTGGCCAGTTCCATGGACGCAAACGTCTAATCCATTGATCATCAACTATGCGCTCCAATTCCAACCCAACTTCTGCTGTGCAATGAGCTGAAGTTCAATCAAGTTGATACCAACATGTTCAATCATTATTCCTATGTCTTCTTGAAAAATATCTCCTACCTGTGTCGCAAATATTCAAATGATCTTTGAGAATTTCAAGGCTTGACTTCATAAATCTAAAAGCGCAATTGATTGTCCATAATTAAAACAGAAAAGGTTGAAACTAATTTTTTCTTGAAATCCTATTTTTCTTGTGACATGCGGATTTTTGTTTGCCCAGTATTGAAGATTCCTTCTGTTGATAATACCTTCTCTACAAAATTTTGATTCATCATTCCATATTATCTTCTTGAGAAAATATTCGTCTACTTGTGTACGCACCATCAACATTTCACATAGTTCGATCCTTTGTGGAGCATATTGGGGCTTAAGAGCTTGAACTTTATGAAATTTGTAGTCATGCATTTCATGTTCCCTCAGAATCCTATGAACTGATGAAAGTTGCACACCTACATCATGAACCGCACTACGAATGGAAGAAGTATGCCAATGGGTTGGCATGATTTAATCATTTTGATTTAAATCGAATTATTTTTTCAGTAAAAATCAATGATTTAATCAAGTGTCTTTATTTCTAACTTCGGATTATCAAACTTAAAAATTAAGGTCTAACAGTATCGAAATAAATCATATGCCATTCTGCTGTATCAATATCAATGTCATTATTATAATATTTGAACAAAAAAACTAATTTTCCAGCTTTTTGTGTTCCCAGTCGGTTGCGTAACTTGGTGTGCACAATTCCAAATGTGGAAATAATACTCGTTCAACCAAAGCTGAATAGTTGCCTCAATATTGGATACATTTTTGAATGTTCCTCTTTCTCAAACACATTTTTTTGTGCCATCCACCACTCAAGTGGTGTGACATTGTTAATTACTTCCTCTGCGAACATTACAGGTTTGAACGGTTTTAATTTCGATTTCACACCTACGGAACTTGAATTCAGGATGACAATGAAGGAATAAAATGTCAGTTCTCTGTCAGAATAAAGTTGATAGCCTACTAATTGAATCACTATCCATAATTTTATTGAAGACGATTTCATAATATAAATTATCATAACTCACAAATTGTAAGAGACAGGTATAGGGAAAGTATACATAATTAAATCAGAAAATGTCACAGCTTTCCAAATAAGTAATAATATACAGGGTGTTCCATTAAAAAAAAATGTGTTTCAGTCATTTCCATGAGTCTCTGGAAGGAACTTACTTTAGAGCCTCCCTGTATGCTGAAACTGAGATCCGGTTCATCGGCAGAATACTTAATGGTCTTACGCAGCTATGACCCAAATTGTAATATTTTGTAAATCTGCATTGTGAAAAAATCGTTATTTTTCAATGGTGAAGTTTTGCACAAAAATTTGACAAAATAATTTTTATCACGAAAACCGTCACAGATAGGTATAGGAATTATCAGGGAAAGTTATGAGGAATCCTATAAGTATTTAAAAATGATACAATACAAGGGGTATTTGAAATAACAAAGTATCTACTACTTTCTGATACAAGTGGCAACACTGTATTGATGAAAATATTTTAGAGAGATAGAGCATGTTTGATTATCCACGCCGACAACTTTTCGAAATGATCTGTCGTTCCGTTCTCCAGATACTTCTAATTTTTTTTTTTTTTTTATAAACGGGTAAACCATTTCACAATTAACTATAATAATAATAATTTCAACAAATTAATTAATTACTAAAAACTTAAACTAAACAAGGACAACACACCATCTGGTATCAGATTTGATGGCGCTTTTGAAGCGAACCAATGAGCTTCCAAAGACATCTACATTGAATGAATTAAATGTTGTCATACGAGATATAGGAAAATACTTTCCATAATTACATCTATGCAGAGATGTGGCAAAGGTCTGAATTGTTCTGGTAGCCCTTACTGGGACATAAAGAGCAAATCTAAAAAGCAAGTTAGGACAGGTGACCAAGTTGTTAACAATTTTGTAGATTAGTATGAGGTCAGCATGCATGCGCCTCGTATGCAATTCTTGAATATTCAACGTTTCACTCATATGGCTGGCAGAAAATTCAGTTCTAGGGACCCCCAACTTATGCGAGAGACGAAGTAGAAATTTATTTTGAACCATTTCAATTCTGTGAATATGATTGTTGTATGATGGTGACCACACATTGGATGCATATTCGAGAGTTGGCCTCACCAAAGTGTTGAACAAATAAGTTAGAGTGTTTATATTTTTGAAGTCTCTTGTGTGTCGATTTATGAAACCTAACATTTTCAACGCCTTATTTATGATATGATCCTGATGTAGACCAAAGTTTAGTTTACTGTCCATTATAACTCCCAAATCTCTAATATTGAATATTTCTTCCAATTCGTTGTTATTAATATGGTAGTTGGAGCATATCTTTTGACGTGTTTTGTGGAAAGTGATTGATTTACATTTTGATAAGTTGAGGTATAGGTCGTTTTTTGAGCACCATCTTGCAATATTAAACCCGTATCACACTATGACTTTTTCGTGCCTATTTGTCTGCCTGACTGACGGTGGCTGAAATTTTGAAACAAATACGCATGCGCGCGAGACTATTTTGTTGATTGTTTCAGCCATGGAAATAAATAGGACTGGTTCTATTTTTTTCCCCTGAATCAAGGGGATTTCAAGGACGTTTGTGGAAATGTCAGGTTTGCCAAAACAGGGTAAATATAAAGTTACTCTTCACATGCACTCTAAATATAGAAAAAACACTTTTCTTACGTGTTTTTGCCTCCTGAACACGAATCCGGAAGAAAAATGTGGCGGTCTCATACCGTTCCCAAGTTAGAGAAATTAAAAAAAAATAACCTCATTTTCAAGCACCGTTTTCTCGCACAAAACTCACTCAAAATGCCTCCTTCTTTTTACCAGCATAAACAATACACCCTGAATCACTTATTTTCGGCACAACTTTGCACAAAATATCGTCGTTTTTATCGAAAAAATCTTCCTTACACAGTTCCAAATAAATAAAATTCACACTTTGACACATGGAATTTAGTAACTTTGCCTTATTTTTCATGTTGGTAATAAATGAATCACCGCCCACAACAATTGCACACATAAATGAAAGGGAAACACATTTGAATTCGAAAAGTTGGCGGTGATTCATTTATCACCAACATGAAAAATAAGGCAAAGTTACTAAATTCCATGTGCCAAAGTGTGAAATTTGTTTATTTGGAACTGTGTAAGAAAAAAGATTTTTTCGATAAAAACGACAATATTTTGTGCAAAGTTGTGCTGAAAATAAGTGATTTAGGGTGTATTGTCCATGCTGGTAAAAAAAAGGAGGCATTTTGAGTGAGTTTTGTGCGAGAAAACGGTGCTTGAAAATGAGGTTAAATTTTTTTTTAAAGTTCTCTAACTCGGATTCGTGTTCAGGAGGCAAAAACACGTAAGAAAAGTGTTTTCCCTATATTTAGAGTGCATGTGTAGAGTAACTTTATAGACGCTGGCTGATGACCAGATGGCCCGAATTCGAATCTCGGCTACTGAAATAAAAATTTATTTCTGTAGTTTCATTGAGCGGGAGGAGACTTGTAACAGGTAAAGAAAAAGTTGAAACAAATTGTCCAGGTATACTAAATTACTTAATCATTTAAGGTAAATATCAATTTTTCTTAGGTTTGCAGCTCTGAAATTATCGCCTGGAACAATCATAAAAAAATGCACGGTGTAATAGTGCCAGTTATTTGGGGAAATTTAGCCAACAAATAGCCATGAAAATAAGCACATAAATAGGCACGAAAAAGGCATAGTGTTATAAGGGTTTTATCCAAATCAGATTGAAGCATTTCACAGTCCGTTATTGAGCAAACTCGTTTAAAGAGTTTCAAGTCATCGGCAAATAATGTTCCATCCACAGTGAAACCAGGCGCGGATCTAGGGGGGGCATTGGTTCCTTCCCCCCCTTCCTAACGCACGACTAAAGCACTTCTTTAAACAATTAAAAAAATTGAAATTGTCCTTAGGACATCACTATATTCACTAGAGTCGTTATTAACGCTCAACTCATTACTACTATAATAAAAAAAAAGACTAAGTGCGTCGAGTCCCGAGTACGTGCCTCCGCAAATTATGTGTTTTGTTTACCCTCCCGGATCCTTCCTCCCGCCCACTTGACAGTACAGACAAGACAGAGAGTTGTGCGCCAATAGGCCAATAGTCAACCAACACGCACAATTCTTTTATGATTTCGTTGAGAGTTGTTCCATGTATCCCATTGACCATGACAGAAAACCGCCTTCTCGGTCTTGCCCTTAAGCACATCCATAGGCATTTTGTTATTGATACCGAGAAAGTTATTATAAGATTTTCAAAGACTGGCCATAAGAAGAGATTTGAGTTTGAACTTTATGTTAAAAAAACTTTTTAACAAAAAATTAAACCGACGAAATACGGAACTGAAAAGTAAAAAATAAAATAAACCTTCTTAGTCTCAGTAACTAAGCTCCTAAACCAATGTAACTAACTAATTTTGAGTCGGCGCCAAACAAACAAGCAAATGAATTAGGTAAGGTGTAAAATGATGGCATCGAGTTGCGCGGTGACATTCTGATAATTTTTTTAAAAGTAATTTAATGATCTTTGTTGATTGTTCGTTTGGTGCCGACTCAAAATTAGTTACTTACATTAGTTTAGGAGCTTAGTTACTGAGGCTAAGAAGGTTTATCTTATTTTTTACTTTTCAGTTCCGTATTTCGTCGGTTTAATTTTTTGTTAAAGAGTTTTTTTTTTTTAATTTTTTGTGGCTAAAATCTATTAATTACTACCTACTTGTTTTTTGATTACTTCAACTATTACCAGTTAAATAATATGATAATCTACTTTTACTATTTGTTGTAATATAAATTATTTTTGTTGTTCTGGTTAGTTTATTTCATTACTTTGTATATCATTCCATCATTGTCAACTACGTATGTGTGTGCCAATGTTCACAAGTGAAAAATTTATTATCCCCTATTTTTCTATCCGTAAGGGTGGATAATTTCATTCGAAATCCAAATATAAGGTATACCCTATCTATTAAAAAAAGAATAATCCAAATCGAAGAACCCAGTACAAAGCTATGCCTGATAGAATCGGTTAACGGACCAGAATTCAGAGGGTGAGTGATCAATATCCTTCATTTTGCTACCCTTAGGGGTGGATTTCATCTTTTAAATTCAAATGGACCACCTTCGAAGTACACCCTATCCACTGTAAAAAGAATGATCGAAATCGGACGTCTCAGTAAAAAGTTATGCGTGATCATATATAAAAAAAAAATATACGCGTCGACTAGAGAACCTCCTCCTTTTTGGTTTCGTCGGTTAAAAATAACTATTATAATTGAAAAGGGAAGATTTTTCTGAAAATTGAAGAATCTACAACAATAATGAAGTTATTTTTTGTAATATCTAACAGAAAACAACTACATCCCGGTTAAAGCAAACTACATCTGATAGATATTGTGAAAGGATCCTAACTCAAAAGTAAAAATTCTAAAACTGAAAATTTGCATTTTTATTGAGATAGCTATTTTTGTTTATATTCCGGTCTCAATTAAGGACTCATATAGATGAATGGGGCAAATAAGAATGTTCTCCAGAAAGGAGTACTCAACAGAAACCATTTGTAACATTGATGCAAGAGTGGCATCGCAGTCACTAGGTCTTCAATACATTTTTGTCGATGAAAATCTACTTATTTCATGCTTCCACGATCATCAGGAAGACCGGAAGAATTGAGAAACACTTTTTTAAGTGCAATTTCACCATGCAATGATGGAAAAATGGTAGAAACATTTCATCTGGAGTGACACTTAGAAATCGGTGTTTTTTTACATAAAACCAGTGATGGGGGATTGATTTGTTAGATAACATGAAGAGGATGTTCATGAAATCAGTTATGGAATAATTTGCGACTGAAAGATAAACTTTAGTCACTATCTTCCATCGATCAAGATAACCTCTTGGGAGGTATTCATGTTGAAAAAGGAAACATTCTCAATTTCTAGCAGATGTAGTTCAATGTCCAGCGTGGCTTTAGGAAGTAGTTGTTTTCTGTTAGATATTACAAAAAGTTTATTTATTATTCTCGTAGATTTTTCAATTTCCAGAAAAATCTTTCTATTCAATATTCAATTGGGAATGTTTCCCTTTTCAATATGAATACCTCCCAAGAGGTTATCTTGAACGATGGAAAATAGTGACTAAAGTTTATCTTTCAGTTGCAGATGATTCCATATCTGATTTAATGAGTATCATGTTCATGTTATCAAACAAATCAACTATTATAATAATATTAATATATCTAGCTACCTAAATTACTCCAAACTAAATTGTTTTTTATGTCTACACCCATGTGTTTTGATTTCATATTTCTAAAGGCAGAGCACTTTTCAAATTCAACTGTATTTCTCGACAGCAACTGCACTATTGATTTCTATATTTTTTTGAAAAAATTTTCTGAAAGATAAGTTATCACACAAAAAATTCCCCCCCCCGAACGAAATCCTGGATCCGTGCCATGTGTGAAACAAGCTGTATTGATATTACTGGATATATCATATCTGAAATGAATAGTGCCATTTTAATTATTACCAATTTACAATTCAATAGATCTTTGCACCCTTGAAGTTTGGATGGTACGAGCTTATTATTAACCACAGTTTGTTTGGAAATTCTATTAAACACTAAAGAAAAAAGGATTTTAAGTAAATTATGTAGATCCCTGAAGCCAATTACACTCATATGTCAGTATGCCAACATATACCTGAAATTTCCATAGAAATCCCCATCTTGAATTCAATATTTGGTACTTTATTCAATATTTCATCCATTTCGGTGAAGAACAAAAATCTCTTCGAATTTGTAGCATTACGCGTTAGGTTCTTCTTATAGGTCCTATAAAGATTTTTCCATTTGATAGAACACTTTTCCCAACTCTTAAACACACCATCCTTGGTAAGTTCGTCAGAAACGATTTGCCAAAACTGTTTTTCATTGTATTTCTTTCTGTGTGTCTTATGCAGGTGATAAGTTTTGAGGAACTTCACAGTTTGAGAGTTTGTCCAGAAATCTCGCTCTGCAGGTTCTTTAACTTCTGCTTTAATTTGGAGATTGTTATGGATTTCATCATCATCTTCACTACTGGATTCGAAGTCACTGTAAACAGAAGTATCGTTTAAAACGGAGGGAAATTCTTTGAAATAATCAGTGTTGGGAATAGTTGATATACAGGGTCCTGCAACAGAGGCGCGGTTTTCCATATCTCTATTTAGGAAACAGATAGGAATCTATATTTCTATAATATTATGTTACTGCTCGAGCTCGACAAAATAAAAAAATTGTCGGTCTGGTCACACAGGGTGTTCCATTTTTTCCTACCTATATTTTTTATCGCTTTTTCGGTTTCTACATAGAAAATAAAAGATACTTTATGTATATCTTCACTTCGAAAATATTGACGGTTTTCGAGATTTCTAGCACGACAGGTTTTTTTTCCAATATTCGTCACTCAAAATATTTGAAATTATAAAGTTGTGCCAAGTCCAAATGAAATTTTTTTTGGTCAAATATTCTACATTGGTAACTCTCTCAAACGATATATCTGAAATCGACCTGTGATATACAGGGTATGAAAAACAGCTTGCCACATATTGTAAATAAAAAAATTCAGAATCTTCTTTATTTTGAATGAAACACCCTGTATATTATCAATCCATAAGAAGCGCCAACAAGGGCTCTACAAATGTCATCAAGTATTCCCTATGGTTAAGTTTAGTAGTTTTTCTTAAAACAGCTCATATTTCTTCGCTATAATCTGAATGAACGACTCTTTTCAAAGCGAAATCCATTTGACGACTGATAAGAATATACTTACGAAAGATATCTTGTTTCAATTATGTACATTACAAGGTGTCCAAACAAATATTTTTTTATGAAATAAATGTATGTATCACATTTTTCTAAATGGAAAATTATTTTTTTCATTGGATGCAGAATTTTACACATAAATCGTGCAATATCAAACCAAACACGATTAAATGAAAAAACATTATGAATATTACTAATTTTTTTTTTCACGTTATGGTGTATAATCATGAATTAAAGTAAGAGCTTGAGTTCTAGATATTTAAATTGTCAACTGGCAAACTTCAAAAGGAAAAGTTTAATGAAGGTTGAAACTTTTATGAAATATGTTCAACATGTCTTCCATTTTCTTGAATACAAAGCAGAAGTCTATATTTGAAAGACTGTTCTACCCTGCGCAAGACAGCTGGTGTAATGCTGCGAAAAGCATTCGTTATTCTAATTCGCATATTTTCGGAAGAAAACCATATTTTTTATGTATTCCCATAAGAAAAAATCCAGTTTTGTTAAATCTGGTGATCTAGCGGGCCACTTGACAGGCCCATTCCGTCCTATCCATTTATTGGGAAATACTTCATTTAAATGATCTCTCACTTCTGCCGAATAGTGAGCAGGAGCGCCATCATGTTGTAACCACATTCTATTGCAAAGGTCAAGAGGAATATCTTCTAACAAACCTGGTAAATCATTTTCTAAGAAATTGAGATACATTGTTCCATTCAGATGTCCCTCAAAAAAGTATGGACCAATTACATATGCTCCAATGATGCATCCACAGATATTTATCGACCACCCATTCTGATAATCCACCTGTCTAAATAAGTGGGGATTTTCTGTAGAATAATAATGGTAATTAGGTCGATTCACAAATCCATTTTTATGGAATGTCGATTCATCTGACCATAAATTGTTATTGAAAAAATATTCGTTTCGATGAATTTCTCCCATAGCCCAATTGCAAAATCTCACTCTTTTCTCAAAATCGGCATACAGTAGTTCTTGATGTAATTGAACGTGGTATGGATGAAAGCAATGTTTCTTCAAAATTCGTTGCACTGATCTCTCACTTATATCCACTATTTCACCAATTTGTCGTTGACTCCTACAAGGATCTTCTTCAACAGCAAGAAGAATTTGCAATTCATTATCTTCATTAGTAGCTGGCTTGATGCGCTCATGTTTAGAATAATTGATACTTCCAGTTTCAACAAATCGTGTCAGGACCATTCGGAAAGATCTTTCATCTGGATGCCTTCTATCTGGATATTGTTGAGAATAAATTCTACTTGCCAATAAACAATTCCTGTCTGATTCACCTAATATGAAAATCATATCAATCAAATCACTTTTTGAAAACAACATTCTGATGAAATTATATCGAAAGTTCAACTTCACGATTCACTAAAGATTTCAATACTTATTTGCAGGCAAATATTTTATCTGTCATTTGCCAGACTACTTGATTTCCAATAAATAATTTATTCGTTGACAGGTTGTTTTAGACCGAAAGAATATGGCACAAATTTCGAGATTATTGAAATTATTGTAAATATTCAAGAACGTACATTTTGTGGTGTAATTCACAACTTGTTTATCTAGCAACAGGTAATAAATGAGTTACAAACATAACATAATCTCGATCACAGCCGTCAAATATGGATTTCACAGTAAAAAAATCATTGATATTATGGCGATAAAATAGAAATAATTGTCATTTTTGAAAAAAAAAATTAAAAAATTATAGGACACCTTATAATGTACATAATTGAAACAAGATATCTTTTGTATATTCTATCAGTCGTCAAATGGATTTCGCTTTGAAAAAAAATTTCATTCAGATTATAGGAAGAAATATGAACACTTGCCATCTTTTAGAAAAAATAGCTGTTTCAAGAAAAACTAGTAAACTTAACCATAGAGAATACTTCATGACATTTGTAGAGCCTTTGTTGGCGCTTCTTATGGATCGATAATATACAGGATTTTCCATTTAAAATAAGGAAGATTCTGCAAATTTTTATTAAAATATGTGGCTGTTTTTCATACCCTGTATATCACAGGTCGATTTCGGACACCCAGGAATGCGACTGCGGAGCGCCGGACCAAACTGCAGCCCACGTAGCCAACGAGTGCCCAATAAGAAAATTTGAAGGAGAATGGAATGAGATCCTGAATGCCACTCCTGCTGCCGTGGATTGGCTGACCTCCCTGGATATCGACTTATAACCCATGACCTATGCCTCAAGTGTATTCGCATAATATATATATATATATATATATATATCTTAATTGTTTGCCAACCTGTAGAAGTGCTTGTATCTTCTTCTTTCTTATATCTTCTTACATATATATGAACATACTTTACCTATATCTGTAAGTGAATTTGTAGATCGCCCCATACCATAAATAAAAAAAAACAGGTCGATTTCAGATATATCGTTTGAGAGAGTTACCAATGTAGAATATTTGACCAAAAAAAAATTTCAATTGGACTTGGCACAACTTTATAATTTCAAATATTCTGAGTGACGAATATTGGAAAAAAAACCTGTCACGCTAGAAATCTTGAAAACCGTCAATATTTTGGAAGTGAAGATATACATAAAGTATCTTTTATTTTCTATGTAGAAACCGAAAAAGCGATGAAAAATATAGGTTGCCGTTTAAAAAACACAATTGGGATCCACCCAGAAAAAATTGAACACCCTGTGCGACCGATAATTTTTTTATTTTGTCCAGCTCGATCAATAAGGTAATAATATAGAAATATAGATTCCTATCTGTTTCCTAAATAGAGATATGGAACACCGCGCCACTGTTGCAGGACCCCGTATAATCACCCTATACTTGTGTTGTGAATTGTTGATATTTAATCACCCTATAAGTACTGTTTTATGATAGCTAGTCAGATTGACAAAATATAATTTGAAATAATACAACTATCAGTCACTTTTAGAGTTACTTTGTCACAGTTTATGCATTTTTGAGACTACACTAACATTTTGGCGACTGTGACAATGAACGTTGAAGGAACGAGAATTGATGAGAAAACATTTCCCAAAAATTTGCAGAGTTAGACCAGATGTTACTACATAGGCCACAAGAAAACAACATCTGTTAGCAGTTTCAAGACAACTGAAGACTAAAGCGCTAGATTGTTCAGAGCAGATGATAATATAAGAACATCACTACTGTCTTCAGAAATCGATGATGCATTCTTTGAAAAGAATACAATCAAGTCGAATTTTACCTGGAAGAATTGATAAAATACAGGTCTAAGTACGAATTTTTCCTCAAGAAAGAAATAGAAGACCAGTGCAGTTCACATAAAGTGAGCATAGTAAAAGGAAAATTCTTCTTCCAAAGATCGAATTCAGGAAGTTTGATGAAATTGTCACTGTTACTGGATTGGTTTTTGGGGGCAATTCAAGAAAATCCACGAGGATGAAGATATTGATCTAGAAGACAACTTTCAGTATTAACTTCAGTCAACAGAAGAGGGTGCTGCCGCTAGAGAACTGATACAGAGCTTCCCACCATCAGATGCGAATTATAAAATTGCTGTTGACCAGTTGAAATCAGATTCGCTAGGGATGAGTTCCTCATAGAAGTATATGTAAGAGTTGATGAGTTTAGTATTGAAACAGGCAATGAAGGATACAGGTATGGAACTTTCTCAATTATATGATAAATTGGAGACTCAATTACTGGCTTTGGAAACCTTTGGGGTCACAAAATAAAAGTATGCAGCAATGTTATTTCCCCCTGTTGAGTCTGCATTACCAGAGGACTCATTAAAAGTGTGGAAAAGACATAAAAATGCAAATAAAAGTAATATTTCACTTCTACAGGGTCAAACTGAAAATACAGATTTTCACGAAAATGATTATATAACTTTATTATATAATCATCGAGCAGGGATTAAAAATGGGAAGAATGAAATGCGGAGCAGAATAAAATAAAACGTACAATAAGCAAAAGTAAAAGGAGACTGTATTCAAGAATGAAGAAGCCAAAAAAATGACAAGAACAGGACATCTAATCGTAGTACCACCAATTAGGATAATTGCAAATGCAAATTATAGGGACTCTTGTAGACCCCTATTTTCAAGCCTACATATTATGACTCTTCCTGCCGTGTACATCTATCAGTCTCTTGTAGAAATACACAAAAAGAATCAACAATTTCAGACTCACAGAGATATTCATTGCTATCAAACAAGAAACGCCAACAACCTTGTTGATAAATTATATAGATTGGAAATTCCAGCTAAAAATAGCTTGGACATAAAACTTTATAATAAACTGCCAGAGGAAACCAGAAACCTCTCAATTTATAAATTCAAGAAAATAATCAACAAAGTACTTTCCACAAATACTATATATAATCTACATGATTACTTCAGTTTACCAAACTCCCTTTTCCACACATAGATTTTAACTATTTTAACACATAGATTTTAACTATTTATATACTTTCATATATTTATTCAAACCTCATTGTGTTATATATTATTGTGTACATCTTTTTTTTGTGTTTTCTAGTATGTGTATGTGAGTGTATGTGTTCACATTGACCTGTATGGACATATGACTGTGAGTCTTAGACATGTATATTTTTTTTCAATGACTTGTGTAAAGATTTTTATAATCAGCTGCACCAAATAAACTCTACTCTACTCTACCACAGCGTTATGGTTTTGAATCAGTTTAAATTTTGTACTCAAGAATTTCACTATTGAATAAAAATCGTTAAGGGGGGAGAATGTTGGGAATAGTTGATACATAATCACCCTATAGGTACTGTTTTATGCTTGCTAGTCAGATTGACAAAATATATAGAGAGAGAGAGAGAGATAGAGAGAGAGAAAAATACTTTATTGTCAAAGAATAAACATGTTCTTATTGACAAGTTAAATAATATAAAATCGATTACAGTAACTACACATTAATGAAGTAGTGTGTCAGATGCGCTTAAAAACATATTTGTCATCATTACACAAGAGTATAAAACATTTTTAAATAAATATACACATAAGATACAATCAAATTTCCACATATAAAACACATATATAGCTGTACAATTAAACGAAACTGCATACTCTACCAATTCTCTGAATAGTACTCTTCCAAATTATAGTAAAGCTCCCTCAAGTAATACATCTTTAACAGACTTCCGAAGAGTTAATACACTTTATGTGTAGGGGTAGGTGATTATATATTTTTATGCCTTCATATATAATTGATTTCCGGTAAAAGTCGAGGAGGGTATAGGCAGAGGTAGATTCAGATTATTTATTCTACGTGTTCTGTGATAAATCTCATGACTTGCTAAATTATCACGGTTTTTAAAAACTAAGCACACAGTTTCTAATATAAATAAAGAAGATAGAGTGAGTATTATCTCAGAGACAAATAGCGGTTTGCACGAATGTTTGGGAGATACCCTACAGATGTATCTTAATGCTCGCTTTTGCAAAATGAATATGTTATTGAGTCTTTGTTGGCTGCACATGCCCCAGAAGGCAATTCCGTATCTGAGGTGGGACTCCACGAGGGCGTAATAAACTGTTTTTGCTGTTTCAGAACCAATCTCGCTTGTGGCCATTTTTACGGCATAACATCCTGAGGCCAGTTTTTTACTAAGAAACAAAATGTGTTCTTGAAATTTCAGCTCGTTGTCAATTATTAGGCCAAGAAATTTGGTGTTGTGTTCACGATCTAGTGTATCATGGCCAATAGTTATACCTTCAAGGTCACACTTGGAGGAGAGTAATTTGGTCTTGTTGATATTCAATGCTAGCAAATTACAGTCGCACCATTCCTTAATTTTTCTAAATCGTTCTGGATATTTTTCTTCAATGCTGAAGAATCTTTTCCGTGCCACAAAATAGTGGTATCATCAGCAAAGAGAGTGAACTTGCCTTGAACATTAAGAAGCTTAGATCATTTAGGTATAACAAAAAGAGTACTGGTCCCAAAACTGACGCTTGTGGAACGGCGTAGTTAATGTTTCCGCATAATAAAGAATTCTGTCCGATGAATACTTTTTGCGTCCGGTTCGTCAAATAAGACTGGAACCAGTCAAGCGCACATCCTCTAAATCCATAAAATTGAAGTTTTTGCAGCAGTATTCTGTGACTTACACAATCAAAGGCTTTTGTCACAGAACGCTGCTGCAACTATATTTCCATCGTTAATTTGACCATAAAGATGTTCCAAGAGTTTAAACATTGCATCATTTGTACTCTTATTACTTCGAAAACTGAACTGGTTGTGGTTTACTAGGCTGTGATGTTCTAAGAAGGCCATGATGCGAGTCTTCACAAGTTTTTCGATTAATTTGAAAGAATACAACTGTCAGTCATTTTTAGGGTAATTGGGTTAAATGTATAGTATTTTTGCCTCCTGAACACGAATCAGGAAGAAAAATGTAGTGGTCCTATACCGTTCCGGACTTAGAGACCCTTCTTTGATCTAAAATGTAATTTACAAGCTCCGTTGTCTCGCACAAAAATCACTCAAATGCCTCCTTCTTTCAAACAGCATAAACTACGAACAGTAAATCATGTGTTGAAAAAGGAGGATTTTTTCGATAGAACCGCCTGTCTTTTGTCAAATTTTGCGTAAATTGAGTGATTTAGTGTTCATAGTTAATGCTGTTTGAAAGTTGGAGTGATTTTGACGCGAGAAAACGGTGCTTGAAAATTACGTTCTAGAACAAAAAAGAGGCTCTAACTCGGAAGCGCTATGAGACCACCACATTTTTCTTTCGGATTCGTATTCAGGGGGCAAAAACACATGAGAAAAGTATTAGCATTTTCAGCGAACATGAGTGGTCTAACTTTACATTTACCAAAATTTGTGTGTTCTCAATAAAGAGATCCATTTATTGCTGCAATCTTGGGCACTTTTCGAAATCCCTTGTGATGCTAGTTCTTGTGATATTTCAGACCAGATTGAATCCCTGGAAATTGGATTCTGTAATTTATATTTGAATTTTTTCCAGAATTTTCATCAATTCTTTTGTATTTCTTCTGGACCATCCATCTACATCATTTTCTTGGAATGTCTTGAAAATTGTGTTCTTTTCAGGTTCTCTTTCAGCACCTACATTTTCCACATTATTTTCTTGTAGGGAGTGATTGATCTGATTGAACAGATCATGGACGAATTCAGAATCTGTAAAAATCTCCAAATTAAACTATTCGAATTTTGTATAGCTCTCACCTGTTCGACACCTCTCAGCAACATCGCCTGGTACACTTACTTTCAACAATTTGTTGCTTACAGAATTAAAAATTTGAACAAGTTCCATGAGATTTTTGATCCCGGATCACTAATCACATCAGATCGCCAATAAATAAAACCATAACAAAAACTAACAAAGGAAAGCACGATATACAGCTTTCTTTTTGGCCGAACAAGTAGCACCGAAGCTACACCGGGGCACAAAACACCGACCCGTTCTTTTTAGGTCGCGTTTGAAGCCTCGGAACAACACTAAACCAAAGATTATAATTCTACTATTCTTTGACTAAACCTTTCCCCGACCGCTCTTGCAGCTAGCAGGAAACTTGTGGCAACCACAGATCTGTGGGATGTTATAGCTCTGCAGTGGGATTTTGTTCCGTATCAATACGCCATTTTTAAATAAAAGTTGAGGTTATGAAATCTCGATACGACGCCAAATACTATGAAGGGTAGAGATAAGGAAGAGACTCTTATATTGTTGTTTAACTCAAAAAGTGTTCACCAAAAAGCATTAAATAACGTTTCAGAAAGTGGCGCTCGTGTACTATAGGGTGTAGTCTGAATATCGTTGTTTTGAATAAAATGAAGTCAGCTGAGTGAAAGTAGTTATTTAAAAATACTTTTATATACTAGAGCAGTTGATGAAAGTATCATACATGAAAGATCGACCCACAACTTTCGGCGCTTTCTATAAAAACGGTATTCTGGTATAGTAGCGTCATCTTAATTCAATACATTTTCGGTATCTCTATCCTACATAATAGCAAATATTGTTGTTGTTACTACTCTACTATTTGATAATAGTTCATGGGAATGGGTGGAAATCAGGTACCAAGATGTTCGCCCGATCAATGAACCACAAACTAAATTCACAGCATCAATAATGTGTGCTTTATTTCTTTCCATTTGTACACCTTCTACTTCTGGATGGAATTACATATCTTTACTGAAGTTGTCATGCTGAGGGACAGAGCACATTTTTTATTCCATAGAATCATCTGCATTCTAAATTTTCCAAAAATAATTGTGGAATTGAGAATTTGAAATAACTTGGCAACTGATTTGTTTGATTATATGAACAGGATGTTCATAAAATCAGATGGGGAAGTAGTTGGATATTACTAAAAATAACTTCATCCTCAACTAATATTTTTCAATTTTTAAAAAATAAAAATCTGTAAATTTAAATTCAGAATGTTTCCCTTTTTAACATTGTATAGTTTTATATTCACTGTTAGGGGAAGTAAGAACCATTTCTATTGGTCAAATCATGTACATACATATCGAGTAGAATACACAGAGGTTAGACAAGACGAACAAAATTAGAAAGAGATGGAAACACGGATCCAACCGGACCGTTATGAAACAGAAAACCGAAACGGAACCGATATTTTTTCATCAACTGAAACCGAACCCATATTTCAACTTCGATTATTTCGTGGTACCGAACCGGAACCCCTAAAAATCAAAACTGTTTTTACAATTAATTTCTCTCTGTGGAATCAATCTGATTGATGACATAATGACATAGCCAGATTCACTCGCAAACATCATAGAATAATACTCCACTGTGACTTATGTTCTGTGGAAAGACTTCATTTGTTTTATGTTTATCTGAGGCGCATTTGTTATTTGGTTTGCACTGACCTTTTAAGTTGAGTGAGTTTTTTTAATTATCATCATAGCCTATGATTATCATATGAAACCTGAAAATGGGGCGCAAACTAACCAGTGAAGTCCACCAACATTTCACCTATATTCAGATAGAGAACAAATCAGTATGTAAATTGTGCAAAGAAGTGATGAAGGTAAGTTTCATCGAATGAGAAATCACCAAACTGACCTCTTATTTACCTTTAATTTTTAATGTAGGGCCACCATGCAACGAATCTAAAAAAACATAGAATCAATAATAATTATATATTGTTACATGCCATATTATCAGTATTTATTTATTTTACCCATAATCTATACACATAACATGTATTCAATACGGCATCTAAAAATCCTGTTAAATTCCGTTCTACATATTACATATATAGGAAACGTCGCTATGCTATGACTCACAAAAGATCTTTCATCTCTTTCTATTAGTGTCCCCATTGTCTTATGGGGAATAGACTCTCCTATTCAGATAACGTTTACTCTCTTTGTTCTTGACCTACATCAAGGTACATTTAAATATACAACTGAAGGGGTTACGGCACTACCTCCATTTTGAATGATGACGTTTTTATGGTACAGAATTGTCAACTTCACAAAATCTCAAAATTGATACAGAAATTCAAGGAAGAAATGATATTATTCCACATGACACAACTTAAAACTCCAGCATTCAACACTGTATACCATTTCGAAGTTATCAATCAATTTTTAATTTATCATAAATTTTCTCGACCTTACCACTAATGTTGGTAGTATTGTCCTAATTCCAAATAGAACATAATTTAGAACGAGTAACTTTGCCTACTTCGAGTTAAAGGTCAGAGGTCACTATAGCGGCAAACGAAACATCAAAGGAAATAGACGGAGCTTCCTATCTTCGTGTATAATCTGTGTTTAGGGGGAGTAGGTCCCATTTCCATTGGTCGATGATTGTTCATCTCTCTCTTTAGGTGCTAAATCATGACTGAATCCAGAGAGAGAGAGAGAGAGAGAGTGTCTTATTTTGAATTCCCAATCAATAAGTGTTTTAACGACGTTTCATCACAGGAATATAAAGTTTTCTATTCTTTTCATCACCAAACATGACTTCAGCCATTGTCTAAACAATGCTTCAGCTACACTGCATATATAAAACATACTTTTTGTTCACTAATGGAGTGGTTCAGGCTCTCAAATGTAGGGGTAAATCAAAGAGAGTAAACGTTATCTGAGAAGGAGGTACTAATAAGCTCTAATCAATCAGAATCTTGTAGCATTAACCCGTCATAGTGACGTACATGGAAATGAGTATAGGTGGCCCACGTAACATACAGATTGGTCCAATATACATTCAAGAGCCTGTAACTCTCAGATTCAAAAGTGCGGAGTTCGCTAGTCCGCCACTGTCCAGAAAGAATGGTGGACATGACATGTCCATACCACAGTTTATAGCTAAAGATACAGTTCGCTCACTTGGCGTCTGATTTGTATCCCTCGCGCATGCCGCGGAAAAATGTCCGTATCAGTAATACAGAACACGCGAGCGAGGGATACAAATCAGACATCAAACGCCAAGTGAGCGAACTGTATCTTTAGCTATAAACTGTGTCCATTCATGTCACTATGACTCACAAATGATCTTTCATCTCTTTCTATTAGTGTCACCATTATCTTATAGGGATTAGACTCTCCTACTTAAGAGATAACGTTTACTCTCTTTGGGTGTAAATCACTTCGTGATTCTCCTCTAGATTCGAAACCGACGCAGATGATTCGCCACCTATTATCTGTATTCTAAAACAGCACACAGGTGATAACATTTTTTTTAACCGAAGTGTTCTCAATTTTTCTGTTTTTATGTTTATATTCTCATTTTATTCAAATAATTAGCTTCAGTTATTCGTGTTCATCATAGGACTTGATCTTTCAGTGCATTTGAGATGGCTGCAGAGGGAGAAGTTTGTCTAAAAATGGCAGATTACCCTCAACATTGTAAATTTGGAAAACTCAATTTAAAATCGATGTGTGCTCACCTACAACGAGAATTTAGGTAAATATGATTTTTTTCCACCTAATTTTTGTGATAATATGGAGAATAAGCTAATAGTTAAAATGTTTACAAGAATTTTATAATGATGCATTCTAACTCAAGCTTGTTTTAATATGTTCTAAGATGTTTCTCATGTGCTAGATTTTATATATTGTTGTAGGTATGAGACATTCTAGTACAATGTCAGTGTCCCATTTCTTCTTTTTGTGTGTGTGTATTTTACTTTAATTTAAGATTGTTTTAGGCTCTTACTTTGTCAACAAGATTTTGTATCTTTGAACAATAAAGCATATTCATTCATTCATTGATTAACAAGAAACATTTCACCATCACCATCGTACAATTACAAAACCCATAGACACACTTTATGTAATTGTTGATTTGGTAAAGAAGTGATGCAAACTTTTTATACTTTTCCTTATATATCAATAAAAAACTGGCCGACTAATGTTAGTTCCATAGATCTAGGTTTCACAATAAGGAGGTTTGCATGGTTGTGACATCTAGGATTCGTACTCCGAAACAAGCAGATGGTTACGTTCTCTGGTGGTGCAGAATACCAATATGCAAACTTGACTTCCTATCGCCATCTACTGTTTAAAAGTTTCTACGTGTTACAGAAACCTTTATAATTTTAAGTTAGTAATATCGAAAGATGTCGCTGTAAGGCAATTTCCTAATTAAATTAAAATGTCGACATCAATAATTTTGGGTACCCACTATTCAACCTTGTTTGTTACCACACTATCTTGCAAACACATTCCATTTCTCAATCACATGTTAATTACCAAATAACCATTTGCTGTGCTTTGGTCATATACCGTCTTCCCTTGAAACTCTTTTTTTTTAAGAAAAACATTTTTTACAGCATTAATAAATTGAAAGCAAGAAAACTTTATCAAATAGTCTCAGAGTATGAAGGGAACATTATTTTTTCACTAATATATTAAAAATGCTAATTTTTTTAATTATCAAAAGAAAAAAAGTTTGTTTTGTTTTTTCAACAATTTTACAATACAATCCTAGCTTGGAATTGTCATGTTTTATACAATTTAAGATGTATAATAAACTTGATTTTTATCATTGAAGAGGAATGCAAAACGAGACACGTGTTTTTCTACACAACAGCTTATTCAGGTGAAAATTAACCTTTTCCCCAAAGAACTTAGTGTAACTTGTAAGTAAACCCAATTTACTGAAAATCATAGAGTGAAGTGTTTTCTGGTTACTTTAATATACATTGTCATCAAACATCGGTTGCAGCTATTCAAATGAAAAATATTTTATAGTCCAAAAGTATAGGCGAAAAGGAATAAAAACTCACAATTTCATAAATTATTATATTATATTCATATTTAGGGAACATACACACAAACATACATGTAAATTGTGGTGTCAGTTTCAAGATAAAATTTCCCAAAAACAATGTGCCACCCACAAGAGACTGATAACTAGTAGGTATTAGTTTATGAAAGATATGATTGGCAGTCATTAATGAACTAAAAGTATGTGGTTCAATAAGCGCTTTCGTTCTTAAAACTAAAAAAGTATGTAGAATTTGTACTGAGATTGTATAAAAATAGATTTTCTCTAATCCTAGAACAAGAAAAGAATTAATTTTGATAAACTACCGTTTAATACACCTTCAAGAATCAATTTCAACGTGACTAGATCCGAGAAAAAAATAATAAAATGAAAGATGAAAAAATGAAATTATGATAGGAACGCTCTAACAGTTGCTTCTAAAGGCTTCCTACAAACTGCACAAGTTTTCAAAGCAGAGGCACAATCTACACAAGCAACAACATGTCCACAGGGCAAGAATACGACACCTAGTTCGTTTTTGAAACAGATTTTACACAAAGTCTTTTCCGTTGCTTCAGTTTCACTGGTTTTTTCAACAGTTTTGGGAGATTCTATGACAGGCTCCTTAGGGGTTAGTTCTTTGGTTTTGGCATCACTAGGACCAGGGAGAGATGGCTGGGGTTCCGCCTTTTCTTTGACCTTTCCAATGAAGTCTTTACCCTTTTTCAAATTCAAATAAACACACTTGCTGAACCACAAGGCGTGCTGCTCCCAAGGATCGTCACTTTCCACCCAATCTTTGAGACCGCCGCCACAATAGAAACAAAGTGTTTGGTCACCCACGCCTGTGTAATAAAATCCCGCTTCTGCTAAGTCAACAGGTCGTTGTTTGATAGATTTTGGCCAATTCTCAAACGTTGCTAGCCGACTATCAATAGTTATTTTATCTTGGTTATGCGGCCCTCTTCCTTTGTGGATTCCCAACTGCTGCAAATCGATGGATCTATTGTCTTCCGGAAACGAATTGGGAAGAACCTCTATGCCATACAGTCCACAAGTGTCTGAGTTTCTACTAGTACCTCCTGAGCGACCGTTGTCTACAGTTCTAACAAAAGTACAGCTTGGACTCCATCTTCGGTGGTCAGCCATTGGATCATCCCCAGATACCCAGTTGTATCCTTCTACTTTACAAAAACGACACGTAACAATGTCATTGTGTCCAGTGTATTCAAATCCTGCTAGGGCTAAATCAGTTTTAGACACTTGGGTGTTTGGCCAACTGTCAAACGTTTTTAGTCTATCTTCAAAAGGGGGCGTGTTGATATTTTCTTCTATAGATTTCTTGTGTTTGGGGTTGTTGTCCGTTTGATCAAAGTATTGGGAAATCGCAAACGAAATATCATTCATTTTGGCGTCCTTTCAGAACCAGAAAATCTGTAACAAAAGAGAAATACATTAGTAATGTTTAGGTTGGGCAGTCCTTCGAGGAAATAGAAACCAGAGAAGACAGCGAGGACTGGTATAAAGCGATTGAGGAAGAACTCAATGCATTTATAGAAAAAAACTTGGACATTATTTCAGTTGCCTGTGGGTAGTAAAGCTATTGATAATAAGTGAGTATTCAAAATTAAGCGCAATGAAAAAGGAAACATTGATAGGTTTAAGGCAAGATTAGGTGTCAAGGGGTGCTCTCAGCGAGAGGGGATTTGATTACAATAAGACATATTTGCCTGTCGTCCCTTTGACAACTGTCAGAATTTTCCTTGCTATCATAAATCATGTCAGCTGACCAACTTGACGTTAAAAATGCATTTTTACAGAATGATCTCAATGAAGAGATTTATATGAAACAGCCTAAATATTTTTTTGGAGATTCAAATATCGTGTGCAAATTGAACAAATCATTATATGGTCTCAAGAGAAGTCCGAGAAATTGGAATTTACGTTTTGATAATTTCCTTATGCATTTGAAGTTTGAACATTCAGAGTAAGATAGATGTTTGTATATTCGGAAAAACAATTTTGTTGTATATTTAATTATATATGTGGATGACATCCTCATTGCAGGAAATAACAGGACAGAAATGCAAGTAGTCAAGAATGAATTGCTAAATGAACTTAGAACTAGGGATTTAGGACCATTGAAAATTTTTCTTGGGAATAAAAATTGAAATGAATGAAAATGGTATGATTCTCAATCAACATATTTGGAAAATTTGCTCTAAAGATTTAATCTGCATGAATGTAAGGCCAAAAACTCCAATAGAAATAAATCCCATAAGAGAA
The DNA here is from genome assembly GCA_018342105.1 of Gonioctena quinquepunctata. Taxonomy (NCBI): domain Eukaryota; kingdom Metazoa; phylum Arthropoda; class Insecta; order Coleoptera; family Chrysomelidae; genus Gonioctena; species Gonioctena quinquepunctata. The sequence goes on along the minus strand of JAFIRS010000004.1, from coordinate 1,199,417 downwards.
ATAGACAAGAGTGGTTGTATTATTGAATCAAAACCATATCGGTAATTGATTAGTTCTCTTATGTATGTTATGTTAACCACCAGGCAGGCCAGATTTGAGTGTTTTAGTAAACTTTATAGCTGTTTTCAAAGTAATGGAACCGAATGCCAATCGATAGGCCTGAAGTGTATTTTGAGGTACATCAAAGGTACTTGAAATTTGTGTCTTTTTTGAGAAAAACAACTGTACGACTGCTTTAGTTGGGTGTGCTGATTCAGACTGGGCTAGAGATGACGAATGGAAATCAACTACTGGATATCGAAATTTATGGCGCTACGGTATCATGGGTTACTAAATAGCAAACAAGTGTTGCTTTATCCTCGACTGAGTAGGAGTATGTGCCTTAACAGAATTTGTTAAAAAATGTGATTTAGTAATTTTTACTGAAAACCCGATTGTTTTGTATGAAGTTAATCAAACTTGTATTCACTTATTAGATAAGTGGGAGCATCACAGATTGAACCACATTGATGTTAAATGTAATTATGTTAGGGATTTGTTCCATAAAGGTATTCTAAGTATTATTTATATACCTTCTAAAGATCAGAAGGCGGACATCCTTACGAAAGTGTTAACCTGGGAACAATTTCTTAAACTTCCTTCAAATTTGGAACTTGAATTAATTTCATCTGTGGTAGCTCGGGTAATGTACAGTTTTGTTGAAATTGAGGACGAGTCTTGAAATAACAATTTCCATAAGTGTTTAATTTGATTTACTATATATTATTTATACTCTTTATCATGTATGTCAGATAGTGATATATTTTCTAATCAATAATATGTAGTAAAATACGTATTTGGAGTTTGAAATCGTTCTCTTCATTGCATATACAATAGCAATTGTGTTGGAATATCACACTGTTTCCACAGTAAATTATTCATGTAGCAATTTCTCAGAGAATTTTCTTTGCTATGGTTAAAACGGGAAAATCCACTGAGGTCAAAGGTAAGAGTGGATGTACCTAATTCAGGTCCGCGTAACCGTATTCGGCACGACTTTGTGAAACATCACCATAGGTACATTCTGCTCAATCCGCTTTGAGGCCAAGAAATAAGTACGGCTGCACTCGAAGAGCGAGTCTACAGACGGCAACATTGTTTGGAATTCAGAAACCATTCACGATTTCCAACATTCTACCGCTCCCCGTCGTAACTATTAAAGTGGTAGGGACCACATTCCACAGAGATCACATCAATGACCGAGCGCCGGAAACACGAAAAAAAAGTACCTTAAGACAGAGATAGACGATAGACCTACGGCTGTCTCCCAGACGTTTCTCAGAAAAACACCGGTAAGGCGTTAACTCGACGCCAAGAATCGATAAACTGCTTCAAATCCATATTTCGCATATACGTAACCAAGCGTTTCATGACGGTTTATTTTCGTATCACAAACAACACCATTTTAAGTAGAACACAAGGCTACGTCTGCGACATATGGCTTCTTTGTGCAGTTATTTTCGCAGTACACAAAAACATGCAAAGCAGAAATTATCGACAGGGATCAACATCTGTACTGACCTTAGTTAATTTGTATAGTAGAAGTAATTCACGAAGATTTGGCCATGTTTTCTATGTTTTTGAAGAGCTCTCGAGAAGGACGAACGAAACACGTACACAGACCCAACTGTCGACAGACTGATTTCTCTTCGACGGCAGCGTTGCCGACTTGGCGATAGGAAATTCTTTCAATGTTGTCGAGTTGTTCTGTGATGGTTTCTCGTTTCTCACAGCATAAAAGGGGAATGGGGTTTAGGATTTATAGAAAGTTGGAATAGTGCTCGTTCTTCCGTTAAAAACAATCAAGGCAATTGGGAAATCATAAATGTTTTCCTTGAAACAATAATTATAAATGGATGAAGTCTGCAGACATAAATAGTGTGTTTGCAATCGATAGTATTTTTCGGAAAGAAAAATAAATTAATAGTCAACTCTCAGGGCCGTGGAGAAAAAATCGGGTAGTAACCTACGCCCCCCATATGTAAAAATAATAATATTTATTCACGTTATTAATAGGTATAAGATCCAAAAAATAGTTTCAATATGCAAATAAATATTGGTAAGTACCTATAAGTACCTATAGGTACCTACTCAAGAAGTGGAAAACACCTGTTTCGAGACATGAAATGTGGTTAAAATATTAAAATGCAACTAAAATAGGTACATAAAATCATCAAATACGCATTAATTACATACATCAGTATTAATGGGAACAGTTTAAGCATCGAGGAAAAGTGAATAGCATGAAATTAGGAAAAAATAGATGTATAGCGCATGCCTCAACTTCCGCTATGTTTTTCGGGAACTTTATTCGTGTACCTAACCCGTGAATATGAAGGTTTCAATGTATTAAAAAAAAAGTGTTCAATTCAATTAATCTACGATCAGTTCTAGAGTTTTAATTGTTTTATACTAATAATAAGATAATAATACAATCAAATTAATTAAAATATATGTTATCAGTAAAAAAAGGACAAAAAACGCTGTTATGGGATAGTCGCAGCGTACACGTAGTAAAACATTTTCGGAGTTTTTCAAAGCCTTGTCTCGAATATCGCCAAAAACTAATATCAACGAAATAAAAATATCTAAAAATGTGTCGTATCGCCGAAAACTAATATCAACAAAACAAAAATATCTAAAAATTTGTTGTTATTGAAAAACTGTACCTTTACACAACTGAAAGAAAACTAATACACAATCACACAACACACAATCTGATAGACCCGAATAAAAATCCCTCTGTTTATATTTATTGACGGATAGGAAAACAGCACACTGTCTTTATATCCCAATAATTAGTTTACTGTACATTATTATTCAATTAGTTTTTCATTTAATTTCCCTGATAATAAGGGTAATAACCCGTGTTGTCCAGGCATAGTTACTAAAAGTGCCCGTAATTTTCATATTACCCGCATTTTTAACATGGCGGATGCGCTTGCGCCTAACGAATCGGCAACTGTTTGTCTTGCTTGACTGAATACAATCACAATGACCTTTTGAAATGGTGAAATGTGAAGATTTCTATTGTATGAGCGAGAGATTTAGCAGATTTACAAATTTTTACTCTACCTCATATATATATATATATATATATATATATATATATACACATATTTTAATGTTAACTTATCAAATCTGAATTGAATCAATATTCAAATTCCTTATATATTACCTGCTATTTACATATCAAATCCCAGACAAGCAAATTTTGTTTCTGTGATATTTTGTTTATTTACGGATGTTATTTATACCTTTCTTACTTTGTCTCTATAATTATGTGAATAAACACTATTATTATTATTTTGGGCCCGGTACTAGGGTGATTGCGCCAGTTTGCCGGCCACTTCCAGTTGTCGGCCGTTTCTGCCATTTTCTTGAAATAATAAGAAAGATACTAACTCTACATATTTGGAAAATCCGCCAAAAGTTCTCCCATACTTTTCCCCCCATATTCCTTCATAGATTTACCTGTTCTGAGACTCATCATTCTTTCCCTGCCAGTTCAAGAGATGGTTGTCGAAGTGAACATCGTTTGTGCGTTGATCAATTGAAAAAAAGTAGTGGGACATAACTTCTTCAACGGTAAGTTCTAGTGAATTTTTTCTAGATCTACAAGAAAAATCTTATGTAGGGGGTATCTTTATTTGTTGAACTACCATTTTAATGCGAGAAAACTGTAAATGAATGATTTTTTCTTCAAATTGAGGGGTGGCCGGTATATTGGAATCTCAAAACAACTATTTTCCATTTGTCGGCCATGGTGGCCGAGAACTGGATCATAGAGCTGAGTATTCGTGGTCCTTTAATGACTCTGTCCAATGCTATGGACATTTATCGTTCTGTCCTTTTTGAAGTTCTTATGGAAGTTGATTCTGTAGCCAGTTTCCGGCCACCAAAATGTCATATATAAAATAAATATAATAACTTGATTTTATATGGCCGAGAATTGGTATAATGTGTGCCAATTGTCGGCCGGCACATTTTTCTATAGAATATTTGCGGTCGACAACTAGCATCAAGAACGCCTGTTCTCGGCCACTCTATCAGACCAGAAATCGCAATCGATTTTCCACTTTGTTTTATTGAATTTCAACAAATTTTGCTATGAAAAGAAGAGTGCTTCCAACAATATGTCCGATAATACCTGGGTACATATTATTTTACTACAAAATATAAAAAAAAAATTGATGCCCCGATAGTTGGTACCTACCTAGGTAGGTAGGTACCTATGTAGCAGCATTTTACTTAAAGAGGAAGAGAAATTGAAAAAACCAAAGACATTGAAAATAGAAGCAAGATAAGAGCAACTTTGAAGGCAGAAAGAGAAGTGAAGTTGCAGGAAAAGAGAATGATTAGGAGGAAGGAAATTGCTGAAAGGAAATCAAAATTGAAATCCAAACCAAAACCTAGGAAGCCAAAGCAAAAATGTTCCATGTGTGACGATGTTCTGATTAGCGACATAGAGGATAAGGGAGAGAAGAATATTGGCTACGACATCTGTATAAGGTGGTACCACCTGCGATGTACCAATCTTCCTTCTCTACCTTATTCTGAGGCTGGGAAAAAAGATTATATATGCGAAAATTGTACCTGAACGCAACTCCATACTTTTTTATTTAGATGTTTCTTTTCTGTGATTTTTGTTTTAAGAAAAAGTATTTTATTTTTTGGCGTTTTTATTTTAAATGTTTTTTCATTTTATTTGATATATTTTATATTTTTCTTTTTGGTAAACTGTTCTGTTTCATTAAACTCAATAAATATGTTGTGTAAGCTGTTCATTCGAAAAATCGCTAATATCAACCTTATTGATGGGGAACATAAGATCCATGGCCGAGAAAAGGCATCAATGGACGACAACTGGGTAGGTGGCCGAGAATTGGTGCACTAGCAGGTCGAGAACTGGAATTTGGTGGCCGAGAACTAGCAAAAGTGTACTTTTTGTAGATATTATTTTTTTCTTGAAGGTGTGGAAGCCCTATGGTTCTGTAATATTTTTTTTCATATTACTTATACCTTTTTCTATTCGTCATATTTTTTTTAATTTTCTATCTGTGAATATGTAAATATGGAACCGTATCAAACCTACAATATCCCCTTAAGTGGCCGACTACTGGCGCAATCACCCTACCTATAAGAATGTTGTAAAAGTGATTTTTGTGTTGATGGAATGACATGGTGATTTCTTTTCTAGTATTATAATAGAGTAAAGGTGAAATATTTTTTTTTGCTTATGTAGTATGTTAAAATAAAGAGTTGACAAATATAAAAAACACCTGCTGGCAGTAATCTTTTTTACTGATTGTTCGTTTTATCAATTAGTATAATAAAGCGGTTTATTGTTCTGAGCGTCTGAATCATAATATCTATGTTTCCAAAATTTGCCTTGTTTGCCATTTTATCACAAATTTATATTTGAAAGCCTGTTCAGAATGAGTGGAATAGGCTAAATGAATAAAGACAGCTTAAATTCCAATCCACGAGGGTAAGAGATTATAGTAATTTGTTAAACGCGTGAAAAAATTCCATGATTATTGGGAATTACCGAATTCTTTGGAGGTCGGGAAAATTACGAGTAGTTGGCAACTAGTGTTAAAAATGCGCCAGCGCCGACGACTCGCCATCGTACCTAGTAGCGAGTTGCCACGACTCCAAAAGCGCAGACTCTTTCATTGGAAATGTCTGTCGACCACCCAATGGCTCTGAATCGAAATACATAGCAGCAACACTACGAAACCCGGCGAAATAATAGGCGAGAGCAGAACCCCAATCTCTAAGTGACCCATTAAAAATAATAAGTAGATTAAGTGCAACAAAATATTTTTTAAAATATTAGGAATTGTCACTGACAATTGTCACTTTGAAGTGACAATTGTCACTTCGAACTGACAATTGTCACTTCGAACTGACAATTGTCACTTTGAAGTGACAATTGTCACTTCGAACTGACAATTGTCACTTCGAAGTGACAATTGTCACTTCTAGTAACAATTTTCACTTCGGTATGAGGATTGCAATACTCTGGACGGGGTTGTTTTGATGGCGTTTTCTCAGAATGAGTTTCTGAAGTGTTATTTACATGGTTCTATTAATAAAATTGCGAAAAAAATTAAATAGTTCATCTATTGGTATTAAAATACTTACTCTATTTAACTTAAGTTATTTGAAAGAAAAATAGGATATTTATAAATTGATCAGAGAATATAGAAAAAAAAGGTGATTTTAGATATTTTCGAATAAATGCTTGGAACTCCCTAAGCCATAGTATTGGATTCTAACTGTTTTCGAAATTCTGCCATCTTCATAGTTTTTTTTAACTTGTTGCCTTACTGGCCATCATGTAAAATTTCAATTGATTTTGAGGTTATTCGACATGCACAATCTATAAAAGTTTTTTCAATACTTTCTCCTATACCTATGTTGAAAATTGACTAAATATTCAACCTGTTTCATTTTTGATGGCCTCCTATGAACATTTCATTTTGTATACAGGGTAGTTCCTTTCGAAAAATGAATGGAGTTTTTTCTCAAATGTCTCGGACGGACACAGTGCTCTTTTATTTAAACAAAATAGGAGATTTTCCACGAGAATTCAATTGGTTTTTCTGAAATAGTTTTTTTATCGAAAAGGAAGTCATTTTCGATCAAGAATAAAATATATTTTTTTATTATAACAAATTGATTTCACAAGAAGAATCTCCAGTTTCAATTTGGACCAATGATAGAATGCACAATTATTGCATATTTGTACTTTTGTTTCCATAAAATCTCAATTATTTTGTACACTCATTTTCGATCAAGAATAAAATATTTTTTTTATTATAACAAATTGATTTCACAAGAAGAATCTCCAGTTTCAATTTGGACCAATGATAGAATGCACAATTATTGATATTTGTACTTTTGTTTCCATAAAATCTCAATTATTGTACACCTTTTTTGGGTTATAAATAGATAACTTTTTTTGTATTAACTGAAGAGAATTTGTTATTTTTCAACATGAATAAAGTTTTCAAGTGGTATAAGTGAAATGATAGAATGCCCATAAATTGACTGAAAAACAATATTATTTTAGCAGTTGGCATCAAATGTCCTTTTTGAGTGACAATTGTCACTTCAAAGTGACAATTGTCAGTTCGAAGTGACAATTGTCACTTCAAAGTGACAATTGTCAGTTCGAAGTGACAATTCCTAATATTTTAAAAAATATTTTGTTGTTGGCCCTTATACGCCTTCGTAGCAAATAGTTCAAATTTAAAATATAAAATAATAGTGGCCTATATCAGCCTTATGACAAAAATTGTGACAAACTTTTTGAATAAAGCAAATGGAAACAGGTGAAAGAAAGTACGGTTGAAAATTTTTGAACTTTCACTTAAAAAATTGCCATATTAGCCTTATGACAATCATTGTGACAAACTTTTTGAATAAAACAAATGGAAACAGGTGAAAGAAAGTACGGTTGAAAATTTTTGAACTTTCACTTGAAAAATAGAGCCTATGGATGATTTTCGTTTCGCTATTTTTGCCTGCTGAAATCGAAAACGCTTCTCTGATTTATTCTGACTTAATTGATTTAAAATACTAAAATACGTGTTTTGCTATACAGTAGCTTCATCAGGCGACATTATTTTTTCTATTTCAGTGATAACTTGTAATGAGGCTTTTTGCTTTTAATTATGGTCTTTTGTTTTCCAAATGGAATGAGAATATTGATACAATGTTTTTTATTGTGAAAGAAGAACCGTATATCCTAAAGTATCTTCGACTATTTAATAGAACTTTAGTCTTTTTTAGTAACAAATAATATTTTCACCCACTTACAATACTTAGTATTACGAAAAATTACAGACATCAAACTAAGGGGTCATATAGGTAATAGTTTATTTTTCAAAAGACTAATTTTTTTCAGTCCAGCTTAAAACTGACTCAGGTTTAATTTTTCAGTAAATAAATAGAACGATGAGTTAATACAATTTTTTTTGGGAGGATGAAGGTTGGAAACTCCAAAAAATATATTTTTATCGCTTTCTCCAATGTGCTGTAAGAATAAAAATATCCATTTACTGAGAATTCAATCTTGGGTGAGTTTTACATTGGATTTGAAAACCGTGAAGAACCTTGTTCAATGTCGGAAAAAATTGAGAGTCAAATTTAGGTTTTTACAAATATATATTAAAAAATTAAGTTTTACTCATAATTGTTTTAAATAAAAAAGACTTGTTTTCTTTGAAATATTTCAGAAGAAAGGGATGGTCCATAAAATACTGATTATGTTAACTATTATCAGAATATTTATGAGTCAACAAGGATGTCTCGCATAATTTGAAGGAATTAATTTTGTATGTCAAAACTGCCATACTAAACGGAATTCAGTATAGTAAGGGAAAGGCAAAATATGCATGGTCCGCTTTTTTTTTGCCGCATCGCGATTTCGAGAGGCATGATGACAAAAAAACATTTCCACGGAATTTTTCTATCCTGCATCATTGTTTTATTCTTATTATCGCGCGTTTTGGAAAAACTATTTTATAATTTTATATTGGCGAGGTATATTCGATTTCAACATAAAAATATGGCTTCTAAATCAGATGATTTTTTCCAGAATCTTTTAACTTCATACAAAAAATGTTCTACCCAAAAAAAAGTGACGTATCTTATGGGTAGCTCCAAACCCAATGTATTTTTTTTATAAATCTGAAATTTAACAGATTAAATGAGTCGCATTTAACAAATTCAATTAAAGTGATGAAAAAGTTCACACTCTTTTGATGAACCGTAAGAATCGATGGGGTTATTTTTTGGGATGTGCCGTTCGTCTATGAAGACCCGGTCTGGGCGGCCAAAGAGTGGACCAAAGCACGTAGAACGAACCAATGAAAAAAATCCAGTGATTAACAAAATCACGAAGGTGAATTGAAATAATTATAAGTGCATAATGTTGGTGTATATTAAAATACCGGCAAAGTACAAATATTTAAAATTTCAAGAGAAAGCAACTCTCAACTTGTTATGAAAAATGTTTCTATCAAAGATATTTTCAGATGTGCTTTTTTCTAATTCTATTCCAAGAAACGATGAAAAAAACTCGTGGGAAGTATTAAGTTATGAAAAATGTTTCTATCAAGGATATTTTCAGATGTGCTTTTTTCTAATTCTATTCCAAGAAACGATGAAAAAAACTCGTGGGAAGTATTAATTTCAATTCCTTGTACCTAAGCGAAAGAGATCCGAAATAAGTACGTAAAAATTCACACGAGAGAAGGGTTTCATCGGACCACAAATAAGAATATATATACCATATACCATTTGAACGTAATATCCTAAATAACTTGAAAATTAGGAAATGTCAATCTTTGATTTCATGGGGACATCTTAAGATATGAAAAATGACATCCCTGCCAAATGGAACTATAGAGCATTTGAAAATGTTTCAATTCATGTTATAACAGTTTTTTATTTTTCAAAACCGCATCATTCGTTTTCATTTCTAGGTTTTCAAAAGAACTCCATTGATTTTCAACAAATGACCCAAACAAATCCTCAAGTCTTGGAAAAATAAAATTGTGTCCCCCACCCAGAGGCCCCACCTGTTTGTTTTTATAGGAAACCATATAATGAAAGATATTATTTCGATTCTGGTTAACTTTTTTACATTTTTCAGATATTCGACTTTGAAATACTTTTTAAAACTTTAACAGCTTTATTTCTGTTTAATATGAATTCAAAACAAACCGGCCTGATTAAACCCCAGGGCAAAGTAAGTATTCTTGCCAGAGAGATTATTTTCAAATACGGAATCCCCCATATAAAATTATCGAGTACTAGGTTAAAAGAAATAGTTGCTTGATTCATTTTATTGATCCTAAACGTACTGCCCCCGTAGTTTTTATATCACTCTAAAGAAAAAACATGAACAATTTCTGAAACCCCCTAGACCAGAAAATGTGGAACATTTCAAAGTTTTTTGGGGGAATAAATGTTTTTTTTTACTTACGTTATAGGTATAATTTGTTGAGTTATTACTCATTGGACCAGTTGCAAAGTTTTTTTGGGGGAATACATGTTTTTTTTACCTACGTATATATGTATAATTTGTTGAGTTATTACTCATTGGACCAGTTGCAAAGTTTTTTGGGGGAATAAATGTTTTTTTTACCTATGTATATATGTATAATTTGTCGAGTTATTATTGGCTAATAAGTCCTTCAATTATGAAAAAAAAAATCATTGAAATCTACAAATAAACAAATAATTCCCAAATTGGGAAGAAAGCAATTTCCGCGGTTTTGAAATTCAATCTATACAAGGGTTGAGCTTATAACTGGTTGTGAACCCTGGATAAAAAAAATTGGGGAAAATAAGTCCCAGTTCTTAGCAAATAGGCAGTGGGCTTCAATTTTATCTGGTTACAATTATGAAATCGAGTAGAGCACTGGCTGAAAATAAGGGTGATTGGGCTGAAAATAAGGGCGATTGGTTTTCACAATTACCCTCGGGCGGAAACAGACATTTTCTAGTGTTAATCATTTCGTTTTCTAATAATATTGTGTGGAATGATTTATACTTTCGCAGATCAGAATATTATAGTTTATGAGATATTTTTTATATAAAAATCGACATGTCCAAGAATTTTTCCTATTTTTTATTTTATTTTAAAGGTCTCACCTTTTATTGGAACACCTGGCATATATAGTAAAGAGACAAAATTATAATAATCAAGAAGGAAAATACAGTAGGAATAATAAATCTCACTATTAATCAGATCGGTTTTTTTATCAACTGGTATTTTTATTTATATGAACCATATCAAGAAATATCCGTTTTGTTTCATTAGCTTCAGTACCTAAAAGTTTGATATTCATGTACTCCATTCGACGATCCTTTTGATTCTCATGTTTAGCTAACGCATATGAATCGATGTTACATTTACAGTCGCCTATGTGATATAATGCGACTGTGAAGATTTCTCGATGTTTGACCAATAAGTGGTTTTTCACAAAACATACAAGATATTTTGTAAATGACATTGCATTTTTTATTTTGGCCGATTATGACATTTTCGTGTTTTAAAACAATTAATAATTTTGGGCTGAGTTTATAGATATGTGGTAAGGATCGGTCTCATTTGACGTCATATTGAATTATCAATCGATTGATTGAACTATTGATGACTATGTTGAACTAGTAAGTAATTTGTTAGAGAGATGTTTTGGATGATAATTTTCTAGTTATATTCTTTGTTATTCCATCAATTGTGGGTAATTTTCAATTCAAACATCGAAAAGACTCAACAGTCGCATTATATAAGCTCTCAAAAGCAAGTACACCAACACAACTTTCAGCCAATCAGAAGTAGACTTTATGTAAAAAAAAAAAATCTCAAATAAACACGTGGAAGAGCCACGTTGACTTTTCCAATCTAATGTTCTTGAAATTAACCCGTTTAAATGTTTTCATGTCCAAAATTTTTATTCTCTAGTGGCAGAAGATTTTTAGCTTGCTAACGAAGTCCTCCGATGGAAGACCAATCAAAGCAATGAAAAAAAAACATTTATTCAAAATCAGATAGTTGGGCTTTTAAGCTGAAAGACTGAACCACACCGGCATGAAATTTCTACTTTCCTATCAAAATACCAATTGTATATATCAGGAAATACCAGTATTAATATCTTGATATTGTGCAATATATTGGGACTATTATAAACATACCGATTCCTCTCCTGCGTGCATAACGAATAAGAATGACACTAAACGCCTATTTTGTGTTTGCACCATTCCAGGACGACACACTTGCAACGAGTGTTATTGTGATTATTCAAATCAACAGATTTGAATCACAAACTCAAAATTGGTGATGAATGCAAAGAATGACATGCATCTAGCATTAACTTGATTACACCAATGTGCGTCACCAGTTTAAAGTGCATACAATGTTTTTCAATGTCGCTTCCTTGAATCGATAAAATAGGAACGTTCTAGAGAAAATTGGAATTTCCCGCATAGTCAAGGGGCAAACGTTTAAAATTGTAATGTGACATACACTTACTGTGTGTCAGGAAAGGAGGTTGAATTTACAATTTGCCTAGGCGCAAGTAAGTGATGTTTGATATTGGATTTTTTTAAACTAGGCATTTATTTGGGGACGTTCTAGAAAATATACCAGAGGCATGTTTTCTTCAATATATCTTTCTTCTCTGATTGAATGCGTTGTGAATGCAACTTGCGCTGTCTCATTGATAACAACAACATCTAGTTCGTCATTAACTTCACCACTAATTATCACCTCCTCCATTATTTTGTTACCACAATTATTGTGGATTCGCGGAATTATGCAACAGCAAGCTTTAATTGTCAATAAATAATTGATATTATTTATGCTAACCACGGAATGGTTACTATGGTAACAATGCATGGACCACTACTCAATTTTGCTAAGATCAAGTCACTGACAGACAAGGCACTAAACTAAACCTAAATCTAAAAGCATGACATTTTGCACAGTTCCTTATATGCGTAAGTAAGCAATAAGGAAGGATTTTTGAAAATTAACCCTTAAGGGGGTGAAATAGGGGGTTGAAAATATACAGCTCAAACCAGTGGATCTACAGGCGTGAAATTTTGCATAGCAGTTCCATATGTAATATAGCTAAACACTAAGGAAGGATTTTTTAAAATTCATCCCCTAAGGGTGGGCCTAGAAGCATGCAATTTTGCACAGGAGTTCCTTATATAACGAGGTAAGCAATATGGAAGGATTAATAAGCTCAAACCAGTGGATCTACAGGCTGAAATTTTGCAAAAGTTCCTTATTAATAGTAACACTAAGAAGGATTTTTAAAATTCATCCCCTAAGGGGGTGAAATAGGGGAAAATATATAGCTTAAACCAGTGGATCTATAGGCATGAAATTTTGCACAGGAGTTCCTTGTGTAACGTAGGTAAGTACTAAGAGGGGATAAAAATATACAGCTCAAACCGGTGGGTCTGGTAGCACGAAATTTTGGACAGGAGTTCCTTATACAACGTAGATGAGCTCTAAGAAAGAATTTTTGAAAATTCGTCCCCAAGGGTGTTAAATAGGGGGTTGAGAATCCCATCGAGCACAAGACTAGTCTATTCATAAAACAGATATTTCCTGCATTCCTCAGTCCTCTTTTGCCAACTATAGGAATGGATGGAGATTTGAAGGAGATCTAGTGAAACTTCCCAAGCCCCTGTGTGCTCCTTCTATATGAGGTTAGTTCGTTCATGTTAATTGGAACACTATGTGGTAACAGTTTTTTTATGACGCACATAACGCATCTTCGAATATGACAAAAAACGAAATTTCACTCATATTGCATTGCATTCCATTAGGTGAAAATTGTAGAAAAAATTGAAATATAAACAAATTAGGAGTCGGTGTAAAATAGGAAAACAAACAATTATACCTTGGTCACTTTCCAAAACTTCTGGGAAACCTAAATTCTTAATATTAAAAAAACCAACACGTAACATTATAACTTTTTTAGGCGTTAGTTTTCATCATTTTGAAAATATTCGAATAGACAAATCTCATTGAATTCATTAAAAAAAATGGTGTGGACTTTATATTCTGTGAGTTTATTCCGAGACTGGCCAAAAATATTTTGTCAACAATCAAATATTTAATGTAGTATTAGTTTTCTCCAGAGTTTTAAGATCTACCTGCTGTCAATAGAGCTTAGAAAAAAACACTTGGGTTTTCCTAAATCAAAAAACCTCTTCTCAACTGATGACTTCCAAATGACATTTTATTTCGGAACGTTCACTATTTTTCCAAATGACTGTGGGCATACGAAGAATCATGATTCAAGTAGTGAATTGCAGATAAATTACACATGATAAGCAATTGGATTGGAAAATAAAAATTCTGGAATCGGGGATTTATTTATCCTTATCAATAATTTTACGATAAAGTATTATCAATTTTTGGTATAGATAACTCAACTAAAAACCTCTATCATATTCAAACATTGTAAAAATATTATTCCAAGTCGGCATTACTGAGATATTAAATTATATTAACATAATATTGATCACGTAGTATATTATATATTATTAAAAAATGTATGCAATATATTGGGTGTCCTATTGAAAACGTAAAACACATATATTTTTTTTAGGGAGAACTACTCGGATACATCGATTTCTATTTTCCACATGAAAAAGAAATACCTCCCTGTCCAGGGGCATGACAAGAAGAATGAACTCATTTGAAAGATGCTTCAATTCTAATAATGACAGTTTTTAATTTTTTGAAATAGGTTAATTAGTTTTTGATATACCATTATTTTCCAACAACTTTTCCAAAAAACACCCAGGGTCTTTGAATCCTTTAAAAAAAATACTATTGGGAGGCACTTGATAAGGGACACAGAAGCAGGGGCATTATTCTTTAGAATAATAAAATGATTTACTAATTTCTTCTAAGGAGTTTCAATTGGGACATCAGGTACGTTTTATGAAGTCGGCAAATTCCTTCACACTATTTATTTGGCATTGGTCATACACCTCAAAACCCTCTAAAATCGGAATGTTCGGCACGCCCCTGACTGTTCGCCCTTTGCTCTCATTAACTTAATGATCTTGGCATTTTCCTTCGAAAACAAGTTGTTTTCTAGAAACAGTGGAAATCCTATTCCATAGTGTGTCACCATTTGAGTTTATAGCGTATGGATTTTTTAATCAAATAAATTCAATGAAATTAGACGTTGTAAAAGTAATATCAAAACAAATTCCATTATCTTTTAATAAATAAAAAGTATTGATGAGAATTATGAATCAAAACGGCAAAAAACAAAATTAGTTATACATTATAAATATTATGATGAATTTATGTGATATAATCTAAACAGGATGTCCGAAATGAAATCAAACTTATACCACATATTCATTTAAGATGTGGACAAAAAGGTTTTTATTTTGTATTCTCTAGTTCCAACATTTGTGTTTCACATTCTTCTTCAATCATAAAACATTATCCATTTTTTGTTTGAATTGCAATCAAAATAATGAATCATTTCCTTTTACCCAATCTTGAGGGAGAGTCGCTATTTTCCGAGAAAACAATATTTATTTATAGGAATTTGCGCGGAAAAAACACTGCATTTTGTGGACTTCTTTCGGGATCGATCAGGATCAGAAAATATTAAAGATGACTACCATGGCTATAATGTTTTTCCGGAGAATTTGACAAACTGGATTGTACGAAATAAAATTACAATATGTATTATGTTCAAAGTTTGAAAAATCAAACTAAAAATTTTGGAAGGTCCACCGCTACGCTTTGAAAATATAAAATTTGCACAATTTTGCTAAATTTTTGGATATTTTGTAGTTCATTATTTTGTTCATTACATTTGTCCCCTGGTGTTTATTACAAAATACAGAAAACTATCAGTCAGAAAGGTATATTTTCGTGATTTTCGAAACTTTTGAGGATTATAACAATAGTTTTAATTTTTGTATAATAATTTTTCGAATGGGATACTATAAGAAGTCAAAGTATCCGAAATAAGTTGATTTTTTTCGAAATCCTTTGATTTCATTGGTTTCAAATTGTTTATGATATCTGGAATGAGAATAACACTTGAAGTTGATATAGAGAGTGCCCCCAAAATATTAAAAACAAATGAGATTCGGAGGTATTTCTCTGGAAATTCATAAAAAGTATGACTTGAACATCAATGATTCTCTTTCATGAACTTTTATTATTTTATTAATTTCTTGAAAACTACAAGACTTCTGTAGACTGATTTGTTTTTCTAATTTGTAATGATTTTGTAAATGGACAGGGGCAATATATTTTAGCGATCTATCTATATTAATCAAATAATTTCTCATAAAATAATAATCGTCTAAATTTTTTTAGGTAGGTACCTATCTAACTTTTCTTGTCTAAAATTTTCAGATGAATATTTGTCTGTTTTCTATACTGCAAAACCCCCAAAATGATGAAACTACCCGCGAAAACAATACTTTTCAAGAAATTGAAGATAAATGGATGTTGAGAAAAATCTTATTGAAAACTGTCCTTTTTGAGGACATAACATCGGGACTTCCAATAATGTAAATGAGCTACAAAATATCTAACTAATGTACCAATGTTTTTTTTTTCAGAAACATTCGGAAAATAAAAAACATTTTTGTATAATCAGAAAATATAAGCCAATTTTTCGACTTACTTCGTTCTTCAGTACAAGCATTATTCCTTGGTTAAATAGCACGTCGTGGCCCTTGGAGAACAGACGAAACAAACGTATTACTTCTTCCCGAATATTTAGACCACTTTCCCGTGAGAATGTGAAGCAAGAACGGTGCGATAACTAAAGGATAATGCAACGAGCAATGAGCAGCAGCGGTACCGATCGGTACTACAAACAGTCGAAAGTCGAGCGTTGGAAGGGAAATATATTACCGGTGTAGTGGGTGGACTCATTATTTTAATTGCATTTCAAATATTTACATGTTCCTACGCATGGTATTGGTCTGCTGGGTTTGGAGTTTTTATGGGCTGGGAAAATTGTTCTCCGAGTGGGCTGTGGATTGGGGAAAGGAGAGTCAAAAAATCCTTTCTCCTTTTTTGGTTTTGGTTTGATAGATTTGTGAGCCTTTTTGAATATATATATATATATATATATATATATATATATATATATAAAAAAGATTAATATCGAGGGGACTGTTAAAAACAAAATGGAAGGGATTTAATGGACATAGCCCTCAGAGGAAAGTTCTAACCGTAGACACGTGTTTCGGGCTCTCGGCCCTCATCAGTACGGCTGGCTTCTGTTTGTTGACTCCGTTGATTTGTCGTTTTCTACCAAGTGCTACCAAGTGTTGTTCATCCTTGCACTTCTCCACCGTACTGATGAGGGCCGAGAGCCCGAAACACGTGTCTACGGTTAGAACTTTCCTCTGAGGGCTATGTCCATTAAATTCCTTCCATTTATATATATATATATATATAATATATATATATATAATCAGACCTTTATTCCGAGAAATTGAAGAAAATATATTTTATATATATATATATATATATATATATAAAATATATTTTCTTCAATTTCTCGGAATAAAGGTCTGATTCAGTCAATTCATATAATTTCTCTTAACGACGTTTCGACATGGTATTTGTCATCATCAGGTTAAAACACTAAAATAAAAAATATGGAGTTTCAGACATATTTAACTTAACACAATATTAAAATGTATGCAGTAAAATAATTATTTTAAAAGCATATGGTTCGAAATATAACACAATATTTAACTCAATATAAAAATATTTGTTTATATTGAGTTTTAGTATATGAGCCGGACTGTATTTTTATGGAAGCATGTAAAGATCAGTTTTCATTATTATTACTATAAACAAAGTTGAAAAAGGTTGTTATAAATCTGGCTTAAGTTTTTGATATTATTTCTATTGTTAATGCTATTGAGGTCTTTTTTGATATGTATCATTTCAAGGAATGTTCTTACTCTTGGATTCCTTTCTTTGGTCGAAATTTCAACGTTGTTAGTGTCAAACTTATGTTGATTTTCTTTTTCATGTTTGTAATGTCGGTTTTTGAGTGTTTCTGGGCTATAACTCGTTTCTGCAAATATTACTTTGTTTGACCTATATACGTACTTTGACAGTATTTACACGGTATTCTATATACTGTATGAGTTTGTTTGTTTTTTGGTATTTCTGGTTTTAATTTTGAATAAATGGTTTTGTTCGTATTTTTCAGTCGGTGTGAAATAGTTATGTTGTGTTTTTCCATTGTTTTTAAATTTTTTGTAGTTTGTCTATGTATGGTAAAGGTATGTATGTTGTTGTTTTCCTTTCTTTATTATCATTTGTATTGTAGATCGCATGTATTGAATGAAAAATACGAACAAAACCATTTATTCAAAATTTCCCTAAATATTCTCTCTGATGAAATTGAAGAAAAAGCTGAACATTGGTTTATAGCTAACAAACCCAAATTGAATAACAATATATCACATAATTCAATAGTCTCCACCACCAATATCTTAGAACATAGAAATGTGAAGCTTCTAGGCTTCATCCTAGACGGGAAGTTACATTGGACAAGTCACATCAGGCAACTGAACTTGAAATTGTCTAGTTTTGAGTAATCGACAACTTAGGCGTTATACGAATATTACTACCCTCAGATCAGTATATTTTTTATAATTCCAATCACATCTCAATTATGGAATCATATTATTGGGCAACTCATCTGAAGTCTTTTCCGGCAGCAGAAAAAAGCGATTAGAATTTTGGGTAATGCAAAGTATAGAGAAACCTGCAGACCACTTTTTAAGAACTTGAAAATCTTTAATCTTTCTTCCTTGTTTGGAACACTTTAATCGAAATTCACGAAAATTTTCACACATTGTTGAACAATAGGACATTCACCAGTAGTTAACACCAGAGGAGCAAATAAGATAAGATTTCCCAGGCATAGGCTCAACAAATTTCGAAATAATTCATTGAACACAAACCTATATAACATTCTTCCTATGAAAGTCAGAGAATTGAATACCTTCGATTTAAAAAAATCAATCAAAATATTTTTGTTTGAAAACTTCTTTTATTCTCTTGATAAATATGTAGAATGTGTAAAGCAATATGAACTCATACTCACGGAATCATAACTTGTATTTTACCTTTGTTCAGGATCATGTGTGTGATATTACCATGAATGTCTCTAACCATATTAATGTAATATTTTATTTTAATTGTACATATTTTGTTTGTATTTCACTTTTGTATTTTGTGACTTGTCATATATATTTTGCATACATATCATGATTAAATAAATCTATCTATCTAGAAAACAAAAGCAGAACATTCGGATAAATCAACCCAGGAACAAGCATTGTTCCGGAAAACCTAGTGAATAGATTACTGAATTTTGAAAAAGATATAGATCTATACAACTAGGAACCACTGGACGAATCAATACCGAAGAAGCCCGTTCTCTAGCTCGACAGTTTTTTCAACCAGCCAACCACCCTTCGTATTATTAGAATCAATACGAGTACTTACAGATACAAGTAGTCTTTAGGTACTATATTTAATGACACCAAAAGATTATACAATGCTTTTTAAAGCACCTTTGAAATCGGTATTTTACCCTTTTAAAAAGTTTAAATGTTGCATGTCATAGTTCATTTGTTCTGACAAAAGTTGCGAATTTTGGAAAGAAAAATATTCAATAAATGTACTTACTCGTTTTGTGTGAACAGAAAAAAAAATCCTCCCAGTTAGTTTTTCTAAATCTCTTTGAATGTTTTCTCCAATAAATTTTGACTTCTTTACCTTAATCAAAATTGACATTAAGGTTCTTTATATAGGGTGGTTCGAAATTTGGGCGACTTTCAATGTAAAAAACACCTAATCGAAAGTAATCATTTGTTTTTAATGAATGTCCTCTCAAATTGTTGATACTATTTTGATATCAATGCGGGACTTAGGACTCGTATATCGGTTTTCGACTTTCATTGATAACCCATATATCTACAAGAGAATGAATGATCTATCAAAACAAATATTTGTTTTGAAAACTGTTTGATATATTCTTCTGATGATTAGTTCAGTAATGCAATGCATTGTTTATACGAGGTGACGTTGAGATATCGCTTTGGGGGCTAACATTTCCTTCCAAAACATCTCAAAATGTGTAGATTTCAAATGCCATTCTGAAAGAGGAGAGGAGATCAGCTGAGATATGAGAATGGAATTTGGAATCCATGAAAAGCGTAACAAACTAAATATTTATATATCGTATAGTAATTTTTTTTCAATTTTGTGATTGTTGGATTGAAGCAGTTCATTATATTAAAATCTCATTTATGTTTCAATCCTTCCAAATTTTGAAAAGTTATTCTACTTGAATGAAGATAAAAAATCTTATACTCGAAAGTTCACCTGAAAAATTCGACGATAATGATATTCAATTTTACAAGCTTTTATTTAGTTTCACCTGTCCCGATGTCTGTCTGTTGGTTTGTAATCAAATCTAACAAGTTAAATTTGACCCACTTCTAGTAGACTTTTAACGTGAAATTTGGCAGGTGTTCAAACAAAATGGCGGCTCCAATATGGCGGACGAGTTTTGTCATTATGGTTCGATTCTATTCAAAATTGGTATGTGGGAGTTTTAGGGGAAAGAGATCACGAATTTTTTTGCCAAAAATCATAAATTTAAGTTGGCGGCTCCAATATGGCGTCGAGTTTTGTGGTTGTAGCACGATTTCATTCAAAATTGGTATGTGGGTTTTTTTTTGGGATCGGAGATCATGATTTTTGGTCAAAATCCACGAATTCAATATGGCGACGAGTTATAACCCGAGTCCATTAAAACTTGGCGTGTGAGGGTTTTTCGGGGTCGCAAATCATGATGCTTATGTCAAAATTTATGAATTCAAGATGGCGGCTCCAAGATGGCGACGTGTTTTGTTATTATGACCCGATTCCATTCAAAATTGGTATATGGGTTTTTTTGGGGTCGGAGATAATCAATTTTTGTCAGAATTCAATAAGATGACGGATTTCATGAATGACTAGAATGAATTGAATAAAAATGATTAAAAAAATGACAAGTTTGCCGCGAATATAAAATAGGTATTCTTGCGTGGCAACATTTTAAATCTGCTACTCACAGAATAACCTAGGTCAAACAAATTATTTTTTCCTTTCTGGTGCATTTGTATAAAAGCTTGTCTTAATTATTTAAATCATTTTTATTCTTAACCATATAACCGTTGTTTCTTGAAACCTCGATGATTTTTTTCGAACTCCCTCTGTAGATGATAAGCCATATTATGATTTCATCAAGTGCTTTTCAAGATAAACTTTCCACAAACAATTTTATTTTAATTGAGTGATTCTGGGAATTATAATAAATAGCAACATAACGACATTCATGTGGATTTTTCATGATTGTTAGATTGTCACAATTCTAGTCTATAAAAATGATACACACTATGCATCGTTTCTATCTCCATAGAATTAGTAATATAATTTATTTGCTTCGCAACCATAAAAAAACTTTGTGTACTTAATATGAATCATTTATTTGAATATCAAAATGTTACTTTTAGAGAAAAGTGTGGAAACATCGAGTGAATAGAAATACCAAATAACTTTTTAACAAAAAATTAAACCAACGAAAAACGGAATTGAAAAGCAAAAAATAAAATAAACCCTCTTAGTCTTAATAACTAAGCTCCTAAACTAATGTAAGTAACTAATTTTCAGTTGGCGCCAAAAAAACAAGCGAATGAGTTAGGTAAAGCGTAAAATGATGGCATCGAATGCGCGGTGACATTTTGATAAGTTTTTTGAAGTAATTTGAGATCGTCTTTGATTGTTTGTTTGGCGCCGACTCAAAATTAGTTACTTACATTAGTTCAGGAGCTTAGTTATTAAGACTAGAAAGGTTTTTTTTATTTTTTGCTTTTCAATTCCGTTTTTCGTTGGTTTAATTTTTTGTTAAAAAGTTATTATTTTTCAATTTATGTGGCTGAAATTTACTAATTACTACCTATTTAATTTTTGATTACTTTCAAAATACTTACTACTTATTGTTATATAATATAAATAATTTTTAGTAGTTCTGGTTAGTTTATTTCATCACTTTGTATATAATTCCATCCTTTCATAGAATGTAATTATTGTGACGATGTAGGAGAACAAAAATAATGACAATAGCAATCTGTCAATGTCAACTACATATGTGTGCCAATGTTCACAAGTGAAAAATCAATCATCCCCTATTTTTCTATCCATAGGGGTGGATTATTCCATCAAACCCAAATTCCACAAGGTTCCAATAACGATCAATTATCAGGCATTAGCTGTGATTTCATTTTTAAATTCAAATGGGACCAATTTCGAAGTACACCCTATCCACTGAAAAAATAATTATCGGAATCGGCCGTCTCAGTAAAAAGTTTGCGTGGTCATACATAAAAAAAATAATAATATACGCGTCTGCTTTTTGGTTTGGTCGGTTAAAAAAGAGCGCGTGACAGATGTGATATTTGTTAGTATATATTACCAGTCACTTGTAAGAAACAAACAACACAAATTGTATTGAAAAGGGAAAATTATTTGCAATTGAATATTGTTTTAAAAATTATTTCGAGACCATTGTAGTGATTCAGAACTCGTCAACTGAACACTGTTGCCAAGCCAGATTCTCGCATGCACGGTTTACAAAGCTGTCTATGAACGAAAGTTTGTTAGATTGGCTGATTGGCTGATGAATGAAAGATCTTGAGATCTTAATTAACAACTAATCAGAAAACAGTACGCGATGTGCACGAGAATTAATTTGAACAGGTTTGAAAAAAAATTGTATTTCTTTCCAAATTAATTTTATTTTTAAAATCATAGCAGAGCGCCACTATATAATAGTCATCATAGTCGAAAGCATGATGACTATTATATAGTCGAAAGCGCTCTGCTACGATTTTATTTATTACGTGCACACAGCTCCAAAAAACTTCATAATTATCTTTGTCTTTTCAAACATTTGCCATTCTATCAAAAAAATCATTTATATTATATTAATATTTCTAGTACGAAAACGCCCGCACAGTGATTGGCGACCTCAGAATCCAACCAGAATTGAAATTTACTACTTCATTCATAAATGCGACGAATGATTTCTCTTGTCTTCCACTCTTCAAAATACGCACGGAACAGCTCGGTGTTTAGTTTTAAGAGCCAGCGAAGGACGAAGACAATAATGTTCTTATGCACATCGCGTACTGTTTTCTGATTGGTTGTTAATTAGGATCTTTTATTCACCAGCCAATCAGAAAACACTAGTAGAATCTAACAGGAGTGGCCCTAGAACTGACCCTTGAGGCACCCC
Source organism: Gonioctena quinquepunctata (assembly GCA_018342105.1). Taxonomy (NCBI): domain Eukaryota; kingdom Metazoa; phylum Arthropoda; class Insecta; order Coleoptera; family Chrysomelidae; genus Gonioctena; species Gonioctena quinquepunctata. Next base: position 1,176,465 of record JAFIRS010000004.1, on the reverse strand, counting down.
AGAAGATATCGATTTGCACATTGACGTATTGTTATTGTGGAATACGTATTGAGTTCTCCCACAAATATTTCTCTCGAAAAATGAACAAGCTGTGCCTCTCATGCCATAGAGTTCGAGCTTGTCTAGAAAGCCTCGTGTTCATTTGGTGAACTAGAAATTTGCTCCTCTATGTACCTCAAAACTAAAATGATGAATCTTTCCATAGACTGTTTGACGTATAACGTTGAAATTTTGCACGACAAAAATGCCTACCTATCCATATGTCATGGTAGTTGGAAACTCTGAATCTTTTTTATTTTGGATTAAATAATTCCATTGCTTGTTGCAAAATATCTGTATTTTGAGTACAATCACTATTAGAGTGCGTTTATTAACTGAAAGGTAACAGCGGCCATTGGTAGTTCTGTTCAAATCTTAGGATTTGGCCTGAAATTTCAGTATAGTTTAAACAAAACCTCCCTGAACCGACTCACATATTTTTAAATCGATCCATCGTTTTGTCAGAAATAAAAATGGGTCTTTTTGTACGCGATGCCTATACCTAACACATTCTTTATCATATACACTGAACGGATCCTAGGATTTTTTTTAACCACTCGTGTATGCAGTGCTATTTTGGGATTAATTTAAGACGTGGTAATGTTCTTGACGAAGAGCCGAGCAGCTGTGACGAAATGACAACAGTGTACGCTGCGGCGAACTGATGGGGGCGTGATTACGTTCGAGAATGTGAAATGGAAGCAACCAAATCGGCTTAAAGGTGGAGATACAGTGAAGTGCAGTTGCCACAGTTACAGCACAGCTCTCTATACGTGTAGCGCTCCTATCCATGCATGAGGTGTGATTCAGAACGTAAAAGCTCTATCAAAATTTCAAGACCGCAGCATCATATAAGCATAGTATTTTACTGTAGCAGCATATATATATATATATATATATATATATATATATATATTGAGGAACAGGTGAGGTTTCAGGTATGCGGTCTGTGACTAATAAAAACTCATTTGTTTTTCATAATTCTGAATATTTCATTAATTTTTATTAACTTTATCAGGAGAAATCTAAAAGAGCAAAAACGAAGGACATATTGACATAATGTGACGAACAATAATAAAGGTACTACTTACAAAACATATAAAATGAACACATGGATTGTTCAGCATCACGTTCAGACTAGGACTGTATGTATTCAAATATGCATCAAATGATAGAAAAATTCGAAAAGATTGAAAAAATTACAAAAACAATCTTTTTTAATAAAAAAACGAGAATACATTGCCGCAAACTGAGAAGTGTTTCTTTTTTTTTCCTTTTATCTGACGAATGCAGGTGAATTTTCTAAAAACTTAAATATATCGAGTACAGGGTGTTGCAACGAAAAACTCAACCAAATTAATTGTAAAATATTACAGTAAATATTGCTCAGTTGACTTGTATCTGATTTATATTTTTTTTTCTGTTTATATGGTACATTTCTAGGAACAAACTGCTTTTGTAATTATTTGCCTGTTCTAGTATTTTGACATTGAAAAAGTCCAGTTGGTGACCGGTTTCTTGGAAATGTTCTACTACCGCGCAAGAGTTTTTTTCTAGACGACAATCACTCTTGTGTTGGGTTAAACGTTGCTTCAACCACTGGGATGTCTGTCCCACATAACAATATTGACATTCCAGACAGGAAAGTTCAGAGATTATGTTGCTCTTGTATAGTGTGGATGTCTTGTCTTTAACTTTGAAAAATAAATTTGAATTTTTCAAAATGTTATATTTAGATATTTTTATGTGGGCAAATTTTTTTGAAAATCGTTATTTTATTTTGAGATAAATCGTCTGTGTATGGGATTTTTTTGTATTTGAAAATTATATTAGATTCTCCAGTTGGTCCATCGTAAAAATTGGACCTGTATATCAGTTTACTTAAAATATGTTTGGGATAACCGTTATTAGTGAAAATGTCGAATAGTTTCTTCAAATTTTGTTCTAGGAGCATTTCATGACATATGTATATGAGTAATTTTATTTTTACACGCTTTATATTAGCTTCACTTGTATGTTTGTTTGTAACCGACTCCTTTGGGCGCGATTTTGACCCACTTTAAACGGTCAGATTTCATTCAAATTTGTAGATTTATTTTGATTATTCCAATTTGATATACACTGAAGATTATTCCATTTTTTTATTTGCAAAAAAATAATAAAAATAATAGTTAAAAAACTAAAAAAACACGCTTTTATAAATAAACCAAACTAAAAAGTAGGAAATAAATGATAGTTTAAAAAACTAAAAAACACGCTTTTATAAAAAACCAAACTAAAAAAATAGAAAATAAAAAATAAAAGTATTTTATTTAAAAAAAAGCGGGGGGTGCATGGTATCGCTTCGGCCAACAATTCCCTGTGATATGAGACATTTCTTACTTTACTGCCCTAGGTGTGTAATGTACTATATAATTATTGATACCATGCATTATTTTAAAATAAAATAAATTTTTTTCTTATTTTCTATTTTTTTAGTTTGGTTTTCTATAAAAGCGTGTTTTTTTAGTTTTTTTTAACTATTATTTATTCATATTTATTACTGTGTTGCATTTTTGGTTCGTGGGATGATTTGAGAAATAATTGATGAATCTTCCAAATGAAGAATCTTTTTGATGCCAATCCAATATTAATATGTTGTCTTCAGTTCTTATAAGTTTGGTGTCTAAAGATGGAACACTACGATCTTTTCCACATTCGACTGTAAATCGCAAGTTGGTATCAAAAGAGTTCAAAATATCTAATGTTGTTTGAATGTTGTCCGCTGGCACAGCACAAATTATATCATCAACATACTTATATAATAAAAACTTTTTAACAAAAAATTGAACCGACGGAAAAATCTACTGAAAAGCAAAAAATAAAATAACCTTTTTAGTCTAAATGATAATTGAGCTCATAAACTAATGTAAGTAACTGATTTTGAGTCGGCGCCAAACAAACAATTATCGAAGATCATTATCGATGAAAGAAGTCATCAAAACGCAGCCGTGCATCTCGCTGCTATCATTTTACGCTTCACCTAATTCAATTGCTAGTTTGTTTGGCGCCGACTCAAAATCAGTTACTTACATTAGTTTAGGAGTTCAATTATCATTTAGACTAAGAAGGTTTATTTTATTTTTTGCTTTCAGTTGATTTTTTCGTCGGTTTAATTTTTTGTTAAAAAGTTTTTATTTTTTACTTTTCAGTTCCGTATTTCGTCGGTTTGATTTTTTGTTAAAAAGATTTTATTTTTAAATTTTTTGTGGCTAAAATCTACCAATTACTTGTTTTTCGATTACTTCCAAAATACTTACTTACCCACCTTACTTCAACTATTACCACTTAAATAATATGATTATCTACTTTTACTATTTGTTGTAATATAAATTATTTTCGTTGTTCTGGTTAGTTTATTTCATTACTTTGTATATCATTCCATCCTCTCATAAAATATACTGATTTTGACGGAACAAGAATAATGTCAGTAGCGATCTGTCATTGTCAACTACGTATGTGTATGCCAATGTTCACTAGTGAAAAATCAATTATCCCCTATTTTTCTACCCGTAAGGGTAGCTAATTCCTTTTGAAATCCAAATATAAGGTATACCCTATCTATTAAAAAAAGAATCATCCAAATTGAAGAACCCAGTACAAAGTTATGCCTGATGGAATCGGTTAACGGACCAGAATTCAGAGGGTGAGTGATTAATATCCTTCATTACGCTACCCTTAGGGGTGGATTTCATCTTCTAAATTCAAATGGGACCAAATCCGAAGTACACCCTATCCACTGAAAAAAGAATTATCGGAATCGGACGCCTCAGTAAAAAGTTATGCGTGATCATACATAAAAAAATATGATGGAAAAACATAAAATATACGGGTCGAATAGAGAACCTCCTTTTTTTTGGTTTCGTCGGTTAAAAACGGGCATCTGAAGGGTAGCGTCGGAATTATAGTATCCAACAGGTGATCTAACATTATCTGCGCTAGTATGGGACTGATATGGGAGAACCCATAGGTGTTCCAAATATCTGTTTGTAGAATTTGTTATCGAAACTAAAATATGTATGGTTGAATTGCTTTTCGATTAGGTGGCGAACTCTTGGATTTCATCCCACTTCGATTCTCAAATGCCAATTATAAGGTGCAATGGAATATGTGTAAACAAAGCAAAGTCAACTAGTTCTGACTTTATCACCAGTTTGGATATAACAAGGTTGATTGTTTTCTTCACTTTGAAATTTAATATCTATCTCAGGCAGCCTGCAATGTGTACATATACCACACAATCAGTTCAACATTCTACTTTATTCAAATGTCGAGTTGAATGTTTATTGCATTTGGTCATTGCCATGTTTTCTTCTGAGCAAGTCACCGGAAATTAGGCGGGTGGCGCTATCCAAAATTTTGTCGAATTTTAAAAAGAACAAAACATGTTTTCAATTTTTTTTCCAGATTTTTAACCACTGTAATTGGTTATAAAATGGCATCATACACTCGTCATTTACGGATGTGTAAGAGGTTAGATTACACCCTATATAATAGATGCCCTGAACCATAAAAAACTCCAGCCACTTTAAATTCAAAAGTTATTAAACAACTTCTATTGAAATACAGCCTTTACTCAATAATTTAACTGAATAAATTATTATGTAAACACCATGATATATGAAAATACTTATTTACACCCATTTCACTACTTTCATCAGAGTATACCAAATCATAACTAGTTATGTATGTATATATGTTTCTTTTATTTGTTACGTTCACATATTTTTGGCGATTAGATATTTTGACCCAACGACATGTTTCAAATTCCTTTACGTGTGTAATTAATGAAATATTCAAAATTAAATTATACGATATACGATATTCATACGATATACGTGAGGACAAACGATAAATAATTATGATAAAATAAATCACCATTACTTGGTTGGTCTTTCAGTATGGATATATTTCAGAAGAATTTATTAATATACAGTTCTCAAGAGGGAGCAGGATGGAAGTAGATTTGTAGGCAGAACTCTCGTCAGAATTGAAAATAATGCACCAAACCCAACGACACAACCAACACAAATACAACAACCACCCACATGTCACGCCTAACGTGACACCCTATGTTCCTGGATTATTGAAAAAATCAAACGAGTTGACAATAGGTATGATGTCACAACATTCAGAATAACAAATTCATCGAAACAAATAAACCGAAATAAAAAGGCATGTATAATATTCAATATACAAAAGTAACATAGGCGAAACTTCCAAATTCTCAATAGGGTGCCAAAATGAACATCGGCAGACAAAGAAACTAAAAATAATCTGTTCTCATCTGCTGCCAGACAAGAACTGCATATCAAAAAATTATCCCCAAACGATTCGTATCTGGATACCCATAGCGGTATTGATGGAAGAACAGAGTAATGGCAAATTGGTAATAGGAGAATGTCATTCTAATCAAGATAACACCTTACACATCAATTTATTGGTTGTCATCTCGATTGTCTTTGTTTGTATTGACGTTAGTCAAAAGGGAAAGACACGATGAAGGCTGGCAAATAAATCTAAAAAATTAGTGTCAATGATTTTTATTTGTTCCCTAGGTTTGAAACTTTCACAGAGAAGTATCCCTTTTTGTTAGTTTCGTTCGTTAGTTCGTTCGTTAGTTCGTTCGTTAGTTCGTTCGTTAGTTCGTTCGTTAGTTCGTTCGTTAGTTCGTTCGTTAGTTCGTTCGTTAGTTCGTTCGTTAGTTCGTTCGTTAGTTCGTTCGTTAGTTCGTTCGTTAGTTCGTTCGTTAGTTCGTTCGTTAGTTCGTTCGTTAGTTCGTTCGTTAGTTCGTTCGTTAGTTCGTTCGTTAGTTCGTTCGTTAGTTCGTTCGTTAGTTCGTTCGTTAGTTCGTTCGTTAGTTCGTTCGTTAGTTCGTTCGTTAGTTCGTTCGTTAGTTCGTTCGTTAGTTCGTTCGTTAGTTCGTTCGTTAGTTCGTTCGTTAGTTCGTTCGTTAGTTCGTTCGTTAGTTCGTTCGTTAGTTCGTTCGTTAGTTCGTTCGTTAGTTCGTTCGTAGTTCGTTCGTTAGTTCGTTCGTTAGTTCGTTCGTTAGTTCGTTCGTTAGTTCGTTCGTTAGTTCGTTCGTTAGTTCGTTCGTTAGTTCGTTCGTTAGTTCGTTCGTTAGTTCGTTCGTTAGTTCGTTCGTTAGTTCGTTCGTTAGTTCGTTCGTTAGTTCGTTCGTTAGTTCGTTCGTTAGTTCGTTCGTTAGTTCGTTCGTTAGTTCGTTCGTTAGTTCGTTCGTTAGTTCGTTCGTTAGTTCGTTCTTTAGTTCGTTCGTTAGTTCGTTCGTTAGTTCGTTCGTTAGAGTCTTGGAAGTGAATATAGACTGACTTCTAGTCATCCGATTGATTTGAAATTTGGCAGGTGTTCATAATTCCGGTGACAATGCATTATGGAATTGTTGTTAGAGAAAAAAAACAAAATTTGATTTGATTCCAAATTGGCATGTTGGGGTTTTCGGGGTAGGAAGTTATGAATATTCTCTCAAAATTCATAAATTCAAGATGGCGGCTCTAAGATGGAGGACGAGTTTTGTGATTATAATCCAATTCGATTCAAAATGGGTATGCGGGGTTTTCGGGGTCGGAGATTATGAATTTTTGGTCAAAATTTATAAATTCAAGATGGCGGCTCCAAGATGGAGGACGAGTTTTCTGATTATAACAATTTTATTCAAAATTGGTATGTGGGGTTTTCGGGTTCGGAGGATCATGAATTTCTTGTCAAAATCTATAAATTCAAGATGGCGACTTCAGGATGGCGGACGAGTTTTGTGATTATGGCCAGATTCTATTCAAAATTGGTGTGTGGGAGTTTTTGGGGTTGGAGATCATGATTCCTTTCAGCTCAAAACGAGGAAAAATACCTTTTGATGAAGATGCTCTATTAGCTCTATTAGTTTACTAAAACGTATAGAATAAGTTTAAATCATCGCTTACAATTATTTAGTTATTTTTTTTTAATCATTTGGTTTCAAAAAGCTTGTCGCGCGAAGTGTTCATAAAAGTAGGTACCAATTAATTTGATTGGGCAGTGACTGGTTATTAAGTAAGAACTTGTCGAATTATTAATTTCATTACAATTCTCGCGACAAGCTTTTTGAAACCAAATAATTCAACAAAAAATAACTAAATAATTGTCAGCGATGACTTGAGCTCATTTTATACGTTTTAGTACATGGCTTCAATAAAAGCGTGTCTTTAAAAAGGTTTTTATTATTTATTTTATTCCATATTTTTTCTTGGGCAAATAGAAAGTTACTGACTAACAGAATATAATTTCTATTGAGAAAAAATAATGTTGAGGAAAGTAGTAAGGACAGAAATTGGATATATTGTTTTCAATAAAAAATTTAGTTGAAGATTACATACCCAAAAAGATGGGCAAAGGTTTATCTCTTAAACAAATTACTTGAACATTCAAGAATTCTGCCCTGTAATCACCATTAGCTATAACTAGCTGGTACTCACGACTTTGTCCGCGTGAAATTTGTATTTTTTATGTTTTCTATGTGTTGTTCCATAACTTATCCTGTTATCCCGTTATCCCCTTATCTCGTTTGGGTTACATAATTCATTTGACACAGAAAGTAATGCTTTGTGACGACCCCTATGGCGACAGAATTTTAAAAATTTTTTTTAAAAAAACCCTTAAAACGAATCCCCTAAACTTCCCCCCCCCCCAACAAATATATAATTTACATTAAAAAAAAAACTTATAAACGTCCCCAATTTTACCCCTGTAGAGGTTGAATTTCAAAAAAATGTTAATAGGTATTTATTTATTCTTAACAAAGACCTCAAATACCAATTTTTTTGACCCCACCTTGAAAACTAACGGTACTTTCACTTTCATCCTCTCCTCACCCCTCTTTTCTCCCCATTAGGGATGGAATATCAAAATCAAAATTTCTTAGTGGTTAACTATGTCAAAATTTCAGCTCTTTTGCTCCAGCAGTTTGGTCTGGGCGTTGATCATATGTCAGTCAGTCAGTCAGAACATGTAATTATGTATGTATAGAAGATAGCCAAATAGCAAATATTACTAGGAAAAAATTATTGAACAGGGAAATAAAATGCATGTCTTGAAAACTCGGAGAATAGCATTTGCAGCTCCAAGCATATGGTAGTTGAATGAAAACGAAAGTATTATTTTTACCTGTTCATAAATCCATTTTGAGCACTTCCTGATTAAGGTTGGTAATATTTATTTTTTTTGTATTTTTTTGGGCAATTTTCACCAAGCGCAACTATCGAATCACCTTGCGACTGGATCTATTGTCTTGATATCTACGCTTAAATGAACTGAGAATGATTGGAGAAGGGTTATCTCAATTGATTAACAAATAGAAATATTTCCAGTCCTAAAAAATGTTCATTGTAGATTTAGTATCGAGGTTGGCTCATATGCTATTTCAGTTCCCCCGACCATGCCTAGAAACAGATTTGGACACTTCTTGATCTTTTTTTCTTTTAAATTTGACACAATGTATGACAGCTGTTATGTATAAATGTTGGGAGTGAACCCACAGAACAAACCTTGTGCATGGGAAAACAGTTCCGTAGAGTAGTTGTTTTTGTGGCTGAATAAACAAATATTAGCTAATATGAAACGTATCCATTTATTGAGGTCACAGTTACAATTTGTTGTAGTATTGAGCGAAGTGCTTGGTGGGGACAGTCAAATTGATCGCAGCGCACGCTTGGGCAGAAATGTGAAACATTATCGGGACTGTCAAATTTGTTTTGATAATTCCACGTTAAATTCGTTGTGTTGCGAACTGTACAAATAATGGAAAAATAGTTGGTGCAAAGAAAGAAATCATTCAATAACTGGAAAAGTAACTGAAATTAATCCAGCTCAACTCAACAACAACGCAGGGTACTTACATACAAATATGTTTTGTAGGATGTTAATTTCACTGGGGTTTGCCTAATATTATGGGCTTGATGTATTAAATAACTTTGGCCGTTAATTCTTCAACATTTCTCAAATGTGCTGAAGCTAATTCACTACCTTTCATCACAGTTTGAGGTTGGAAAGATATGTTTTATGCTTTCAAATCCTGTTCTCATTATGAAATCCATTTGTTTAACTTACAAATATTATAAATTGCTCTCAGATATCGACAATGTTTCAAGTTTTTCACTTGATTTTGATAGGAATGATCAAAACATGGCTTGTCATCTAACTGTCAAATAATTCCCATAACCAATAATGCACGCTTTCAGCTAATGATGAGTTTTTGAAACAAAAGTACTATTTAAGCTACTGATACACTCATGGATTCTTGTCGGGGTACGGACTATATCCACTTTACAAGCTTTTAATTAGTTTCACTTGTTAGTTCGTTAATTTGAAATTTGGCAGGTGTTCATAATTCCGGTGACAATGCCTAATGGAATTTTTGTTAGAGAAAAAACAAAATGGCGGCTCCAAGATGGCGAACGAGATTTGTAATTATGGCCCGATTTAACTCAAAATTGGTATGTTCATAAATTCAAGATGGCGGATGAGTTTTGGATTATGGTCCGATTCGATTCAAAATTGGTATATGGGGGTTTTCAGGATCGGAGATTATGAAATTTTTGTCAAAATTCATAAATTCAAGATAGCGGCCCCAAGATGGAGGACGAGTTTTGTGATTATGGTCCAATTCGATTCAAAATTGGTATGCGGGGGTTTTCGGGGTCGGTGATAATGAATTTTTTGTCGAAATACATAAATTCAAGATGGCGGCCCCAAGATGGAGAAAGAGTTTTGTGATTATGGTCCGATTCGATGTGTTAATAATTTTATTTGTATGTATTGGTGATACTAAATGTCGAGGGGAGTGCTATTTATTTGACATCTGCCAACTTCAAATCCATTATTTTGAAGTTCTATAACTGCAATAGAGCACTGTCAACTGACGTCACAACATGGCGGTCATCAGCTAATCGGGGGGCAACAAAGCATTTGAGTGGGTGTGGAGATCATTGTTTTTTGTGTTTGTTAGTGATTTGTTGTGATTTTCATAAACTTTGTATACATTTAGGAAACATATTATCTGTTAGTATATTGTAAGATTTCTTTTCCCATTGGAAAATCTAATAATTTTCCTAACTATTTCCTAATTATACCTCTGGAAAGAAACTGGAAAAATCTCACGTTCGCGTCCTGATTGGATCGGTTACTACAACCCATAACATCACAGAATTGCATGATGAAACTCATGAAATCTAAAAAAACAAACTATTTAGGTGTGTTGTTATGATAATAACGTATTTTTTAAGCTTTTATTCAACTTGCATCGTTCGTATGATATTCTTTCCGGTTCAAAATTTGTAATCAATTTTTGGAGCACTTGCCGACATCAGATTGAGCTGGAATTTGGCAGGTGTTCATAATTCCGGTGAAAATGCATTATTAAATTTTTGTTAGAGAAAAAACCAAATGGCGGCTTCAATATTGCGAACGAGTTTTGTGATTATGGTACGATTCAATTCAAAATTGGTATGTGGGGGTTTTAGGGGACGGAGATGGTGACTTTTTTGTTAAAAATGGCGGCTTCAATATGGCGGACAAGTTTTGTGATTATGGTCCGATTCGATTCAAAATTGGTATGTGGGGGTTTGGGGGAGTTAGAATTTTTTTTCGAAATTTATGAAATTGAAATGGCGACTCATGGAAAAATGGCGCTACAAGATGGCGGACGAGATTTAAGTTTATGGTCCGATTCGATTCTAAATTGGTATGTGGGGGCTTTTAGGGTCGAAGATAATGTTTTTTTTCAACATTCATAAAATTAAAATGGCGGCTCCAAGATGGCCGAATCTCTGTGTTTATGATCCGATTCTATTCAAAATTGGTATGTGGGGGTTTTTGGGGTCGGAGATTATGAATTATTGATTTTTATTTAAAATTCATAAATTAAAGATGGCAACTCCAAGATGGCAGATGAGTTAATCTTTAGATGGTCACCTCATTGTAGGACTAGATAGCTCAGAACTTACAGGAAAAAGGCCTGACAATAACGTTGCTTTAACAAAAATGCATAGATTGAGGCGTACTCAAGTACTAAAAAGCACAAAATAAAATAATTAATAAAAAATCTTTTTAAAGACAAGCTTTCATTCAAAAAATGTTTTTAATTATTTTTTAAATTAAACTAGCAAATTCATGTTTATAACACCTCTATAGTCTTTTGCACTTACTTCACAATATTCACTAGGAACTAAGGATCTTAACAGTATGAATATTTTTTTAGGATATCGTTTTTCGGAGAAAATTCACAAATAAGACACAGGTGCTCTAATGGAAAAAAAATTGCTTGCCTCCTCATCAGCTGTTTGAAAACTGTCAAACAACTGTCAGATTCCGTCACTAACAGTACTCTATTAAAAATATAGGAAAATAAATTATTTGGGTTGGAATCAAAGGTGCTAGTCCATCCTTCCATCCAATAAACGGTTTAATAATCCCCCAAAGACATCAACATTTCACAGATCTCCAAAAATAAGGAACTATATACTTACTTATAAATGGCCTAATAATATGTCCCTTCTCACAGTCGACTTGGAAGTATTTTATCGAAAAATAATTTGTAAATCGTTCCGAAAAAGAAAGCGAACGATCGAAGTAGACAAGTTATCATTTCTGTAGAAACAGCTCAAGTCAAAATCCATTCATTCACTGTAATAACTCCAAAGTTGAGTTCTTAAGGATTGCTGCAGTAATATGAAATATTCTTCCCTTTCAGTCCATTGTTTTGACCGTTCCTTCGCTCAGATGTAAAGTGATGGACCCATGTTTCATCCTTGGTTATGAATCGACACAAAAACTTGGCTTTATATCTGTGAAAATTTTTTGACAGTTCTAACAACCATTCAAATTTTGTCATTTTGTGTCATATGAAACAATTTCACCCAATCATGTCAACATTACACTGTTAATTGCATTCAGTGCAATTATCAATCACTATGACAACACGATTGAGTTTGACAACTTCATTCCAAATAAATTTCAAAATGTCACGTATTGGCAATGCGAATGTTCAAAGTATAAATGCGCTAATCAAAGAAAAAACTCCCAGAAATACAACCTACAGTCATAAATATATTTGAGGAATATTTATGGAATTCTGCTGCGAACGAGAATATGAATTAAATGAACATAGAAGCTTAGAAGAACTGGCGTTGATACTAAAAGATTGGGCGGTCAATATGAGAAAGAAAGACGGGACCGAATTTAAAGAAGCAACGGTGAAGACAATGTGGAACGTGCAAACTTTTGCAAGAAAAGTACTATAATGACTATATTATGATTGACCCGTTTAACAATATAGGGAAAAGGTAAATAATATGAGATCACTCAGTATCTTCACGAAATTTTTACAGGTGCTTCAAAACATGGTCAAAACAGTATAGCAATCGAAAATTTTGCGCGGAAAAGATAATATTAGGAGATATGGGCCCCCGAAGGTCCATAAAGAGAGGTTATAGGATATCACTTTTGGAAATTATAAACTAAAACACTAAAATAGTAACTGCACACACGTTTTACCTTTCAGTAATATTAAAATCACATAATTTTCGATAAAGACATGAAAAAACTCCGATTACTTTTCATATAATCATACAGAAGAAATGTCAAAAATCAAATGTTATGATTATTCGAATCTTGAAGTTCATTGATATGCGACGTTGCCTATGTCTCCAAAAGGGGAAAAGAAAATACTGAAATTCCTACATACATACAGCATGAAATAACGATCTGATATCTGTGTTTAAAATGCAAAGTATATTTCATCACGCTTCTTGATAGTGATTATAATTTTGAAAATTAAGGATGAAGTTGATGTGCCGCATTTAGAAAATTACCAAACATATGAAATAATGTGACTTCAGAATATTTTGTTTTAAGTAATTTTAAACTGGACCAAGAAACGCATTTGGATTGAAAGTATCCAATTAATTTCTTACGTAAAAAGAAGGAACATAACCTAACCTAACTTGGCTAACCTTGTTACCCAACTTGAATGCAATCTAATCAACCTTACAAAGCGACGCTTCGCTCCGCTCGCGAACATTTCGATCAAATCAATTCCTAACGCGTAAAAAGAAGGAACACAACCTAACTTGGCTAACCTTGCTATCCTAGTTAAATGCAAGCTAATCAACCTTATAAAGCGCCGTTTGCACCAGCCCACCTCAAATGTTCATCTTTACTAAGGTGTAATTAAAGTTAAGGTGAACCTTAAGCTTTGGATGGTTTGCTAATTTACTAGTTAACGAAAACTTAGCTAAGCGGCGAGAAGACGTGGCAACACCGAGGAATCTAGTTACTTTTTAATTTGTAACTAGAAAAAAATGAGTGACAATCATGACAATTGACAGTTGACATACACTTTTCATTCATTCACATTCATTCTTGGAGAATATTTTGTTTGTGTTGTGTTCGATTCTGTTGTTTAATTGTTATTTAAAGGAGAATATTTTTTTCAAATTAGTAAGAATGCTGATGAGGAATCTAAAAAGAAGAGGAGTCCAAATTTTACCGGACGAGAGAAGTCAACACTTCTCAATTTAATTTATACTTATAAAAGTATCATTGAAAATAAGAGAACTGATGCTGTTACCTGGCGAGAAAAAGAAGATGCATGGGTGAAAATAACTTCCCTTCAATGCCTCATCACCGGAAGGCATACCTAGGGCAAAGGATTCATTGAAAAATTTTTATGATAATATAAAGAAAATTTCGATCCAATTAATTGCGAAAATCTTGATTGGCCAAATTCACTTGAATAGTTGGCAACGTGGCATGTCCATAAAACGCCAAGATCAATGCACAATGCAACCAATATTTGATTTTTGACAGTTCATGTGAAAAAATTAATTAAACATAATCGGAGTTTTTTCATGTCTTTATTGATCATTAAGTGATTTTAATATTACTATAACGTTAAATGAGTGTACAGTTAATAGTTTAGTGCAAAAAGCCATTCTTTATATCAGTTTGCAGTTTCCAAAGTGATATTCCATAACCTCTATTTATGGACCTTCTGGGGCCCATATATCCTAAAATTATCTTTTCCGCGCTAAATTTTCGGTTGCTATACTGTTTTTATCGTCTTCTTAAGCTCCTGTGAAAATTTCGTGAAAATACTGGGTGATCTCATATTCTTAACCTTTACCCAACATAGTATTCAAACCAGCCCGAGATGCCCGCGATGCAATCAGGAAGAAACTACAAGCATATCCATGTAAACGTAAGTCCAGTTCAGTTTCGTTAAATTTGTCTGAAGTTAACAAAATAATATTGCTATGGGATGAAAATACTCCTGAAGGTCTTATGAGTAAATTTCACCATATTGCTGCTGTAGAATTAACGTGGCGAGGAGCAGAGGCAGATGCTTGTCTGGTGGATTTTTTTCAAATCGAGAAAAATAACGATGACTCTTTAACAAATCGCATTGAATACAATCCGGTGTTCAGTAAAACGTGCCAAGGTGGTTCTGAAAGCTGTACAAGTAGTAAATTGTTGGTTTCCAATAGTGAAAGACACAGCTGCCCTGTACGTCTTTTTCATAAACCGATATAAAAACGAGGCGACAATATTACCTCACCACAACTGTTCTTAAAACCAAATCGACACTGGAAAAATGAAACTGATAAATGGTACGATAATGTACCTGTTGGAATAAATACAATAAATGGATGGACTAAATCTGCTGCTGAGGCAATTGGCTTGAATGTAAAAGATAACAAATCACTCGAATAGATCAACTGCTGTTAGCGAATTGGCAAAAAGTGGTGTAGAAGAACAACAATTGCTGAAAATTACTGGTCATAGCAATCAAAATTCTATAAAACCATACTGAAATCTCGATCAAGAACACCACAACAAGATCATAAATATTATGCGTGGTGATAGATCTTCTATAGTAGAGAACAGCAACGAATCAAATGTTAAGTTAAATTTTAATAATTGTACTTTCACTAACTGTACTTTTAATAAATAAATAAATGTTTCATTGTGTTGAGTTATAAATTTTTTTGTAAAAAAATGTTCCGCCGAATATCCCTCGGACATTGACAAATGCCTCATAATTTTATGACAAATTTCTCAAGCTCGTTGCTTGGTAACAGCCCGAAGCCGAAGGCTGAGGGCTGTTACCAAGGAAGGAACGAGCTTTCGATTGTCATAAAAGTATCTCATCTATTATCGATGTCCTAGGGATATTACTGTTGAAATTATTATTTCACGAAGAAAAATATACTTGTCTGAATAATTTTTATTTTTAATCAACAACTCAAATATGACATACAACAACTATGATATATAAACACAAATATACGAAGTGATTTCTTCATATTGTTTCCAACACCCCTTCTCAATCTGAAGAAATCAAACCCATCATTTCTCTGAATTTTCTTATCTTGTTAACTTCCAATGGTTTCGTCAGTATATCAGCAACCATTTCATTAGTGGGGCAATATTCAAAAAATATTTCATTCTTTTTCTTCATTTCTTTGGCATAGTTGTATTTTGTATCTATGTGCTTGGTTCTGTCATTTATTCTTTCTGAATCTAACATCTTTATACAACTTTGATTGTCTTCAAACATTTTTATTTCTATCACTTCTTCTCCAAAATCTTTCAACAATTGCTTCAGCCACATTGCTTCTTGACATGCTTCTGAAAAAAACATTTTTTGCTTCTCCAGCTCACCAATCCACCGCTATACTTGAATAAATATCCAGTATTTGATTTTCTATCTCGTGTGTCTCCACCCCAATCTGCATCAGCTTAACCATGGAGAATATTTTCAAAAATACCACGTTTTCCCAATTGCATTATCATATCTCGTGTACCTTTGAGGTATCTCAAAATGCGTTTCATTTCTGTCCAATCTCTTTCTGTTGGCTGACTCACTTTTCTACTCAAGATTGAAGTACTCACTGATATGTCTGGTCTTGTGTTTACAGCTATATACAACAGTGCTCGATGGCTTTTCTATATTTTTCAGAAATTTCCAATGAAATTTCATCTTTAATTTTGAAGTATCCTGTATCCAAAGGAATATTTGACACTTTGGCATCTGTCATATCAAAAGTTTTCAAAATTTTATTTATGTAAGTCAATTGGCAAATATTGAAAATCCCATTTTCTTGTCGCCTTACTTGTATTCCGAGGAAATATTTTATGTTTCCTAAGCAATGTATTTGAAACACATTTTTTAACTGTTCGTAGATTTCTTCTATGTATTTTTCTTCTTTGCATGCAATCAGTACATCATCCACGTACGTTAGAATGTATATTTTGTTACCTTCTTTTTCTTTCATATATAAACATGGTTCAGCGCTTCCCCTTCTAAAACCATACTTTTGGAGTATTTCATCTAACAGCATATTCCAAACACGGGCCGCTTGCTTCAGACCATAAATGCTCTTGTGAAGTTTGCATACCAAATTCTCTTGACCTTCCTTTATGAATCCTTCTGGTTGTTCCATATAAATAGTTTCAGATAATGTGCCGTTTAGAAATGCTGTTTTGACATCGTAATGACGAACAATTAGATTATTTTGGCCAGCGATCACCATCAAAATACGAAATGTCACTTGTTTGACAACTGGTGCAAACACTTCATCATAGTCATCTCCATATTTTTGTGAATAACCTTTTGCGACTATCCTAGCTTTGTATCTCACAATGGCTCCGTTTTCATCCGTTTTCAATTTGTATATCCATTTGCAGCCTACAATATTTTTATTCACAGGGGGAATGCACAGTGACCACGTATCATGTTCTTCCATTGAATGGATTTCATCGAGCATGGCATTTTTCCAGTGACTTTTGTCACTTCTAGAAATTGCTTCATTGTAATTTTTCGGTTCTTCCGTCATCTTTTCATGCATTTTTACTGTTTTCAAACAGAAATCTTCGAATTTCTCTGGTAATTTCCCTTTAGTTTTCCTTTTTGATCTTCTCAATTCTTCTGATGTGTTTTCTGGATATGTCAAGTCATTTTCGACTTCAAAGTTATTACTTTCTTCAGCTTTTTCATTTTTATTGTTGTCGTCTTCCAAGTAAAATTCTACTTCATTCCCCTTTTTATTTTTCTGCACGTTTACTTCCTCCTTTTCGTTTTCCTTCTCATTGATATATATGCTATTATTGTGGCAATTTTCAATGAAGTGAACATCTCTGCTGATTATTATATTATTTGTTTTCTTTTCTAGTAATCTGTAAGCCTTTGAACCTTCTTCGTACCCCACAAAGACATATTGATTTGATTTTTCATCAAGTTTCCGTCTCTTTTGGTTCGGTACCAATGCATATACTAAGCTTCCAAAGATTTTAATATGGTTCAATGAAGGATTCTTTCCCATCCATAATGTATAAGGTGAATTTTCATTATTTCCTTTTGTTGGCAAACGATTCTGTAAATAATTTGCTGTTGACACTGCTTCGCCCCAATATTCATTTCCCAAATTTGCATCGAACAACATGCAACGAGCCATTTCTGTTAATGAGCGATTTTTCCTTTCAGCAACGCTGTTCTGCTGTGGTGAATATGGTGCAGAGAGTTGTAATTCAATTCCTTCATTTTTGAAAAATTCTTTCAGATCTTTATTTACGAATTCTCCTCCTCGATCTGAACGGAATTTCTTTGGTTTCATATTGAATTGATTCTCCACTTGTCTCACATATTCTTTGATTTTTTTATAGACATCATTTTTCTTCTCCAGTAGATATATCTGGGTATAACGGCTGAAATCATCGATCAAAGTAAGAATGTACTTTTTATTTCCTGGGGTGACTGTTTGCATAGGTCCACAAACATCTGCATGAATAAGATCTAATATCTTTGTCGTTTTGGTATGAGAATTCTTAGAAAAAGGTAATTTTTGCCATTTTTCCTCTAAAGCAACAATCGGAGGTCAATTTTTCGTTGCATTCTTTCAATTTTATACCTTCTATTTCAAAGTTCTGTAACAACTTTCTCACTGCTACTGGATCCCGATGTCCAAATCTTCGATGCCAACTATGAATACATGCACAAGTGTCCTTATCCCACACTGAATAAGCTTTTTCGGGTGATTGAAGTTTGTATAGGTTTTTCTCAAGTTTTGCAACAGCATATAATTTATTGTTCTTCCTGACCTTACAGGTTCCATCAGCAAAGGTTATTTCAAATTTCTGTTTTTCCAATTTGCTTAAAGATATTAGACCATTTTCGAGTTGTGGAACATACAACACATCTTTGATTGGTATTTCTAATATTCCATCCCCTACGAGACATTCTAAAATTCCTTCACCAACACCTTCCGCCTTCAACTTCTTTCCGTCAGCTAACTGAATTTCTTTTGTAGTGTCATATATTTTTGTGAAGAATTCTCTATTGTTCGTCATATGGCAAGTACATCCTGAATCCATGAACCATGCATTTTTATGAGTAAATATTCCATCAGAGGTATTGAAACATACGTGGGATTCGTAATGTTCATTCTTCGTCTTTTCTTCGGTTTCTTGAACATTGTTTGCTTTGAAGCTTCAGCTTCATTGCTGATTTCTTATGAAAATAACAATGAAAACATTTAACGTTTGCCTTGTAGATGCTTTTAGTTTTCATAACTTTCTCTTCGCCATTTACTTCTTGATGACACTCTTTTTTCCTTCTATACTCCTGTAGGAGTTTTTCTTTTACTACTTCTAACGTCAAGTCTTCTTCCTTTCGACTTTCTAGTGCGGTCACTAAAGAACTGTAGCTATCTGGTACACTACTGAGCAGAAAGGCTACAATTAAATATTCTCCCAATTTTTCTCCTATAGTGGTTAATTGATGAACATAATCCACCATCATTGTTAAATGTTCTTCCTTATTTCCACCTTCGAGTAAACTCTGCTTGCATAATTTCTTTAGGAGAGATACTTTGCTTGTCAGGGTAGATTTTTCATAGTAATTCTTTAGTGAATTCCAGGCTTCTCTTGCTGAGGTTGCATTTCTTACGTGAGCCACCTGGTTATCTTCTATCAGTAGTCCTATGGTAGCTTTGGCTTTACTGTCCCTCTTTTTCCATTCTGCTGTAACTAGATTAGGTCGTTCTTCAGATATCACGTTCCATAATTCTTCTTTGGTTAGAAGCAGCTCCATTTTATATTTCCATACTTGGAAGTTGGATCCATTCAGTTTTACTAAACTAAACTTCGTGAAATCAGACATTTCTGTCTTCGGCAGGATATATCACTTATATACCTTGATACAAGTATATTTTCACTGGGCTGGGCCCATAACCTGTTGAAATTATTATTTCACGAAGAAAAATATACTTGTCTGAATAATTTTTATTTTTAATCAACAACTCAAATATGACATACAACAACTATGATATATAAACACAAATATACGAAGTGATTTCTTCATATTGCTTCCAACAATTACTACTGAAACTTATCCAAACACTAGATTGCGCACAGATTTCTCAGCACTTTTTGAAATGCCCACCATGTGTCCTAGCTCGCGCACTTTCAGTCGACGGTCATCCAATACATACTATCTTGTGGATTTTTTTCGCTATTTCTGGTGTAGCCACCTCATTTGTTCAACCATTGCGATGTTCGTCTTGGCAGCTCCTACGATCTCGTTTCAACTCTGCTAACCAAATATTTTACTCTTGTAAACGAGGGAGCAGACTCTCCCAGAGTAGAATCTAGCTCCGCTTTGATATTGGTTGGACTAAGGCCTTTCAAATGAAAGTATTGTATCACATAACAATAACCAATTTTTTCCATATTTACAAATTTACTGGGAGCGTTCATATACCAGGGTCGATAATTTTTGAAATCAAAAAAATTTATATTAGGATGAAACCCATATGAGAAGGAAGAGAATATGACAAATATGAAAGGAAAAATAATTTACGGGCGATCTGAGGTCGGGAAGTGGAAGGGGGAAGGAGTTTTTAAGGGTAAAAAACGGTTTATCTCGATTTCCGGCAAAACTACAAGTCCTATGGAAAAAAATTAGATAGCAAAGTTGTAGATAATAATAAGATCTAAAACTTTGGTTTCCACACCTTTTTCACATAATCTCAAAATTTGTGTAAAAAATTCAAATAACCAAGTTTTTGGTTTTTTATTTTTATCTTTTACAACAAAAAAATTTTTTCCACGAAATCTGGTGGAAACTTACCCTTTTATGTCCCAAACACACTGCAATTTTTTTGATTTAAATTTTTCATTTTGTTACCTTATTTTGACTTAATATCGAAAAAGCACCCTAATTTTTAATCGAAAATTCTCCCGTCAAAATATCAGCTTTTTAAAAAAAGTCGGTGGGCTTTTTGTTCGTTGAAATCTCTACTTGCTGATGGTGTGAAGAAAAAATACATTACTATGGTAAATGTTCTCAGAAAATGCAAAGAAATAACAGGTAGTAAGGCCCAGACCCTCCTAGCCCCTTTCCCACTTCTCTATGAAATGCCTTTTGATGGGCTAAAATTTTCCGTAGGTCACTCAGGTATATAAGTCATTTTAAAATAGCAATAAATAGGCATCTACGCATATAATTTAAAGAAGATTCTACAACTTTCTCAAAATATTGTAGATGTCTTATTAAATTCGGATTCGAGTTTTTTTCGTTTCTTTTTTTTATACCATCAGAAACTATAGATTTCAACGAACAAAAAGCCCACCGACTTTTTTAAAAAACCTGATATTTTGACGGGAGAATTTCTGATTGAAAATTAGGGTGCTTTTTCGATATTAAGCCAAAATAAGGTGGAAAAATAAATATTTTAAATCAAAAAAATTACAGTGTGTTTGGGACATGAAAAGGTGAGTTTTCACCAAATTTCGTGAGAAAAAAAATAAATTTGTAGAAGATAAAAATAAAAAACCAAAAACTTGGTTATTTGAATTTTTCACATACATTTTGAGGTTATGTGGGAAAAGTGTGAAGACAAAAATTGTAGATCTTTTTATTACCTACAACTTTGCAATCTAACTTTTTTCTATAGGACTTGTAGTTTTGCCGGAAATCGAGATAAACCGTTTTTTACCCTTAAAAACTCACCCCCTTCCTCTTCCCGACCTCAGATCGCCCGTAAATTATTTTTCCTTTCATTTTTGTTATATTCTCTTCCTTTTCCAATGGGTTTCATCCTACTATTTTTTTTTCACTTTTTACCATTTTCAAAGGCTTCCATTTTCAAAGCTGCCAAAAATTGTCAACAAGGTAGCGTCGTCAAACTTCAAACTTAAGCTTTATAAGGTTGGTACTTTCTACCATACTCATTCGCTTCAACAACTTCTGGGACTACTCTCGTATAAAAAGGCTGAGATTAAAATGTTCAGGTATGGAATTTTAAAAGGTTTGTGAACTACAGCAGAATTATGGAATTTTTTTAAGAAATTTGAAGTCTTGTATTTGAATCTTCTCATTGAAATTTTATTATGATGTGTTTTTCTAACTAAATATATATACTCAACAATTTGAATGATAAAGGATTGAGACCCGTGATTCATTCCCGACTCCGAAGTAGTTTAAAGAATTGTTGATCATTCGTTAATCAGAAGGGTTAGTTGGTCTTATCATAATGACAATGACACATAAAATGCATCACGTCGAAGGCACTCCGCTTTTACGTAAATATTTACACATACGTGGCATTTCACATTTGATGAATGGAATGTATGAATGAAGAAAAATATAGTAGAATTGACAAATTCCTTATCTTGAAGTTCAATCATAATAAAGTTTGATGAATCTTGAAACCATTGAATGGCATCCGATTTCCTGTTGATTTTATCGAACTTATGCAAGAGTTTTTTCGGAAAATATAACAATGGCAAAATAAATCTAACTATGGAACAACGAGCATCATCGCTCTTTACGCATTAACTGTTTTCTACTGCGGCCAATGGCTTTTTATTAAATCCTTCTTGATTATCACAGAGAGTGCAGGTCTTTCCTTTGAAGCATAGCTTTTCCAAAATTATTTTCTTCGAGTCCTATTCATACTTTGTATTGGACCGAGAATTAGAGGCAATCTCTCTCCAAACCCTGAGCACGCTGCATTGTCCACATTTCTAATAAAATTAATTAGAAATACTTGCTAGCTGGCCATTTAGTCACTGGCTAGTTGCTGCCATGACTTTTTTCCTTCAAGAGCATCTGTACATTCCTGCAACTTCCTAGATCTGGTCTCTAAAGCAGTCTGAGTATAACTCTCTCTGACCTAGTCCTTTTTCAAATGGTACCATAATGGTACTCTGACGTCATTCGGAAGTACCATCGATGGGATATCCATCCATATTAACTCTTTTTGTGTATAACCAATACGTAGTTGAAAAAAGTTTAAGAATCCTCTCGGTTCAATAACAATAATTTGTCGAGGTGGCTATGGAACACAAATCACATTTTGAATAACAATTAGGTATTCTCTCACAATTTAATTAATAACGGAACAAAAGAAACGTTTTCGAGTTCGTTTCGCGGTATTTCGAATAGCATTGTTCAATTGTTGAGGCGTTATACTTTTAATGTCTTGTCTAACTAGGATTCTAGGTCATCGCGGGTCGTTGGGAATGTTTTGTAAACGATGTTTTTCAAATGACCCCAAATAAAAAAATCTAAAGGGGTTAAGTCAGGTGATCTTACAGGCCACCTAACAGGACCACGTGTTCCCAGACACCACTGGATATTCCATGAATATTCATAGAATATTATTTTTTGGAATATTGGAATATTCTTAAATGTGCCAGGGATATACATATCTTTTTTGGATTATTCCTAGAATGTGCTGGTGGAATTTTTTTTGATATTCCTTGAATATTCCATGAGGAATATTCCCGGAATATCCAGAATATTCCAGAAAGTATACTCCTGGAATTTCCTCTGGGAATATTCCTTGTATATCCAGAATATACCTACAATACTCCATGAATATTCCACAAAGGATAATCCTAGAATATTCCATGAATATATTCTATGAATATTCCGAGAATATTCAAAGTAAATTCAGAAATATGATAGTAATATTCCCTAAATATCCTGAAGGATTTTCAGAACAGAATAACCATTCCCTGAAATTTCAGAAATTAAGAAAATAAAGAAAAATACAACTGTTTCCCCACATGAGTATCCTCAAATATAAACTCCATTTCGAAAATTATGTAGTAGTGCAATACTTAATTGTTTTCCTCAGAGTATTTGTCAGTTGGAATTGCAGGTTCCACTCAGAAAAAAAACCATTTGATTTCTGCAGACTGCGCACCCCTTCCCTGCGATGAAATAAAACAACATGGATTTGAACAGGTCAATTTCTATATAGTTATAATAATAATAACACATATTTTATCAACCCGTTTCTTCTGTCACTACAGGGATATCTCTGAAAAAGAAGAACTGCAAGATCGAACTACTGCTATCTGAATCAGAAAAACTTGAATCCATTATATCACTAATAGTTTCAACTTGATCACTCAACTGTCCTTCTGCATGCTGTGAAGGAGTTTGTGTGAACATTGTATTAAGAATATTTTCAGTTTCCTGGTGTTCTTCCTTATATGAAGCACTGCTTCTTTTTCTTTCAGGCATTTTGTAGAAAACGCCTTGAAAATGAAATGCTCAGTGATATACAAATGAAATTTTTATGGAATGAAATGAATGGTAACATAAAAGTGTACTTACCACACTGTGGTGATTATTAAGAATATTTGTTGAACAATTCCAAAAACAGTAGTTTCACATACAAATATGCAAAAGTAACCCATATCAGTAAAATAAAAACAAATATGTCAAATGCCATTTTAAAATGCATTCAACTTTACAGCTCTGCCATCGGGTTGAGCTACGACTACCGACAGACGCTGACGCGCGCGGAATGGTTTTGATTGGTCAGGAATGTGCACCTCGATATTTTCCGACCAATAATAATTTGGTCAGTACAGATGTGTATTTTTGTCAGCTTGTCTGAAAAAAAACTCTGTGTGCAAATCGAATAAAAATTTGAACTCGAAAATGATTATTGGTGTTCATTCCATAGAAATAAGGGAGAATATTCCATGAATATATAAGATAGAATATTCAATTTTGATTATTCTATGAATATTCATACATAATCATTCCATGAATATTCACACAGGAATATTTTATGAATATTCATACAGGAATATTCTCACGAGAATATTCATGGTACATTCTCGCGAGAATATTCCAGGAATATGCATATTGGAATATGCTAGAGGCATGTGAATATTCTAGGAATATTCCATGTATATTCGGATTATACTCTTCTCTTTTCGGATATTTAGAGAATATTAGGAATATTCCGTGTTGTCTGGGTCCCGATCGATTTCCCCAAATCGGTCACTATCCTAATATTGTGCGGAGGTGCACCATCCTGCTGAAAAAACAGTCGATTTTCCAGATTCAGCGGTAAATCTTCTAAATAATCTTTAATTTCATTTCGGAGAAAACTTAGGTACCTACCACCATTCAAAGGTCCATAAAATATTATGGGACCAATTATTCAATCTCGAAATACTCCTAGCCATACATTAAATCCAAAACGTTCTTGGAAATATCCCTTCCTAAATAAATGCTGATTCTCTTGCGTCCAATATCGAGTATTCTGTTTGTTAAATGAATCAAGATTGGTGAATCCTGACTCATCGGAGAATACAATTGTTTCAGAAAGTCATTATTTGGCTGTATATTATTGCGTAGTACCCACCTGCAATATTCCATCATTCTTATAGTATCGTCTTCCTACAAATGTTGATGTATTGGTATTGGATATTTATAAGATCGATAGTTGAATATTATAGAATATAATTTATTTCTCGAATAGATACATGTTTAAATACAGTTATAATATATTTATATGGAATGATTTTCATGTATGCTAAAGCTCATCATTATTTGGATGGAAGGTTATACTTTGTGTTTTATCTGTATTAACACAACTTATTTGAGGAGAACCAGTGCATTATTTCTGTAAGTTGTTGGGATGACGACACCGACAAATCTTCAATGTTATCGCTTGAGTCTATTACAGTCGTGTCGTCAGAAATAAGTCATTGATGTATATCAAGAATAATATCGGACCCAGAATCGATCCCTGTGGAACACCATATTGAAGTTTTCCGTTATTAAAGTGATATTGTTTTATTTGTTAATTACAATTATGTATTATTCGGATAAGGATTTCGCGATCTGATAAATATGATTCGAACCAATCCCTCGTATGCCATATAATTCCAATTTCTGCAATAAAATAGTGTGATCAACACAATCAAACGCTTTAGATAGATCGCAAAACGTAACTAGTGAAATTTGTTTATTTTCAATTTTGATGTTAAGTTTGTTTATGAGATCGTATGTAGCATTCGAAGTGTTCATATTTTTTCTGGATCCATATTGAGAATTCGTGAGAATGTCGTGTTTATCTAGGAAGCTAATTGTTAGTTCTTTTACACTTTCAAGAATTTTAGAAGGAGATGGCAGCAGTGATATGGGACGGTAATTTGTTAATTGTTCTTTATCACCTTTTTTGAACAATGGCTTGATTACCGTTTTTTTTAATGATTTGGAACACACCAGACTTTATAGATAAGTTAACGAGGTATGTTAATGGTTTTTTGAGGACGTCAGCATTTTTTTTATAATTGTGATTGGTATGTTGTCAAGGCCGGTAGACTTTTTATTCTTTAGTTGTTTTCAGGTTATTTCTATATTGGATTCAGTTATTAGTTTAAAGAAGAGAAAATTTGGATGAAAAATTTTCACATTTTTTAGGTAATTGTCGTGGGATTTGGTGTTGTTTGATTTTATATCCAGTGAGTTATGTTTCTTCAAAATTCTTCTGACACTTTCACGACTGGTATCCTAGGAAGCGATATCCCTAAGAAATGATGTTTTATCTTCAATAATAATAATTATGTTTATTCCAGTTTTATAGAAAAAATATACAAATATAAAAATAATTTGAAATAGAATAAACAGTAATACCACAAAAGTAGAAGGTTCATTTCATAATGCTTCGATTACAGAAGTGTCTATTTATCTAAATCATATATTTATAAACATAACCGCAGTCCAATATAAACACAAAAACGAATTGATCACCTACAGTCATAACTATAGCACCCGCCACAAAAAAAGTATCGTAATACCAGTCATGCACAAGTCAGTCCGTCAAAGGAACTACTTGGGCCCTAAACTTTTCAGCTGTCTACCTGAAACACTAAAATGCTAGCCAAATCCTAGAAAATTTAAAAACAAACTTAAACTTTTCGTTCAGCATACTTCCCGTCCAGAAATACACGAGAAAATCGAAAACTAAAGACTTGACTCTTTCTCATATACTATTGTCAAATACTTATTTATATCATTTCATAGATTTATTATCACTATTCGTTTTACTTCAAAATCCTTTAATACCTTAGTTTTATCTTGTGACAGTTATATACCCTGATTTTTACACCATTTTCTTTTTGTTTGTATTACCAATCTTTTAATATTGTATACCTTCCATAGTTAATTATTTATATCTCTAATGCATGTATATTATTGCACAATCTCACTATATTGTTAAACTACTGTATTCTTACACACAAGCAGGCATACCGTGCTTCGTAAGTATTTTTTTCAATTTATTCACCATTCGCCATTCCAAGAATGCAATTACACTGTAAAATTATAAATTATAAACTTGAGTGAATAAATTATTATTATTATTAATTAAAAGCCAAAAGATAGTCATTTCGAATATTCCTGAACTCGTTTTGGAAAGTGTCTAAAAAGTAAGACTTGTGCCGACCATCTTCCAATTCGAGTTACAGTTATACAGGACTGCTAATCGAAGGTTCCTAGTTAACCAAAATATAGTCAGACAATTTCATTTAATTTGTATTGTAGAAAGTGTTATTGATGTCGATCATCTTGTGAGAAAAGGTGCGTGTTTTGCGACTTTTTCAATCTGGATTTGAATAACAGGATTGAATTAATTGTTTTTAGGTCGATAGGTAAAGCATTATACATTCTGAGTTTCAGGAATGAGGCGGATCTTTAAGAGATCATTTTTGAAACAAATGGCACCAAAGGTAGTTAGAAGCTTGTCTGGTATCGTATCTATGAGCAATATACTCTTTATTAGTGCTTTTCTTCTGATTTAGGATTAGGTTACTGAAGAATATTTGTTTGACGTCCAAGACCTTCGCCAACTCATAAATCGCATCACCAGACTATTTAAGGTGGGCATTTTATTTTTATTTGCAGCGAAAAAGACACATTTGGTTTTCTCAAAATTTATTGTGAGAAGTCTAGAGTCAAACCATGTTTTAATTTTCAAGAAGTCTTTCTCAGCTTTTTCAATTAAACTGTGCCAGTCCGCCCCAGAGTAAAAAATCGCCGTGTCATCTGCAAAGCTGATTATTTTTACTTCAGACGATATGTTATATAGGTTGTTTATGTGAAAATTAAACAGTATTGGTCCTAGAACCGTGCCCTGGGGAACACCGTATTCGCTCAGTTGTCCACCTATGTTCACGCATTGTAGTCTATCTTTCATATATCTTTTCAATGAAGACAAAATATCTATTTCCACTCTCATGAGAACATTTATCTCCATATCTTCAGAAACAATATTATGTTCATTACCAACATTATTATCAGGATCTCTTCTGAACGAGCAGTTCAAAAAAGACGCTTGAAGCAATTTCGAGCCGGACATTGTCGTTCGAGCTATCTTTCCGAGTACAGCTGTTGAGCAACAACTGCATTTTGCCGACACCAAATGGTACTAGAAGTAGATCTTGAGTCATTGAGATTATTTATATATATATATATATAAATATATATATATATATATATATATATATATATATATTGTTATGTTATGAAGGACCATTAATATATTTTAAAAGGAAAAAAATAAAAATTTCTTAAAAAACCACAAAAATAATAAATACTTAATAGTTAGTAGTTGACGAGATATTGTTTTTACATTTTGTTAAAATTATATTTCCTTTATGAAGCCTCTGTATAATATTGATAGGTAAAAATATGCAAATACTATAATGCAATCATTTTCATACATTGTCAAAATGATTACAACCTATAATTGTTCAAAATACAACAAAAAGGCTAGATTTACAAAATCATTCTGAATTAAATATGATCAACAAAATTATAAGCTTGAAACATACAGTATATGAAATTGTATATAACTAAAAATAGCCAATGGGAGAACAACACACGTCTTGATGACAATAGCGAATCAGGGAACAGTATGGTCAGATGAAAGATTTGAAATTGTGGAAAAGTAAGAACCGAGAAATGTCAAAGACAATTATTATTAAAGATTGTATTTAGTTAATAAGAAATGTAGAATATAATAGTTCATAAGTTTTTTCAAATAACCCCAAATGAGTGATAATGTGACAAGAAAGTGCGCGAGTTTGAAAATTCAAATGAAATGGTCAAAACAGAAATGGTATCCAGGGGAAGAAATAACAAAGCTGAGGGAGATTGAAAAAATTTTAGAAAACGACGCCACGTACAAATTTTAGGAGCAAATTTTTCAAGATTTTCACGAATAGTTTGTCTATAATAAACTAACCAATTCAACCTCAAGAGAATTTCGACAAAAATAAATAGGAGAAAACAAGATTACCTTTTATGTACTCCACATAAAATTGTTTCCAAGCTGATTTCTGGGATTTGTATGGTTCCTTTTGTAATGGAGAGTCCCTGAGAGCAGTAGATTGAAAAAGGATTTCAGATTCTTGGCGTGTATTGTAACAGCGACAGTTCCAGCTCCAGGTATAAACTTTTTTAGTGCACATCACAAACTGAATAACTTTACAACATAACTCGTCTATCTGAAGAACTCTATTTTATTTTGGGTATTGAACTATAAAAGAATTCTTCCAACCTCAATGAAAAAGTGGGGTTATGTATACTGTATACATCACTGATTCTCATTATTGTCTATGAAAATTTGTCAATTGATTATAGTACAAGTTATCTATCGTAGGCCAGGTAAATATAAGTTTTCCTGAATAAAGGAAATAATTGTTTTTCAATACTTTCTGGTTTATTTTCCACAATGATCTGCATATCTTACTTATTAACTCTGAACTAAAATAGTTTGGGTTTGACTTCCAGAACAGGGCAGTGGCTCTATTGCCAGGACCGGCCAACTGAGTTTAGTCGTGGTAAGAAAGAGTAATAACAATTGGCAGCAACGTGACGAGAAAACAGTGACGTTAGCTAGCAATTATTATTTCATAACAATATATTATACAGGGCGAAAATAATTATCTATCAATATTTCATAACAAAAAGCTATTATCATATCACAATTGTTTTTACAAATCATTATTACATAACAATTTGTCGCCCAACGCGGGGTGAAATTAACAACAGTCATCAATATAACATTACAATATATATATATATATATATATATATATATATATATATATATATATATATATATATATATATATATACTGAGTAGAAGAGTACTAGCATAGGTATAATCAATCTATTGACAAGGTCGAAAACGAATCCTTTTTTTTTCTTGATTTTAAGTGGACCAAGGACAAGTGGTTTCCTGTCGAAAAATTCAAAATTCCAACTTTGACCCACTGCCAGACATTTGACTGTCTGAGCCTATCATCCCCTTTTGAAATATGGAAAATTTGGCAACTCAAGAATTAGATTAAGCCAGTAAAAAAGGAGGTGACAAAGTACTTGTTTTACAATGATGATTTGAATTGACGTCCGAAAATAAGAAAAAAACGAGCAGACGATATT
Organism: Gonioctena quinquepunctata; assembly: GCA_018342105.1. Classification (NCBI taxonomy): domain Eukaryota; kingdom Metazoa; phylum Arthropoda; class Insecta; order Coleoptera; family Chrysomelidae; genus Gonioctena; species Gonioctena quinquepunctata. The sequence goes on along the minus strand of JAFIRS010000004.1, from coordinate 1,146,575 downwards.
GTGAGGACTTTGCACATGTCACATTTTAAAAGAGGAAATGACAACTTGTAGTATTTTTTTGGTAGATTCCTCTTTTTCGCGCTTAAAAATATACTATACTGATGAAAAATATCTGTATGCTCCACCCATAAGCCGCCCATAGATGCACACACGCCCATTCAATATACGACTCAAGAAATAATAAGTATCAAATGCATTACATGAAATTTCCCAGAAACTATGAATGTCAAAGGAAACAGTGCAACCGGTGATTAATAGTTTGTTTTCCTCAAAACTTGAACTTTTATTGCCCATTCAAAGCCGGCGCTTAGTCTAAACAATTTTCTCACAAATCGGGCTTTTGTCACGTTTTGTTTTGTAAAGCGATCCGATCACCGGGACGGACATGGCAAAGTTAAAAATAACAGAGCGGTTTCACACAGACCATAAAGGGAGCAAAATCGAATTGATTGAATATGAAGAGGAAGAATTATTGCCGAAGAACTGTAACAGGTTTTTCCATGAACGTAACGACCGTCTACAGATTCCATGATCAGTGGCGCGACTTTTGTGCCTATCTGACCGGGCACAGTTCCAGTTGGCAAGGCAACAAAATGAGAATTTGATCATGGTTCTAGGAATCTTGGGACAGCTCAATCAATTTTTGCTTCTCATTTCTCCCATATGACAAACAAAAAATTATACAAAAAATTTGGTCAAAGTAAATCAACTGAATGTACACCGCCAATAAAAAATATCGGCCAAAGTTTATATTTTCACTATGTTAGTGGTCAAGAATTGCTCTCAACCATTTCCACGTTGGAGAACAAAAAAAGCGTGGGCAATGACAAAATAAGTGTGAAAATACTAAAAACTTTAGAAGAAGCTATTAGCGAACCCTTGTCAAACCTAATCAATTTGACATTTGCTACAGGTATATTCCCGTCTAAGATGCCTAAGAACCCTGGTGTATTCACTGATTCGATTTTGTTTAGACAACAAATGAATGACGTTAAATTCTGCTTAGAACTTCATTAGTAGATGGCGCGGTTAAGGAATGTTTGTGTCACGCTAAATGTCCGACTTCAAACCTATGACATTTTCTTTTTCTGTCAACATAACTGCATATTTTTATGCAAAAAATTGTGAATTGATCGTTTACAATGATTATAGTTCTACGAATAAGATCCCGCTCAGAATAGTTTTTGCGAAAATGAGATGAAATCCTTGAAATTTACTACAATGTTTACATCTGTCTGCCAAAAATAAGATTTTTCTTGAAGTCTACCTGGCGATTTTTCCGAAGTGATTTCTACCCAAATGGCATTTTTGGTATCATGGAAACTTCTACGAAGGAAGGAGAAAAGGTAAGAGAATGGACTGATGCCTCTAGATGATGATTTAACTTGAGAATTGAGGGGATTGGAAAATGTCCCCGATGACATTGTTCCATTAAACTTTCCGATACAAACTATTACCAAGCCATTCACTGCCTATCTCTGCCGGACTATTACCCCTCTAACAACCTTCTGACTTGAACAAAATCAGAGAGTTCATTGTAGATATCATAAAATCTGTTGATGAACTTAATAAATCGATGAATCCTGGTCTGCGACAGTCTAGACTTCTTCCAAGCTATCTTAGAATGATTTCTCCGGAAAAGGTGAGCCCTACTATCAAAGGTGAGGGGAGAAAACAATAATCTTAATCAGCTTCTGTTTTATTTTTCAGTAAGTAACACCCCGCATGAGATAATCGGAGGAGAGCGATCTGAACCAAGTAGTTCCACTCCCAAGTTCGACAAGGCTAATAACTATTATTTGGATAATTATCACTTTGTAATAAACACATGAATTTCATAAGTAAGCGTGGACTTTTCATTCTATGAAGATATCTTGATTTTGGCTAGTGAATTCCGAACCGTCACAGAATGACCCATTTAGAATTTTCCAATACATTTAGTCAGCTTCCTGGGAAAATGTTTGTACAAAATATATATAATATAAAAAATTAATATAAAAGTAATAATAAAAATATTTGACTTGCTAGTTACGAGATAAGTTAATCACAAGTTAAATTTTTTTATCAGAAGGTAGTTCAGAGAAGATACAAATTAATTTATACATATACGGCTCATTTTACTATGAAGGTAATTTGAGTTCTTGCGATAAGATAGTCGTGTTGTGTGCCAAAATAGTGAACACCTCTTAATTTGCCCAAAAGCTGAGAGGTTCTTTCATTCAGATAGGACTCGAACCAATTGAAGCTTCGTCCTCTGAAGCGGTAGAGGTGAAGCTTACACAACAGTCAAAAGCTTTAGATGTGTCGCAAAACACTGCAGCACTCACTTCCTTCAGACTAGAATATAGATTTTTCAGAAAGCGAAAGATTGCATCTCCCGTACTTTTACGGAAAGCTAAATTGAGTTAATTGTATGTGATTTACACCACTTCATAAAAGCAGTATCCGCTCCATTATAAGATTTTTATCATGAGCAAACGTCCTTTGTAATTGTGGATCCATCATGTATTTCGAATTTCTCAAAATATTTTCCTTGTTACTAGTACATACATATTTATCTATTCCGATATCATCACTTATTGAAAGGATTTTCCCGTCTATTGTATGTTCATAATTAACAATCAACTTATATATTCCAAAATAAATGTGGTCAGTAATGATAAACAATGGAATACACATACTGATAGTTAATGAGATAACACATCGAATGCACCATAAAAATATATAAAACATGTAAATGTTTCAATCAAAGGAATCTCGTTCAATTTTTTGACTGATTATGAGACAATATAGTCTCATAATATATTTAATTCTACCCAAAAACATAATTATTTTATTGATCTTGCAGGCTTTTTTGGCCTGAAACCGGTATGCGGATTGTTAGGTGAACACGTCATAAATTAAACATAATCGAGCTTATCAGAAAGAAACATTTGCATTCAATGTCCATTTATATGGAGGTATGCATGGATTTTCAGGTGAATATCATTCAACGTTCTGCGTGGTATTTGCTAGGAAAGTAGTTGTTTTTCACCTGAGATCTACCATTTTCTGGTTCAATTTATATTGAATCTTTTATGTGAAGAAAACCGTTTAATTCGATTTTTCTATTTATTCCACTTCACATGGCGTTTATCTTTCACTATATGCTAGTCGGGCTTGCCACTCCTACTGAGAAGGAATCTTTATTTAGAAACCTATCGAGGTGGGAGATTTTCGGAGTGTTTCTTTCTGTCACTAGGTACCGCCAGTTAAAAGTTTTCTTTTCCGGCGTACCTATAGGTGTTATAGACTCGATGATGGTTTTGGTTATGTTGTGTCTCGCTTCAGCCAGAGCTCTTCGGACCTTTGGCTGGTTGACTACTCCGTACTGATGAGGGCCAAAGAAGCCTGAAACCGGTATGCGGATTGTTAGGTGAACACGACATAAATTAAACATAATCGAGCTTATCAGAAAGAAACATTTGCATTCAATGTCCATTTATATGGAGGTATGCATGGATTTTCAGGTGAATATCATTCAACGTTCTGCGTGGTATTTGCTAGGAAAGTAGTTGTTTCTCACCTGAGATCTACCATTTTCTGGTTCAATTTATATTGAATCTTTTATGTGAAGAAAACCGTTTAATTCGATTTTTCTATTTATTCCACTTCACATGGCGTTTATCTTTCACTAGATGGAATATATTGTCCTGAACTATGTTACATCGATCGATCAACCTCAAAATATTTCACAACGAATTGACATAACCTTACGACAAAAGCACAATCACAGAACGGATCAGAGACACAAATCACAAAAACACCCTGTGTGGTGTTTAATAATTCAGTTTAGTGAATTATGACAAGAAACGACGTCGGCGCCATCTGAAACTCTAGATAACTCCCTTTATCAAGTGGGCTGGTGTCCCCCAGTTTGTCCCAATATTTTACAGGTATAAGTGAATACACCATGGTTTTTAGACATCTTATTCCCGTCCCATTTAAAAATGGGTAAAGTCATACCTATACATAAAAAAACGATCGTACTTCACCGGACAATTATAGATAGGTGACAATAGTGAAGGTTATTTCTGAAATTTTTGAACGTACCTATTACGAAAGAATTATTGACTTTTGGAAAGAAAAAATATACTCTCATCTCGACAACATGGATTTCGTGCGGAAAGATCAACAGAAAGTGCGACAATGGGCGAAGACACGAAATTTTCAAAATATTTTTAATTGATTTTACAGCTTGTGAAAACTCTGTTGTTTTTTAATTTTCTAAAACTTAAAAAAAAAGTATATAAAGTCGGCAAAATTCAAATGGCTTCTTTCTAGCGCCATTGCAAAATGTTGTGATCACCCGATCAACCAATCCCACAGTTGACAGCATCAATCAAAATTTTGAAACGTTGCCATATTTTCAAATCTTAGGCCGCGCCTCCATAACAAGAATAAATGATTGTCTTGCTCTTCATTAGAAATCGTTTTGATGGACCACAATGATTCAAAATATGAAAAATAACATTGTTTATGTGCACTGTAAAATCGACAACATATTGTTTTATGCCAGATCGAATGTTTTTAACCCTTCAAATCCGTCATCGTCGCTTGACATAGCGAATAGTGTTCTAGTTCTGACATTTTCAGTTTAAGAAACTTGGCAACAATGCCGTTCAATGTCACAATCAACCCCATTACGCCTATTGGCTACACGGTCGTTTACGTCACAAAGAGAGCCAATATTAGTAGCTTTAAAATTTACTGATTTTCAAAAACGAATGGAAACTGCTGTAATTGAAATTTGACTAAATAAATGTTTTCTGGGTACATTTATATATGCGTTATGCATATTTAAAGCGATAATAATTTATCATGTCCTCGCCTATTATAATATTGATGCAGGCCAATTTGTTGCTGGCATTTTCTTTGATCTCTCGTGTGCATTCGACAGCCTACAAATAAGAGGAAAAAATCCTTGAAGTAATGGAGTCATACCTCACTGAAAGGAAGGCCTATGTAAAAATAAAAAATGAATGTTCATAAATCTACCTAGTGGATATCGGGGTTTCGCAGGGGTCAGTGCTGGGACAACTACTCTTGTTACTATTCGTCAATGATATGCCCGACCATGTCACGAATGGACTAATCACAATGTTTGCAGATGATTCTTCGGTGGAGGTCTCTGCACTGACTCTAAAGGAATTGGAAAATACTGCAAGCGAAGTCATAAATTCTTTCGGAAATTGGTGATACAAATAATCTGATACTAAATACTGAAAAAACTGTACATTTGCAATTCGAGTGCAGAAGAAACAGTCCCAGCTCATCCTAGCAGAAATTCAGATATTAGGGCTTCACATGGATCAGTACATATCTTGGGACAGCCATCTTCAACACACTCTAAAAAAACTTAATTCCGGGTTATTGCTATAATGAAACTGAAAAGAACATTGAACAATAACGTACTAACGGACATGTACTATTCACTAGTATACTGCCTCCTTTCATACAACGTCATCTTATGGGGAGATTGCACCAATTCTGAAATAATCTTTGTTTGTCAAAAACGCATCCTGAGACTTATGTTCAGTATGAAATCCAAAGATAGCTGCAAAACTATATTCCTAGACAACAAAATATTGACTTTTCCCTCTATATATATATCTATAAAACATTAATTTATGTAAAAGATAACATACATTCATTCAGGAGAAACTCATCCTTCCACAATGAAGAATATCACCAACTTTTGATTTTTGCCTTACAATGCACTCTATTGAAAATGAAAAAATACCGTAAAAAGATTTTTTTGATACGTCTTATACTTTCCGAGATATTTAATTGTTTAGCTAGGCGTGCGACGACGCGGAGTCATTGGCCGCTGTGACGTCACTTCACAACGGTCGGTTAGGGCGTGCTCTGCTTCCGAGCTGTGTGTATGAAGTTTGCGTCGAAAATTGATAAAAATGTCGAATGGAAAAACTAGAAAATCGTGTATTGTGCCAAAGTGTTTAAATAAAACTACCAATGCACCCGAAAAGTTGTTTTTCATTGTTGCTTTCGAACCTAAAAGTCGAAAGAAATGGATGCAAATCATGATGTTCTGGGGTGATTCTGCATTTCACTGTACAAATATCTCTTTTAACTTTTCTAGCCGATCTAAAATAAACGTAAGTTGATCTAATATATAAAAAAATAAAATGCATAAAAATGCACTTATCCACGATCACATTGAATAGGAAATTAATATGAGAGTTTTTTCATCTTGGCTTAATAATATTTAATAGGTGTAGTCGCGTGCATCCTAATAATAACCTACTTTTGAAAAAACTTCTTCATGGGTTCAAATTTTGAAAAGTTTGAAATGTTCAGGTTATGTTTAATATGTTAATTTTTTGTTACATTACATATTAAAAAAATACAAAATGTAAGTCATGATCCAAACTTTGTAGGTACAATAACACAGTATTGTTTTTAATAAGTCCTACCCTGTTACAAATACCTACGCATTCTTCCTTCTCAGGAACTTAATGACAAGTAAGATGTTCATAGTAACAATATGACGTATGACGTACATTTATAAAACACTAGTAATGGGAAATATGTACTTATAGGGATCAAAAGATTTATGATAAAAAGTAAAATGTTATTAAGTAATAGTTACTTCTGTATTTTTACTCCTCGCATCCCGGCGGCCAAGAAATCGGAGTTATTTGAAAAATGGTGGGCAACCATTAACCGGTTATTTCAGGCAAGTTATGAGATTGTCCTTTTTCAAAACCTCATCCATATCTAATATTATACTTATAACACATAAAAACTTAAGTTAAAAACGTTATTGTGGTCGAACATCCGATAGCAAAGCAATGATTGAGTGTACGGTGAGAACGTTGCGTTGTAAAATGACGTCACGCGAGCATGGCGCGCTCGCCCGAAACATTTGAATAGAACGGAAACTAAAATTGTCGTTACTTCAACACTACTCGCTTGATTGAAATGAAACAAAAACAGGTGTATTTCTAAACATTTAGGCTACACGGTCATAACGTTTCGAATCATTTAACAGACCCAGTGACATTCTTCATTATCCAACAAGAACAGCAAATGCCTTGAGCGTATCTCAACATAGATTGTCAAAATTTGAGAAAAGCCCGAGATATGTCGGAGCTATGTTCTTCAATAAGCTACCGGTCAACATACAGAACAAGAGTCCCAGAAAATACAAAAAAACAATTAAGAAAATAATGCTGCGCTTTTACGACCATTTTATTTTTTTATCAACATATCTAAATGTTTAAAAATATGCAGTGTGTCCTGGGCTGTAAAGATAAAATCAGGGCCCAAGGGGATCTGAACGATTCAACAATGAGACTTCTGGAAAACCTAATTCTGAACTATAATACATAAAATTAATATAATGATATAAGAAATATCAGTTTTAACTTTGGTTTGTAATTCGTTCCAGCAAACCAGTTTGTGAAAAATAGCCATATCAAAATATATGATTTCATCTTTACTTCGTATATTGTATAGGTCCCGAAACCGTATTCAATATTCTATGAGCTTACTTATGGGCATACACATTCCTAATTCTAACATTCGATTAATTTTTTTCTTCTTAGTCGAATATCTTCCAGGGATTCTTGAAATGGAGAATGACTCATCAAATGCCTTGGTCTGATCCATAAATATACGTTGACATACTTTTATCAAGAACGAAAAACACTTTGTCAGGCGAACAAGCTTATGATGCAATAATTCTTGAAACAACAGATAGTTAAAAATTATATTGCTTTAATCATTTACGTTATTATTCCGTTGTATAGATTCACATTTGTCTTTTCCGGTCAAAATTTAGTAACCATTTTGAACACTTGCGACATCGATTGAGCTGAATTTTGTCAAACTTCGGAGTGTACAATCATTCATAGAATTGTTAGGAAAACCAAACGCTGCTTCAAGATAAGGGTGTTGAAATTTGTATTTGTATTTTCGATTCAAAAATTCGTATGTGGTTATTAGAACGAAAATTGTGAATTTTGAGATTTTTGAGATGTCGAATTCGAACCTGATGTTATTATTGCTCTAACTCGTAGGGGGCGCCACATACACGTTTTTTTTAATCTCAACTTTTTTGAGCGTACTTCTAGCACATTTTTCAGTAAAAAAATCAATCCCTCTATCATATTTACGTAAAAAAGCTACCCCTGTTACAAGTCGCTATAAACAACCGTTTTCTAGATATTTGGACTCAAAATTTCAAGTCGATTATTTGATAATCGATGTGTGTTGAAGTTATTACCATTATGAAAGTAAAGGGCCACGTGAAAAGTGGAATAAAAATAGAAAAATCGACGTACACAGTCTATTTCACACAAAGATTCAATATAGATTGAACCACAAAATGGTAGATCACAGGGGAAAAACAACTACTTTCCTAGCAAATACCACGCAGAACGTTGAATGATATTCACCTGAAAATCCATGCAACTTCCATATAAATGGAAATTGATTGCAAATGTTTCTTTCTGATAAGCTCGATTATGTTTAATTCAAGTCGTTTTCGCCTAACAATCCGCATAGCGGTTTCAGGATTTTTGGCCCTCATCAGTACGGAGTAGTCACCAGCCAAAGATCCGAAGAGCTCTGGCCGAAGCGAGACACAACGTAAAGAAATCATCATCGAGCTTATAACATCTATAGGTACGCCGGAAAAGATAACTTTTAACTGGCGGTACCTAGTGACAGAAAGAAACACTCCATACATCTCCCACCTCGATAGAATTCTAAATGAAAGATTCCTTCTCAGTAGGAGTGGCAAGCCTGACTAGCATATCGTGAAAGTAAAGGGCCATGTGAAATGTGGAATAAAAATAGAAAAATCGACGTACACAGTCTATTTCACACAAAGATTCAATATAGATTGAACCACAAAATGGTAGATCACAGGGGAAAAACAACTACTTTCCCAGCAAATACCACGCAGAACGTTGAATGATATTCACCTGAAAATCTATGCAAACTTCCATATAAATGGAAATTGATTGCAAATGTTTTTTTCTGATGAGCTCGATTATGTTTAATTCAAGTCGTGTTCGCCTAACAATCCGCATACCGGTTTCAGGCTTTTTGGCCCTCATCAGTACGGAGTAGTCACCAGCCAAAGATCCGAAGAGCTCTGGCCGAAGCGAGACACAACGTGAAGAAATTACATCGAGCTTATAACATCTATAGGTACGCCGGAAAATATAACTTTTAACTGGCGGTACCTAGTGACAGAAAGAAACACTCCATACATCTCCCACCTCGATAGGATTCTAAATAAAAGATTCCTTCTCAGTAGGAGTGGCAAGCCTGACTAGCATATCGTGAAAGTAAAGGGCCATGTGAAAAGTGGAATAAAAATAGAAAAATCGACGTACACAGTCTATTTCACACAAAGATTCAATATAGATTGAACCACAAAATGGTAGATCACAGGGGAAAAAACAACTACTTTCCTAGCAAATACCACGCAGAACGTTGAATGATATTCACCTGAAAATCCATGCAAACTTCCATATAAATGGAAATTGTTTGCAAATGTTTCTTTCTGATAAGCTCGATTATGTTTAATTCAAGTCGTGTTCGCCTAACAATCCACATACGGGTTTCAGGCTTTTTGGCCCTCATCAGTACGGAGTAGTCACCAGCCAAAGATCCGAAGAGCTCTGGCCGAAGCGAGACACAACGTAAAGAAATCATCATCGAGCTTATAACATCTATAGGTACGCCGGAAAAGATAACTTTTAACTGACGGTACCTAGTGTCAGAAAGAAACACTCCATACATCTCCCACCTCGATAGAATTCTAAATAAAAGATTCCTTCTCAGTAGGAGTGGCAAGCCTGACTAGCATATCGTGAAAGTAAAGGGCCATGTGAAAAGTGGAATGAAAATGAATGCTACAGTTATTTCACAAAGATTCAATATGATTGAACCACAAAATGGTAGATCACAGGGGAAAACAACTACTTTCCTAGCAAATACCACGCAGAACGTTGAATGATATTCACCTGAAAATCCATGCAAACTTCCATATAAATGGAAATTGATTGCAAATGTTTCTTTCTGATAAGCTCGATTATGTTTAATTTAAGTCGTGTTCGCCTAACAATCCGCATACCGGTTTCAGGCTTTCTGGCCCTTTTCAGGTGAATATCATTCAACGTTCTGCGTGGTATTTGCTGGGAAAGTAGTTGTTTTTCCCCTGTGATCTACCATTTTGTGGTTCAATCTATATTGAATCTTTGTGTGAAATAGACTGTGTACGTCGATTTTTCTATTTTTATTACTATTATTTTGCATTTTTCACAAGAATGCTTAGGAAATGAATTTGACGTTTAAGTAGTTTTGGTTTTTTATTTTTACTCGTTTGCAATAGTTATTTTTGTATCAAGGGTAAAAAATCTGTATTTGTTTTAATAAAATTTGCAAGAAATATCAACATTATATTTCAAGAAATTTTGAATATGTAGAATAAAATAAAATAAAGGAAACTAAATTGTATTCAAATAAATTGTTCAAAGTGTCCACCTCCAGCGAAGATACAGGCATTCAGTCTTCTAGTCATTGAATCTTGTACCCGCTCAAAAATTACTGGTGTGTTTCTTATTGTTTCACAGGTGTCTACTATTCGGTTTCTTAGATCTTCCTCTTCGCTACTGGAGTTTTATAAACTAGTAACTTAAATGTCCCCAAAAATAAAAATCTAGCGGGTTTAGATCTGGGGACCTTGGTGCCCACGCCTGGTTGGGTTCTTCTACACCCCTACTAGTCTACTCGACAAGTTGAAAATGGTCTAAAATAGAGATACTGCTCTTAAAATTATGTGTGGTAGCTCATTGGACCCGAAATAACGCCCAGAAAAATGTAACAAAAACGTGTATTAGCACATACAAAATTGCGAAAGTTATAAACAATTGAAGATGAGAAAAAAATGTCATTTCGGTTTTTGCCAATATTTCATAAACTATCAATAATTAAGAAATAATTAAGAATAATTCTGAAAGAAGAGAAAATTTCCAAAAAAAATTTCGAACTCTCAGAACTCTATCTCTATTATTTATAATTTTAATTTAACGCTGAAAATGGGTCTCCGAGCGACATTTTTAGGTTGCGCGCGCGGCGTCAAAAGCGAGTACGACACATTAATTAATTTATTTAAGGTATTAAATATTTTTTTTCAATTTGAAAAAACTATGGTGTATTTGGAACACTATAAATAAGTTATTCTCGTTCGAAATTTTACTAAAAGTTGATTTTTCAACAAGTTAAACGATTGTTAACTAACAAAATTTTCTCGAACTCCTGTCTTAATTGTAAATGAAAAAAAATGTGTAAATTATTGTCGTAAAAATGTTTCACTTCGTAGAGCCTTCCTTATATACATACTTAACAAGATCACGCCATAAAAGTTGAAATAAATATTCACACGTTGTTTATAATAATTCAAAAAAAATTTTTAAATTTAATTTTTTTTTCTTTTTTTTAAAAATATAAATTGATTTGCAAAAAAAATTTTCCCGCCATTTGTTGATAATTTTTGTATAAACAAATTGATTATTTCGATATATTTTTTTTTTTTTGCACAACTCCATTATATTACAAATATTATGATTTTTGAAAAAAAATGTTTTCCTTAATAACAATTTTTAATTGTTTATAATGTTTTTTTATATTTCTATTGTTTAAATAATTACTTGAGAAATTATTTTTTTTCTAAAAATCATAATTGACAGTCCTTTATAAAGTAACAAACAAATATATTACCAATTTGTCATAAACAAATTTTTAACTTTGTTAGATTTTTTTTCTGAAACTTCTAAAATTTACAAAAACAACCATATATAACAAAGTATAGAAACATTTTTTGTCCCATTTTTCCCACTTCCAATTCCCAAAGTACAATAAAAAATTGGAAAATTTTTTTTTCTATACTTTGTAATATATGGTTGTTTTTGTAAATTTTGGAAGTTTCAGAAAAAAAATCTAACAAAGTTAAAAATTTGTTTATAACAAATTGTAGTTAATAAAAAGGAATTGTGATAAAAAAATATCATAATTTTTGTAATATAATGAAGTTGTGGTTTTTTTTTTTAAATATTGAAATAATCAATTTGTTTATAAAAAATTTATCAACAAATGGCGGTAATTTTTTTTTGCAAATCAATTTATATCTTGTATTAATAAAAAACGATAATATGATGATTAAGAAAAAACATTTTTTTTAATTATTGAATTTTTTATTTTTTTCAATACAAAAATTATTATAAACAAAGTTTTTTAATTTATGGCGTGATCTTGTTAATTATGTATATAAGAAAGGCTCTATGGTGCGAAACATTTTTACGACAATTATTTAAACTTTTTTTTTCATTTACAAATAAGACAGAAATTCAAGAAAATTTTGTTAGTTAACAATCGTTTAACTTCTTGAAAACTCAACTTTAAGTAAAATTTCCAACAGGAATAAATTATTTATAGTGTTCCAAATGCACCATAATGTTTTAAAATAAAAAAATAAAAATTATTACCTTAAATAAATTAATTAATGTGTCGTACTCACTTTTGACGCCGCGCGCGCAACCTAAAAATGTCGCTCGGAGATCCATTTTCAGCGTTAAATTAAAATTATAAATAATGAAGATAGAGTTCCGGGAGCTGAAAGCTGAAATTTCCTCCTCTTTCAGAATTTTCTTTTGAAATTTCTTAAATATTGATAGTTTATGAAATACTGGCAAAAAACAAAATGCCATTTTTTTCTCATCTTCAATTGTTTATTACTTTTGCAATTTTTTATGTGCTAATACACGCTTTTGGCACATTTTTCTAGGCGTTATTCCAGATCCAATGAGCTATCACACATAATTTTAAGAGCAGTATCTCTATTTTAGACCATTTTCAACTTCAACTTTATACCGATCCATCGATTTGGATAGACAGTGTTAAGGAATTCCCTGGCTACAACGCTGAAATGGGTCGGAGCCCCATCATGCATTAATCACATGCGGATACGAATTGCTAATAGTACATTCTGAAGTAGTCCCGGTAATTCATTTTCTAAAAAGTCTCTGTTAGTTGCGCCATTCAGTCGGAACGGAAGAAAGAAAGGACCTATCAAGTAATTATCAATTATTGCCGCCCATATATTTACAGAAAATTGATACTGATAATGTCTTTCACTAACTGCGTGCGGATTTTCCAGAGCCCAAACATGGTTGTTATGAAAGTTTGTGATAGCATTTCGGAAGAAGTTTGCCTCGTCCGTGAAGAGTACATATCTTAAAAATGGAAGATTTCCAGCCAATTTTCTCAAAAACCACTGACACATAGTAATGCGTTGGGGAAAGTCACGTGGCAAAAGAGTGTACCCTTTGAATATGGTATGGATGAAATTGTTGATCGTGGATAATTCTCCAAACTGTGGACTGAGTAGAATTGAGAGCTTCAGCAATTAATCTTCTACTTGTTTCTGGATTCTCCTCGAGACCGTTCAAAACAGCTTCTTCCAATTCTGGGGTTCGGACTGCTCGTGGTATTTCAATAATATCAGCAGCCCTCTTAAAGCTACCTGTTTCTGCCAAACGACGGTGGAGAGTGTTAAATGTTGGAGCTGAAGGCAGTACTCGATTAGGAAATCGCTCCTGGTAAATACGTCTTGCTTCGCGCGCATTGCCATCCGCAAGGCCATAAACGAAATGCATATCGGCTACATGAGCATTATTGTTTAAATAATCCATTTTTTCGAAATTAGTGTTTTAAAATTACAGAAACTTTAACAGAACAACAAAACGATTAACTGTCACATAATATGTAATTACCAAAACTACTTACTTAAACGTCAAATTCATTTCTTAAGCATTCTTGTGAAAAATGCCAGATAATGGTAATAACTCCAACACGGCTCGATTATCAAATACTCGACTTGAAATTTTCAAGTCCAAATATCTAGAAAACGGTTGCTTATAGCGACAAGGGTAGCTTTTTTACGTAGATATGATAAAGGAATTGATTTTTTTACTGAAAAATGTGCTAGAAGTAAGAGCAATAATAACATCAGGTTCGAATTCAATACCTCAAAAAACCTCTCAATACCAATTTTCGTTTAATTAAGGTCAGTATTTCGAAAGTTATTTAAAAAAAACGAAAATAAAAATAAAACTTCATTACTCTGTATTTTGGAAACGAAGCGTTTCCGGACATATATTTATTTGGACAATTCATATTAGAATATTGTGAGGAATCACCTCCTGAAGTTTGTCAAAGTACTTTTGAATCACCCTGTATAACTCACGGAATAACCTACGTCACACATCCAAAGCAATTATTTTTAACTTTTTGGTGCATTTGAATGAAAGCTTGTCTTTAAAAAGGTTTATTATTATTTATGTTTCCAAATATTTTTGTGAAGTTTGTTATTCTTATGACCAAGTGATACTCTTTCCATTTCACCCTAGTGCTGTACCTTGTACATTTGCTGATGAGATGAGCCATATTAGTGTATTATATGTGTAATTATTTATGCCCACTTAATCCACCTACGGCTTTCCTTGATTTGTTAAAACGCGCTCACCTTTGTAGATACGTTACATCAGATTCGAAAGTGCATTCGATTGCTAATATATTTTTATTTATTCCTCGAAAAACCTGCTCTCGAAGTAAAGGTTGTACTAACGTCAACTTTTTTATAATATACACTTACATTTCTAGTTAAACCTGTATTACATGGGCAAAAATATTTTTTTTCGGTGACCAATTTGAGGCTCTAAAATACATAGTTGAAGACATTTTTTTTTCAATTCTATAACCATATCCAATTCCAACTGTTTTTTATATATAGAACCAACAGACGCAGAACGAAGTTTAAAAAATGTTTACATTATTATATGGTGTTTGTGAAAAAACTAACATATGAGAAACTTCAAGGTATTCCTAAGTGAGCATAAGAACACTATAATAACTCAAGGAATTGGAATTTATATCAACACAAAATGGGACACATATAGCAGATTGGGACAATACGAACATTGTCATACACAAACAAAATGTCGTGAGAAAGAAACTGAAAGAAGGTTCCTGTATATTATTCAATGAAAAATATTTGGATTTTGAGCAACTTTTGTTGTACATTCGACTTCGACCATTTATTTTTTCAACAAAACATACAGATATAATATTCTTTCAATTTCAAAATGTTTTATTTAGGCGGAACATTTTTCAAATGATAATGACAAACAGAAAAATGCCTTTATATATTTTCAAATCCAGGATACTAAAACGCAGTAACGTATTAGTCTACTCGACAAGTTGAAAATGGTTTAACACAGAGATACTGCTCTTAAAATTATGTGTGATAGCTCATTGGATCCGGAATAACGTCTAGAAAAATGTGCCAAAAGCGTGTATTAGCACATAAAAAATTGCAAAAGTTATAAACAATTGAAGATGAAAAAAAAATGGCATAAGGTTTTTTGCCAATATTTCATAAACTATTAATATTTAAGAAATTTAAAGAGGAGGAAATTTCCAATAAAAAACTCTCAGCTCTCGGAACTCTATCTCCATTATTTATAATTTTAATTTAACGCTGAAAATGGGTCTCCGAGCGACATTTTTAGGTTGCGCGCGCGGCGTCAAAAGCAAGTACGACACATTAATTAATTTATTTAAGGTATTAAATATTTTTTTTAAATTTGAAAAAATTATGGTGTATTCGGAACACTATAAATAATTTATTCCCGTTGGGAATTTTACTAAAAGTTTATTTTTCAACAAGTTAAACGATTGTTAACTAACAAAATTTTCTCGAACTTCTGTCTTAATTGTAAATGAAAAAAAAGGTTTAAATAATTGTCGTAAACATTTTTCGCTTCGTAGAGCCTTTCTTATGTATGTATATCAAGATCACGCTATAAAAGTTAAAAAAATATTCATACTTTGTTTATAATAATTTTTGTACTTGAACAAAAAAAAAAAATCCAAGTAATGTTGTTGAAAAAAAAAATTTTTTCCTTAATCATCATATTATCGTTTTTTTATCGATACAAGATATAAATTGATTTGCAAAAAAAAAATTTCCCGCCATTTGTTGATAAATTTTTTATAAACAAATTGATTATTTCAATATTTTTGAAATTTTTTTTTCCACAACTTCATTATATTACAAATATTCTATTTTTGAAAAAAAAAAATTCTTAAAATTTTTAATTTTCTAATAAATCTTTTTAAAAAAAATTTTTATATTATTTTTTATATTTTTTATTAACTTACCAATTTGTTATAAACAAATTTTTAACTTTGTTAGATTTTTTTTCTGAAACTTAAAAAAAATAAATTTTTCCCACTTCCAATTCCCAAATAAATAAAAAATTGGTTTTTTTTTTTCTATACTTTCTTGTATATGGTTGTTTTTGTAAATTTTGGAAGTTTCAGAAAAAAATCTAACTAAGTTAAAAATTCATTTATAACAAATTGGTAAGTTAATAAACAATGAAATTGTTGATAAAAAAAAATATTTTTCTGTTAGTTCATAGAAGACTGTCAATTATGATTTTTTAGAAAAAATTATAATTCCTCAACTAATTATTTAAACAATAGAAATACGATTATAAACAATAAAAAATTGTTATTAAGAAAAAATTTGTTTTTCAAAAATCATAATATTTGTAATATAATAAAGTTGTGAAAAAATTTTTTTCAAAAATATTGTAATAATCAATTTGTTTATAAAAAATTTATCAACAAATGGCGGGAATTTTGTTTTTTGCAAATCAATTTATATCTTGTATTAATAAAAAAACGATAATATGATGATTGAGGAAAAACATTTTTTTTAACAACATTACTTGGATTTTTTAGTTTTTGTTCAAGTGCAAAAATTATTATAAACAAAGTATTAATATTTTTTTATTTTTTATAGCCTGATCTTGTTGGGTATGTAAATAAGAAAGGCTCTACGAAGCGAAACATTTTTACGACAAATTATCCAAACATTTTTTTTCATTTACAATTAAGACAGAAGTTCGAGAAAATTTTGTTAGTTAACAATCGTTTAACTTTTTGAAAAATTACCGTTAAGTAAAATTTCCAACGGGAATAAATTATTCATAGTGTTCCGAATACCCCATGATTTTTTCAAATCAAAAAAAATATATTTAATACCTTAAATAAAGTAATTAATGTGTCGTACTCGCTTTTGACGCCGCGCGCGCAACCTAAAAATGTCGCTCGGAGACCCATTTTCAGCGTTAAATTAAAATTATAAATAATGGAGATAGAGTTCCGAGAGCTGAAAGTTTTTTTATTGGAAATTTCCTCCTCTTTCAGAATCTTTTGAAATTTCTTAAATATCAACAGTTCATGAAATATTGGCAAAAAACGATAACGATAACTTTTGCAATTTTTTATGTGCTAATACACGCTTTCGGCACATTTTTCTAGGCGTTATTCTGGATCCAATGAGCTATCACACATAATTTTAAGAGCAGTATATCTATTTTATACCATTTTCAACTATATCGGATAGTTATCAACTTGTGAAAATACACAAAAGTAAAATGAAATAGTTCTACATTCCTTTAGCTTTCAGTTGGTATTTACTCAATTGAGTCTGATCAACATGTGCCTTATTTTTTAATCGAAAAAAAGATACTTAAAGAACAGGAAATTTCCTAAAAAAGTACCAGAGAGGTGAAAATGGGGCTATAAAATATAAATATGAATATTGAGGAACAAAAAATTCATGTTCCATAAACAATAATCCGTCGGAAAAAAAATTTTCCTCCACTTTTCTATTATGGTACGGAAGGTTCCGTTCATTTCATACCGGCTGAAAATCATAAGGATAATAGTTTTCCACTAACACATAAGGGATCTGACCGTCAGCTATTCTAGTAGCGGTAGAGCTACAGGTGACAGCAGGTGAAAGTTGCAAATAAAATTGTCCAACAAGTAATTTCATACCGTGCCAAAATTTATGGGGGTCATTTAAAACCGAAAAATAAGCTGTTTGGAAGAGGGTGGGTTAACGTGAGTCACGTGTCTCAACTACGTCAAAAATGTTGAGAATGCAGTGATTTCATACCGCATGAAATTTTCACTGCTGAATTTTTATACTTTTTATTATTCACAATTACGTGTTTTTGGAAATTCAACCCCTAATGGGGTGAAATGGGGGTTAACTTGGGATCGGAACTTTGTATAGGAATTCCGTTAGTTTTTCAGGTTGGGGTCATAAAAAATTATATTTGAAGTCTTTGTTACAAATAGAAGAAATGTGTATTTCAATGTTTTTAGAAATTCAACCCCGGGGCCTTTTAATTAGGTTCATAAAAACTGGTATTTGAGGTCTTTGTAAAAGATAAACAAATACATGTTACAGTATTTTTATAAATGCAACCCCTAGGGAGGGGAAAGTTTGTGAGGGTTCCGTTAGTACTGAAGTAAGAGGCATAAAAATTGGTATTTTAGGTCACAAAAAATACACAATTAAGCGTGGGCGAAGTCGCTGGTACCAGCTAATTATAGTATTGTATAACAGTTGATAGTTGAATAAAGGTGGGTAAGTATTTTAAAAGTAATCCACATTAAATAGGTAGCAAATAGTGAATTTAAGCCACAAGAAATTAAAAAATTAAACCGACGAAAAAAGAAACTGGAAAGCATAAAATGAACCTTTTTAGTCTTAATTATTAATGCAAATAACTAATTAAATTAAATTACTTTAAAGAAATGATTAAAACAAAATATCATAAAAATGCAACGTGGAATCTCTAGCGATAAACAAAAGTGCGCTCTCCGCACGATCACTCGCAACGACGTGTGCACTCACGTGTGTACCCGTTCGGGTAGCTGTCTTACTGATATTGACTTCGAGAACGCTCGGCAATTTCCTGCGAGAGACGCGCCGCTACTGCGCACCCCGTTGCCTTCATTTTATGCTTTACGTATTTAATTTGCTTTAAAGATTCATTTTATGTTTTGCTTTTCAGTTTCTTTTTTCGTTTAAATTTTTTGTTAAAAAAGTTTTTATTTAACTTTACTTTTGTATGTATGTTTAGATCAAATCTTGCAAGTGAATTTTGACCCACTTCTAGTTGTCCGATTAACTTGAAATTTGGCAGGTGTACATAATTCCGGTGACAATGAATTATGGAATTTGCAGGAGATTATTGTTCGATTCTATTCAAAATTGGTATGTAGGGTTATTGGGGACAGATATCACGAATTTTTTGTCAAAATTCATGAATCCAAGATGGCGGCTCCAATATGGCGATGAGTTTTGTGGTTACAGACCGATTCCAATAGAAATTGGCAAGTGGGGGTTTTTGGGGGCGAAAATCATGATTTTTTGTCAGAATCCACGAATTTAAGATGGCGGCTCCAAGATGGCGACGACTTTTGTGATAATAGTCCGATTCCATTCAAAATTGGTGTGTGGGGGTTTTTTGGGGTCGCACATCATGATTTTTTTGTCAAAATTCGTGAATTCAAGATGGCGGCTCCGAGAAGGCGACGTGTTTTGTTATTATGGCCCGAATCCATTAAAAATTGGTATGTGGGTTTTTTGTGATCGTAGATTATCAGTTTTTGTGGGAATTCAATAAGATAACGGATTTTAAGACTAGCTTTTATACAAATGCACCACAAGTTTGTATATATATATATATATATATATATATATATATATATATATATTATATACAATTTCACATGTATGTATGCATGAATTTTGACACACTTCTAGTTGCCCGATTAACGTGAAATTTGGAAGGTGTTCATAGTTCCGGTGACAATGCATTATGAATGTTTTGGTAGAGAGGAAATAAAATGGTGGAAAAAAGTGTGATTATGGTTCGATTATATTCAAAATTGGTATGTGAAGATTTTCGGGGACAAAGATCACGAATTTGTATATTCAAGATGGCGAATCCAAGATGGCGAAGAATTTTGTGATTATGGCCCGTTTCCATTCAAAATTGGTATGTGGTTTTTTTTTTGGTGTCGAAAATTATCAATTTTTGTCAGAAGATGACGGATTTCATAAATGATGAAAATGATAAAAAAAAAAGGATACAAGATTTCATAAAATGGAAAAAAAAAATTGACCTAGGTTATTCTGTGAGTAACAGATTCAAAAGCTTACAAAACAAACAAAATAACATAGGTCAATTTTTTTTATTTTTTTTGAATTTTTAGTGTATTTATATAGAAGCTTGTTTTACATTTTTTTATAACCATTTTTATTTTATCTTAATTAGCATTCATGTTATAAGAAGAAGGATTTCCTTATAGTTTTTTTCCTAAGAGATGGCCGCAAGTTGTAGGGGTATGGATGTAGGTAATATCCAAAAGATAGTTGATAATACATGTAGGTATTAATGAAAATTCTCACCTATTAAAATAATTCACTTATTTTCTCTCACTCAACTTCTCAGGAATAACACAATGAATGGAAATTTCGGGTCCCGCAAAATATATAGATACCCTTCCTAGATATTTCCTGTTTACAATGATAAGAGTATCCAGTCAGAGGATTATTATATGATTAAATGTTTTTCCAGTCGATGCTGCACTGATAGGTCATTATTTATTGTGTGAGTTATGTTTTGGAGAATTTTTATTGACTTAGTTGACAATTCTGAAAGTCCGCGACATTGGTACCTATAACCTAATTTGCCCTTTTGGTTGAATGTGGAAATGAGTAAGAAATAATAATCTATGCAAACTCAATAACACAATTAAAAAGTCATTTTTGTCGAAAAACTATATTTTTCTAAGAAATTATTCAAAATAAATTGTACTTGCAACAATGTATATCATTATCGTTAAATGAGAGAGATATACCGAAAACTTATCCTGACGAAAAAATAATCCTAAATATTTCTGCAAATGAAAACGTTCTTTCAAAACCAAAAAACTCATTCAGAGCTTCAGTCGAATATAGTTTATAAAATCAACTGTGAAAATTGCTCAACATGATATATAGGCCAAAAAGGATGTTATTCGAAGAAAATAATATCGGAACACGAAAGAAACACAGAAAAAATTAGCACTATGCATTGAAAGGAAAGTTGCATTTTCAATTTCTCAAATCCTGTGATTGTCGATGTACAAACCCTTCTTTCAAAAAGACTCATCATTTAAATTATTCACACAACAGTAGTGTTAACACCAGGGGATACCGCCTTTTTGAACTCGATTTGTGTACGTAATTTAACCGCCCGCACTTTTTCTAAATCGCAAAATATTGTTCCAAAACTTTTTAACAAAAAATTAAACAGACGAAAAAATCAACTGAGAAGCAAGAAATAAAATAAACCTTAGTCTTCATGATAATTGAGCTCCTAAACGAATGTGATTAAGTAATTTTGAGTCAGCGCCAAACAAACTAGCAATAGACAAGGACACGAGAAATTATTATCGCTTCAAATATGCTTTAAAATACATAACGCATATATAAATGTACCCAGAAAATTTTTTTTGAGTCAAATTCCAATTCCAGCAGTTTTGGAAAATCATCAAATTTTGAAGCTACTATCATTGGCACTTTTTGTGACGTAAACGACCGAGCAGCCAATAGGCGTAATCGGGTTGATTGTGACGTTAAACGGCAATGTTGCTAAGTTTCTCAAACTATAAATGTCAGGGGCCCGATTTTTGACCCTTTTCTTTGCTATTATCATACGTGTTCGAAAGAGTGCAAGAAGTTTTGCAATTTTTGACCCTTCCAAATGAAAAGAATTCGTGATATTAAGAATGATTTTACTCGCATTGTTGCGACCACAATTCTATGGTCGTTTTTGGAGTAAACTTAGATTATAATTCTAATTACGTTCAAAATAGACGAGTTTATTGGATTAATATTATTGAAGAATTTAAAACAATTCGAAAATCAACCAATATTTAATAATATACCAAATCCTGGAGACCCGTTCGCCTTGAGTGAACGTCAGTTTGTAAAATTGTTCAGGCTAACTAAAAACTTATGCAGATTATTAATAGATATCTTAACACCCTTCATGAGAAGACCTAATCGACCCACAGACCTTCGAATTAAAACAAAGGTACAAAAAATTCATAAGTTAGAAAATTTTAATTGGTTTCAGGAATCAACTACATTGCATTTCTATGCATATGGTGATTACCAAACCAGTGTAAGTGTAAACAAGTATTTATGTTTGAGCCATTCTTCTGTGAGTGTGTGCGTGAAAGAGGTTATAAGTCCATCCAATATCAATTGCAGAAGCTGTTTCTATAGGGAGCAAATAAAAACTCACTTCGCTAACACGAGCGTATATGCGAAGAAACGGAACGAAAAATAATCTGTACTACTTGTATACAGTTTCCGTCGGCACAAAGAGCCCGTCGGTCAACGTGGACTTTAGTGACGGCTGTCTGTTTTACAACCTATTCGTCTGGGCCAATCAAGTCGGACATCAATGCTAGCAGGTGTGTCTAGGCGATGGGAGGTCATAAATCACGCGTTATATTTGTGTTTCAATAGCTCTGAAAGATTGAAAACCAGTAGCGTCTGTGGTCTTGGTGTGTGCCGATCGAAATACGTTTTAGGATATTCTAGTTTTGAAAGAAAGACATTATTTTTCTTTCTTAATGTATTTGTATAAATAAAAGCTTGTCTTTAATTTTTTTTCATTTTTCATTATTTATGAAGTATTTTTAAATTCTTAAAATATCTAAATAAAATTAGTTATCTCCGCCACTGCTGCTCCCAGGATTTCGCCGCAAGACTTTTTCATGCTTCTGCAATTGATTTCGGGAAAACTTTTTTTTATACTACTGTATTGAATCAACCGAACATTTTGAATGAATGGGTTTAATTTCCTAACAATTTTGAAAAACTCAATCGGATTCGTCGGAGGTTGGTTGAGTACTTTCATTAATGATCCTATCTCAAGTTTAAAATCATTTGTTTTTTTGAAGAACATAATATACCAGGTGTAGTAATTGATTGTACCCACATAGCTATTCGGTCTTCTCTTATTGATCATGCTGAATAGCCTGAACATCTGTATGTAAACAGAAACAATTATCATCAAAAAGTAAATATTTATTATCTGTTAATATGACTTATTCACTTTAAATAAACTTAAAATTAATAATGAATACATTTTTGGTACTACCACCTGACAAATGATATTTTTACAAGCTTTTATTTAATTTCACCTGTCCCGATGTTCGTCATCAAATCTTGCAAGTTAAATTTGACCCACTTCTAGTTGTTCGATTAACGCGAAATTTGGCAGGTGTTCATAGTTCCCATGACAATGCATTATGCATTTGTTAGAAAAAAAAAACGAGATGGCGGCTCTAAGATGGCGGACGAGATTTGTGTTTATGGTCCGATTCGACTCAAAAATAGTATGTGGGGGTTATCGGGGTCGGAGATTATGAATTTCCTTTCAAAATTCACAAATTCAAGATGGCGGCTCTAAGATGGCGGACGAGATTTGTGTTTATGGTCCGATTCGATTCAAAATAGGTATGTGGGGGTTTTCAGGGTCGAAGATTATGAATTTTCTGACAAAATTCATGAAATCAAAATGGTGGTTTCAAGATATCTGATGATTTCTGTGATTATGGTCCGATTCTATTCAAAATTGGTATGTGGTATTGGTATGTATTATTATAAATGAAAGGCATCCAAACAAATAATTATTAACTACAAGCCCTATCTTTATTTTTCAGTGATTGGATTCAACAAATAAATGACATAACTAATCGATTAAAGGTGAAAAAATAAACAAACATTGCGAAATTAATGGTATTTAAAATAAATTTTTGTATAATCGAATACTGAAGTAATGGCCATTGCAATTTTTTTTTCTCGTTGATCAGACTGAATTGACTGTACTATCGTCACTGCAGTAAGTGATTCCGCTATAACCCTTGTAATTTGATTCTGATTCTCATTACCATTCTACGTTCACACAAGTGAATATGATATACTAATAAACAAATGACTCACTGTTGAAAAGGAATTCGATATTATATAAATATTCAGTTCAGCAATAATTCGTCGAAGTAATTTAAAAAAGTAATACGCAGTACATGTCGGTGAATTTTTTATAGCCGCGTGATGTAATTCCACGAAAATGGCCTTGGTAGCGTATTTTATGGTATACGGTTCCACCAAAAAGCCCACACCCGGTCCACGGCCAAACAATCAGAATGCTCCGAAAAAATTAGGATTAAAACTGAATTTGGCATCACTTTATATTGTCTAGCTATTCAATTAATTCACATTTTAAGATGCAGACCATGTCCATGAACAATATATTTCTTTCGAAAAAAATTGGCAATGCATTACGCAAAGCTCTCCAAATGATGGTCAACAACACAGTGGATGATAAATTGCTTATAGTGGATTAGGTATTTGTACTATTATTTGTACGACAATATTTCTTTCTTCTAGCTCGTTGAATCCATTTTTCCCACTTGATCATTCACTAAATGGAGGGAAGCAATTGTGGTTCGATGGAACTGGTTCTTCTTAGATTTAACCGGAAAAATCTATCCAATATATTTGGGATCTTTTGCTTGTTGAAATAATTCCAAAAAACTGATCTAAAATGTCGTCTTAAATCAGTTCGTCTTAAACCAGTTCCGTGTTTCTTGTCTTTTTTAGACAACGAAACTTTTAGAGTTGCTGTTTGATTTGGTTTAGGTTCAGTGGATTGTGCCCAACACTAGTTTATATGTTGTTGTCATGTTAACCATAAAGGAACACATGGATTGAGTTAAAAATTTTCAGTGCTGGCCACTTTTCCCGTCATCAAGCTATAAATAATGTCATCAAACGTGCCCTGGTTCCCACCAGAGTTCCTGCAATTTTAGAACCTTCAGCAACAAGTCGGTGTGATGGTTAATGTCCAGATGACATGCCTTTGATTTATTGACAGCGAGGTAAACCTGTCGTGTGTGGTTTCACCAGGGTGTACACTCTTTCCCGTTACATATTCAAGCCACATCAGTCAACCCCAGGCGTATGCGCGCCTTGTCAACAGTAGTTCAGCTATGCAGATGGTAAAAAATTGAAAACGAAAAAATATTAAAATTTTTTGTGTTGTTATCGAAATAGAATATCGAATATTTTGGTATATAATTTTATTAAAAATAACAAAATAAATAGGGTATTTGAACAAATCTCCTGGCTTCCAGTATACAATTCAGATAATCCAGATACTACAACCAATACATTCATCAATATTATCCAAGAGGGTCTTAAACTGTGTACAGAAAAGCGACTATTTCGAAGAAAGTATGACAAAATTGCACCCTGGATGACCAATGGTCTGCTAAAATCGATAAATAAAAAAAAATGTACCTGAACATCCAAAATGAACCTGATAACCTAGACCTGAGGAGGGACTTCAAAATCTACAGAAACAAACTGAACGCATTAATAATAAAACTAAAAATAATTACTTCAAACAAAAAATTTATAGTAATAAAAATAATTCAAAAAACCTATGGAAAGTAATAGAAGATATAAGTAAAACAACAAAGGGAAAAACACACATAAATAAAATGAAAAGTGTGACTGGCGAATTACTAACAAAAAAATATGATAAAGCGAATGAATTTAATAGGACGTACATTAATATGGGAAAAAACTTGGCCAAAAAAATAAAAATAGACCCACAATTCCAGACCAGCAAAGCAACAATCCCCAACTCATTTGTATTCAATCCCGCTGACACGAAAGATATCGAAAATGCAATAATTGACCTCAAAAATAAAAAGTCAGTTGGAAGTGATGACTTGAAAGCTGAAACCATCAAATTAATAACTTCCTATATCCTGGAACCTCTAACTTATATTATAAATATATGCGTTAATAAGGCAGTGTACCCCTCAGCATTCAAATATTTCTCTCTCGTTGAAAGTAATCTCAGATATGCAATCGTCGTCTGGGGTGCAAGTTTCAAATCGCATCTTCACCCTTTAGAAGTTACACAAAGGAGATTTTTAAAGTTAATATATACCAAGAAGTCAAGATACCCAACAGACGATCTCTACAAGGAATCACAAATACTGGACCTAAGACAACTTTATTTCCTCGGCTCCAGCAAAAAATACCACATTAACAAAAATAACTCACAACTTCCAAGTCACGATTATGCTACCCGTCAGAAACATCACTACGTCACACCATTGATATTAAAAACGGTCTCATAAAGATCATACTCCTTTTTCGCACCGAAGTTATACAATATTATACCAGAAAATATAAAAGATATAATGAATATAACAAGATTGAAAAAAACATTGGAAGAGTTTATTCTCTCAAGTCCACGATGCATGATCTCGAGCTATTTTGAAAATCACACATAAGTTTTAGACAACAATTTTTTTCACCAATTTTTTTAATTGCTAACTTGCTAGCTGTAAGTATTATATGTAAGTTCTCTTTTTTTATATCTTTCTTTTTCCTTTAATTTTTTTTTGAATGAAGTTATTACTATTATTATCATTATTATATCAATTAGTACTATTTTATGTAGCATATTTTAAATTTTCCATTGCTTATTATGTGTACTTATTATTAACAACCACATCTTATATAGCATACATTTATTTTTGGTCTAACTTTTAAATTGTTTAATATGTGTACTTATTTGTTATTATCAACCACATTTCATATTTTATATAGCATAACTTAACTTTATTTTTAACCGACGAAACCAAAATTTTTTTTATGTATGATCACGCATAACTTTTTACTGAGCGTCCGATTCCGATAATTATTCTTTCAGTGGATAGGGTGTACTTCGAAGTTGGTCCCATTTGAATTTAAAAGATAAAATCCACCCCTAAGGGTAGCAAAATGAAGGATATTGATCACTCACCCTCTGAATTCTGGTCCGTTAACCGATTCTATCAAACATAACTTTGTACTGGGTTCTTCGATTTGGATGATTCTTTTTTTAATAGATAGGGTATACCTCATATTTGGATTTCGAATGAAATTATCCACCCTTACGGGCAGAAAAATAGGGGATAGTTGATTTTTCACTTGTGAACATTGGCACACACATATGTAGTTGACAATGACAGATCGCTACTGTCATTATTCCACTTCCGTCACAATCATTAAATTCTATGAGAGGATGGAATGATATACGAAGTAATGAAATAAACTAACCAGAACAACAAAAATAATTTATATTACAACAAATAGTAAAAATAGATAGTCATATTATTTAACTGGTAAGAGTTGAAGTAAGGTGGGTAAGTAAGTATTTTTGGAGTAATAAAAAAACAAGTAGGTAGTAATTAGTAAAAAATTAAACCGACGAAATAGGAACTAAAAATAAAATAAACCTTCTTAGTCTCAATAACTAAGCTCCTAAACTAATGTAAGTAACTAATTTCGAGTCGGCGCCAAACGAACAATCAACGAAGATCATTAAATTACTTCAAAAAAATTATCAGAATGTCACCGCGCAACTCGATGCCATCATTTTACGCCTTACCTAATTCATTTGCTTGTTTGTTTGGCGCCGACTCAAAATTAGTTACTTACATTAGTTTAGGAGCTTAGTTATTGAGACTAAGAAGGTTTATTTTATTTTTTACTTTTCAGTTCCGTATTTCGTCGGTTTAATTTTTTGTTAAAAAGTTTTATATACTATATTTAACTTTTTCATTCCTTTATTATGTGTATTTCTTATTATCAATCACATTTTATATAGCATAACTACAACTTTCTGCGAAACAAGTGCAACAGCACTTATCGCCCATCAGCTTTATTCACTTCATTCATTGTGTATTTATTTATTATTATTGAATAAAGATTTTTATATTTTATTATATTATATGGATGAATGAATGAATGTCACAATAAACAAAAACTGATCCTTGATCTAGAAGCGTATGAACATCCCTCGGAAAATATTGTGAACTCAAATTGGGATCCCTCTCGGAGAATTCCACCAGAACGCCGAATTTCTACGGAGTAATTCTTCGGACCCTGTTGAGGCCCCGAAACACTCTTACTTTTGTTTGCATGTTTATTTCGGTGGAGCAATGTCTAAAATTAGAATCTGCGCCGACTAATATTGTTGATGTAAACACAACATTTCTGCTCTTAATTCTACTGCAATTATTACTTTCATAACATACCGGAATAGATCGGTTTTCAATTGTATTTTGAGGAATCCGCCAGTTCTCGTACACTCGAGTACGTTGGGATTATTTAATAGTTACGACATTAAACATAATCAATTACATAACATCTGTTGCAAAATCTGGAATATCTAATATGAAGAATGGGAAACGCTTCATCAACAAATTATTTTCAACATACAAAATATTATTCCCCTCAATGACTAAACCTTTATGTGAAACTTTTAGGAATAAATTAAACCTTGGCCACAGTTTATAGCTAATTAGCTATAAACTGTGCCTTGGCGTTATACGTTATTTCCGGTTTTAATTTTTCACTTGATTCGATATTCCTATCAACATTTTGTTTATCTTCGAGTAAGAGAAATAATTAATGTCATGGTTGAATTCACAGCTATAAACTTGCTTCTGGGCTACCTCAAGGGAATATTTTAGGTCCTTTCTATTCACTTTTAATTTTACGAATGTTCTGATCTACTGCGATTATCATTCCTATGCGGATTATACTCTTTTTTTTTCATTAAATTTTTCGGATCTAGTCATTACTCTAGCTATAACAATGATCCAAAGCCGTTACATAAAATATAAACTGACCATGCATCATTCAGAAAAATTATGTTGCTTTTATTTTCAGATAAAAGTAATTTATTCTGATATGAATTTTCAAACAAAAAAGCATAGCTAATTATCTGCAAAAAGTATCAATGTTAATGTGAATTCCCACATGTCCGCCATTTCGCTCTATACATTTCAGGGCCTTTCTGATAAATTAATAAAGCAGTTCCTTGTTTGTTTCAGATGGTCAATATTATCAAAAGTTCATCATTTTTAAGATATCCCCTTATAGGCCAGTAGATATAGACAATCTATTAACATTAATTCCAAAAGTTTTCAAACTTCAATGGTATGTTAGTGCATCAATGAAAACAAACTATAAAATTTTGCAGAAGTCAGCGATGAACGGAACATTGTTTTAATTGCAAAAAACGTTTTCATGCTTTATTATTGCACTGAAAATTGTAAAAGTTCTGCAAACTAGGCATACCTATAGTAATGGTGTTTTACAACATGCATTAAGTTTTCAACCTTGTAAAAGTTACGGAACCTTGTTTTTTGTCATTTGATTAAGTTTTTCATTGTAATTTGTTTAAAAAATTACAAAAGTTCTGCAAATTGGATAAGTGAACGGAAACAAAGTTTAAAATATTCACGTACATTTGCAACCATTTCTAAAAACGCATCATTTATTCATTAAACTTTTTTATCGACTCTCCCATTTTCAATACATACAAGCAGTGTTTTATTGTGGTTGCTAATGAAGAGAATATCGGCCTTAGTGAATATGTAACTTTGCAATCTCATACAAAAAACGGAACCTACTTATCCATCAATATTTTTTTTTGCATTTTTACAACTTCTGAAATAATTGCAAAAGTTATGCAAATTGCAATTAAAATTACGACAAATATTTTACGTGACGCAAGAGATTTGCAACCGTCAATTTTTTTGTACAATTGATTTGTTTTTTTTTTATAAGTTGGCCATGAATTGCAAACATTGTGCAAATAGGTTTAAGATATATATAAGACCGACAAATCTACAGTGGTCCAGTTAAATACTTGATAATCCATCGCGTATATCTGTTATATTTTGTACTGGTTGATTGAAATTGCATCCGAAAAATTATACGGTTACGTAGTTAACCATTAAAAAATTTGAAACTAATTATTGATCTCGGAAGCAATCACTGTTTTCGACTAATCAGCGAAATAAATTTAATCTAATATTTTCGAATGCAACAATCGAAAGATTTTTTTGCTAAATTCTGCCAAAAGACTTTTTGAAGACATTCATTTTTTATCGCATTAGAAATGACATGCAATCATTTTTCATTTAAAATTTTCAATTGTCACAAGATGACTTTAAGCAATCGACATTTTAAAATAAATAATCGATGCTCTATGGAAGTAAGGATATCAAAACGTTATCGATTGTATATCTCGCAACTACATAATTCAAACAGAAACGTTGCTGAAAAATAAAAATTTGTTAAATCGATATTACATCTCAAATTTAATTTTTACAGGCATGTATTTCTTGAATTGAATGAAATTATAATTTACCTTTCCACTCGACT
The DNA here is from genome assembly GCA_018342105.1 of Gonioctena quinquepunctata. Lineage (NCBI taxonomy): Eukaryota > Metazoa > Arthropoda > Insecta > Coleoptera > Chrysomelidae > Gonioctena > Gonioctena quinquepunctata. Next base: position 1,116,259 of record JAFIRS010000004.1, on the reverse strand, counting down.
TTCTTACTCCAATTGTGGTTTCACATGAAAAATTCTATTGAATCCGAATGAGGACTGAAATCTAATCGACACGTAAGAATCATTTTCATGATTTATAAAAAAAATAAAAATAAAGAGGGAAAAACATGTTGATAGGCAATTCTATTGCTACCAGGACTATTAAATGAATGTGCATTGTTTTTGGTTAGTTAAATAGTTGTCTGTCATAAAAATACAATTGTCAGTCTTCACCATCATGTTACTAAACTGCTGTACATACATTACTCTATAAACAGAACACTGTGACGTAACACAGTTGTAGGTTAATCGTACTAATGTACAACTACGAGTGTTTTTTAAATCTTAATATTTCCTGCTTTGTTTTATTAATCAAGAAAATTATGAAAACGTGTCGAGAGATTCTCGATTCTCCATCAATCGTACTTATTTTATTATGCAAATTCCTAATTGTAATATGATGTTTTGAATTCATATCGAAAACGTTACCTTTCAACATTGAATGATTTCACCTACCGTTGACGAGCTTCTTCTTGGTCGATAGTTAACTTGGTAACATAATGAATGTCATTTCTTAGGTATATAAAAATCCGCATTGTAACATAGTTTGCAAATTATTATACTACCGCCAATTGGTAAAATGAGTTGTCTGTCCGATTCGCAAAACTTTTGCTTTTTTTGGTAGAGTACAAATACGAAAATATTTTTCTTTTGATTTTACCCTCATTTCCGTGTTATAGACGAGTTGCAAATTAATGAAAACATTCTACGTCAGGACATCTCCACTTGCAACCATTATTTGAAACTTTTGTAATAATTTCGATACTTATTTCAATAAAAAAATCAATTTAATGAAAAAATATATTTTCCGTTTGACGCAAGAGGTTGCAAATTAAAACTCTTGTAATTTTTTTTTAAATTAATTTATGATTGAAATTTAAATATTTGATTTAATAAATATTTCGAAAGTTTGCCGAATTTTTGCAAATTTGTCCGCGTTAATAATGTGAAAATTTATTAAATCCTGATTTTCAACATCTTCCGTTCAGAAAAAAGGGTTGCAAAATCAGACTACATATCATATGAAAGTCCTCTTCACTCTACTGAAATTTTGAAACTTTTGTTATTATTATTAAATTTTGGGAAAATCATGTCTATTAGGAATAAGCGTCAGATCCCTTGATCTTACGGACTATCTAATTCTCCTATCGATGAAAAACTCTAAACTTGTGGAACGATTATTTTCTTTTAATACCTACTGTTTTTGATTTGCAATAAAAACATGCATATTGAAGATAGGAAAATTACAAGAACATAAAAAAACATATACCGAAAACATGTGAAATATTATCAGCATCACTTTTCCAGAGAAGTCAGTTGCCATTGATAATGATGATAATCGTACTTTCCCAAGGCATCATGATGTATATTAATCTCCGACGGCGCTATCTTCATAATCTTTTCAAAGAAAACATGTACAATTCACATTGATAAGCATCGAAAATAGAAATATCGAACGTATTGAGAATGAATTCCAGAGATCGCTTGCTAGAGTTGTGTGATCTTAGCAAGGACAATGTTGTGTGATCTTAGCAAGGACTGACTGTATAACTGAACTAATTGAAAAACTCGCTTTTTATGGAATCCGTGGACCACCATTTTCACTCATTGCATCTTATTTTAAAGATCGACAGTATGTATTTCTGTCAAAAACGAGTTTTCAGACTATTGATCGATCATAATGGATTTCCCCAAGGTTCTGTCATGAGGACCACTGCTCTTTATACTATATGAGAATGATTTGTTCTACACTCTCTTCCCTACTAAGCTAGTTAAGTTTGCTGATGATGTCACTTTGTGTTTATCTGATAATTATTTCAGCAAACTGCAACAAAATCATGAAACCGCAATTTACATTGGAAATGGTTCAATGCTGACATGCTGATATTAAACAAGGAAAACACTAGAGAAATCAAACTTTCCAGTTCAACAAACTACAAAAGTGGTCAGTAAATTGGAATGCCCACATATATGCTAGTAGCCAAAAACTCTATTCATACACATTCCTCCTTGGTCAACTCAGAAAAATCACAAATCGCAATACACTTATTACTGTACTTTTTTACTAATCCACTTTGATGCTTCTGCCGGCGAGTATGCATGCCCGGTTTGGTATAGCTCAGCGCACGCAAAACAAGTTGATGTCACCCTCAACGAGACAAGCAGAATCATCACCGGATGCTTGAAGCCAACACCCCTGAATAAGATCCACCACCTAGCTGGCATCGCTCCTCCTGCCATCCGTAGGGAAGCAGCTGCACTCAAAGAACGATCCAAAGCCGCAGTATCTGAACGCCACCCCCTCTACGGTCTCCAACCAGCCCATCAGCGACTAAAATCAAGGCGAAGCTTCCTGAGATCGACAGAAGATTACGAGGAACCTAAAACCAGAGTGGACCTTTGGGGGAAGACCTCAAACCAAATTGGATAGAGCCGAATGAAGAACTGGCACCAGGAGGCGGCGAAAACTGGGGAATCTGGAAGGCGCTAAAGAGACTGCGGACGGACACGGCGAGATCGAGAGATACCCTAAATAAGTGGGGCTACCCTGTGGACTCCAATCTCTGCGACTGTGGAGAACTGCAAACCACGCAACATATGTACACTTGCCCGCTGTGCCCCGCTAGATGTACCATAGAGGACCTTATAGCAGCGAAAAAATATTTAGCTCTAGCATTTTTTTTCTTTATATATAGATATATTTATATATATATATATATATATATATTGTTATATTATTTTTAATTGAAAAAAAAACAATTAATTTAATTTTGCCCTGCTTTGGGAATAAATTGATATGATATGTGATAGATAATTATTTTTGCCCTGTATAATATATTGTAATGTAATAATAATTGCTAGCTAACGTCACTGTTTTCTCGTCACGTTGCTGCCAATTGTTATTACCCTTTCTTACCACGACTAAACTCAGTTGGTACGCCTTTCGCCTCAGATAGCCGGTCCTGGCAATAAAGCCACTGCCCTGGTCTTGATGTCAAATTCGAATTATTTCAATTCAGTGTTTATCAGAGAAATATGATCATATCATTGTGGAAAATAAACTAGAAAGTATCGAAAAACAATTATTTCCTTTATTCAGGAAAACTTATATTTACCTGGCCTACGATAGATAACTTATACTATGATCAGACACATTTTTATAGACAATAATGAGAAACAGTGATGTATACAGTATACATAACCTCACTTTTGTTGAGGTTGGAAAAATTCTTTTATAGTTCAATATCAAAATAAAGTTCTTCAGATACGATACGACTTATGTTGTAAGGTTATTCAGTTTGTGATGTGCACTAAAAAAGTTTATACCTGGAGCTGGAACTGTCGCTGTTACAATACACACCAAGAATCTGCAATCATTTTTCAATCTACTGCTCTCATGAACTCTCCATTGCAAAAGGAACCATACAAATCCCAGAAATCAGCTTGGAAACAGTTTTATGTGGAGTAAATAAAAGATAATCTTGTTTTCTCCTATGTATTTTTATCGAAATTCTCTTGAGGTTGAATTGGTTAGTTTCTAATAGACAAAATACCTTGTATCAGTAAAAATCTTGAATTATCTTTCTCCTAAAGTTTTGGTACGTGGCGTTCTTTTCAAATTTTTTTCAATCTCCCTCTGGCTTTGTTTTTTCATCCCTTGGATACCATTTCTGTTTTGTCCATATTATTTGAATTTTCAAACTCACGCACTTTCCTGTCACATTATCAGTCTTTTGGGGTTATTTGTCAAAACTTATGAACTAAAATATTTTACATTTATTAAAAACTATATACAATATTTGATGATAATTGTCTTTGACATTTCATAGTTCTTATTTTTCCACAATTTCAAATCTTACATCTGACCATACTGTTCCCTGATTGGCTATTGTCATCAAGAAGTTTGTTGTTCTCCCATTGGCTATTTTTAGTTAGATACAATTTCATATACTGTATGTTTCAAGCTTATAATTTTGTTGATCACATTCAATTCAGAATGATTTTGTGAATCTAGACTTTTTTGTTGTATTTTTAACAATTATAGGTTGTAATCATTTTGACAATGTATGAAAATGATTGCATTATAGTATTTGTATATTTTTACCTATCAATATTATACAGAGGCTTCATAAAGAAAATAAAATCTCAAAAATATGTAACACAAAATCTCATGAACTAATAACTATTAAGTAATCATTATTTTTGTGGGTTTTTTATGAAATTATTTCTTTTTTCTTTTTTAAAATATATTACTGGTCCTTCATAACATAACAATATATATATATATATATATATATATATATATATATATATTAACTTATGATGCTTCTGACACGAATAAATAAATACTAATCCACTCAGCTGTTAGCTATGACATTGTCTCATGGGAAAACTCAAGTTATTGGAACGAAGTTCCTTAACGCGGCTTGCGGTAGGTGTTGACTGGTAGAAATCGTCACGTAAGAAAAAAGCGTTATGCCCCCTCCATGCCACTTTCTCACTCTGTCTCTTTCTATTATATACAAGTCTGTTGCACAAGCATCCAGCTCTTGCTCATACGATTCCAAAGGTGTACGAAACCATCCGAACTGCTGTTCTGCTTGCGGGAAATTTAAAATGATACATGAGCGGTAGGATATCCATGCGAATACGAGTCGGATATTATCGTTGAGTGGTAATACGAGGAAGATACTTTTGTTTCTTTTATATTTCTATATAACGTGTGTTTAGATGAGTATATCCTTTTTTGGACATAATTTCTTATGTTTTTTGTATGACGAAGTTTACATTGAATATGTGGCACGTCAATTTGATATAATATAACGAATAGTATTATCAGGAATAAAATACCTTTTACTGAGGCGGAGGAGTTTGGAAAAAGGATATATAGGTATAGTATTGCATGGTATAATGACAATTAAATGTGATGCGATAGAAAACGTCAACTTTCAAAGGGAAACATTTTGAGAAAAAAAAAAGGAACACAAAATGGTGGTACATGAGATTGAAGGCAACATATTCTGCTATCACGATATTAATTGATTTATTGGATCGTTTGGGACCATGGAGTGAGCATAACGCTTTTTCCTTACGTGACGAAAATATACAAATATAGACAATCTAAATCTCCATAACGAAAGAAAAGCTGGCCAATCGAGTAACCGAATAAAATGTGATTAAAATGTTAGTACTCACAGCAAACATAAAATATATATATTTATATATATATATATATATATATATATATATATATATATATATATATATAAATATGGTCGTGTTGAGGATGGAACCTCGGACCTCTGGCTTGGTAGTCCCTCGTTTTACGGCAGCTCCGTTTGGTCTTTGAAATTATTTGTGTATTTGTAGCACATGAGTTCGAAGGCGTAGAAGGGCCACTGATTTTTTTTTATAATTCCGACTTGGTATCTCGGAATTCCGACTTAACATCTCGGAATTATATAATTCCAACTTAGTATCTCGGAATTCCGACTTAACATCTCGGAATTATATATTTTCGACTTAGTATCCCGAAATACCGACTTGACATCTCGGAATTATACAGGGTGTTTCATAATTGAATGCTGATCCTAAAGGGCGATAATCCTTGGATGATTTTAAGAAAAATTCTTCATATGAACGCTTTATTTCTGAGATACAGGATATTGAAATTTAATTTAATTTTTTCCATAATAAAGGATTTCTTAATTTTCATCAGTAACGTCCCTGTTAACATGCCGTGTCATATTTTTGATCAAAATAATGATACGCCACTGCCTTTTTTCCAAATAAATATTATTTTTGTAATTGTGCTCTATCTTCTCATAAAAATGGTCTCCTGCCTTTTTTTTGTCCGGCGGATGGTTTTCGATTTAGAAAATAGTATACATTCATTTGCTTGTCCCTATTCGATTTTTTCTCCTAGTCTTAATTTCACAATTGTGGTAACCAAAGGATCTAGGCGAAATTTTTATAATTTTATGCTAACTATTATTTAGTTTTTGTAATGAGTACGCATAAAAATACATTTTTTATTTTAAAAAACCTAACTATTATGAACAAAAATTACCAAAATCAAATTAACTGTTTGAAATGTCCGCCTCCTGAAAGTAAGCACGCTTCAGCCCTCCTTGTCATTGACTCGCGTACTCTTTGGAAAATTTCTGGAGTATTCCTTATTGCTTCACAGGAAACTATTACGCGGTTTCGCAATTCCTCCTCAGTTAGAATTGGTTAACTGTACACCAAAGTCTTGAGATGTCCCCAAAGAAAATAATCAAGACTGTTTGAGTCTGGGGATCTAGCTGGCCATGACTTTGTTCCCCACTTCCTATCCAGCGATTATGAAAGTTTTGGTATAAATATTCGCGTGCCAGAGCACTAAAATGAGCAGGTGCACCATCGTGCATAAACCATATGCGATTTCGCATTAAAATAGGAACATCTTCCAACAGAATTGGCAAATTATCTTCAAGAAATCGGCGATAATTATTTCCATTCAATCTGCGTGGTGAAAAACATGGCCAATTAGGTAATCTCCAATAATTCCAGCCCAGACATTTAATGGTGATGAGATTCCACGATTGCATGCGGATTTTCCTTGGCTCAAAAATGATTATTACGAAAATTTCTGATCCTGTTTTTGGTAAAACTAGCTTCGTCCGTGAATAAAATTTACCTGTCAATAAAAGGATTTTCGGTAACTTTTTGGAGAAACCATTGGCAGAAATGCACTCGTAATGGAAAGTGTCGAGGAAGTAGAGCCTGAACCCGTTGAATGTGATAGGGATATAATAAATAATCATGAAGAATCCTCCATACTAGAATATGGGCGATATTCAAATTATTGGCAACTTGCCTCGTACTTATTTCAGGATTTTCGTCAACTGAATTTAAAACAGCTACCTCAATTGCTGGAGTTCTTGCAGTCCGATATGCTGCTTTCAAGTGATGATTCGGCTCAAAGCTTCCTGTTTCACATAACCTTCTGTGGGGGCTTGAAATCATTCTAGCATTTGGGAGGCGCTCTTGATACAGTCGCCTGGCTTCATATGCGTTCCCGTCAGCAAGCCCATACAAGTAATGCATGTCTGCTAATTCGGTATTTGTAAAATTTACCGTGTTTTTTTTAATAAACAAGTTTTTATAACGTAAATAATATCACGTATCTAGCTAAAGAAGTGTCAAAATTGTTTATGTTGAAAATAACGAGATGTGTTCTTAGCCCACAAGGTAATCCTACTACTCTTCAAAGGCTGATTTCGCATAGGGACAAGCAAACGAATGCATTTTATTTTATAACTCAAAAACCGTTTGCCGGACGAAAAAAAGGCAGGAGACCATTTTTATGGAAAGATAGAGGACAATCACAAAAATAATATTTATTTGGGAAAAAGACAGTGGCGTATCATTATTTTGATCAAAAATATGACGGGGCATGTTAACACTTATGAAAATTAAGAAATCCTTTATCATGGAAAGAATGTATTTTCGTGCGTACTTTGCATGTACCAAACTTGAAAAAAAAGCCAAAGTGGTTTCAGAGATATTGGGGAAGAACTGATTTTTTTGTTAAATTTCAACATCGTGTATCTCAGAAATAAAGCGGTTGCGAACCTATGTTCCTATGAAGAATTTTTCTTAAAAGCATCCAAGGATTATCGCCCTTCAGGATCAGCATTCAATTATGAAACACGCTGTATAATTCTCGGAATTACTACTTATACCTATAATTCCGAGATGTTAAGTCGGAGTTCCGAGATAGTAAGTCGGAATGAAGAATGTCACTGGGTCTGTCAAATGACTTTATGACCGTGTAGTCTAAATGTTTAGAAATACACCTGTTTTTATTTCATTTCAATCAAGCGAGTAGTGTTGAAGGTACGACAGTTTAAGTTTCCGTTCTATCCAAATATTTCGGGCGAGCGCGCCATGCTCGCGTGACGTCATTTCACAACGCAACGTTCTCACCGTACACTCAATCATTGCTTTGCTATCGGATGTTCGACCACAATAACGTTTTTAACCCAAGTTTTCATTTGAATCAGTGTTACAATAGTGTTATAAGTATAATATTAGATATGGGTGACGGATTTGAAAAAGGACAATATGATAACTTGCCTGAAATAACGGGTTAACGGTTGCCCACTATTTTTCAAATAACTCCGATTTCTTGGCCGCCGAGATGCGAGGAGTGAAAATGTAAAAGTAAGTATTACTTAATAACATTTTACATTTTATTATAAATCTTTTGATCCCTATAAGTACATATTTCTCATTACTAGTGTTTTATAAATGTACGGCATACGTCATATTGATACTATGAACATCTTACTTGACATTAAGTTCCTGGGAAGGAAGAATGCCTAGGTATTTGTAACATGGTGGGACGTATTAAAAACAATACTGGTTGGTCTTCTAATTCTAATTATTCTTTATTGGGAAGTTTACGTTCTGTTGCTCAAACTATTGTACCTACATAGTTTGGATCATGACTTACATTTTGTATTTTTTTAATATATAATGTAACAAAAAATTTCACTTAGTAAACCTAACCTGAACATTATGTACCAGAGGTACAAAACTTTTTAAAATTTGAACCCATGAAATATTTTTTTCATAAGTAGGTTATTATTACACCTATTGAATATTATTAAGGTAGTACCGCCACGAGACAGTTGAATTAGGAAATTATTGAAATTTGGCATACGTATTGTTTGACATGTGAGCAACACCACTATGAAATTTTAACAAGTTTCACCATCCCGAAACCGAGTATATATAATTGAAGCTGACTCAATTAACACGTAACATATGGACCATGCATAGGCAAACAGCACATTATTAATTCTACCGTTAGTACTAAAATTAAGAAATTCATGAAAAACGAGGAGGAGCTAGAACAGGATATCACAGATATTGTGAAAAAAAATCAAAGTGATTGTTCATCTAGTTTGACAGATATAATCAAAACTACTCTCGTTATTCAAAATAGTCGGAGAAGCGCACAGCCTAAAGGGGGGGGGGGGTCGTAGAGAAATGCGGATTGTGCCAGGGGACTTTTCAAAGAAGGACGGGGTCTGAACGTAAAAAAAAACGCCTTCTCCTAGTTGACCCCATCGATTTTAACGATACCCCCCCTTTCCTCCCAAAAAAAAAGTTCAAAAAGAGTACTACAAAAAAGTCCAGTGAAGTTTTATCGAAAAACGATAATTTTTTCCCATGACGTATGATTTCCAGTCTGAGTTTTTTTTGGTGCGCTTTTCAGGGACATCAATTTTTTTGAGTCGCCGACTTTCTATAACGAAGAAATTTTCTAGAGTCGATTGGGGGGGCAAGTGCTCCCCTTCAACAAACATTTATTTTTGCGTTCAAAATCGAAAAGTCTTTGAAATTTTTTGATTCCGTCGAAAATAGTTTCCTAATTCAACTGTCCCGTGGCGGAACTACCTTAAGCTAAGATGAAAAACCTCTCATATTAATTTCCTCTTTCATGTGATCGTGGATAAGTGCATTTTTATGTATTTTATTTTTTATATATTAGATCAACTTACGTTTATTCTATTTCAGATCGGCTAGAAACAGCTTCGGCGACGACGCTATTGGATATGCAAAAGTTAAAAGAGATATTTGTACAGTGAAATGCCGAATCACCCCAGAACATCATGATTTGCATCCACTTCTTCCGACTTTTAGGTTCGAAAGCAACAATAAAAAACAACTTTTCGGGTGCATTAGTAGTTTTATTTAAACACTTTGGCACAATACACGATTTTCTAGTTTCTGGATTCGACATTTTTTTAAATTTTCGACGCAAAATTCATACACACAGCTCGGAAGCAGAGCACGCGCTGACCGACCGTTGTACAGTGACGTCACAGTGGCCGATGACTCCGCGTCGTCGCACGCCTGCTAAACCATTAAATATCTCGGTAACTATAAGACGTATCAAAAAAATATTTTCACAGTATTTTTTCATTTTTAATAGAGTGTATTGTAAGGTAAAAATCAAAAGTTGGTGATATTCTTCATTATATAATTCCGTGTTATTTAGTCGGAATTCCGAGATACTAAGTCAGTGGCCCTTCTACGCCTTCGTACTTATCGTTAATATTTCAAAAAACAAAAAATTGGACTATCAAGTTAGTTTACAGGCTGTATAAGTGGAGATGACTTCGTATCTTATTACATAATGCTATATTTTGACTCAATAAAAATATATTACTTCCCTTCAAATATTTTCATTACATTTACAAATATACTTCTCTCTTTCCTACAAATTCCTTTGGAATATTAGTTCGGATCCACTCGCAAGAAGCCTTATCATCAAAGAGCTTATTCTCTTCTAATTCCGAACAAGCCATGAAAAACCGAAAGGGATTTCATTCATTCATCTTTTCTCCCACTTGGTGTGTGACCTTCCATTGTGCCCCAGACAAGCCTTTCAAGTGTTTATTTAGTTATGTCCCTACGCCCTTTTTCATTGTAAGGAACGTTTATTCCGTTTATCCACTGTGAGGTACCGGATGTGTTGAGTTAATTCGACTGTAAAAATAAAGGCAGAACTTCCGCTTCGCTTATCGAAAAACAAATAATGAATTCCATTCAGAAACTACATTTCAGTTGGATTCATAGACGCCTGAGTGTACAGTTATAGTACAGAGGTTGGCTTATTCGGCGTTCTATATGTGAACCAGAATTCCGATATATAAATATGAAAGCGAGCGTTCAATTTCCACACCAAGGGTTACTAACAGTTAATTGTTTTTTCCGCCGACCTCGTATTTACGAGTCTTTAATCTACACGAAATCGATCGTTAATGACTCCTATTGACGTTCAATTTCTCTAATAATGCATAATTGTTACACAGTGTCCGTCATAAAGTTGGCTATATATGGAAAAAAAACTTGAGAGGTGTCAAGGGACACCCGGATGGAACGAAGTTCCTTTCGATTATTTAGTGAAGGAATTGTAATAAAATTTTATTTTTTAAGTTATAATAATATTTTTTTTATTATTAACAAATATAATGTAATATAAACTTAATCAGTAGGCTCAATTTTAGTGCATACGCATTGATATTGTAATATTGAAATATAGTTTGCTTTTAAATTTATTAAAGTTATGACGCGTACACTTGCTAAACACACAATAATGGAGAGATTATAACGCGTATGACTTGGTTAGCACAATAGTAAAGAGAGGTTATAATGCGTACTTGCTAAAACTACATAAGCATTTATTATTGTCTGTATAAAATCTCTACTTACCTAACTCCATCAGCAATATCCGGAACTTGTGCAGAAACACTGTCAGGATTCATTATTGTTATTATTTTTTATTATTTATTATGTACAAAAAACCTGTATACACTCAACAAAAATCATCGTCGCGACACCACACTGTTCAATGCGGAATAGAAAGACGAAACGAAAATAACTGGCTTGCTTTCTATGAGAGAGAGAGAGAGAGACATACAGAGAAACACGCGCACGCCGCACGGCTTACAACTATAGCAAAAAGTGTCGTTACAACTTTTGGTCTTAATTTTTTCCGTCTAGCCCCCTTTCGCAACGCGCGATAAGGAACTTCGTTCCAAAAATTGTTACTGAAATTCCTGAAAAACTCTAATGACGGTTCGTTTCTGCATGTCTGACAACTAAAAAATCCGTTGCGACTTATATCACGTGACCTCAGATTTGGCGGGATTTAAAAAAAAAAGTTGTCTGTGGTGCCGAAAAATTATTGAGAAAATGTGTTTGGAATCCAACGAGGACTGCATGTAGCAATTTTGAACCTAATTAAAAAAAACACAAAAATACCATTTTATTCCTCTACCCTTACTAAGAAACATTATACATTCTTGTTTTATCTGGAAACAGCTTTAATAGCCTGAATCACATAAGTTTGGGTCAAAACCAATCAAATATTTGTGGAATAGACATTTTGCGGGAGATTAATTAAGAAAACACGATTCAGTCTTGTCGCTAGGTGAAGTCATGCCCTGTATATTGATGCACATGAGCTTATTCAATATCCTCAACCAGTAAATAAAGTTTAAATCAACTAATATTTGTAATTAAAACTTAATAATACATTATTTATCCTTGCTAAATTTAATATTGGTTAGTAAATTTGAACTTCAATGACTTAGCTATATTTTTGAATTTTATAAGGCGGTTTTGAAAAAAGATGTAATTTTGTTTTAACAATAACAAATGTCAGAATAACTTGTTGACAATTTTGTTGGAGTTGTCGTACTTTAAGTTTTTGTGTTTTTCAATCTATCAATAGAAATGGCTCCAAAACTGAGTATACAAGAAAAAATAGAAATAGTATTGCTATATGGCGAAAATTATCATAGCATAAGAGAAATAGCTGAAATTTTCAATGGAATCCAGACCAAAATTTGCAATTTACTACGGTGGCAAACAAATATTTAAGGAAACTGGTTCGGTTGAAAACAAATATAAAAGTGTTTACGTTAAGCCTGCTGTAAATAATGAGTATAATGTAAACAATATTTTACTGACAGTCACTGAGGCACCAAGCTTTGACGAAAATTATGGCAGAAAGGGCAGAAATCTCAAACCTCTGTTAGACGAATTTTAAAGAAAAATCACTTTGTGCAAGTACTGCGAGAGGGATTATGACGCTCGATTTTATTTTTGTGCATGATTCCAGGGAATGTTAGAAGACAATCGTGATTTCTCAAAAATGTGCCATTTTCTGAGCAAGCAACTTTTACCTCAAATGATGTCGTCAGTTCTCAAAATTCTAGATGTGGGCAGATCATAATCCTAATTTTATTATTGGAGCCAAGGATCAATATAGTTTCAAAGTGAATATATGGCGTGGAATTTCAAATGAGCGAATTGTAGGTCCCTTCTTTTCCAGACGAAGTTTAAATGGCGAACAGTATTTGAACTTTTTACGGACCGAGATATCTACATTTATCGACAACCTACCATTATAAGAGCGGATTCGTTTATTCTTTCAAAAAAATTGGGCTTCTATTCATTCTACGAATTAAGTGCGGGAGTTTGATAAGCAGTGGAGAGGTCGACATTCAGGTAATCCTTGGCCTGCTAGACCTAACGCCGTGTTATATCTTTTTATGGGGTTACCTGAAAAGCAATATTCATAAACAACGCCCATTTCGAAATGTAGAACATTTGAAAATTTGTTTAAGGAATTGTGCAGCAAACCAACCAAACGGCTGAACAAGACATAGGGTACGTACGTTAAAGAATTCCAACCAGAATTCGTGTTTATTACTGCAGGACTGATTATTCTGCAACGCTTTTTATTTGGTATGTACAACGTCCACACGATTCGAGTGAAACATTTTCGACAACCATCTTGATCTTTTTCAAGTGGTTGTAGTACTAGGGGGTGGAATATTGAATTCCGTCTCGCCTAGAACTTTCTCCAGACTGAGAGGAAAAATGGGCTATAATATTATTATTATATTCATATGTTAGAAAGTTAAACTCTGGTGTTCCAAAATACACCTGATATAATGTAGATAACCGCATCAAAATAAATAACACCGAAAAGATAATAGAATGCCAGTCGGGCCAGACTTCTTGAAATACCTACATGTAAATTCAATCTATATATAAACTGGTGATTGTTCAGCAATTGAAAAGCTTCTATAATATTATGTGATGATAGTAGCGAAGATTTCCTACCATAGGAATACGCATGTTTCTGCATATCCCCATATTCAAGTTGTAAGATTACTCATTATATTTTTTTTTGCTCAGAGTATTACTTATAATTATATGAAAAGTCAAGATCAGTTGTTGTGTTTGTCATTTTCTACTGCAAGTAACCTGGTACCACCATCAAATATGACAATGGATACTTTATTGCGTGCACCCACGCCAACCCCGTACTACATATTCATTCCTATATCGGAACTTCCACTCAGTGCTTCGGTCTAGTACGACCCATGTAGACAAAAAATCTGTCAACAAGAAGCTAGCAGCTTTAGATGTCCGGCGAGGCCCCTGCTATTCCTTCCAACTTATATACAGAAGGACTCGATGGAGACCTTGTTGAGAAAAGGCGTACACAGGCCTAGAGAAGCAGACGAGGAGAGAGTAACATGTGACCTTTCCTCCAGTAAGTTTAGTCTGCTTTACAGATGTATCTGAACTGTAGAAAGGACAAGCCTATGTAGGAGTAAATCTAGAAGGCAAAGAGGGAAGTCTTTCAAGCAGTGGTGTACAATATCCTGGGGATAACCAGAATGGGAGTGCTGAGATCTGTTCAGATACTTAGTCCATTTATAATACTTAATCCATATAAGTTCTTGAAGAACTTTAAGTTACAGTCATGTGGGTTTCCAGGTTATAAGGGGGCCCAGCTAGCCTAGCAAGGAGCAGGGCAGCCCTACTGTGGACTGGAACTTTGGTATAACAAGAAGACAAGTATCAACATCACTGACTGATAGACTTTTCACGTCCTAAGGAAGCGATGAAAAGAAAAACCACCAATAACACTTGTTTAACAATAACAGTTTGTTTTTTTTTTCGTTCAATACTAGTGTGTACATTTTTACTTTCTGCAATTGAGAATTTGAATAAATTAGCCAAGATAAGAACAAGAGGCAAGACCATTGTTGATATATCCATATATGATGTAATGGATTCACGTCGATTTCATATGAGTGCTTCAACAGGTAAGACTAATCATTTTGTTTCTATAGTCAACAATTTGGTCCACCAATTCTCGATTTCACCACCGGATTGGGCGGTTGGTGGTTAAAGTATTAGTGACGTAATGTTCATGATTGATTTTGTGCGGTTCCAGAAAAAATCGATTGTTCATACTTAATCTGTTATTTGAAGTGAAAAAAAATACTACGTTGCTAACATGGTATCAACAAGTAATTTTTATAAAATTGGTTCATATATGATGCATTTGTCCACTACACTCCATCTCAAACACACCAGTTCCTTTCATATAAAAACTCGCTTGTAACCAGTATACTCTCTCAAAATACATTAGCTGTGTTTTGTTGTGAATCTGGATTAGGATTCAAAATCTCAATCAAGAAAACGACAATTATAATTCAGATACTTTTCCAACATTTCTAAAATTGTACATTGCCTTATTTGAACACACCACAATGAGTCGATATTAATTGGATTGACATTTAAACCAGAAACTGAGCCAGTGTTGAAAATGATGTTATTTTTACACAACTGATATATGCAACTACTGAAAATTATCAGTTATTGACAAGGGAATAAATGTAAGGTACGTATTGGGCGCTAGCCTCTCTACTAAAAGTTGTGAAACTAAATGCCTCTAGTAGGTGAATGCTCTAACCAGGTCAGTGCAGTCACTGAAGCTTTTACATTTTCTTTTATTTTTAGAACTTGCATATTTTATTACTCCTATCTGGATTACACGTTTGATAAAAATCACAGGAATATATAGTATTTTTGTGCAATATGAATATAGATACGTTGTGTCGTGGAAAGGAAGCCGTCGGCTTTCTTTCTATAAAGATTCATTTCTGAAGAATACAAAAGAATTTGAAAGGTTACAACAAACTGCTCATTTGAAATACCTTTAACTATTCATCTTATTTTTTCCTTCAATCATAATGAGATTGAATTGCATCAGGGCCGTCGCACGGGATGCGAAAAATTATGAGGTTCAATAAACATGTTTTAATGAATACAGAAATAGTAGTCTAATCAGAATTGAGGATGCAATTCTGAGAAAGATTGTTTTTGTTTTTTCTGCTGACGAAAATTGCAATTGTTATTAACAAAAAACAAAAACAAAATAAAGGGGTTCAGATTTTTGAGAACTCTGGAACTCTGAAAATAGGGCTCCACGCGACCGCTACGGCATGCGCGCAGCGTCTCTAAAGAGAGTACACCACAAAATAATTTTTTTATAGTGTTAAATATCAATTTAAATTTTTTAATAAATTACGTTTTTAACTCTTGCAAAAACAAGATCCCGTTAGAAAAAAAAAGTTTACTTTTCAATAAGTTAGGCATTTGTTAATTAGTCCTTATTTTTCGGACCACAGTTTTCATAAAAAACGGCATAAATGTTTAAATGATAGCTCTAAAAATGTTTCGCCCCTTGGAACTCTTCTTATATATATATATATATATATATATATATATATATACTCAACAAGATCACCTCATAAAAGTTTTTAAAAGTTGTTTATTATAATTTTTTAAAGTTAACAAAAAATTAAAAAATTATTGTAAATTTTTTTTATCCATATATTTCGCTATTGCTGTTTTTGAATCAAACAAAGGCATTGAATAACATTCGAAAAAAAAATTCAGGTCATTTGTTTCTAAATTGTTTATGAACAAATTGATTAGTTGAATATTTTGGTAATTTTTTTTGCCATTTTGTTGTCTAGAAAATATAATTATTTTACAGAAAAAAAAAATTCTTCAATTTTTTTTTATTGTTTATAATCGTTTTTTCATAATTTCGTTGTTTGAATAATTAGTTAAAACATTTTTTTTCTTTTGAAAATAATTTTTTTTAAAAAATTTAATTGTTTATCAAGTTAACAATTTTTGTAAACAAATTTCAAATCTCAATTAATTTTTTTTCTGAAACTACTTAAAATGAATAAAACAACAATATGCAAGTCTCAATTTTTTTTTAAATTTAAATCTATAAAAAATATAATATGTTTTTTGACTTTTTGTTGCATATGGTTGTTTTTGTAATTTTTGGTAGTTTTAGAAAAAAAATATAATGAGATTTGAAATTTGTTTATAACAAATTGCTAACTTAATAAATATTTTATATATATTTTTTTATTTTTTGTAATTTTATTGAGAAATGCCAATTATTATTTTCGAAGAAAAAAAATGTTTCAACTAATTATTTAAATAATAAAATTATAAAAAAAAGATTATAAACAATAAAAAAATAATTCAACTAATGTCCTAAAGATTTTTTTCCGAATGTTATTAAATGCCTTTGTTTGATGCATAAACAGCAATGGCAAAATATATGGATGAAAAAAATATTTACAATATTTTTTTAATTTTTCAATTTTTAAATTTAAATTATAATAAACAAAATAGACAAGTTTGAAACACTTTTATAACGCGATCTTGTTGAGTATATATATATAAGAAGGGCTCCAAGGACCAACACATTTCTAGAGCTATTATTTAAATATTTATGCCGTTTTTTATGAGAACTGAGGTCCGAAAAATAAGAACTAATTAATAAACGCCCAACTTGTTGAATAATAAACTTTTTTTTTTTTTCAAGTGTTAAAAGCACACCATAATTTAGTATTTGAATTAATATCAAATACTACGAAAAATTTATTTTCAGCGATAAATTACAATTATAAATAATGGAGATGGAGTTCCAGTAGTTAAGATTCTATTGGAAATTTCGCCCTCTTTGAGAATCTTTTTTTCGATTTTTGCTATCTTTTATGGTTTTTGAGTTATTCTTAAAAAACTGAACCTATTTTTTTTGGTTTTTTGTTAATAATAACTGCAATTTTCGTCAGCAGAAATAAACAAAAAAAAAACAACTTTCTCAGAATTGCATCCCGAATCGAATATTTTCATATTTTTTGGAGACTTGGAACTATTTTTCGCAGAAAACTCACTTCTCGATTAGACTATAGTGGATATTTAGGTTGAACAATCTAGTGAAGAAAGTATGACGAGAATGTCGGAAGTGTAAGATTGATGAAAGTCCATAGTCAAAAGGAAGAATCACTCCATTTGTACGTCTTATCACATATAGTGGGATTGATTGTTTTGGCTCGTATCAAGTGATAATTGGTAAAAGGAGGGAAAAGTGGTATTGAGTAATTGTTTCCTTTAAAATGTATATTGAATTCTCACAAATATTCGAGAAGGCCATCTAAGTTACTAATAAAAATACGTAGGTCACCATATTGGCAGGAACGATATAAACACAAAAAAAACTGACAAATGCAATAACCATGCTTTTCGGCTTTATTGTTACAATAAACCTTTATAAAAAAAATAATGAAAACAGAGAAAAAAGAAAATTATTCGACATATAGGAAAATAAAAGAACAAAAGATAAAATTTTAATAAAAAATTGAAAATGACTGCGTTATTGTAGAAACTGCATTGACGCGAATTGACAGTACAGGACTCAGGACCGCTGCTGAACACATTCTGTACAACTCGATATTATGTGACTCATACAGAGCCAAATTTTACAAAATTTACAGAAATAGCGAATTTTTTTCTTTTTGCAATACTTGCAGTGCCCTCTTTTGTTGGGTGGAGCGTCAGGTTTTTCTTCACTGTCGATTCCAATATGTTTAGCTATTGCATTCAGAATGTAAGAATGTAAACCTGACATAGTAGCTCTGATCTGCATATGGTCTTTTGTTAACTCCAAACCCAAAGTCTTGATAATCTTCTCTGTTTACTATGATTCTGATCTGGGTCGTTGTGCCTGATGATAATTATAAATGCATTTATGCCAGCAATGTTCGAAATACCGTAAAACACAACTACAGGCCTTCGTTTCGTATTCCTTGCAACATTATAACTGGAGCTCATTTTATCCACAATATCGACTCCACATTTAGTATTATTGAAAAATAAAATAACTTCTGGTTTACCAGTTATTGGATCGATTGTATCACTTTTGTGGAACGAAGATATCATCAGCACATTCTTTTTCTTTTTTGGCACATAGAAAGATGCGATCATATGAACACCAAACCCAAAAACCTGATATGTCCCAGCAGACTGCACACCAGCGTATATTTCTAAATTATGCGTATAAAATGTTCTGGCATCAACCGTTGCGAAAACTTTGATGCCATATTTCTTTGGTTTATTGGGAATATAAACATGGAAATTGCACCTACCGCGGAATGCAAAAAGCATTTCGTCCAAAGTCACATATTCGCCAAGACTATTACAGCTTTTACAATTATTTACGAACATCTGTCTTCTAACGGGAGCTAACTTATCAAGTTCGAAATCTATCAATTCTTTTATTTTTATCGTCAAAATGAATAACTCTCAGCAAAAATCTAAATCATCTTTGACACATAGTTGAAACGAATATTTCAGATCGCATACCGACTTGCTGCCAAAATTCTTCTATATTTTTTTTTACCCATGATCTAACCCAGCCAAGAGTTAACCAATAAATGCTTTGAGTTCTGCAACAGATGTTGGCTTTGCATCTTTATTGATCTTTATAATTTAGAGAAACTCTTGTAATATACATGTTTGTATAGTGCTCTACAAGTTCAACAATACTACTAAATAAACAGTTCCAAGCATCAATGGGAGTTCTTGCCTTTTTTGCCTCACGAATGGTACCACCTGGCAAATGTGAAATAATACTTTCACGCCTAGTCCGGACATTTCTAGATGGAGCAATTTTTTTCCATTTCGTTACGTCTTTTCCATAATAATATACAAGATTATTCATTGGGAAATGCGCATACAGTAAGGGTAGATGGAGGACACCGATGTGCTTCTAAATAACCTATATTTTATGGGTTTATCGTTCTTTATAACCAAGATACAGGGTGATTTATTAATTTCCCCATTTTTTAATTAATCATAACTTATGAACCACCCTATACATTTTTGTAATATTTGGTTCGTATGTTTTTTGTCCACAGTGGTGTCGATTAACATAATTAAAAAAAGTTTTATTCCAGTCCGGCCTTAAAAAAATTAATAAGTAGGTTTCGAGTCGAAACAACACCCTGTATATCAATATTTTAAAATTTCATTTACAAATTTGGAAAGAGCAGAAAAAAATAAGTAAGACTAAATATATTTGGTGTTTCCGCATACAACTTTTTTACTTATTAACTTGAGTGAAATCTAGATGTTTCGATAATGAGGTGGCACAAAATTAATTTTTTTCCCAAATGGTACTTTCCTAGCTTTAATCCATAAAATCATCAACTATTTCTTATTCTCCTAATTTCTGGATCCCAACCTTATTGAAAAACGAGAGGACATGTCCGTATTTGGGACAAATTATTATTATCAATGACTAACTTTCAAACACCCTGTATGCGTAAAAAAATTATCTTAACATTTGTCCATTGCGCTACATTTAAAAAAAAATATAAAAAAAAGAAAAATGCCCATTCCGAAAAAAGCAAAACTTTATTTTAAACGAAAATAACGTTGCAACAAATCTACATTTTAAAGGTTAAACATAGAAAATCAAAAAAATCAAATTTTCATTATCCGCGTCTAATTATTTTTTTAGCTAGATCATGATTATTTCTCGACTCTTCTGATACATTCTTGATAATAATAATAAAATCAAGCAGTCTGTACGTATTGTTTAATTTAGTAAATAATACACATTTTTTCGAGTCTAATTCTTTTCGTTTAACTTAATACAATTTGTTGGAACGTTATTTTTGTTTGAAATAAAGTTATGCTTTTGTCGGAATGGGCATTTTTCCTTACTTATATTTTTTTCTAATGTAGTGCAATGAACAAATGTTATGATAATTTTTTTACGCATACAGGATGTTTCAAACTTAGCAAATAAATCAAAAACACCAAACCGGGGTTCTACCTAGATTGCACTGCCTATAATTCTTATAAAATAAAAACCCAGCAAACTTCGCCGCCAAATGAAAACATAATTTAAATAAAATTACATACGCGGTCGACGGTGGTCTATTGGGACACACGTATGAAATCCAAACATACAAAAAAAGATATTACTGTCAAATAAAGTATGATTTATACCTTTTTAATTACTTGACAGGTACATAAGATGGCAGATCTGGATAAAATTTATTTAAAACATACCAACGTTTATTGTA
Source organism: Gonioctena quinquepunctata (assembly GCA_018342105.1). Taxonomy (NCBI): domain Eukaryota; kingdom Metazoa; phylum Arthropoda; class Insecta; order Coleoptera; family Chrysomelidae; genus Gonioctena; species Gonioctena quinquepunctata. The sequence continues at coordinate 1,095,365 of JAFIRS010000004.1, read as the reverse complement.
TTTTGCCGAGACTAATAGACCACAGTCGTGCATCGGAGTGTTAATGCTGCTTGCGGGTGAGGGTTTTCTATTCCACAAAATTCGGCATGAAATCCACTCAATTCAATAGGTTTAAACTGAAAATTTTATTTTATGAAAATTCAAAAGCCCACAATTTCTACAAAAAAAAAGTTGAGAGGTGTCAAGGGACACCCGGATGGAACGAAGTTCCTTTCGATTAATTTGTGAGGGAATTGTAATATTTTTTTTAAGTTATAATAATATATATATATATATATATGCACTCTGTCTGTCTATTCTTTCGTACACGTCATAGATGCGCGGGACTTTGTAAACACAACAGAGTGTGTATATTTATACTCTCTCGACTTCGTAAACACAACAGCGTATAGGTTAGAACACGCACGGCTTGCTAAATACATACGCATTGATATTGTAATATTAAAATATAATTTGCTAAACACACAATAATGAAGAGATTATAACGCGCATGACTTGGTTAGCACAATAGTAAAGAGGAGTTATAATGCGTACTTGCTAAAAATACATAAGCATTTATTATTGTCTGTATAAAATCTCTACTTACCCAACTCCATCAGCAATATCCGGAACTTGTGCAGAAACACTGTCATGATTCATTATTGTTATTATTTTTTATTATTTATTATGTACAAAAAACCTGTATACACTCAACAAAAATAATCGTCGCGACACCACACTGTTCAATGTGAAATAGAAAGACGAAACGAAAATAACTGGCTTGCTTTCTATGAGAGAGAGAGAGAGAGACAGACAGAGAAACACGCGCACGCCGCACGGCTTACAACCATAGCGAAAGTCTCGTTACAACTTTTGGTCTTAATTTATTCCGTCTAGCCCTCTTTCGCAACGCGCGATAAGGAACTACGTTCCAATAACTTGCCAGTACATAATTTTCTAGATCGATCAATTGCAAACGGGTAGGTTTTGCCAATGTTCACTAAAACACACAATCGAGTACTCAGCATACTCGTTTAAAATTATTAAAATCTTATTGATTGTGTTTGTGATGCTTTGTGTGTTGACATGTAGAATGCTCTTCCCACTTTTTTGAATTCATTTGTCGTGAAATAAGGCATGTCATGATATTTTATTGATAGGTGTCGGAGGTCGTTAAAAAAAACGGTTCACTAAGGCACCGGTTGGCCAAACTTCTGGCTTCCACGCTTTTTCGAAGTTTCGTCTATCGATGTATAGTCAAACCATTTACAATTGCGAAAGCATAAAAAACAAGTTTCCCAGTCTTGAGGCGGAATCCTTTGAACAGCAGAGGCGGAGATAACTAATTTTATTTAGATATTTAAATATTTCAAAAATACGCTAAAATAAAAAAATATGTTATAAACGAGGAAGAATATATTAATTAGCAATCGGATCATTTTCCCATGGTCTAAAAAAAGCAACATTTTCCATCAAAACACAACACAACTATAGAATATTTTAAAACCTATTTCGATCCCAGACCAGATACGCTGGTACTGGCTTTCATTTACTCGGAGGCAAGCGCGTATTTAATGGGGGGGGGGGTTATTCCCCCCCCAAGAAACAGCAAAATGTTTAAATCGATTGAATGGGCACCACACTCCACATCTCTACTCAAATCTAAAACGTCGTGGCCGCTATTGTCGCTAGGCATGTTCTCATTAGTCTAGTCGAGAGGTGAATCGTTCCAAGTCTTCTAAAAATATGAGCGATATCTCATTCGATTCGTGATGTATTTTTCAATTTTTTCCGCCGACGAAAATATGCAATTTTTTTAACAAAAAACAAAAAAAATTAAAACGGCCTTAGTTTTTTGGCAATAGCTCAAAAACTATTGATAGAGAAAATGAAAAACAGGTTCTAGAAGAGGAGGAAATTTCCCATAAAAAAGTCAGTACTCCCGGAACTCTATCTCAATTATTTATAATTTTAATTCAACGTTGGAAATAGGGCTTCGCATGGGCGTTAATGCAGGAGTACAGCATCTCTCGAGAGAGCAATTCACATAAAGTATTTTTTTGATACTACTAAATATGGATTTAAAAATTCAAAAAAATTATAGTATCATCTGAATACTTGAAAGAATGTTAGGAAAAAATGTTTTTCTACGGCTATAATACAAAACTGCATTTTTAAAACTGTTTTTGATTAAACAATGAAGTACATTGTATGTTTTCAATTTCATTTCCTTATCTGATAACACAATGAAGTCATTGTGTTATTGTTGGTCATTAAATCACGTCTCCCATGGATAGCAAGGAGAACTTAAGACATCTGTCAATTCAGTTTCATCAAAACATGTCAAAGTTTAAAGGTATGATGAGCAGTGAAATTGACGAACTACCTCCTCCAGACATAATTGCAGCCGCAAATTAGGCATGTATAAACTTTATTCCGGAAGTAACGGAAGAGAAATATGGAAAAGCCCACAAATCCTTCACATATTAGCAAAAGGGAAAAGTCACCGCGTCAACTTCAGAAAATGTATTACTTGCATACTTTGATCAATTGAAGTTCAAGTTTCTGTTGTAAATTAATTTCGCTATTTTATGCTAAAGCCGTAGAAAAAGTATAGTGTATAACTCACACGGAATGTTCATTTCCCACTCGTATGATTTGCAGCACTCGCCTACGGCTCATGCTGCAAACATCATACTCGTGGGAAATGAGTATCATTCCGTGCTTGTTAAACAATATACTAATTCATTGTGTTTTGATAATGGGAGGCTATTGTTAATTAAGTAGTTTTTTTGGAACCACCGATTTTATTAAAAACCAAATTGTACACAGAATGACTCCATAAAATTGTTTAAAAGTTGATTAACTTGTTATAAATTTCTAAAGTTAACAAAATATGAGAAATCGAATAAATATCGTTTTTTTTTATTATTTAAATAATTTATTAAGAATTTTTTTTTCTGAAAATTAATTATTGGTTCCTCTCTACCTAATAAGAATATTTTTTTATGAATAATGTAATTGTTTATTGACTTAACAATTAAACAACTTTGATTGACATTATATTTTTTGAATGGTTCAAAAAATTACAAAAACAACCATAAACGACAAACTGTTCCAAAAATTTTGTTTGTAATTTTTAAAGAATGTTTAGAAAAATTAAAAATAAAAATGTTCAACAGTTTGTTGTATATGTTTGTTTTTGTTATTTATTGTTCCACTCAAAAAAAATGCCAATCAAAGTTTGTTTAATTGTCAATTAAATAAACAATGACATTATTAAAAAAAATATTTTTATTTGATAAAGAATAACCAATTATTAATTTTAAAGAAATAAATTCTTAATCTATTATTTAAATAATAAAAAAATGAAAAAATCATTATAAACATACTCAACTTATGCATTTGTTGTAAAATGCCTTTGTCAGACATAAAACTGATAATAATGTGAAATATCAATAAAAAAATTACAATATTTACTCGATTTCTTATATTTTGTTAAGTTCAGAAATTTATAATTAAGAAAGTAATCAACTTTTAAACAGTTTTATAGCGTGATATTATTGAGTAAACATGTAAAATATGCTCCAGGAACCAAAAAAATTATGGGAGTCATTCTGTGAACAATTATTCGGTTTTTATTAAAATCGGCGTTACCAAAAAAATTACCTGATTAACAATTAACATTATCAAAATTCAATAAAAACATTATTTTCCAACGGAATTACATTCTTTCAAGTGTTCAGCTAATACTATAATTTTTTGAATTTTTAAATTATTTTTCTTTTTAAATCTTTTTGCGCTAACATATTTCCCTTGATAAAACAGTGTCTCCATATTTCAAATGAATTGCCAGTTAGTGTATTATCCGCTGAACAAAGTTTTTCTTCGTTGGAGCGTTTGAAAACTTGGCTGCGATCAACGATCAACAGGAGCGGTTGGTTGGATTAGCTCTACTTCATGTTCATAGAGATGTGCAAATAGATATTTCAAATGTTTGCAACTAAGAAATAAAGGAGATTGGATTTCATTTTGTTTTTTATTTTTATTTTAACGAAAGAAATCTTTGTTTTTGTACCTATTATATATGTATATATTTTTTTATTTCATTACATTTTGTATTTTTGTTTGAATTTGAATGAAAAAAAATACTTATGTTTTTTGTACCTATAAATAGAGGTATATAACTTTTTTATGTCATTACTTCCCTCAAGCGAAATTACTAGATACGCCACTGCTCGGAGGTGATTTATTAGTCTCAACGTACAGACACACCTACAAGAATTATCATTGGCTTGCGGTCACTCAAACAGCTGTCACTCAAACCCACGTTGACTATCGGCTCTTTTGATCTTCTTTTGATCTATCGTTCGCCGACGGAGTACACATTATTTTTCGTTGCGTTTCTTCGCTTATACGCTCATGTTAGCGAAGTGAGTTTTTGATTTGCCCCTATAGAAACAGCTTCTGCAATTGAAAATGGTTAAACTATAACTTCGAACGATGAGTATAATTTGGGGTAAAGTAAATAGAACTTTTACTCCTGGAACGTTTGTTAATAAAATATTCTTGATTTCCTCTTTTGTCATTTCCAGGTGAAGTTTGTAAACATGCAGGAAATATTTTTTGGAAGCCACTCGGATAAAACAATTTTTATCATTATTGATTTCAATTAATGGTGCATCCATGGATCTAGGATTTCCAGACGAAGCCTCCGTCTGTTGGTTGGATTTATTGGCCGCTAATGTTTTTTGTCGTTTATAGGAAACCGTTCTCCATTTTTCACTTGATGTTGTTTCTACTTGATCCTATGTTTTGATAGAATTTTGTGCGTTACGTATAGCTGGGGAGATATTTTCTCAATACATTTTGCTTCATCATTTATAGAGGTATCCGCAATCGTCTTCAGGTGAATACTGTATTCACCTGATAGATGTATTAGATTGCAGAGTAATCCGATATGATTCTTTTTTTTTGACCCCTTATGGAGAAGATGAATTAGAAACACTTCTCAAACACAAATTGAAAAATAAAAGTTCTTCCGGGTCTGATGATATACCCATGTTTTTAGTGAAAAAAATCATATCCTCTGTAAAAAAGCCACTTACTTGGTGAATTTATCATTCACTGCAGGCACGTTTCCTTCCTGTTTGAAAGTGGGTAAGATTATTCCAATATTCAAAAAAAGGACAAATTTTTGCTTGAAAACTATAGACCAGTAACGGTCCCTCTCTCGCTTTCTAAAATTTTTTAATACGCATTTTTATCACGACTTGATAATTTCTTAGTAAAATTTTATATATTAACAGAAAAACAACATGGGTTTCGTGCAGGAAAATCTATTTATACGGCAATTCACTCTTTTCATAGTCAAATTATCAAATGGATTGAGGCAGCCGAGTGTCCTATTATGATTTTTTGTGATCTGAGCAGGACATTCGACTGGCGCCAATCATGATACTTTACTGTCAAAGCTATATGACTCTGGAATAAGAGGACAGCCTCTAAGCTGGATATAATCTTTTTTAAAGTATAGAAAACAATTCGTTCAAACACAGCATATAGATCTAACTGAAATAAAAAAATATAATTCAGACTATTCTTCAGTGGACTCTGGTGTGCCACAAGGCTCGGTGCTGGGACCCTGTCTCTTCTTAAAATATGTAAATAGCCTTGATTTATTTCTGAAAAATCAGTTTTTTACAATGTATGCAGATGACTAATCTCTAATCATCTCAAATCCATCAACAACAAACATTAGTACAGAAATTACAAATTTATTAGAACATACGTGTGAGTGTTTTGACGAACATCAATTATTTTTCAATACTGAAAATTAGCGATATTTCATAACCGACAAAAAGTATGCGAACCACCTAATATATGCATCAACAACTGTATGGTTCGAGACAATGTAGAGGCGATCAGTTTTTTGGGAATCAAGATTGATCCAACTCTTAGTAGGAAACCACACTGTGAAACATCGATTTCCAAACTGAATTCAATATATTACCTTTTCAAAAATGTTAAATGTGTTCTAACTAGAGGACAGATGATGAATTTATATTAACCACAAGTAGACTCCCGCATTAGATTTGGTATTTGTCTTTGGGGTAACTCCACCTCAGCGGGAGATGTGTTAATTTCTCAAAAACGCATAGATGTATTACTGGTGTGAAATATACTCATTCTTGCAGGAACATTTTTATAGAGTTTAGAATACTAACGCTCACTTCATTATATATTTTGGAAATGTGTTTATACATTTTTAAAAACAAAAACAGCTTCAAACTGAACAAATATATCCATTCAATGAATACCAGGAATAAATATAACTTTAGTGTGCCATTTGCAAAAATGCGTATAACCTATAACTCGCCCGAGTAAATAGGGTTGCGTATTTTCAATAAGTTTACAGAAATAATCAAAAATATTGAGAGCCTAACTGTGTTCAGGAAAACTCTTCAGGAATTTTTAAATAAGTGTTTTTACCATTTGTCTGAGTATTTTCATTTATCTGTTTGTCTTTTATATTACCCAGTGTCTACCTATTACTTATTACTTTTATGTGCGATTTTAATCCGTATATGTATATTTATATATCTGTTTGTTTATCCATATACCTGACTATTGCTATAGTACAACAATGTAATCTTTGGCAAAATAAATGATATCTATCTATCTGATATATATCTGAAGTATAAAGTAATGCTCCTAGTACTTACTTAAGTGTTACTTTAAGAATTATGTGGAGTAAATGCTTCCATTTTTGAAGTGAAAACTACAAAATGGAGCATTTACTTGAAGTACAAGCAAATACTCTTTTCAATCATACCACCCTATCACTGTGTTTGAGTACACAAGGCACTTTTCTTTTTATTATAAGGTCATTTGAATCACATTTTATCAACTTATCGGGTTTTTTGGAGACTGACTCGAACGTTGCTATTGTTGCTTGATCAACAATCATAGAATCATTATGAGGGAAAAAAGTATGGGAGGCAGAGTGAGGGCTGTAAAGCGGGGAAAAAATAATGTTCACATGGGAGAGGATATATTGTTTTTTCTACTTTCTAATGAAACAGAAAAAATCTTCTACAAGTTTTTCCCAAGCAATAGTATGATGAATAAGGAATAGGTACATCATAATCTATATATAAAACCTGGTTTGCATTTGTCCGAGATCAAATACATTAAAAATGATAGACAATTATATATTTGGCCAATCAACATCATACAAAATATGTCCCATAAAAGTTTTATTACCACTCATTACAACAGTGTTACGATATACATGCTGTTTATATGAGTCAAGAATAGTTTTTTTGCTGTGATTCTCCTTTCACTACAGCCATCAAGTGTGAGGTAATAGGCTAATAGTATTATCTAAAGATATAAAGTCAATCAACCAGGTTTATAATTAGATACATTTTGAATTCTAACGGCCGATACTTGATGAAAATGAATATTAAAGGAAACAAAAGACACTCACTTCTCTATAAGTGAAGAAGCGTTGTATAGCGAAACACGTATCGTGGTTTTGTAAACCCAATTTTGTGAAACTCATGGCGTTAGTCCGTTGGTGAACAAAAAATTTTGATGTTCGAGTGAGATGGAACAAATTAATCACAAATTATGTTTTGCATTTCACCTCACTGTCTTTTTTTTTTAAAGAATCGGAAGTTAAATTTTTAACAGCTTTACTGAAAATTCAATAGATGGTTATGGCATCAATTGGTTTTATTGCAGAGATTTTCTAACTATACCGGATGTTTCGTGTAGGTTCTACAGACTAATTTTTTTTCAAAGGAATCACATATTTAGATTCACGATTAATTTTGATATCATTTCATGTATAGTTTTTGGAATACGGTCACGGCGTTGTTGAGGTAGTGTACTTTTACTAAACATGTAAGGTTTGAAAAAAATATATTTGATAACTCATAGACGAAATCTGCTTGTATCTTTCATAAAATTGAAGGCAAAATCCTACGGAATGAAAACCACTTTTTCTCACCTCTACGATATTGGGCGATTTCTCAATCGATATCAGTTGAATATGATAGTGAAGTTGGTTCTCAAGAATATGGATAACTTGTGCGTGAATTGCATTGCACATTTTCATGAAGTATAGTTTAACCATTTTCAATTGCAGAAGCTGTTTCTATAGGGAACAAATCAAAAACTCACTTCGCTAACACGAGCATTCTCCGTCGGCGAACGGTAGATCGAAAGAGCCGATAGTCAACGTGGGTTTGAGTGACCGCAAGCCAATGATAATTCCTGTAGGTGTGTCTATACGTTGAGACTAATAAATCACCAGTTTCAGGAGGTCTGAGTATATGAAAGCCAGTAGCGTCTCTGGTCTGGGATCGAAATAGGTTTTAAAATATTTTATAGTTTTGTTGGAAAATATGGCTTTTTTCGACCATAGGAATATGAAATTATGATGCTCCGATTGCCTATTAATACATACTTTCCCGCTTATGGCATATTTTTCCATTTTTATAACAAATGTTTTCAAATTGCAGTGTCAACTCATGAAGTCATACCTTTCGTGTTTTCGTCGAAATGTAATTGATATTTGGCGAATATCGAAAAAATTGCATTGTCTTCATATGAGCACTATTAGAATTGAAGATATAGTATCAGTGTGTTGGCTTATATCAGTATTCATCGACATATTTATATTTGTACACTTGCAAAAAAAGTCAATGTGAGTGAATCTACTGTATAAGAGGGTAAGCTAAACATCGATACTTTTAAGTATCGATAGATATCGATAGTTTGGAAAAAACTTTCGATAATTTTTGAGGTTGTCATGTTGGAGAAATTCCCGAAAAAATTAATGGTTTGGTTTACAGGGACCGTGTCGTATGGGGTGCCCCACCCTGTATAGGGCTGAAACTTTTGTGGAAAACATTTCAATTACTCTCCTTCAGGAAGCCAGATATTGTCTGTCATATTGAATTTGGGGCACCCAAGACAATGCTAATATGTTTGAATTTTGAAAGATTTCACAGGTAAGCTACCAGAGGCGTCGAATACGAACGAATTTTCCAAGTAGAATTTAATTTTGTCATGGAGTTTTTACCAATATATTGTTTTACTTGGGGTAGAGTACTAAATATTGATAATTTATTCACAGATTCCCCACTGAATAAACTACAAGTATGGTGTGATGCTCTTGAATTAGACCCACTGAGCCTAAAAAAATATTATTTTATCTGTTCTGCTAATTTTTCCAAAGCTCAGATTATTAAAAAGCCGTAATGGAGAACATGTTTAAGACCTGATGCCATTCCTGATGTACAAGCAGTTAAAAGGTATGTGTTTGTAGGGAGTCATAAGTACAGTTGTATCCAATTATTTACAGCCCAATGTTGAGTTCGGCAAAATATTTATGATTGAAGTTCAAGAGATAACAAAGAAATCAGGAGAATTGAACTAATTATATTTGGAATTTGTTCCTATAAAGGTTTTTTGCAATTATTATTCCAGGGTTGGGTGATTTTGGACCATCAACCAGGATTTTAAGGATTTTGTGAATAAGATGAACTAACCACTAACTGAATATTTTGCCCACCTCATTGGTTTAACATGAAATAGGAATATAATAACCTACTGCTATATATGTTGTTATCAGTAAAATATATTTTAAATCTTTTTTTTAATCCAATAGAAAATGTTTTTTAAAGGTTATTGATTATTTCATCACAAAGATTAACATTGAAAACAAAACTGTACAACTGAATACTGTTAGTGGCCTATTCTTCTAGTAATAAATTTGCAATTTGTGCCACATCCCTCAGTCCTTGAGAGACACAATCACAATCACAATAAAGTATTGTTCCTAGATCAATTCTGCATATTGAGAGTAGCAGAAATGTAAACATTTCTATTGTCCATCGCTCTTATTATTCAATACATACATCCAAAAAACTGAATTTTATACTTGATTAATTTTCTTTATAATAAAATATTTAAAAATATACATATATTGTTTACTTTGTGTTATGCAAATATTTATCTGCAATAAAGCTGTTCTCCAAACTTCGAGAGGTTTTGGCCTGCAGTGCTAAAGACATTTGTAAAATGCATAGCTATGAATTCACGCAGACTTCTTGTACAAGCTATACCTAATACTCTGAGGAGGTGACGTCATATTTTACTACTTTCATGCCATCTAGTCCTCTACTTTTCTTGCCGTGTGAACCCCCATATAGTTATCATTTTGAGTTGAAATTAAGAATACAAAAAATTAAGACAAGCTTTTATATAAATGCACTAAAAAGGAAAAAATAATTTCTTCAATTGTTTGACCTAGGTTATTCTCTGAGTAGCGGATTCAAAATCTTACCGCGCAAGAATACCTATTTAATATTCGCGGCAAGCTTTTGAATCTGCTACTAACAGAATAATCTAGGTCAGACAAAGACATTATTTTTTCCTTTTCAGTACATGGGTATGAAAACTTGTCCTAAAAATTTCTTTTCAATCCTTTTTATTAAATTATTTCTAGTCATTCATGTAATCTGTCATCCTATTGAATTCTGACAAAAATTGTTAATCTCCGACCTCAAAAAAACCCTCATACCAATTTTGAATAAAATCGGGCCATAATAACAAAACACGTCGCCATCTTGGAGCCGTCATCGTGAATTCATGAATTTCGACAAAAACATCATGATGTCCGACCCCAAAAACCCCACCCACTAATTATGAATGGAATCGGGCTATAATCATCAAATTCGTCGCCATTTTGGAGCCGCCATCTTGAATTCATGGATTTTGACGCAAAAAATCATGATCTCCGACATCAAAAACCCACATATACCAATGTTTATTGAAATCGGGCTATAACCACAAAACTCGTCGCCATATTAGAGCCGCCATCTTGAATTTATGAATTTTAACAATAAATTCGTGATCCCTGTCCCCGAAAACCCCCAGATACAAATTGTGCATAGAATCGAACCATAATCACAAAACTCGTCCGCCATATTTATTTTTCTCTAGCAAACATTCAGTAATGCATTGTTACCGGAATTATGAACACCTTCCGAATTTCACGTTAATCGAACAACTAGAAGTGGATTGAAATTCACTTACAAGATTTGAACTAAACATACATACAAATGTGTAGTTAAATAAAAGCTTGTAATGAAAGAAATCAGCCGCCATTTTTAATTTCCATGATAAGTTTTTAATCCGCGACTCATAAAATACTTAGATGACGATTTTTAGTCTAAATCAGACAATAATAAAATTGCAGCCGTCATTTTGACTTTTGTCATGAAATTTGTTATAGGTGATTTAGAGAATACCTTTAGTGTTGAATCGGACCATAAATGAGAGATTTTGTTTTCAATTTCGAATTTTCATCATATAGAAATACCAAATTGTAGTTCCATGGAAACCTTTTTGCTTGCATGACAAATTTCAAGTAAATCGGATATGTGAAAGTTTTTTTGTACATTGATAACAAACAAACATACTCATGTACACAAGTGGATTAAAAATACTGTTTTGAACCCCTTAAAACGGCACGGCACTGCGCAAGAGATGTTTTGTTTTGGTTTGTCTCGCATATACACAAAACATTACACGTCCCGCCGAAATTATGTTCGCTTCAAAACATTGCAAGGTAAATTTAGCATCGGGCCTATCTATGTTTACTTATTGATCTGAGGTTAGTACGCTTTAATCTATACAATTTTGTTGAAGTACCGTTATTATGAGGCCTTTTTCCTGTGAGTATTGAGCTATTTAGTTCTTCAATGAGGAGCCCATCTAAGTGCCGTTACACATGCAACTGACGGTCAGCCCTGATGGTCAGTTAGTGCCATTGATAAAATTGGTTGTTTCACATGTAGCGCGGCATTGTCAGTTGTACGCTGGAGCATCACTTGCGTACAGCGTATGGTCCGCATGAGCTGAAGCCATTGACACAGTTTATAGCCAATAAACTGTGCCATTGTGCTTTACACAGCCGTGCGGACCGACAGTACGCCGTGTGTGCACTAGTTTTCGTTCGAGCAGAGTAGCACGTGTGGAAAGGAGATGGCAACAAAAAACAAATTTGTTGTTGATACAGAAATATTAATCAGTTTGATTGAGGAAAAACGATGTATCTGGGATAAATCACATGAGAGTTTTATAAAAATAGAGATGTGAAACTACTTTTCAACACAGTAAAAATAAAAATCTCAAACCGAAGAAAAAAAACTTTAATCAAAGAAATCCCTATTTCCTATATTCATGAAGAAATATTTTCACAAACTAAGAAATTTGTTCTCTCAAGGTGAAACTCAACCCTTTCCTCAATAGGATTGAATATAACCTTCGATCGATGCTGCTCCAAATCTCCCAAGAAAATTCATGAAAAATTCTCCAAGTTCTTCAGCCAACAAAACCAGTGATGATTATTTCAAATCAGTTTATCTTTGCTTGAAGAAATCCATAATTTCAAGTAGATCTTTTCACACATTTGGAAAGGTCAAAAAGTACTCCGAACAAAAATGCAATGATTTTATGTCGAATAAAATGTAGAGCTTATTTGAAGAGAACTGAAAACTTAATTCAAGATTACAGCAATGTTTCAGTTTCAAAACTTGCACTCACTTATATCAAAGTTTTTTATATACTCCTGGTGAGATAATCAATAGTTTCACTAGAAATCACATAACTCTTCTCAAGATAACAAGAAGTACTCGTTTGAAAATCCACTCTCTCCTATAAAAAATGTGGTTTACTCAAATTAAGAAATGTAATTTGTTTGATTGAGAACTTTTAAAAGTTATTGATTTCTCAGATTATTAAGAAGTATATTTGTTCATTAAATATTCGAAAACTCTATAAGTCAGATAAGTTTTCAGTTGAACATTTGGAATATCTACTCAAGATGAACGTATGCAGACCCACTTTCTTATAAATATTTGGTTTACTGAGAACAAAATAATTTCCATTGAAAAACGCATGAAACTTTAAAGTCAGAAAAACAATAATTATCACTTGAATATATTCATTCTTGATCTGAAACCTTCACATACTTTCACTTGAATAATAGGGAAAACCTGCTTCTATAGAATTCTGGACTGTTGCTTTGACACAGGACTGTCTGATGGAAATGAAAGAGTTGAAAACTTTTTACATTTTTAATTTTCTAAATAACATACAGTAAATATTATGTTTTATATAACAATTTTTAAGGAATAAAATCATTTGGACTTCTATGAGAAAAGACTATGGAACTGTACTACCGAAACTTATAAAAGTTACAAGAACCTTCTGTTAACTCACTGAATGTTGTGATTTTGGCTGAAACTTCACTTCTAGATTCTATCTTCCTTTTACGTAACTCCACTTTTATGAATGAGATTCCTGGCCTTGTCCACCAATTTCCCTCTCGCAGCAATTGAATTTTGGTTGAAGGAATCTTTCTTTCTAACAGACGGTATATAATAAGTTTGAGTTGCTTCTGTTGGACATAGTGTGATGATTTTGGCCGTTATAAGAATATAATCTTCATGTTTCAATCTACTACAAAAAAAAACAAATTGAAGTGTAAAAATTATTTTTGTGTGGGTATATTTTTTCAAGATATATAGAACGAACGAACGAACGAAAAGAGATCATGAAGTTGAACTCAACTTACTGGGTCACATGGTATTTAAACATATGTTTCATTATGATATCCACCATTCCGTTTCTTCTAGTGTTATCCAGAATTTTATTTGCATTATAAAAAGTTAAGAGGCTATTTCCTAATGGAGAGGTTATCAATAATGTTCTAGATTAAACTCTGGAAAAACTATTTTATATAAATCTAACTGTTCATGAGAATGAAATGATATTTCTCTGTTTTCAAGCGGAATTAATACCCTAGAAGATATGCTTGTTGTACTGTTAGATGATTCTGATTGGACTTCTTTTTCCTCAGGAATTATGTCAGAAACCTGAAAAATTCAACATTCACTATTATACAAAAGCAAATGATCATAATGAAAAATACTAACACTTATATCAATATTCTCCACATTGTTAGTCTGATAAAAAGAAGTTTCTGTCTCTCCGAAATATTTTTTAAAACACTCAGTGAATCTCACACGTGTTCCAATATTGGGGATCAGTTCTTTGATGATACGTTCTGTTAATTTTGGGAGAATTTCTGTAGTGACTTCGTTATCTGGAAAGAATAAAAACACCAATAAGGACTGAAATCTTAACACTGCAAGAAAATGGTATCGTCCATAAACTTGCAATTTCAATATTTTTTTTTTGAACTACTGAAAGTCTCATATGCTTTTGATCGGTAAGTAGATATGTAAAATGGGTAGTTTCCAATAGCATTGAAAAAATCTAGTCTTATTATAGCGTTTCGAAACGAATTCTTTCGAATGCTTCATCAGTATATAATTTGTATCTCGGAGACTCAAGTTTTCAGCTAGAAAATATTTTCTTCTTGATAAAAGTAATGTACGGATTACTAAAACAAGAGAATGACATTCTTGAATAAAGAATACAAAAACACTTTACTCAAATGTCAGGAATCAAATAGTTTCATTATGAGATTGTATTGTAAATGTTTTCTTCTGTTGGGATAATGCATTATTGAAATAAGAGAATTAATTATATTATTGACTTGAATATATAAACTAAATTTTAGACAAACTCGGTGTACTTATACAAACATCCGGAAAACCGATAAATTACATATTTAATTGATTCCAAATCATGGGACATATCAACTGATTTCTCGAGATTAATTTGACGTCGGTACGGCACCTTGTAGTCAAGTCAGCCAGGATGATGAATGCAGATATATTTTTACAACCAACGCAACGTGGTGAAATATAGACCATAACAAACGCATATTACCACTTACCTTGAAAATTTTTAATTAATTGAGGAAGTTCCCACTTCCGAAGAAGCTCTTCCATTTTATTATTATTACCAAATTTAGAGCGTTGTTCACAATTCCCAACGTTGTCCCGTAACCCACCTTCAAAAAACACACATCAAGTAACAGGAATGCACTGCACTTGTATATCGCGAGCAAGTGAAAGCGTCTTTCCCCACTCTTCGAAAATTTTGCCGGTTGGCGACAGAGAGCAGTGTGTTGTGCATCGTTGCCAAATGCTCGGTAACTACCGGAATCTACCAAAAAATTATTATTTTTTTTGGTAACCGGTAATGGAATGGAATTCCTTCCAGTCTTTTCTTAGCTAATCCACAATGCAGTATGAAATTTTTGTTAGCGAAAAAATCAAAATGGCGGCTCCAAGATGGCCTGCCAATTCTCTGATTATGGACCGATTCTCTCTGGGGTGGGAGATTATGAATGTTTTGTCAAAATTCATAAAATCCAGATGGTTTCAAGGTAGACCAATTTTGTGATTATGGTCCGATTCTATTGAAAATTGGTGTAGGTTGGTTTTTGGATTTTGAATATTTGTTATAATTCAAAAATTCAAGATGGCAGAGGAGTTTTGTGAGTATGGTCCGATTCTATTCAAAATTAGTGTGTGCGGGTTTATTGTGGTAGAAGATTATGAATTTTGTAAAAATCCATAAATTCAATGTGGCGTACAAATTTCGTGATTATCGTCCTATTCTATTTAAAATTGGTGTGTATGGGTTTTTGTGATCGGAAAATATGATTTTTTTGTAAAAATTCATAAATTCAAGATGGTGAACAAGTTTGCGATCATGATCCGATTCCATTCAAAATTGGGGTCTGGGGATTTTTGGCGACAGAGTATTGTGATTTATGGAGTGATGCCCCCCATAAATGGTATCTGGAGGTTTTCAGGGTCGGAAAATATAATTTTTCGTTAACATTAGACATTTAGAAATTTATGACTAGAAAAAATTGAATAAAAATGATTAGAAACTTTTCAAAGTGGAGCTTTTATTCGAATGCACCAAGAAGGAAAAAATAATGTATTTAGATGTATGACGTAGGTTATTCTGCGGGTACAAAAGTTTCAATACAAGAAATAGGCATTGCTACGCGACAAGCATGTGAATTTGTTACTTACAGAATAACCTACGTCACACATCTAAATAAATTATTTTTTCCTTTTTAATGCCTTCGAATACAAGCTTGCGTTAAAAATGTTTTTCTAATCAGTTCTATATGAATTATTTACAGTTTGTGAGCGAGGCAACAACATTTTCCAACTCAATTTTTGGTAGATTTTGATGAACAATATAACAAGATTTTTCACAAATTCCACAATTTGACTCCTTCAGATTTTCAGATATTTATATAGGTATCTCTTGATAATTATATCAGATTCTTTCTATTGAAGTTAAAAAAAGAGTTGTAGTCGTTGTCTAAAAATGGATCGAATGATTAGTAAATTTCGAGATGAGATATCACCGTATTATCAAAAAAATACTATACTATATATTGACATTTTTCTAAATATTGAATTGCTCGTGATGAGTTTTTTTGAATGTTGTGCAGTAGTTCAAGATATCTACTAAATACGTTATCTCCTAATGAAGCTACATTTGGAAATAATTATACATCTACTATTGGAAATCTAATTTCATCCAGACAAGAATATCTTCACTATCTGATTTCTTGAAATAATGAAATTGAGATTTTAAAAAATTTAATATTATTGTTAATTCAAAACAAAAATATAATTTTTCAACTGGAGCAATATACTCTTATTTCGAAATTTCCAAGTTTCTTGATCCGAACGAGTTGAGAACTTTCAAAAAATTAAAGCATTAAGTTGAAACAAGATATACAGAGTGGCCACTTTTTTAATGGGATTGTATTGGTAACTTTTAAACCATAAGAAAGAGAAGGTCGGTCAAATGGAGAAAAAGTTGCATTCATAGAAGCATTGTCAAGCAGTTCAAACAAATCGAGATTATCAGGGCCGCTTATTGAGATATCATAAGAAAAGTAAATTCTGTCATTTTGATTTTTCTTTTTTTCCCACTTTATTTCGAATATTATCAAAAAATGTCACGATAGTTTTTTATTCGACAGTGAATTATCCTCATTTTGGCATAATCAGATTTTGTATCCAACGTATCGTACGCTCTGGGCCACCCTCAACCTCATTTTTTTCAATACGGACCTGCATATTTTATGACACTTTTTGAAATAACTTTCAACGCTCAATTCAACGATATGTCATACAATGTCATTCAAAGTTGATTTTCAGGTGATTTTGACCCTTATCCAAATTTCTTTGGGTCGGATCTGTATTACATTTAGGTACCTTTAGTTTAATTAACAACATGCAATACATTTCGATAAGAAAATCAACTTACTCATCTTCAACTGAATGGAACGTAACAGAATCAAAGCAAGAAACAAGTAATAATTATTTACAAATTTCAAGAGGTGAAAAACCTAATTCATAATAATTAAACGAAACTATCATTTAATGAAAGAAAAATCAAATGATTATTCGAAAGTAAATTATGATTATAAGTGTTCGAAATGTCCACCATTTTGTAAAATGCACTTTGCGGTTCTGGAACCCATACTTCTTATACATTTGCTTATTTCGTCTCCTTGAATACCTTCCAATACATTCTCAATCTTCTCGCCAGGAACCATTATTGTTGGATTTGTCATTTGTTCCGTTGAAACAAATTACAGAATCGAACTTTATTTTGAGATCATTACGATATAATTTTTGCAAGGCTTGGTATTCAAATTTAAAAATCATTGTATTCGCGTCTCTTGACTATTTTATTAACAGCAGTTTTTGATAAACTGCATTCACTGGCCACAGTTCTCGATTTTTTTTCTGGGTTCAATTGAACTTGGGTCAGAACATTGATATCGTTGATAGACTTGTTTTTTCTTACATACACACAACTCTAGGTTTATTGAATGTATTATTTTCAAGTAGTAGGCCGTGGATAAAAAAGAACATAACAAGAAATGTCATATTATTTGTCACTTCGTTTATTATTGTGTCACAAGAACTTGTCATTAAATACTTTTCTGAGTAATTTCAATTGAACTTATTCGATATGATAAGATACACAAATGAAGAGAAGAGAGATATGTACGAAGTGTACATAAAACTAGATATAAATTCGTTCAAAGCACAAGAAAGGTATGGTGAATTATAACCTGAAAGAACAACACCAAATATTAAAATGTTTCGACGTTTATCTACAACGTTACTTGCACATAATTCATTCATCAAACCTAGAGGTCCTTATGTACAACGAAACGAGCCTATCAATGACATCAATGTTCTGGCCCAAACTCGAATGAATCCAGGAATAGGATCGAGAACTATGGCCAGTGAATGCAATTTATCAAAAAGTGCTGTTAATAAAATACTCAAGAGACACGGATACCATGACTATAAATACCAAGCCATGCAAAAACTATATCGCAATGATCCTGAGAGAAGGTTGCATTTCTGTAATTGGTTTCAACGGAAGGTGCGGAATAACAACAATTTTGCGCACAATATCATTTGGGGAGACGAAACGACATTCACAAATTCTGGCATGTTCAATCGAAGGAACGAACATTTTTATGCCACAGAAAATCCTCACTTAATTCATGAAGTTAGACATCAATATCGTTTTTCTTTGAACATATGGTGCGGTTTGTTGAATAATAAATTCCTGGGACCCTATTTTATTGACGGCAACCTAACCGGAGCAAAATATGTAGAAATTATAGAAGAAATGTTGGATGATCTTCCTATACGGTATCGGCGTAATAGTCCATGGTTTCAACAAGACGGATGTGGTCCACACAACTCAAGAATAGTCACAGACTATCTAAATCGAACTTTTCCCGATTCATGGATTGGAACAAGAGGTCCAGTAGCATGGCCTGCCAGATCTCCGGATTTGAATCCGCTGGATTTTTATTTGTGGGGATATCTCAGAAACAAAATTTATGATACTACGAACCCGACAATAGAGATTTTTCGCGAGAAGATTGAGAATGTATTGGAAGGTATTCAAGGGGACGAAATAAGCAAATGTATAAGAAGTATGGGTTCCAGAACCGCAAAGTGCATTTTACAAAATGGTGGACATTTCGAACACTTACTCCATTGATGTTCATAATTTACTTTCGAATAATCATTTGATTTTTCTTTCATTAAATGATAGTTTCGTTTAATTATTATGAATTAGGTTTTTCACCTCTTGAAATTTGTAAATAATTATTACTTGTTTCTTGCTTTGATTCTGTTACGTTCCATTCAGTTGAAGATGAGTAAGTTGATTTTCTTATCGAAATATATTGCATGTTGATAATTAAACTAAAGGTACCTAAATGTAATACAGATCCGACCCAAAGAAATTTGGATAAGGGTCAAAATCACCTGAAAATAAACTTTGAATGACATTGTATGATATATCGTTGAATTAAGCGGTAATTTTTTTTTTCGAAAAGTGTCATAAAATATGCAGGTCCGTATTGAAAAAAATGAGGTTGAAGGTGGCCCAGAGCGTACGAAACGTTGGATACAAAATCTGATTATGTCAAAATGAGCATGTTTTACTGTCGAATGAAAAACTCCTGTGACATTTTTTGTTAATATTCGAAATAAAGTGGGAAAAAAAGAAAAATCAAAATGACAGAATTTACTTTTCTTATGATATCTCAATAACCGGCCCTGATAATCTCGATTTGTTTGAACTGCTTGACAATGCTTCTATGAATGCAACTTTTTCTCCATTTGACCAACCTTCTAACTCTTATGGTTTAAAAGTTACCAATACAATCCCATTAAAAAAGTGGCCACTCTGTATATACTTAGATCAAGTTGGTCATATTCTCAATAAAAAATACTTCATTTCTCACTTCGAAGAGGTAGACAGTTTCAAAATGAATATCACTCATCTTGTTTCAACGTATTTTGGTTTCAGACAAGTTATTCGAGTGTTCTGTTTTAATAAATGATCAAGAAATTCCTATTCACGATGTAAGAGATTGGGTCTCTTCAGTTGAATCAGAGATTTTTTATCTGAAAAAGTTAACTCTCCACCAGAGATAATATTTTCAAAGAAGTATGCTGTCTTTTTTCGAAAAATAACTTTTTACTGTGAATTTGCAATGTAGCTCATCGAAAGATTTCACTGACATTCGAAAATAGTTAAAAAAAGCATCGGTACTTCTTAAATCAGAATACAAGGTGACAAATGCGCCTTTCAAATGTCTTGCCATACATATGAGATGCACCCACATAGTTCTATTTTTACGTTTTTTCCTCCGTGTTACTCTTTTTATGCACAACACGGTAACCACGCGTTAATCTAATGGTTGCGGATAGATTTTACATACAGACGTGTGAAATGTATTCTCACATGATGTTGACCAACCTGCCTGACCATCAGTTGCATGTGTAACGGTACTAAAGATCCCATCTTCAAATTCAAAATTTTGACAAAAAATCAATAATCTTCGACTAAATTCATTATCTCCTCTCCTGAAATCCCCGACATTCCAATTTTGAATAGTAACGGTACATAATCACAAAACTCCACCATATTGGAGTCGCCATCTAGAATTTATGAATTTTGACAATTCAATAATAACGTGTCCGACCCCGAAAACCCTCAGATACCAATTTTGAATAGAATCGGATCGTAATTACAAAACTCTTCCGCCATTTTGGAGCCGCCATCTTGAATTTATGAATCTTGATGAAAAATCATAATATCCGACCCCGAAAATCTCCACATACCAATTTTGAATAGAATCGGACTATAATCACAGAGTTCGTTCTCCATCTTGAAGCCGCCATTTTCAGTTTATGAATTTTGACAATAAATCCATGAACTTCCGACCCCAAAAACCCTCACATACCAATTTTGAATCGAATCGGACTAAACAAATCTCGTTCCCGTCTTGGAGCCGCCATCTTCAATTTATGTATTTTGACAAAAAATCAATAATCTTGGTCTAAATTCATAATATCCGACCCCAAAAACCCCGAAATACCAATTTTGAATAGAATCAGACCATAATTACAAAACTTGTCCGCCATATTGGAGCCGCCATCTTAAATTTAAGAATTTTGACAAAATATGCATTATTTTCGACCCCGAAAACCCCCACATACCAATTTGAATCGAATCGTTGTCTTTTCCTCTAATATTGCATTGTCACCGGAATTTTGAACACCTGACAAATTCCACGTTAATCGAACAACTAGAAGTGGGTTAAAATTCACTTGCAAGATTTGAACTTTGAACTAAACATACAAATGTAAAGTTTAATATAAGCTTGTGAAAATGTGAAGTTAAATAAATGCTTGTAAAAAGGAGAACTCACAATTAAATGTTGACAAATGTACTGGATTTTGATAATATATTCTGTCAAACTAAAAATAATCATGTTATAAATCCATATGGTCGTATGGTATTCAATCAATCAAAATCCTTGCTTATGTCTATCAAAAGAAGAAGGACACATTTGATGTTAATCGACGCGGAAATCGAATTTTCAATTAATTTCAAGGCCTAAAGTTCCGTTTCCGTTGTATGCTTCCTTTGGACTCTATTGCTCGTTTGGTAGGATATTTTTTCCACCATTTCTTCCTCAAGGTTCTGCAGTACGATTTTTTCGGCCAGTTTGGCTGAACTACATAACAGACTGATCGGCCGATGATTTTTGGAGAAAGTCGGATTATGTCTTTCAACTTTGTGGGAATCTCCTAATGCAAATTGAATTGTTTATATTATTAAATAGTGATTGCACCTTTCTGTCCGGAAGTTTTCCAATTCAATCACAACCAGGTACTTTTTTGGGCTTTAATCCCTTCAAGTTCATCCAACTTGGTCAAATAATAATATAATAATGATAGTTATTTATTCATTTCATTCAGATATTTCATTCAGATATTTCAAAATGGTGCTAGGCTTGTGTCATGTTTAGGTTCACTTCAACCAATAGCTAGTCTGTGTTCCTAAACGTGAGAACTTTGTTCGTTTTGAGATGTAAGATAGAATTTTATGATTAAAACAATATAAGGTTAATTATTATTAATATTAAAGATTACATATCATAACTAATATAACATACTAATATAAGAACATCATAAAATTATATGATTAATATATAGTTAACATACTCAAAATGATTTATACACATGTGGACGTACACATCTATTCAGACATACTTATATATGCATATATATACAGTGACCGGCAGAAAGTACGCATCATATGGGAAATTTTTTCACTTATAATTGCACGAGAGGTTTGTATTTAATCGGGTAAATTTGGGTTGTTTAATGAGAAACTGTTGCCTAGCAATTGGACGAGAAAAACTGTCAACTATTAAAAACGCGACACCGAAGATGGAGCGTTTTTAGGTTGACAGTTTTTCGAGTCAAATTGCTAAAGGAAACAGCTTAGAATTTGAACAACACAAATTTACCCGATATCATTACAAACATCGAGTGTAATTCATGGACGTATATATTTATACGTCCATGGTGTAATTCGGCAGGACAATTTAATGAATAAGAAATTTAGAAACATAGCAATGCAAACTTTATTTATTTTGGCAACCAACACCGCGATAATTGATAAACAAATGAATAAGTGAAAAAACCACTAGTGCATTTGTCGCAGTAAAAGTTGCAGCTAACTTTTGCCGCTGTCAAACTGACAATTGCACTGTGGCATATGCGTTTTTTTATACATGAGTTGAATTGTCATTGATAAATTTTGACAAATATCGATACGTGCAATCGCTTCTGCATCAAGAAACCCCAGTGACGTTCGTCATTTCGTTTGGCGGGTAATTTGAAAAATTTAAAAATTATGTCTCTAAAAACACTTATTCGAAAAAATATCGAAAAATGTTATTCGGAAAAAATGTTCAGATTTACATTTCATAGCTATGTACATGTTTTGAAGCAAATCTGGGTTAAAAAATAAAATAAAAATCAATTTGTAAAAATAGATTTCTGACAAATAAACTCATTAGTAAAGCCAACAGTAATATTTTAAATAATATCATGTAAAGATTCGCAAGCTATTTCTATTTTATTCGGAGAAAATTTGAAATCTGTGAATTTGCCATGTGTTCCGCTGCTTCATAGAGGCCACTGAAATATATTCAGGACGTTATAATCCCGATACTGTATCTACACAATTTTAATTCAATTTTTTCAATAGAACAATTAATTGATTTAATTTTTGACATAACAAGAACTTACAAATTTTTTTCTTTATATTTTTAAACACTTTATAATAAAATCAGAAGCTGAAATAATTATAAACCAAACAATTTAATACATACTCGAAACTTTGTAATTGTCCATTACTCGACATGTCTGCCCTGACGTTCAATACATGTAGTTGTTCGGGATTTCATTTCTCTGGACACATTTCACAGCATTTGTGGTGTAATGTTATTAATACATTGTCGTATTACTTCTTCCAAATGGTCGATATCATGAAATGGCCGATGTTCATTGACCTTACTTTCAAGGTTCCCCCATAAAAAGAAATCCAAGGCGTCAAATCTGGGGATCTTGCAGGCCACGGGTTTTCTGAATATTGTCCTATCCATTTACGAGGAAAATGTTCGTTGAGCCACGTTCTGATTTCAATGTATTGACGCTCCGTCTTGTTGGAAAAAAATAATTCCTTCTTTGCAGCGGTAATCTATGTAAGAAATAAAAAAACTCGTTGTTTAAGGTTGCCCCTAAAAAAGTAAGGCCCAACGATCTGCGTATCTAATATTAATTTTGAAGGAAATTGACTTTTTGCAGTTGCTGGGAAGTACCGTTTGATGTAAAAGTCGCCTCATCAGTAAATAAAAATTTTGTAGGAAAATTTTGGCATTCTTCAATCATGCCTTGGAACCAAAATGAGAAATCTAACCGGGCATCGAAATCTCTATCGAATAAGGTTTGGGTGAATTTTGGTTTGTATGCACAACATTTATTTTTCTTCAAAATTCTTCTTATGGATTTTTCAGATATACCAGTTTGTTCCTGCCTCTCCGCTAGTGCCATCTGTGGATTTTCTGAGATCGATAACAAAACATCAAAGGTACCTTCTTCATTAGTGACGGGCTTACTATGTGGAATTTTGTAACGATTTTCTACGCTGCCTGTAGCTTTAAATTTGTTTAAAATTCTTATTTAGATATCTAACATTGAATATATCTGCTGCTTCTCTGGAATAATGAAAACGCTCGCCACATATTAAGACGAGCTCATTTTTTTCTTGCAAACTTAGCTTTTCTTGGGGCATCTCTAATTATTGTTAACGACCAACAAAATGTGAAATAACTTTTACAATAAGAAAAACTATACAAGAAAGACGATAAAAATACCTGGATAAATAAGAACACAACTAAATCGTTTGACAACTCTTTATAACATATTAGCATTATTAGTCAATTATTAGTCAATTGTATTTTTTCAAATAAGTGTGTTTTGAGACATAATTTTTTTTTTTCGCCAAACACGAAAAGATGAACGGCACTGTACAACGTCTTCTGGGGTTTCTTTTGATGCAGAAGGGATTGCACGTATCGATATTTGTCAAAATTCATTAATAACATAATTTCCCATATGATGCGTACTTTCTCCCGGTCACTGTATATACCTACGTATATAATTGTGTGCAATCCATGATTATTTTATGAGAGTATTTTGATAGTTGATGTTAGAAGCCAATATGTTAGTTTGTTTTTGAAACTTTTATTGTAAATTTCCATTTTTAAATGTATTGGTAAGTGATTCTATAGGTTCTGTCCCACATATATGAACGAATAATAAAACGATAAAATTGCGCTACTACCAGTGAAATTTTTTTACTAGTGTATGCTAAGGAATATTCGATATTACGACTTTGACATTTTATCAAAAAAGAAAGTTCTAATTTGCAAAGTATTTATCATTTGACTGGTTACGATTTGTCCTTATGAATGTATTCATCGTATCAGCTCCAAAAGGACATCTGTAGAAATAAAAACGAGCAGTTGTCCTCCAATAGTTCCAGTTCCCAAGTATTTTATGTTCTTCATGCGAATTTTTTGTTGACGATAAAAGTAGGAACACGCAATTCATCGTGAACAGACCTTGTGTGTGGTTTGAAGCGAATAATGAATAACATGCATGGGAAAATGGCTTTCGAATCCACAATTGTTTTTCTGGGACGATGCACATCAATAGCGTATTTTCCCATATTCTTGGAACAAAGATGCACACATGATATTCGTGTGCATCTGCTGTTTACATTGTGATGAATCTCGAACTAAGAAAACATTCAGTGACCTTCCGAATCATCAGAAATGTACAGTGCAAAAGTAAGAAACATTTGTTCAAGAATTAGCGAGAGACTGTAAAAAATTAACAACTTATTGGAAACTGAGATCGAACGCTACATTATACACAATGTCAAGACAAACCTATAGGCAGGTTTGGCAAAACTAGAGCCACTTTGCATTAAGTATGACATACATTTTTTAGCATATTTGTATTTTTTTGAAAATATCCAAATAGAAACTTTTTTATACAGAAAAAAAATCCTTCCAGCAGATTAGTGTATTACATCTCAACTAGTATTTTCAGTTTTTAAGAAATTTGTATTAGCCAAAAAATTGTAAGGTTAAGAAAACGCGAAAAAAGTCAAAGTTTTCCAAATTGCTTCAAATTTGGTACGTGGATACAGTAATTCATTTATCCTGTCGAAAGTAGGCGCAAGCTGTCATTAGACCCGATTGATTCTGATGGTTCGTTGTTATGAGCATAGGCGTGTATGTTATTTGGATTTATTTGCCATTATCAGTTTATCGCACCAGAGCGCAAATCAAACTAACATACACGCCGCTGTTTACAGCGGAGTGGGCGTTAACCATATGAAATCGCTGTTGTGCGCATCCAACTTTCTCGCCTGATTTAATAAAAAAAATAATAATAATAATGTTTATTCGCATAAAATAATGAAAAAACACATATAATTAAAAGTATTATGAATAAACATAGGAAAGCCACAGAAGTGTATAACAGTTTTAAATGTTATACTCCTTGTGCGTGACTATGTTATGTTTGCCTATGATACATGAAGATGGATTATGATGATTTGAAAATGACATAATATTTAATATGATACAACAAATGAATTATTTTGAAATATAACCCTTAATCAATATATATGCTGAGTATTGTGTATAAATAAAATTCCTTATAATATGTTAAAAAAATAGTTAAACAACTATAAATAAATGTAAAAGCCATAAGCTGTTCTCACGGCGAATAAACATGAATAGGTCACTGAAGTGTGCATATCAATTATCAGTTGATATACCACTTGTGCGTGACTGCTCATGCCATTTGACGCACAATTATATACATACATATACATCAGCACACATATACATATGTGTGCATATATACATATATACACACATACATACACATACACACATACAGTGCTTCTCCCTCCCCTCCCCTCCCCTCCCATCCCATCCCCTCCCCTTTTTTCGATTTTAGGGACAATTCTGAGTACGATCACATAGATGAAAAATGGGTACATTTGATTTTTCAGGAACATTTTTATTTTCGTATCTAGAGTGGGTTGGTCCCACTTCAACCAATCTGATGGACATGAATGATGAGTAATTTATGCACCAAGTGTGTTATACCGAGTGACAATGGGACTAGGGCCATGCCTATATCTCCTTCACTTATCAACCGATTCAAATGAAATCTTGTACATAGATATGAGACACAATTTCGGATTGACAAAAATATGGAAATAAAATGGCCGACTTCCAGTTTCGCCAGAATAGCCACCAACTTCGATTTTACAAATAGAACGCGCTGTATGTTTGAAGTTTTTCGGATTCTACGGCTCAAATTACATACGACAGTGTTGCCAAATTTTTATTTGACAATTAAAAATAATCTAAATTATTTTTTAGCCCAGGAGTCCTTGATCAGATTAAAATATATACTAATTTACATCAGTAACTCATAGTAATAATCATTTCATCGATAAGATCAATAACAAATCCTTCAGCAGGAATTGAAATTTTCTGAACGCATTTTTAACGAAAAAATCGTTTTTTTCAAATGGTACTTACCGAGGGCCTCCTTGTCATTCGATAGATAATTTAATGAGCAATTCAACGATATACATTATGTACCACTTTCTTTTTGTTCAAAACGTAGAGAGCCATCTAACGAAATGAAATCAAACTGAAAAAATTGGTAGGTTATATGACATCTATTTATTCCTTCAAACTTTACTTCAGAATGGTAACAATAAATCACCAAAAATAATCGATTTGACAATATTTATGATCATGAACACATGACAGAAAAGATCACTTCAATATAATCAAACTGTTTGAATAAATCTAACGACTGAAACAGTGAAACATTCAACGTACAAATTATTACTCACAATACCATTATCCTGTTTTCAATAGAAGAGTTTCACAACCATCGAAAAGTCATTTTATTTATTAATGACCAATGATATGTTCGAAGTGTAGCCCGTTTTCCCTAACACATAGACTAGTTCTACTTATTGTACACCTCATCACATTTATCAGTTCGTGAGCAGGAATTTCCTGAAACGCGCGCTCAACACTATCTCTCAAGCCCTCCAAAGAAGTTGGTCTCCTCGAGTATACTTTGGATTTTGTGACCCCATAAATAAAAATCAATAAGGGTTAAATCGGGCGATCTGGCTGGCCATCTGATTGGACCATTTGTTCCAATCCATCTCTGCCCATAGGAATCACTAAGATATTGCCGAAAAATATTAGTATTATGTGGTCCCGCCCCATCCTGCTGAAAAACATATTTTCCCTGATGTTCTCAGGTAAATCGTTGATATTATTTTGAATATCGTTCTCTAAGAAGTGTAGATATCTTTTGCCCGTCAAAGGCCAGTCGTAAAGAATTGGTTTAATGATTCTTGTCCCTATGATTCCTACCCAGACGTTGAATCCGAATCTTTCTTGAAAATTACCTCCTCTCAGCAACCTAGGATTTTCTTGAGCCCACTGCCTTGTATTATTCCTATTGAACATACCATTATTCGTAAACCTAGACTGATCTGTAAACAGTATCTTCGAAACAAAACCATTATTCAAATCATGATGACGCAAAAGCCAATTACAATAAGTTAGTCTCCGTTCTGGGTCATTTTCATATACTGTATTTATAGGAGTGATATTTAGGTTTTTCAATACTTTTCTGGACTTTCCCTGCTGATCTCACATTCAATTTCCAATTCTCGCACTGAGGCAGATGGAGAAAAATTAACATATGCTAAAACATTAGTTTCCACTTCTTCACTGACGATGAAGTGGATGTGGTTTTGATCAGCTGGTTTTTTCCTTAGCATCATTCCCAATTTCCTGAAATAGGTCCTCGATGGGTGCCGTCTTAACGGATAACGAACAGCGTACAGCATACTAGCATTGACAGCGTTCTTCTGACTTCTCCGTATATCAATATCATATCGATTTGTTCGTTTCGAGAATAACGACTATTATTTTCCATTTCAAAAAACTTTTTACAAACGAAATGAGATCACAAGTAGAATTGGTATTTCACTTTTGACATGACATTGATCACCTACGGTTTTCCACGATTCCACGGCTACCTTTCATTTCATCAAACCTAAACGGATAACTCATTGGAATTTGTAGGCATCGTATAAAATATTGTACAAATTCAATAATTGATCGTTTTTAGTTTTGAACAAAAAGAAAGGGGTACATAATGTATATCGTTGAATTGGTAATTAAATTTTTCATCGAATGGCAAGATGGCCCTCGATAGGAACCATTTGAAAAAAACGATGTTTTCGTTAAATATGCGTTCAGAAAATTTGAGTTCCTGCTGTAGGATTTGTTATTGATCTTATCGACGAAATGACTATCACTATGAGTTACGGTTGTAAATTAGTATATATTTCAACCTGATCAAGGCCTCCTCGGCTAAAAAAAAATTTAAAAATTATTTTTTTTCAATTGTAAAATAGAAATTTGGCAACACTGTCATATGTAATTTGAGCCGTAGAATCCGAAAAACTTCAAACATACAGGGCAATCTGTTTGAAAAATTGAAGTTGGTGGCTATTCTGGTGAAACCAGAAGTCGGCCATTTTGTTTCATCATGTCTGTCAATCCGAAATTTCGACTCATATCTATGTATTCAAATCGGTTGATAAGTGAAGGATATATAGTCCCATTGTCACCCGGTATGTCCAAGCATTCCTTCACATTTAATTTTTTTTACACGACAATTCAACTCATGTATAATAAATCGCATATGCCACAGTGCAATTGTCAGTTTGACAGCGACAAATGCACTAGTGGTTTTTTCATCAAATTGTCCTGCCGAATTACACTCGATGTAAATTTGTGTTGTTCAAATTCTAAACTGTTTCCTTTAGCAATTTGACTCGAAAAACTGTCAATCTAAAAACGCTCCACCTTCGGTGTCGCGTTTTTAATAGTTGACAGTTTTTCTCGTCTGATTGCTAGGCAACAGTTTCTCATTAACCAACCCAAATTTACCCGATAGAATGAAAACCTCTCGTGCAATTATAAGTGGCAAAAATTGAGGAATTTTTAACTTTTTACAATATATCTCAGTTAATAAATTTTTCAAATTGGTTTATATCTTTATTTCTTTATTTTTTCAATTTTAGTCATACCCTTAATACTAGGCGTTTTTTAACTTTCAGACATATGTTTCTCAAAACCGATTCCGCGTGAATAAAACCATTCTTTCCCCTTGGTCTTCAGTTCCTAGGGGTAAGGTATTTAGAATTCCTTCAGAATGATATTGAAGAATTGTTAATGGACTTACCACTTGCTTTTTTGGAAGTGATGTATTTTCAACAAGGTGGGGCTTCGCCTCATAGTACCATCCCAGTCATGAACTATTTATTGCACCGGCGAGTAATTGCAACGAATGGTACGTTGGCCTGCCCAATCACCTGATCCCAATATTTTAGACTTTTTTGTGTCATGTGAAAGAACGAGTGTTTTATACACCACATCAAACTCGAACAGTGATGACGTCATCAAAAATAGAGTAAACCAAAAAATGCGCAACTGAAAAAGAAAATCGACGTGTTTGAGCCTTTTTTCCCCAATGGCCATATCAAGCTTTTAACGAATTTGTTCCAAGCTTCACGTGCTCACTGTATATAGTCTGCAAGACGTTTGAAATTGCCACATCCCTTTCGCTTGAGTAGAATATAGGCAAAATATACTATTCTAATATTTATATTGCTTTACGTTTCATCTACGGGGTTTTTGTTGTGAGAATTTTTTTTGAGGAGAATTCTTTTCGGATTTTATATATCTACATGGAAAATATTCTAAAATTTCTTGGTGTTTACCCCTTAGTTAGTTGCAACTACATTATTGGATGGCGAACACTTCGAACTTTCCAGCAACATGGTTCTTCCATTAGTCACATGAATATTTATATTGGGTTCCCTGGTAACAAGCACAACGGAATTATTAGGAATAATAAGTAATTATGTTTTTTCAAGGTCACTGTGTGGCTGGATGCCTACGATGCTGCAGTGTTCTCTGCAGACTTGGAAAGTGGACAAGTCAGACGGCAAAAAATCCTCATTGCTTTAAAAGGAGAATATTTTCATCATCTTCGGAAATCAGGTAGTATTTCTCCGGACTATAAACGATCAAACCGAAAGGAGAATATAGTTTATTTTTGGTCGAGCAGCTTTCTAATTCAGCTTTCCAAAGTGAATGTAGGCCATTACTCGAAACATTGACTCTGCATTGTTTGCACTTTTTCTCTTAGTTTTATCTCCAACATGAAGCGGGATTAAAGTACAAAGTCGAGAATGCATCGAACTGACAATGAAAACACTGTTGTTGCAGTTATGCGGCCCGGAAAGTACACACGAGGTTATAAAAAAATTATTATCATTCGAATGAGAGACATAAATCTCAAATGAGGATTAAGATTTATATCTCTTTTTCATTGTTTACGTCTGTACTTAAGCATGATAAGGTCGAACGTTGATTATCAAAATATGGAGGATACATACATTCTCGAATATTCAAAAGCAACCCTTGAAAGGTTCTAGAATGTTCCAGTGCTTTTCATAAACTATACTTATATTTAATTAATAGCATAGAAAGTATAGTTTCATTATTTATACACTCTTACCAAAATTAACGTAAACAAATTTGAAAATACGAAAAAAAATAATTCACCTAATTAGCCATCCTAACCTCAATGTCATATTACAAGATGTAGAACAAAATAGCATACAAAACAGCCTATATTTACAGTATGTCTACCTAAGTTGGAACCATATGGAAAACATTTTTATTATTCATTTTAGGAAAACAAGTTATTCTTCATAAAAAGTTTTCCATGTTTTAAAATCTAAAATACAATCATCAGATATCAAATTTTTTCAGTCGTATACGCGGTTTGTCGAAAAATATGAATTGTACTGAAGAGTAAAGTACCTTTATATTCGACAATATTCTTATTGAAAAAAGTTGTTCAGAACTAATAACTACGTTCAAATATGCAATTACATTAATATATATTATTTAATTTTTTTTTACATATGAATGCATATGCATACATTGTACAAATAAGAATATACATACAAATACTAAGTTGTGTAACTAACATAATATTAATTCTGGTAATAAATAGAAATTTATTGTTCCCTCATTCCACTGATGCCGCGACATATCCACCTTCTCGTTCAATGCATATAATCGTTCTTTTGGCAAATTCACGTAATATATTCCTTATCATATCTGTAGAAATTTCCTGGCATGTTTCTAAAATTATCCTCTCCAAATGGTCAACATCTTGAAACGGCCCTTTCTGATCAACTTTTTGTTTCAAGCAACCCCATAAGAAGTAATCGAGGGGGGTTAAGTCAGGGGATCTAGCAGGCCAAAAAGGATCAGAATATCTGTGAATAACTTTTCCATGGAATGTATGTTCAAGATATTCCCTAACATTTGATGTACCTACTGAAGCATGCGGCACCATCTTGTTGGAACCAAATACATTGACGTTCTTGTAAGGGTAGTTCGTTCAAGAAGTCATTGATGTGAGTTTGTAAAAACTGTTGATAACGATCGGCATTTATAGATTGGCGAAAAAAAAAAGGTCCTATTAATCTGTTCTTATAAATGCCTCACCACACATTCGTCTTGAATGAATATTGGTCATGAGACTTTAATACAAAATTGGGATTTTCATTAGACCACCAGCTACAATGTTGAGACGAGACAGTTCCATTTGACGAAAATGTTGACTCATCGGAAAAAATTATAAGCCTCGTAAAATAAGGGTCCTCTTCTAATTTTTCTTGGATGAGATGTCAAAAATCAAAGCGCCTATCATAATACCTTTCTTCCAATGTGTGAACGATTTTTGGTTTGAATGGTCTGTATTTATTCAGTTTTAAAATTCTGGCCACTGTGTCTTCACTCACATTTTGTTGCATCGACGACTTCCTCTTGCGCAATGACATTTTTGGATATTTTACAACTGACAGCATTACTTCAAACTGCGTATTCTCATTGGCAACCAGTTTTCGGCGTTTTCCATTAAAATGATTGTTAATACTTCCAGTATTCTTGAATTTATTTACTATTTTCGTAACAGTTGAATGATTGATATTTTTATTAGGATGTCTGTTATTAAAAATAGTTGCTGCTTCTCTATGCGTTTTATAGTTTTCTCCCACAATCAAAACAATTTCTATTTTCTCTTCACAAGTTAATAACGCTACCATTTTTATGTCTTATTAATTCTAACGCGTTTTGACATTCACTGTCGAACATATCTTGCTATTAACAATCAACAAATCATTTCTTTGTCAGTGCATCCTAGATTACACGTAACTACAGTTAAATTTGCATTGTTATTGTAGACAAAATAAGAAAAAATAATTTTCCCACGTAAATGGATGTAATTGCATATTTGAACGTAGTTTTTAGTTCCGAACAACTTTTTTTCATTAATAATTTTCGATATTTCCAAATATAAAGGTACTTTACTCTTGAGTAAAATTCATATATTTTGACATACCGCGTATACGATGAAAAAAATTGATATTGATGATTGTATTTTAGATTTTAGAATATCAGAATTTTTTATGAGGAATAACTTTTTCTCCTAAAAATAATAATTCAAAAAGTTTTCCATATGGTTCCAACTTAGTGAGACATACTATATATATATATATATATATATATATATATGTATATATATATATTTATATATATATATATATATATATATATATTATTATGATATGAAGTATATGTTAAATATTAAAATAATAAAAATTTGATATAATGATATTATACATTACATATCCTGCTATGATTGTTTTTACAATTTTTCTGTGTACTTTGCATTTCTGAAACCTTTGGCCATCTTATAGTCAACGCAGATAATCCAAGAGTTTAGCAGTGGAGCTTTTCTATTATCATCGGAATGTTTCCAACAATCCATTTAATTTGCACAACCTATAAAAGTATGGAAATCAAAATCCACAAATAAAACTTTAGAATTTAAATAGATAAAAATAATCTACAAGCAAGAACAACCTGTATGCTAATATTGAGTCACAAGGAACATGACATGGATATGTCAAACTATTTTCCATTGGAAATAATCAAAATAACAGTTTTGAGAACAGAAAATGGGTGAATATGAATTTTGAACAGTTCTGTATAAATGATGTTAGATGTAGATATAGAAAGTGTAAATAAAAATTGTATCATATGTTAGCATAGAAAATGTGTTTCAAGAAAGTGTACAAAAAGTGAAATTAAGATCGGTGATGGTTGCCTGGGGACAAAAGAAAATAAGGAGTCGAAAAATAATTTTGGAGAGAAGCCGTAACAAAAATATTTACTTCCAATATTTACTGATTGCGCATGAGCAAGCATTTTGAATTTTGATTGTTTCAATTACATTAATCATAGGGTAGATATCGCAGGAATAGGTATTTGAATTATTTGAATAAAAAAGAAAACAATCATTTGAACATTTTCTGGACTCGTTATTTATCATTTGATCATATTACAAGCAATATTTCTACGAAACAGTAAATTGACTTCAAGCAAAACAACTAGATGGCGCAACTGCAATCCTCCTGAGATTTTCATAGGCGTACCCACTGAGCTGGGGAAAGGTAATAAAATAAAGGTAAATGGTATATTGAAAAAGGGTAAGAATGTTAAAGCCGGAGTTTATTGTTGTGATGAGTATTTGAAAAGCACATAAAAAAATATAATGATAATTATACATAACAATAATAATACAAATCATCATACATCATCATAACAAAATGGCGCCCAACGTGGGGCTTGAACCCATCACCCTGAGATTGAGAGTCCATGCTCTACCGACTGAGCTGAGGGAAGGTAATAAAATAAATTTCAAAGTGAAGAAAACAACTAACCTTGTTATATCCAAACTGGTGATAAAGTCAGAACTAGTTGACTACATACTCTGCTCTGAGGCACTTGTCAAAATTATCACAGTCACTTCTAAGAAACAAACGACACAAACAGTATTGATAAGGGAAAAACATTCACAATTGAATATTGTTTAAAAATAAATTCGCGACCATTGTAGTGATTCAGAATACGTGAACTGAACACAGTTGCCAAGCAAGATTCAGGCATGCATGGTTTACAATTACAAAGCTGTCTACGGACGGAAGTTTGTTAGATTCTACTAATGTTTTCTGATTGGCTGGTGAATCCAACCAGAATTGAAATTTGCTACTTCATTCATAAAGGCGACGGGTGATTCATCTTGTCTTTTACTCTTCAAAATACGCACGGAACAGCTCGGTTTTAGTTTTAAGAGCCAGCAAAAGACCAAGCCTATAATGTTCAAATTAATTCTCCTGCACATCGCGTACTGTTTTCGTCCCTCAAAAAATGCAAAAAACATCACTTTCTTGAACCTTTCAGAACGGATTATCTAACTTCAAAAAAGGAATACAAAAACATGCTCAAACGAAAAAAACCGAGAATACCAAGAAACTGTCACACTCAAACTCAGCAATACCAAAAATCAGGCGGGATTCTGGAAAACAACGCCATCAAGCGTGCCCAATTGACCTGTGTGAATGGAAGTCATTTTATGACAACGTGCTTAAAACAAAAATCGTCTCCAGGATATCTTCTTGTGATGCAAGGTCTTTTCATACAGACTCCGAAATTACAATGGAGGAACTGGATGGTGCTCTGGAAACGTGCAAAAACGGTAAATCCCCCGGCAAAGATGACATCACGTATGAATTTGTTAAAAACGTCCCGCAAAACTGCCTACTTTATGTTTGCAACTGGTTCAACAAAATTTTCGACTCTGACAAAATTCCCTCAGCTTGGCATGAGACAATAATAATGATGTTGCATGAAAAAGGCCCGCTTAATGATCCTAATAGCTATAGGGGAATCGCACTATTGAACTGCTTTGCGAAAGTCTTCACTTTGATATTGTTAAATCGATTGTCCAATTGGTGTGAAGAGAACTATATTTTACCCAAGTCTCAATACGGTTTTAGAAAGAATAGAAGTGCTTCTGATAACATTTTCATTCTCAGCTCTGTAATTCAACTCCATCTGAGGCTACCTAAAAGGAAAGTTTCCGCTGTTTTCGTTGACTTCAAGAGAGCGTTCGACTGTATAAACCATGAGCTATTATGGCATAAGCTCTACAACATTGGAATAAGCTCTAAGATAATCAGAATTATAAAAAATCTGTACGACAACGCAAATATGTCTGTGGGCGTAAATGGCTCCTTCACAAAAAAGTACGATATTTCAGAAGGTGTCCTACAAGGCGAACTAGTAGTCCGCTGTTTTCTTTATTTTTGTCAGACATTGAAGATTACTATCGATCTGAGGGCTGTTCTGGCATCAACATCGATGGGAATAAAGATATTATATTACTTCTATATGCGGACGATTTAGTTCTTCTAGGAGATTCCCCTATTGACATTGCTCGCAAGCTGAGAACTCTTCAAAATTACTGTACCTCAAATAAACTCTTGGTGAGTACCACGAAAACGAGGATAATGATTTTCAGTAAGATGTCTAAAAACCCTGGTGCTTGCACTTATACCTGTAGAAGTTTGGGATCGACTTGGCGACACTTGGCCTACTTGATAATAGGGATGACTAGCGTGTCAGATGGCGCCAATTTCGTTTTAGTTTCAATTCAGTAACAGGGTATATTTATTACTTCAGATTTCTTCTTTTTCGTATTTATTTTACCATTTGAATTTGAGGTTAACTGCATTTTGACAGACGGAGAATTGGAAATGAAATTGTCATCAAATTGCAGAAAATATAAAATGCAATGCATACAATATGATGAACTATGGAAATATCATTATCAATCAATTCGTCAAGATTTGTACTTGCTTTTGGTACTGAATACAGGTGAAAATTCGAATCTTCATACTGTCCATACAAAATACAAATGTGGCCCATTCTACAAAAAGTATTCTTACATATAAGATGTATAAAAACCCTGGTGCTTGCACTTATACCTGTAGAAGTTTGGGATCGACTTGGCGACACTTGGCCTACTTGATAATAGAGATTACTGGCGTGTCAGATGGCGCCAATTTCGATTTAGTTTCAATTCAGTAATAGGGTATATTTATTACCTCAGATTTCTTTTTGAGGCGAACTCTGCGCGGGTTCTAATTCTAGCTTTGCTATTGGTTGAAAAGAGACATCTGTCAAACTTCACCAATAGCAAAGCTAGAATTCGAAGCCCTCGAACATTGTACAAAGAAAGCACTGTCGTGTTGTTTTTCGTATTTTGTACGATTTAAATTTGAGGTTAACTTCATTTTGACAGACGGAGAATAGGAAATGAAATTGTCATTAAATTGCAGAAGACAAAAAATTCAAGGCATACAATATAATGAACTATGGAAATATCATTATTAGTCAATTCGTCAAGATTTGTACTTGCTTTTGGTATTGAATACAGGCGGAAATTCGCGAAAAATCTGCGGCTTTAGTCCACACAAAATACAAATGTGGCCCATTCTACAAAAAGTATCCTTACACACTACACTACCTCAAAATAAACAATTTCTCACGCACTAATGAACTGATTAGCAAGTGATTGTTTGAAGAACAAACTCAGGAATAAGCTATATCAAAGAGATGGATGCTCCAGATGTCAGAAATTAGGTTCTGACATTAAGCGAGAATATAGACAAACATTTTTGGACGGCGCCATCTACCACAGAGAGAGAAGCTCTCTTGAAGTAACAGGTGGTGTCCCCTCAAAAATCTAAACAATATCGAATCAGTTCATTCACCAGGGTTTTTAGACATCTTACTTACATACTACACTACCTGAAAGTGGACAATTCCTCACGCACTAATGAACTGATGAACGAGTGATTTTTTAAAGAACAAGCTGAGCAAGATTTCAAATCAAAGAGATGGAAAACGCATAGATACCGACAAAATACTGAAAATAAGATGCTGCAGATGTCAGAAATTAAGCGAGAATATAGACAAACATTTTTGGATGGCGCCATCTACCACAGAGAGAGAAGCTCTGTTGAAGTAACAGGTGGTGTCCCCTCGAAAATCTAAACAATATCGAATCAGCTCATTCACCAGGGTTTTTAGACATCTTAATTTCCAGTGAAGGAGGCTATAACAATAATTATTCTAAAAATAAATTTAGTCTTGATGGAGTCTCCATCGAGGTTGTTAAAACCTATACCTACCTGGGAGTTACCTTCTCTGTGTCGGAACTGTTTCTAGAAATGGCAACAAGAACAGTTGCAAAACCAAACCAAGCTATGGGCGCAGTGATGGACTTGATGTGCAAGTCGAAAATGTGCTCATGAAATGCTAGAATAGAACTTTATACCTCAATTATCCTTTCAACTCTGTCATACGGAATAGGTATTTGGGGTCTCAGTTATACAGATGTAATAGAACGTGCGCAAGTTAGTTTTTTCAAAAGATTGCTGTGCTTACCAAAGTGCACACCGAGTAACATGATCAGATTAGAAACTGGGAGTGTCAAATTAGGTTATGTCATATTTAAAGCAGCTCTGGCGTGACTGCATAAGATGAAAGCGACAGATAATACAGAGTTAACTTAAATTTGCTACTTGCGCCTCAAACAACTACAACACGTCAATGTTAAGTACAACTATCTACTTCAAACAAAACACTATTTCGACTCCGCAGGTTGCAGCCATCTACGGCAAAACTACCTCAACAGTAATTCAAAGCAACTGACAGACCAAATTCTCGCCTGTTACAAACAGAAACTTATAAATGAAGATATCGAAAAATTGTCACTCTCTTCGTTTCCCTTGTTTTACCACCATCTGTCTACTTCCGAAGAAAGCACTAGTTACCTATGCAAATCAGCTCCGATTTACATTTGTAGAATTATCGCTCCAATACGCATATGCTCTGTGGGCCGCCTTAAAATAACATACAAGGGTATAACATACTTCATAAACACAGCCGAGATATGTTCAATTTGCAACACCTACGAGAACGAATCACTCACTTACCTACTCCTGATTTGCCCCATCTATAATGGCATAAGAAATTGCAAAATATTTTCGAAGTTGAACTCATTCAACGACCTCACTGTTTTGCTGGACTCCAATAACTTTTCCCTTCTATCAAGTTTTGTCCACACTATCATCAATATTCTCAAATTACGCTCATTTGCTCTCAACGATTGATTTGTTTTTTTGTCCGGTAATTTTGTTCTTGCTTTTTTTTTCTCTTTCTCTCTCTAATTTGTAATCCAAAGTTATCTAAAATATGTAAAGTTAGAGCCCGAACTACTTGTAATGAGATGTAACTTTCTCCTATACAATAAAGACTATCTATCTATCTATCTAGCCTGCAATGTATATATTTACCACAAAATCAGTTCAACATTCTACATTATGCAAATGTCGAGTTAAATGTGTATTGCATTCGGCAATTACCAAAGTTTTCCTCTGAGTAGGTCACGTGAAATTATGCGGGTGGCGCTACCCAAAATTTTGTCGAATTTTACAAAGAACAAGTATAGATTTTCCTGATAATTTTTTCATTTTCAGACTGTGGAAGGTTACCCAAAAAACATGTCAAGAAACAAACATATTTCAATTTTTTTTTCAGATTTTAAACGCTGTAATTTGTTATGAAATGGCATTCACGGGTGTGCAAGAGGTTAGATCACACCCTGTATATGAAAATCGGTTCTACCCCACCTTTTGTAGGGCAGATACCTTTTTTAGTCCCCATTGACTGGAGTATATTCAAGTCGATCTTACAGATACCGGATAGGATTTCAAATATCTCTTTTCCGGTTTCAAAAGCGGATGGATATAAGTACAGAACAATTTACTAATAGACTGACTCAGTGAGAGGAAACGAAGAAGGCTCATGAAGAATACGAATTGAAAAAATAAACTACTCACGATATGTAATTCCTAAATAATTGCAAACAATTCGTATATCCTGCAGTTCATCACGATGATAATACAAACAAAAAACGTGCCAAGAGTTGGAGCTGCTCCAGTAAATACATGATATGAAGAAAGGAAGTGCAAATGAATTTGGAGATTTGCCCAGACACAACGACAGAAAACAACAACGGTCAAATGAACAGTAATTAGGCTATTCTCGTGATGATTCCAAACAAAAGAGCCTTTGATGGAATGTTTTTGTAACAAACTTCGTCGTTGAAACAGGCGAAATTCGAATACCAATGCAGATTGTTCAAAATCAGTGATTTTGTGTTGGGTAGTGTGAAAAAATCAACCACAATGATCAGGCAAAGCACAAAGTTGATTTTATTAGTCAATTTCCTATACTAGTGAAGAAAAACAATGTATTCGAATTTAACTGATCATTCAAGACATTGTTGTACAAATATTCATAAATAATTATCACGTTTCATAAGGTTGAAAGTTAATTGTTGCTCAATTAAGATCCAGATCTAATATCAATTGGTCGAATTCGAATTACCATCAATTGCTTCGTTACTGAATCCAAATATATATTTTCAATTTTTGCTGACTCAATTTGATGAGGAGATCATCAGTGTAAATCTTGTTCGGTTTACTAATGTATGTATGGCTTCCCTTGACGATAATTTATCTCTTTTTGAGACTAATTATCCTTCAAAGTATGTATTGAATTAATATTCCCAGAGCCGGCTCTAGAAACATGCAAAATAGGCAACTTCATAGGAGACCAAACTGAGAGTGGCACAAAATCGAAAACAGAAAATGAAAATAGCTTCGGATGTAATACGAATATAAACAAATGATTCATTAGTTTTCTTATCCATTTTACCATTGCTATTTCACTCACCTGTCTTCTAACACCTTTTGAAATATACAGGGTGTTGCCAAATAAGTGCGAACATTTTTTAAGGGGTGATTCCTTGTCGAAAATTAAAGAGGGTCTTTCATGTAAACAAAAGCTCTTAGGCCTTTCCTTCAAAAGTTACATTTTTTTTTCTTGAAATTGTTGAAGTTTGTGGGGATGTTCTATCAATAAAAAGGCTACCTATGAATAATTTTAATTTTGTTATGATCTTTTAAAGGGTTGAAACATGCAACCCCTATTCAATTTTTTAACTTTTTAACAAAACAAAATTTCTCAATTTAAAAATAAGTTTTGCAGAGAAAAATTCATGCAAAACTTTTTTAACTCCTGTGTTGTTTCCGTAAAAGCAATAGTTTCTTAATGAACAAATAAAATACAATGCATGAACGGATCTTCTGTGAATGGACTCATCAAATCTAGTAGGTGGCTATCACGTTTTGTTTGAACAAATTATGTGAAGTCATAATTTTATGAGTCCATCTACAGAAGATCCGTTCATGCATTGTATCTTATTTTTTTATAGTAGTATTTTAAAATTATTCCGGTTGTTTTAACTTTCAATGTAGGCATGTACCAGTACCATGTTTTGTTTTAATATGTAGAATATCAAATTAACAATACAAACAAAACAAAATTATTTGTATTACAACAAAGAAGGAGGCAGCAAGATCAAACAGAACAGAGTTATAAAAACTGCTCGAAATGACCACCTCAAAGCATTAGACAGGAATCAAGTTTCCGTCTCATAGAATGGTGAAAACGTTGAAATATTCCAGGTGTATTTTGGATTCTCTCGCAGGCTGCAATGATGCGATTCCTTTAATAATTCACACATTCAATGGGGGTCGTATAAACCAAGGACTTTAGGTGATCTCAGATTCAAAAGTCCAAGGGGTTTGAGTCTGGAAATCTGGGAGGATAAAGTTGAACTCCTGCACGGCCAATCCAACGATTTGCATACACGCATACATAGGTCCAAAGATTTACAATAGTCTACCCCATGCTATAAGAAATAGACCATACCATAAAGTAAAAAAGGAAATTGTACAATGGATAATTGAGACTAAATACACTGTAACCTTCATGCTTTGATGGAGGAAATAAAAACATGTTTTTGTGATTGTTACCTCAGAATGATATTTTTTCTTTTTATATCTTAGGAATTTTCCTAAAGTATTAATTTAAGTTATTTAAGTAAATTGCTAAATGTTGTACCCTAAAATAAAATTGAATGTGATAATGTGAGTGGGTGCACACACAGTATTCAGAATACCATCGTGCACCGAATATAATTTATTTAGTTTATATCAATATATATGTGGTTGTTAAGAGATATTATCAATAAGATATGTAAAATATATTGCTGTTACTAAATAAAATAAATAAATAAATAAATTAAAAAAATTAAAATAAAAAATAAAAGTACTGACGAGTAGTTATGCTAAAATGGACAGGCGCACCATCGTGCATAATCCACATTCGTGGTCGAATAGCTAGTGGAACATTTTCAAGTAAAATGGGAAGCTACTCCTGGAGAAAATTTGTATAGGGTGCACCATTTAGCCTTAACCGTAGAAAATATGGTCCAAAATATTTTCGACAATAATTCCGACTCACACGTTAAGTGAAAATTCTTATTGGTACTGATCTTCGTGAATTCCATGTGGGTTATCTTCGGCCCATAGATGATTGTTATGAAAATTTGTAATCCCTTGCCTTGAAAAGTTGGATTCGTCAGTGAATAATATATTTGAAGACTCCATTGACAAAAGTATATTCGATGGGGAAAATCTCGCGGCAAAAGTGCCTGGACAAGTATACAAGTAGACAATTGTGATCCCTTGAAATTTTCCAGATTAGTTTATTGCTAACATTTAGTATGTAAGCAATTTG
The DNA here is from genome assembly GCA_018342105.1 of Gonioctena quinquepunctata. Classification (NCBI taxonomy): domain Eukaryota; kingdom Metazoa; phylum Arthropoda; class Insecta; order Coleoptera; family Chrysomelidae; genus Gonioctena; species Gonioctena quinquepunctata. Next base: position 1,053,103 of record JAFIRS010000004.1, on the reverse strand, counting down.
TCTTGTACTCAATTCCCGACGATATATCTCCATTCATATTAAGAACCTCTTCTTCCAGCGCCACCGTTCTTAGTACTGGTGGACGACCACAATAGTTGTTCGTTTTTGAATAGTCCCTCTTTCACAGACACGTTGGTGAAGACGCGCAAAAATTGTGTGATGAGGTATCACGCGCTGAGGATACATCTCTGCATAGAGCCGTCTAGCTTCCAAAGAATGTCCATTGGTATAGTTTTCTCAATATCAATTGCAGAAGCATAAGAAAGTCTTGCGGCGAAATCCTGTGAGCAGCAGTGGCGGAGATAACTAATTTTATTTAGATATTTTAAGATTTTAAAAATACTTCATAAATAATGAAAAATGAAAAAAAAAATAAGACAAGCTTTTATTTATACAAATACATTAAGAAAGAAAAATAATTTCTTTCATTGTTTGATAGAATATCCTAAAACATATTTCGATCGGCACACACCAAGACCACAGACGCTACTGGTTTTACATCTTTCAGAGCTATTAAAACACAAATATAACGCGTGATTTATGACCTCCCATCGTATAGCCACACCTCCAAGCATTGATGACCGACTTGATTGGCCCAGACGAATCGGTTGTAGAACAGACAGCCGTCACTCAAGTCCACGTTGACCAGCGGGCTCTTTGTGACGACGGCGACTGTATACAAGTAGTACAGATTATTTTTCGTTCCGTTTCTTCGCATATACGCTCGTGTTAACGAAGTGAGTTTTTATTTGTTCCCTATAGAAACAGCTTCTGCAATTGATATTGGATGGACTATACTATAAAATGCATATCGACCATTTCAGCGTTAGTGCAATTATTCATATTGAAGATTTATAAGGCATAATTGAACTCTCAACTACCACCTACTAGATTTAAGTTAAAACAAGCGGAATCATTTTAAAATACTACTATTGAAGTCATAATTTGTGCAAACAGAACGTGACAGCCACCTACTAATTTTTTTCGATTTCATTTACAGAAGATCCGTTCATGCACTATGTTGTATTTTATTTTTTTATCAAGAAACTATTGCTTTTACGGAAACAAAACAGAAGTTAAAAAGGTTTTGCAATAAATCGTTCTTTTCAACACATATTTTTAAGTTTAGGAATTTTGTTTTGTTAAAAAGTTTATTGAAAGATCACAACAAAATTAAAAAAATATCCATAAGTAGCCTTTTTATTGGTAGAAAACTTATACAAAATGCCATTTCTTTAACTATTCAGAAATTTCAAGACAATTTTTTTTCTCATTTTTTGGAAGCGTGTAACTTTTTAAGGAAAGGCCTAAGAGCTTTTGTTTACCTAAAATACCCCCTTTACGTTTCGACAAGCAATCATCTCCTAAAAATTTTCTCACTTATTTGCTAACACCCTGTATGTACGTTATCAGGTTGTCATTCTCTTGTCGATTCTAAGCATTTACACCGACATAAACTCTACATAGGCTGCCAAGATATGAAGAGTACCCTGATTTCTTTTTGCTATAACTTCTTGTTGGTGCTAGCTGTATTCATTAACTTTCTCCATTATTTGCTATTCCTAAGGTTCGTGTATCTTCTTCTATTCTGTTTTGTTCTGTGTCCTTCTTGGCTAATGAAGAATCAATTGCATTATATTCTTCCCATTATATGTCCTATCCAGTTCAATCTTTGTGTCTTTATATACTATGCTATATTTTCTCCGCCTAGTTCTATACTTCCTTTTTTGCGCCCTTCTATCTCCGTCTCTTGTGATGTCTGTCCCTAGTATCGTCTTAAATATTTTTCACTTATTCATCTTTGAATCTCCTCTCTCCTTTTTATTTATATCTATAGTTTCTGGCTAGTATGTAGGGGAGAGTGGGTAAAAATGATCCCCTTAAGGTTTGATGGCGTGTAACTGCTTCTGATTATGACAGAAAATTATGAAAATTTTACTGTGATTAGCACAATGTATTCACTTTAGGCAAGTCTTGTTTTGACAAATGAAATTGTAACTTGGCTGCAGATATGACAAAAAATCTGACATAATACAAAGGGATCATTTTGCCTACTATGTGGGGTAAAATGATTACCTTGCGAGGGATAATACGATCCCAGGGAAACATAATCGATACGTAAAAAAATAATACTAATATTCAACGTTACATTAAAATAAAAGTAAAACCAGGTTTTTATGGCCACAAAAAAACATATTTATGTAAAATTGGCAACGAAAAATGGCACAAATGAAAAACTACAAAATAACTTAAAGAGTAAACATCAAATTTAAAAAAAATGAGATTTCTGGGCACACAAATCACATATAAAGTCATCAGGATCATCGTCTTCGACACCGGCACATTTATCATGAGCCCAGTTAAAGCATACTGAGCACCTGATCCAGTCCTCACCGGATAATGAATTTGAATAAGATTCACCACAAAATATGCACTCTACGTCATTAACTTCCTCATCGTCTTCTGAGGAATCTTGATCAACTATAACTGTTCTCTTTAGCTTTTGTTTGCCTTTGGATTTCCTATTAGAACTTTTTGAACTTGGCTTACATTTTCCTTCAATCTGGTTACCTTCCTGTCCTTTCTTCTTATCTAGTCTCATACGTTTCGCTTCTAATGCCTCCTCCTGTTTCTTCTTTTTTTCCTCTAACATATTCTTATATGGACTAGAGGTTAAAACCGCCGTTGATCCTTTTTTTCTACCACCTTTTTTCTTACTCATGGTTTGTTTTTTAGGCAATGGGCGAATATCTTTGGGAAATATCAAAAACGACTGATCTTTATGTAACTGTTCTTGAGCAGCACTGCTGGTTCCAGGCATAGATTCGATGTCTGTTTTATTGATTGCAGTACTATCAAGAAGTCCTTGACCTTCATTGCTTACAAACTGATTTTCCTTGTCTTCTTCTTGGTCCATCTGGTTTTCCTCTTCTTGTGAAGTATGATTTCCATTTGTCTTTACTTCATTGTTTTCTGTTGAATTTAAAATTCTAATGGGGGTAAAACGATCCCTCGGATCATTTTACCCCATTAGTATGGGATCATTTTACCTCAAAGTGACCTTCTATAGTTAAACATAAATTAAAATCACCCAAAATCATTAATGTTAACAACTAACAGTATCAGCACCTTCTATAGTGTCCAAGCTTTGAGGATATATAAACAACACTTACCTCAATACGTTCCCTATTGGCAGAACAAACACCATAAAACCGGGGTATTTCAGATGAAACTGCTGCTAACCGGTAAAAACTCAACACACACCTTATCTTGACGGCAGCTCACGCCAGACTGAGAGAATAGTGCTATCCATAGACAAATTAAAAATAAAGAGACTGTTTGAAACATTGGCGATCTTGACCACCAAGTTTTTGGTACGGCCAGTCGCGCATGGAGGCGCTGCCCGCAATAAACAGACGACTGACATGATAATTTTCCAATTTCGACATTTGTCAGAAAATGACAAACCACGTAATAATTTCAGAATAATTCTACTGTTAATTGTCATCGAAAAATTAATTATATAAATTATACTATGGACTTGAATTATGAACCAAACGTCGAAAATGGAAAGTTTTGTTATTCGAGTTGACGCTGAAATTCCTCGAAATATTCTTTCACAAGGTAAAATATAAGCTGCTTTTCACAAACTGATACTTATTTCCATCCATCAGTTGCAGAAATTTTTTCACAAACTGATACTTATTTCCGTCCATCAGTTTCCATTTCCTATCACCATTTGAGGAAGTACGAAGATTATCATCAAACTGGAGTATTTGTTAGGTATACCTACTCGTTCTCCTTTGTGCTAATAAATGAACAAAATTATTGAAGGTCTGTTGTAAATGTAATTTGTTTTTATTTTGGTTGATTTGATGAAGACTGAAGAATATTTTTAATTTTGTTGTTTTTCGGAGTTTTGTTATGGTTTTGTTTGTAGTTGTACCTTGTCCTAGATACAATAAAATGTGTTTTTATAGTGTTCAACTTATTATTCTTGTTTTATAAGATCATTAATTTTGTTCTTGATATCATGAAATAAAGATTTACTTTGAAACTTTATTTTAACCACGAACGAACTAACAGATTCTACGAATCGATTACTGTATATATTTTATTAGTGATCGATTTGCCATTCCTGTATTTCATATGATACAACCATTCATATGGAATACAAGAATGGCAAATCGATCACTTATAAAATATATACCATATCAGTCATATAAAAGTAACACATTTGAAAAACCCGCCTTATCTCAATCGGTTTTACCAACTGTACTCAGTTCGGCCAGTTGCGAGATATGTCGCCACTGTCTAAACGTGGTGCCAACTTTTACTGCAGGTTTGACAACTCTCTTTATTTTTAGTTTCTCTATGGTGCTATCTCAGTTCAAAGTGTAGATTTTCAAGGTTATACATCTAATATAGAGTGTCGTGTCATAGCACGTGCGGGTGGTCATTTTACCCGCAGGGATCATTTTTACCGGGTCTCCCCTAATGACTGGTCAAGGGTTTTTGACATTGCGACTTGCTTATATTTTTTCTATTTGGTAGCTTTTAATGTCTTCTATATGCTTTTTTCCCTCATTGTTTCAGCTGTTAGGCATATTCAAAGAAGGTTAAAGAAAATGTATTTAGAGTGTGTAAGGATCTCTTTTCTCCCTTTTCTTGAATATATTCATTATTAACAGAACTAAATCAGGTGGGAAATTATTGTATAGTTTGGCTCTGGGTGAGTATTTACTGGGTTTTACACTGGATTGGCATCATCATATTGAAATCCTCCGGAACAAACTTACAAGTACAAATTTCCTACTCAGACAACTTGTCAACTTTGGAACCCAGAAATCTGTATATTTCTCTTTATTTCAATAGACTTTCTTTCAGCAACAGATATTGTTTAAAGAAAACAGTGAGCTAATGCATCCATATCATTCTGCCTTTGTCAAGCCTAAAAAATATTCAAAATAACTGAAGGACTTTGTTGATTGAATTTTAGTGTATAACTATTCAGTTTTGAGATTTCTCCAAAGCATATGAATACTCCTAGTTTGTCATTCAACAAGTTTCAGTTAAGTTCAAAAATGGAATAGTTATCGCGAAGATACGGGAAAGGTGATCTCTTTTGACACAGACTCCAATGGTATATATTGTTTCATCTTCTCCGTTGTAAAATAATTTCAGGAGTTTTATAATTCAGCTATCATTGGTGAAGTAACGGACTTTTAGTGTTATTAATTGATTTTATTCCACCAGAAATGGGCAATTACAGAAATGGTGGTTTTATTTTACGACATCAAAAACGTTATCTCTAACGAGCACTTCAGTCATTAAACTCAGTCCATTAAGGAAGTTTGAAGAAAACGAAAAATTACGACGAAACTTCCCTTCGTTGTTATTACCCTCAATCGAGTCCCTAAAACTCGTTTGAACGACATTTTACAGCATATTCTATGTGGGTATTTATTATAAGACGAATTTTCTTGGATTATTCTCCTGCTATTTTTCCATCATTTATGAACCACCTTACTTAAGGTGTGCAATTGTTTTTCAAGCGAACAATGCGCCATAAAATTTCCGTTCTAGATTTGTTGAATGGAAAATATTCGCAGGTGAAACCTTTATGATATCTATAAAATTCGAAGGAAATAATTACACGGACTCCAAGCATGATCGACGAAGTATACGCGTATGAAACGTATAAATAGCTCATTGTTAATTTCCCGGTAGATTACTTTGAGTAAACAGGCGTGGGAGCCCTTAAATTGGCATTCGTGTAATCATTACACCTACTTTCACAATACGTCGCAGATTCAATGAATCATCCAAACAGGGTGGGTATTGATAATGATGATAACAACAATGATAGCTGGCGCCCCTGGGCATCTACCCGATTTGCCAATAGGTTGAGATAGTACTGCTCATAAGCACTGAAAACCTTTGGAAAATACACTCAAACTATCATTTTTACAATGTTTATTGACTCTCTGTACACCATTTTTATTACAAGCTTTTATTAAACTTGCTTCGATCGTATGTCTTTCTGGTTCAAAATTTGTAATTAATTTTTGGAGCACATCCGATCGACCTGAAATTTGGCAAGTGTTCATAATTCCCGTGACAATTCATTATGAAATCTTTGTTTGAGAAAAAAAATGGCGGGCGAGTTTTGTGATTATGGAACGATTCGATTCAAAATTGGTATGTTGGGGTTTTCGCAGACGGAGATTATGAATTTTTTGTCAAAATTTATAAATCCAAGATGGCGGCTCCATGACAAAAAATCAAACCGACGAAATACGGAACTGAAAAGTAAAAAATAAAATAAACCTTCTTAGTCTCAATAACTAAGCTCCTAAACTAATGTAAGTAACTAATTTTGAGTCGGCGGCAAAGCAAATGAATTAGGTAAGGCGTAAAATGATGGCATCGAGTTGCACGGTGACATTCTGATAATTTTTTTTTTAAGTAATTCAATGATCTTCGTTGATTGTTTGTTTGGGGCCGACTCAAAATTAGTTACTTACATTAGTTTAGGAGCTTAGTTATTGAGACTAAGAGGGTTATTTTATTTTTCACTTTTCAGTTCCGTATTTCGTCGGTTTAATTTTTTGTTAAAAAGTTTTTATTTTTCAATTTTTTGTGGCTGAAATCTACTAATTACTACCTACTTGTTCTTTGATTACTTCCAAAATATTAACTTACCCACCTTTCATCAACTATTACCAATTAAATAATATGATTATCTACTTTTACTATTTGTTGTAATATAAATCATTTTTGTTGTTCTCGTTAGTTTATTTCATTACTTTGAATATCAATCCATCCTCTCATAGAATATAATTATTGTGACGGATGTAGGAGAACAAAAATAATGACAATAGCGATCTGTCATTGTTAACTACATATGTGTGCCAATGTTCACAAGTGAAAAATCAATTATCCCCTATTTTTCTACCCGTAAAGGTGGATAATTCCATTCAAAATCCAAATATGATCAACTAAGAGGTATACCCTACCTAATAAAAAAAGAATCATCTAAATCGAAGAACCCAGTACAAAGTTATGCCTGATAGAATCGGTTAACGGACCAGAATTCAGAGGGTGAGTGATCAATATCCTTCATTTTGCTACCCTTAGGGGTGGATTTTATTTTTCAAATCCAAATGGGACCAACTTTGAAGTACACCCTATGTACTGAATGAGAATTATCGGAATCGGACTTCTCAGTAAAAAGTTATGCGTGGTCATACATAAAAAAAAAAATATACGCGTCGACAAGAGAACCTCATCCTTTTTGGTTTCGTCGGTTAATAACAAAAAATTGAACCGACGGAATACGGAACTGAAAACCAAAAAATAAAATAAACCTTCTTAGTCTCAATAACTAAGCTCCTAAACTAAGTAACTAATTTTGAGTCGGCGCCAGACAAACAAGCAAATAAATTAGGTAAGGCGTAAAATGCGCGGTGACATCCTGATAATTTTTTTGAAGTAATTTAATGATCTTCGTTGATTGTTCGTTTGGCGCCGACTCAAAATTAGTTACTTACATTAGTGTAAGCTAAGTTATTGTGACTAAGAAGGTTTATTTTATTTTTTAATTTTCAGTTCCCTATTTCGTCGGTTTAATTTTTTGTTCAAAAGTTTTTATTTTTCAATTTTTTGTGGCCGAAATCTACTAATTACTACCTACTGATTTTTTGATTATTTCCAACATACTTACCTACCCACCTTACTTCAACTATTACCAGTTAAATAATATGATTATCTACTGTTACTATTTATTGTAATATGAATTATTTTTGTTGTTCTGGTAAGTTTATTTCATTACTTTGTATATCATTTCATCCTCTCATAGAATATAATGATTGTGACGGATGTGGAACAAAAATAATGACAGTAGCGATCTGTCATTGTCAACTACATATGTGTGTGCCAATGTTCACAAGTGAAAAAATAATTATCCCCTATTTTTCCACCCGTAGGGGTGGATAATTTCATTTGAAATCCAAATATGAGGTATACTCTATCTATCAAAAAAAGAATCATCCAAATCGAAGAACCCAGTACAAAGTTATGCCTGATAGAATAGGTTAACGGACCAGCATTCAGAGGGTGAGTGATCAATATCCTTCATTTTGCTACCCTTGAGGGTGGATTCCATTTTTTAAATGGGACCAACTTCGAAGTACACCCTATCCACTGAAAAAAAATTATCGGAATCGGACGTCTGAGTAACAAGTTATGCGTGATCATACATAAAAAAATGATCACAAAAAATATACGCGTCGACAAGAGAACCTCCTCCTTTTTGGTTTCGTCGGTTAAAAATGGCAAATGAGTTTTGTGATTATGGTCCGATTCTATTCAGAATTTGTATGTGGGAGCTTTAAGAGTCGGAGATTTTTTTTTTGTCAAAATTTATGAAATTGAAATGGTGGCTCCTGGAATTTGTGTTAGAGAAAAAAACAAAATGGCGCCTCAAGATGGCGGACGAGATTTAGGTTTATGGTCCGATTCGATTCAAAATTGGTGTGGGGGGGTTTTTGGGGTCGGAGATTATTGATATTCAGTTAAAGTACATAAATTGAAGATGGCAACTCCAAGATGGCGGATGAGTTAATCTTCAGATGGTCTAGTCATTCAACGAGTAAATAGCTCAGAACTAACAAGAAAAAAAGGCCTCATAATAACGATGCTTCAACAAAAATTCATAGATTAAGGCGTACTTAAGAACTAAAAAGCATAAAATAAAATAATAAAAAAACCTTTTCAAAGACAAGCCTTTATTGAGAAGATCCTTCAACAATTTAGGATTTTGAAGATGCCGCGTAGATCCTAGGGTTTTTATAATGGACACCATATTATTCACCTCGTTTGATAAATGAATGAGTTTTTCTAAATTACAATCTTTTATGGAAGGCAAATTTCTTATTTTTGAAATTAGGGTTTCGATGATTAATTAAAGTCTACCGAAACGAGTTTGAAGTGTTTTCATAATTAGATCTACATTTGATGTCAACATCATTTCGCAGGTCCTTTCAAACATTTCTACAGTTAAAGCATGATCTCTTCGTTCGAATATTCACATAGTTTACAAATGTTCGTGAAATGCTTATAGGAGAGAGGTCAATCTTGGGGATTTCTGCCAAAACAAGGAAAACATCCCTCAGAGTATCACAAAGCATTCTGATTTCATTGTTGGAATTTCTATTTTCCTGGGAAACGGCCCATTTCTCACCTTTTTGGTCTCAGTTGCTTCCGGAAGATCATTTATCCAATTGGCAACAAGATTATTGTTTGTTTCGTCAACAATTTTATTTATTTCAGCAGTATATGAATTTCTTGATGGAATACTGTTTTTTTAGTGAGCTGGGTTTCATAATCAGCTTTCTATATCTATTTCTAATTCTCTTTGTTTGGACTCGAGTTCAAACTGAACTCCGTTTAAGTTCTAGCTTTTGTCTTTTCTTCTCATTCTCCAGAAAAAGCTCTCTCTTTGCAAATCAACAGAACTACGTTTTGATTGCGATAGTACTTTGGATTTAATTGATATGCTCTTTTCCTCACCCGAAGAGGTTTTCTTTGATGGATATTCACCTTAAATGGGCCAATGCCGTGCGTAAATCCATCTGATGTTGTGTTTCTGTCTGCCCTGGAAGTCCTGGTACCGTTTCCAAAATTCTCGTGACACACAAAGTCTGCTGAATTTCGTGTTGGTCTATTCGTTTCCATACTAAGGATCACGTCGGGGTCACCAAATGTTCAGTTATGTGCTGAACAGTCGTAAATTTCAATAAAATTTCTCTTCACGTCAAAATTATATTTCCAACTTGACTTATTTTTTACAGTAACTCCTACAATAACAAAATACAAATACAGGATCATTAATCAATAAACATAATAACTTTTAGGAGGATAAAGATCTAACATGTGTTATTGACGATTAAACCGATATTGACATGGAATTTTCGTTCAATTTCTGTCGTATAATTGATTACATCTTAAACTAGTACTTACTACCTTCTCTACATATTTGAAATAAAACTTCGTTATGATAATATAGTTTATCTACACCTGAAGATGCTATTGTATAGCGAAACACGTATCATGGTTCTGTAAACCCCGTTCTGTGGAAATCGTAAAGTGAAGTTTGAACTATTGGATGTCTAACAAACAACCTGATTTTGGGAGTTTCATGATATTTTTTCAACTATATTTGTTCTAAATAAAGATAACTGCAGTTAAAAAAAGCAGTAATAGGATACATGTAATTGACAGATATTTAACCCCTCACTATTTAATGCAAGATTTTTCGGAAATATATGAGAAAAAAAAAATTTATCTTGAAAAATATCCGATCGAATTGAGAAATTGCTCAGCGTTTCCAAAATATTCCGAGGACAGCATTTTTAATTCAAATATTCCGTTACGAAAGCACAGGTTGATTGACATATCTGAACTATACATCAGACACACTTTTATGGCGCACACCCTATATTGGTGATGGCAGCATACCATACCATTTTCATACACTGCAGCCTCACCTTACTTGGGCACGGAAGTTGTAAGTCATTTTACTTCATTACAATTAAATTAAAAATGATAATTTTTCTTTGTTCAATTAATGTTTGAATATAATGGAATTTATATATTTCTCAGTCACGTTTACTAAAATCTAAAACCTCTTTTTGCAATAATTAAAATGTGAAAACGGATTCAATATCATATTTGCTTCCGTGCATGTTGATATTAAATACCCTTTTACTTTTGGATCACACAAAAAATAATCATACAACATACAGGGTGTTTCTTAATAACACTTTGAAGTGACAATTGTCACTTTCAAAAACATCTGGAATTGCCGTTTTGGAGTGACAATTGTCACTTCAAAGTGACAATTGTCAGATCAAAGTGACAATTGTCACTTTAAAGTGACAATTGTCCATTCAAAGTGACAATTCCAAATGTTTTTGAAAAATATTTTGTTGTTGGTCCTTCTACGCCTTCGTATCTCTCAAATACTTGGATTTCACCTAAAAACTCATAGTCTATGTTTTAGACAGATGCCTACCACAAAATCTGATAATCAAACCAATTACTTTTTGAATATATTGCAGCCGGCAACTTGAATTGAATTGGCCGTTGTCTGAATAGTATCCTTCAATTAATTTCCTACTCCCTGACCCTTCATTTTTCCGAAGGCAAAACAAAGAAATCCTCGTGAATATTTCTAACGAGAAGTGATGCCATAAATACATATCAATACATATAATAAGCGTTTAAGCTTAATCTCCGACATATCGAAAATATAGGAATTATTGAAAACAGTTTGTTCATTCCTTTATGTAACTTCCGAGAATTCTATTATCTAATCTTTCAATCCTTGTAATTCTCACGAATGAATTAAAAAGGCAGCTATCAAGGCGCCAGATGAATTATCAATCGAGTGCAAAAGATGGGTGATTAGGAACAAAAAACGTGCATGTACTTTAATTGGAAAATATTATATCGAAAAATATTAGGGAAGGTATAATGAAACGCCCTGTTCCAAAATGAAGATATTTTCTGAATTATTACGTTTAAACGGATTTTTTCTAGAATTCAAAAGATGGTAGAAATTGAATATATGGATTTTTCTGAAAATTTAAAAATCTGCGACACTAATGTAGTTATTTTTTGTAATATCTAACAGAAAACAGCATGAGGTTAACTTGAACGATGGAAGATTTATCTTTCATTCGCAGATGATTCCACATCTGATTTTATGGACATATAACGCTTATTCTCTTGTCATAGATCAACTCTCTCTATAGTAGTTATTCTATTCTAGAGAGACAGAGACAGTAAATTAAAAGAATAGCATTTAATTATCATGAAGAAAAGAACGAACTGTCATCAAACGATTCATCAAACCCATGGTCTCATATGCTTTACTAATATGGTGGACAAAAAATCAGCAATACTGCATCCTATAGGCTGAAGAGCCCCCTGCAATTTAAGTGGATTCATATTTTGGGATAATTCGCGAGTATATTATTTTTTGCCTTACTTTCTACTCATAGTAATACGTACTCAAGCGTTTTCTTGAAAAATCGATAGTTTATTTTATTTATTTAGGGATGGAATTCCACATGCTTCATTCCCCATTTCAAATCCATAACCGGGAAATAATGCGATTTCATCATTCTCATTGGTAGTTTCTATCTCATGGAAATTGATTATAAAAAATGAGAATGAATATGAAACATGAAAATAAAATTGATGTAAGTATTCTAGTGTTTTATGAATAAACTTGAGGGGTGGAGTTTCACAAAAAAGTTATATTTCGCTTTCATATACTTAACATCGGAGGCACGACAGTGGTCTATTAGTCTCGGCAAAATACAATAAACGTTGGTATGTTTAAAATAAATTTTATCTAGATCTGCCATCTTATGTACCTGGCAAGTAACTGAAAAGGTATAAGTCATACTTTATTTGACAGTAATATCTTTTTTTGTATGTTTGGATTTCATACGTTTGTCCAAATAGACCACCGTCGACCGCATATGTAATTTTATTTAACCCTCCAGTACCCGCATCAGATTTATAACACCACTACCCGCTTCGGTCTGTCAATCCGTATTATATTTAGAAATTTTGTCGGAATGTATATCACCTACCCTCTCAATAAAAACATTGTTTTCAAGAGACAAATTCAATTTTATTAAGAATGAGTATTTTAATAATACAATTGTTTCGAAATGAAGTATAATTTTTAATCGACGAAACCAAAAAGGAGGAGGTTTTCTATTCGACCCGTATATTTTATGTTTTTCCATCATATTTTTTTATGTATGATCACGCATAACTTTTTACTGAGGCGTCCGATTCCGATAATTCTTTTTTCAGTGGATAGGGTGTACTTCGACTTTGGTCCCATTTGAATTTAAAAGATGAAATCCACCCCTAAGGGTAGCGAAATGAAGGATATTGATCACTCACCCTCTGAATTCTGGCCCATAACCCATTTTATCAGGCATAACTTTGTACTGGGTTCTTCGATTTGGATGATTCTTTTTTTAATAGATAGGGTAGACCTTATATTTGGATTTCGAAAGGAATTAGCCACCCTCACGGGTAGAAAAATAGGGGATAATTAATTTTTCACTAGTGAACATTGGCATACGTAGTTGACAAGGATCGCTACTGACTTATTCTTGTTCCAAAATCAGTATATTTTATGAGAGGATGGAATAATACAAAGTAATGAAATAAACTAACCAGAACAACGAAAATAATTTATATTACAACAAATAGTAAAAGTAGATAATCATATTATTTAACTGGTAATAGTTGAAGTAAGGTGGGTAAGTAAGTATTTTGGAAGTAATCAAAAACCAAGTAGGTAGTAATTGGTAGATTTTAGCCACAAAAAATTGAAAAATAAAAACTGTTTAACAAAAAATTAAACCGACGAAAACGGAACTGAAAGTAAATAATTTTTAATAAAACTACTGAACATGAAAAAATAAATCTTTCTTAGTCTAAATGATAATTGAGCTCCTAAACTAATGAAAGTAACTGATTTTGAGTCGGCGCCAAACAATTGAATTAGGTGAAGCGTAAAATGATGGCAGCGAGATGAACAGCTGCGTTTTGATGACTTCTTTCAAAGATAATGATCTTCGATAATTGTTTGTTTGGCGCCGACTCAAAATCAGTTACTCACATTAGTTCAGGAGCTCAATTATCATACTAAGAAGGTTTATTTTATTTTTTGCTTTTATTGTTTTTTGTGGTTTAATTTTTTGTTAAAAAGTTTTTATTTGGCGCCGACTCAAAATCAGTAACTCACAACAGTTTAGGAGCTCAATTATCATTTAGACTAAGAAGGTTTATTTTATTTTTTGTTTTTCAGTTGATTTTTTCGTCGGTTTATTTTTTTGTTAAAAAGTTTTTTATAAAAACAAAAGCTCAATTAAAATAATGACTATAATAAAGGATGTCATGTGAATGAATTGTAACAGGGACTACAAACTTTTTCGACATGTTCCATACATATCCACTTACGACAATTTTTACAAAATATTCTTATTTTTTTATTGGCTTTTGAAGTACAGAAGTTGCATCTTCCGGTTCCTATATGTCTATCATCGTCCAATTGTGCAAGTTCGCAATGATTCAAACTGCCACAAATTTCTGAGATAAATTTTCAGGAAATCACGCTTTATACATTTCCTACATTCCATGTCATTATTTGCATTATACAATACAAATGAATTAATTCCAGCTATGTTGAGGCTCGAGTAGGTCGGTTGGTCGATCTAGCACAATTATAACTAGCGCACAGTTGATCAACAGTATCCACTCCTATTTTCGTTTTGTTATAATCAGTGATCATCAGCGGTGTGAAATCTTCAGATTCTGGATTTATAGTATCCGAATCGTGCATGCTAGAAATTACTAAGACATTTTTCTTTTTACTTGGAGTATATGAATCTAAAGTACAATTCTCTCGAAAAGCAAACATGCTGGTTTTCTCCTTTCTTCTCTCAGGATGTGTAAGTTCCGATGGTAATTCAATGCGGTTTTTATTGATTGTACCAATAACTGTCAATTTTTTCTGGTACAAACTTGCAACAAGTGGTATACTCGTGAACCAATTATCGAGGGTAATGTTTCGATTGGGATTATATATTGGTTCACAAAGTCGTTCGATCACAGCTTGAGATGAATTACTCCTTTTATATGGCCCTGGTGGTTGTTGACCTACGTACACTTCTAAATTTACGGTGTAAAAAGTTTTTGCTTCGAGTGCGAATATTTTTATCCCATATTTATTGGGCTTCGATGGAATGAATTGGCGAAATTGACAGCGATCTCGAAAACCTTCAAGCTTTTCATCCACAGTCAAATATGCAGAAGGGCTATATCCAGTCTTACATTTCTCTACAAAAATATCCCAGAATTCCCTTATTGAAGCAAGTTTATCCACTTCTTTCCACTGAAGTCGAGTATCTTTATTATCAAATCGAGGGGCGTTCAAAAGGAATCTGAATCGATTTGAAGACATGGTAAGCCTGAAAATTTCTACATCAGTTCGCCATAAATCATCAGCATTTTGATGATTGCTTTTGAATACTCCTGCAAAATATACTAGGCCAATGAGGGTCTGGATTTCTGCTTTATCTGTCTGTCGACAGTCACTATTTTTTGAATAATTCTCAGCTATTGATGCTATATGTTGGTTAGTATAGGTAACAATGATTTCCAATAGATCATCACCAATAAAATATTTCCAAATATCCAGAGGTTCTTTCAAATTTTTGGTAGAAATTTTTGGAACTGGTAGTCGAATAATATTTTTTGCACTTCTTCGTATAGCTATGGCTTTTTTTATCGGATTTTTTTTTTCTATAAAATAAACTCATTTTTTCCATATTTTGTCACAAATACGCACTTGTTTGTTACATACGGAGGTTCATTTAGAATATCTGGCAAAATATTGTCTTCTTCACTCGCAGCATTTTGTTCGGTAACCATATGATCATCTTCGTCCGTTAGATCCTGTTCGGAGTCACTTTTTTCACATCTTACTTCTAAAATATCCTCATTTACATCTTCATCCGACTCATTATACATTTCTTGTGCAAGCATTTCCAGGTATTCCTGTTCTCTCTCAAATTCTGCCATGACTGAATAGTCACGATTGAATTTCATCTCAAATATACTTTAAAAATCTTACCTGATCAAAAAAAATACTTTCACTAATGTCAATATATTCTTGATGCACTTTAGCGCCCGGATTTGCGGGCGTAAAGTAGCACTTTAGCGCCCGCGGACTACTTTATCGCCCGGCAGGCGCTAAAGTGAATTTCAATCTCATATCGATAGAAATCTATATTCCGATGGATCATATAATCAAACCCAAAACATTATTAACAATAATATAACGAAAACAATGAACATAAATTAATTTAAAAAATGAATTATAACTTAATATTGACAATACAATTAGAACAATTATTTATGGAAATATTTGGATTTGTTGTTTTCTGTTGTTTCAGATAGTTACTGATTTCAACTGATTCCTCATTACTAGAAGTCTGAAGAGAATGCATGTTATTATCTGGTGTTTCAGAGTAGTGAGCAATATTTTCAGATTGTCTACAATGGCTAGTAGAAGGCTCATCATTTTCTACAATTTTCTTAGCACTCTTCAGCTTATTTGCAACTGAATTTTCAATATAACCTTCCGCAAGAGTCGTCGACTTCCACCCAGCATGTCTTTTAATGTTGATTATATCCTCGCCTGCATCTGCTGACATAGTTGCTGAGGAACGTCTGAAGCAGTGACCAGTATATTCTTTCGCATTAGAAATACCTAGGTAAGTGGCTATTCTGAATGGTATTTGACCGAATGTATTTTTTCCGATAACCTGTCTCGCACACTTCCCATTTTTATAATATAAAAAAACCGCTTTTGATCATTCTGATCTCGCAAGGAAGAATATTTCCTGTAAATATCCAAATAACTTGGCGATTTCTGTTCTTTATCGATTACAGTAAATACTCGATCTATCTTCGTTTTGGTTTCTCGTATAGTTATGAGTAAGAATGTCTCGAAATCTTGAATGTCGTCCACTGTGATATTTGCCAATTCTTCGCGGCGACATGCTCCACAAATACCAAAAATCAGTGCTACCTACAATAAATTCTCAGATTAATATACTGAACATTGAGAAAACATGAAATTAGAACTTACTTTCATCATAAGATGCAAATCATCTGGTGCTTCCCTCAAAAATAACTCGATTTCTTCTCTGCTTAAAATCTTCGATTTCTTTGGTTTATAACCATCAAATTTTCGTTTCAAAAAAGCTATCAATCTAGCGTATCTACTGATATCTATATTATCATGTACATTTAAAGTAGCTTTCAGCATGGAATAATATGACCACATGGTAGAGGGCTTACAATATTTAGATTTTTCCAGAAAATAGGCAAGAAGTACAGTCTCTGTGTATTTCTTATTTTTTACATTTTTCCCGTTGCACCCCCTCACGAGTTCTTCTTACACCTTGTCGTACATTTTCTTGGATTTACTTGGCAATAAACTCAATTTCGCATCCTCAGCTGCTTTACTTATTTCTGGTGGAGTACAATTCACACTTTCTTCGTCGCTTGAATCCATTTCAAAATCAGTAATAAATTATCTGTGATCACAAAAATTGACAGCAAATATGGCTACTAGCCTATATAATCTTATTTCGAAAAATTGCCATGGTAACATTCATTCCATCACTTCTTGATTTATTCTGTTTCCGATATGATATGAATATACATCCTCACGGCAGCCTTGTTGTATTTTTATCATGTTCTAGATATAAAGAGGTATCTATCTACATGACATCAAATATACCGGTCGTACATAAAATTTTGTATGTATTTCGGGCGTAATTTGCTTTTATGGACCTAGGCGTGTTAATAGCCCACGCTATCGCTCGGGCTATTACTTACACGCTGCGGTCCATAAAAGCCTATTTTACGCCCTTGATACATAAATAACTATAACGTGTATACCCGCTTCGTTTGAACACCTCGTATTTCACAGCTACTGATCCGGGAAAGTCCCTATATACGAGTAAGGAAGAGTTATGCAAAACTTTATATTATAACAAAAAGCGAACAAATCACTGGTTCAATGGTTCTCAGATGATCTGAGATTGTTAAGAAATAATATGCACAGCATCAAACAAATAGCAGACAAAACCAAGGATCCAAATGGTTTCATAGCGTACAAACAGGTCAAGAAAGAATATGGTAACAAACTGATATCTGCAAAAAAAATGGCGTATGATGACTACATTTCTTCGTCCAATAATAAATCTGAAGCTTGCTGGAAAATAATAAATTCCGAGAGAAATAAACTCGATTTAAACCCAACAATTGAATTATCATCTGATGAGATGAACAACTTTTCCAGTAACATAGCTGATAATATCATTAATTCTCTCCCATATGTTGCAAACGAGGAACTTTTAAGTTTTAAAAAATTTCCTGCTCCGTGCAATTCATTTTTCTTCCGACCCGTTCTAGAGATATAAGTTTTAGAAGCAATTAATTCACTGAAAACACTCCAAATGTTCGGATACCCATGAACTCAATAGTCGAATACTAAAGGAAACCTCGTCTATAATAATCCAACCTTTTACTATACTGATCAATTTAATCTTATGTACTGGTATCTTTCCAGACATCTTCAAGTTTTCAAAAGTACTGCTCCTTTTTAAAAAAGGTCATGCTAAAGCCATCGATAATTACAGACCAATAAGTATTATTTCAATATTCAGTAAAGTGGTTGAAATTATAATTAAGATTCAGCTCTATGCCTACTTTAAGAATAATAACTTTTTCAGCAACTCCCAATATGGATTCAGAAATTCGCGCTCAACAATAAATGCAGTGTTTGATATCGTGTCTGGCGTGGTTGAGGAACTTGAGCAGGGCAATCACACTGCGTTGATGCTTTGTGACCTATCGAAAGCGTTCGACTGCGTCTCACATGAAATTTTGTTGGAAAAATTAAATTATTACGGGGTTAGAGGTATTCCGCTTCACTTAATAAGAACCTATCTTACTAATCGTCGACAAGCAGTGATGCTCAACGGTACCTTATCAGACTTTAAAACTATTAAGCATGGCGTTCCGCAAGGATCCGTTTTGGGCCCGCTCTTATTTGTCATTTATGTAAATAACCTGTGCAATGATATGATGCCGATCAAATCGGTCCTCTTTGCGGACGACACCACTTTCATTCTGTCGGATAAAAATAATGATATGTTACAGTCTCATCTCGACGTGGTAACTAATAGTGCTAATCAGTGGTTTGCATCTAATAAGCTGAAATTAAATGGTCAGAAGACACAATATATCCAGATTTCTGCTAATAATCAAATCATCTCTAATTGTGAAACTAATAAAGTTAAATTACTGGGCATTACATTAGATAATAGGCTCAACTGGTCTGCACATATTTCCCAACTGAAGAGACAACTCTCGGGTTCTCTATTTGTTCTCCGCCAATTGAAGAACATCACTAGTGCAGATATATTAAAAACCTCAGATTTTTCACTGTTTCACTCCCATATTAGTTATGGTGTACAACTTTGGGAAAATTCATGTCATTCCATTCAAATATTTAGGATGCAAAAGAAGGCATTGAGAATACTGGCTAATATTGGATACAGGGACCACTGTCAAGAAAATTTAAAAAAACTCAGGATTATGCCATTGCCAACTTTATTCCTATATTAGGTTTTGATTGAAATACATAAGAAGAAATCATCCTTGACGAAACAATGTGATATTCACGAACATAACACACGAAACTCTCACCACATTAGATTAAACCGATTTCGACTTCACCTATCGCAAAAAAATTCCATAGATTATTCTCTGTACAATATCTTGCCTCAAGATTTCAAAGAGCTCAGTCTGAATACTTTCAAGAGGAAATTGAAAAATTATTTGTTGAGGCATTGCTTCTATTCTGTCGATGACTTCAGAACACATTTTTGTGGTATCACACATGTCACTACTTCTCTTTGATTTTCAAAGTTTTTATATTTGTGATCGATGTTATTTGCTTGTTAGTTTTAACACTGTTTGTACATTTTCTACATTTTTATGTGATTTTTAGACGTAAGCCAAACATGACTTGCTACAAACATGTTGTATTATGTAACGTAGTCAAATAAAAAAAATAAAAAAATTCTATACTACAATGCTCTACTAGACCGAATGCGGATACTGGAGGGTTAAATGATGTTTTCATTTAGCGGCGAAACGAAAAAGTTTGCTGGTTTGTTGAAGAATTATTGGCAGATGTCAGTTGCGATCTCGTCCATAAATTGAAAACAGAATCTATCTACTGTCGCGGGTACAATAAAAAGCAATAGAAGAGAACTGCCGCAAATTTTAACACATACTAAAGATCGTCCTGTAGGCCCTTCTGCTTTTGGGTTTGGTGTTCATATGATGGCATCTTCCTATGTGCCAAAAAAGAAAAAGAATGTGCTGATGATATCTTCGTTCCACAACAGTGATACAGTCGATCCAAAAACTGGTAAACCAAAAGTTATTTTATTTTATAATAGTACTAAATATGGAGTCGATATTGTGGATGAAATGAGCTCCAGTTATAATGTTGCAAGGAATACGAAACGATGGCCTGTAGTTGTGTTTTACGGTATTTTGAACATTGCTAGCATAAATGCATTTATAATTATTAGGCACAAACAGATAAGATTATCAATACTTTGGATTATTTATCAAGACTTTGGGTTTGGAGTTAATAAAATATCATATGCAGTCTAGAGCTACTATGTCAGGTTTACATTCCTACATTCGAAATGTAATTGCTAAACATACTGGAATCGACACTGAAGAAAAACCTGACCCTCCACCCAACAAAAGAGGGCACTGCACGTATTGCAAAAAGAAAATAACTCGGTATTTTTGTAAATTTTGTAAAGCTTGGCTCTATAGGAGTCACATAATATCGAATGTGTTCAGCAGCGGTTCTGAGTCCGGTACAGTTTCTGCAATAGCGCAGTAATTTTCAATTTTTTATTAAAATTTTGTTTTTTGTTCTTTTATTTTTCATATGTCGAATAATTTCCTCTGTTTTCATTATTTTTTTATAAAGGTTTATTGTAACAATAAAGCCGAAAAGCATGGTTTTTGCATTTGTCAGTTGTTTTTGTGTTTATTATAAAACTAAATATCTTGTTTCGTAAATTTATTGAAAATACACTAAATGAAGCTACGGAAACAACTTTTTTGGAAATGTCAAAAAATTTGGGGTGAAAATTTGTTATATGGCTGAGGTCGTGCATCAGAGTATTGAAAAATTCAACTTATCATGCCATTAATGCGTATCTAAAAAAGTACGTGCTTTCCTTCGTACATATTTTCTGCACGAACAATAAATAATACACTAAATGATTGTTCAACAAAAAATGCGAATACGTATTGTTCATTCATGATATAGGTAGACGACTAAATAGAAGACTCATTGTATGGCTGAGCAATAGAAACAATTGAATCATTCATAAACGGCTGGCTGGCTATAAATGCTGCAAGCCATTATATTTCGTGGAAAAAGTCCCGATTAGGAAAGAAAATATAATTACAACGGAAATGATCAAAGTGCTGTGAATACAATTAGTCACACTGAATTGGCGATAATTTCGAAGTTTAATCAGTGGTTTATATTGAATTCCCTTCTTTGCCCAGAACCAGTTGTCAGATAGGTACCGATAGATGTCGATTTTATCAGCCAATTGTAAACTCGAAACCAATAAAATACTTGTTAGCTTATTTATAGTTTGTATTTTTCCACTGGATCAAACACAGAAAATGATTTAGATATCGAAAACCTTGGTAACATCCTAGAAACTATAAACTGCTCAATACGTGGGTAGTCTGAGAAGTGTGAGAATGTGTTTGCTCATCTTTTGAAAGGTACTACCAAAATTGCAGCCATTTCGAAAGCGCAATTGTTGTTTGCCAATCGTTCGAGAGAGTCGATGAGGGTGTTTTTGGGAAAATGGAAAAAATCAAGTATCGAGCCGTTATTAACCTTTCGCGCGAAATTTAATAGCAAGTTTGGTCGCGCACTGTCTCTGAGACCGGGTTGCTTTTTTTGTTATTTGAACATTAACATGTTGAAAAGGGAAACATTCTCAGTTGAATATTGATTAGACATGTTTTTCTGTGAATTGAAAAATCCACGATTAACATATTATTCAACTGATAATTGAAGACAAGAGTGGATGAAGTGTTATGTTACAATCAAAATCCGTTTCTTTTTGCACAAATGGAGATTTTCTCACATATACCCATCTGTCACATTAATGAATCGTTAGTGAGTGAAATTGTATGATCTTTGATAAGCACTTGGACACACCGTTGCTCAGCTAGTCCTAAATGGAAAAAAATACATAAAAAACTTTGACTTTACTTTAAGTACTCAAAAATTACCACAATTACCATCGGCCATCGTCTTGTGGCTCTTGCACAGTTATAACTAGAACACAGTTTGTCAACTGTATCTACGCCTCCTTTCGTCTTGTTGTTTTTTTTTTGGCAAATTTGAGACTAGAATACTGGAGCATATTGGTCGAGGAACTGGTTTTGTGAATTCTAATGGCAATCCTTTCCTATTTTTTATGGTACCAAATGATGTCAGTTTGAGATCATTTTGTAATTTTTCCAGAAATTGACATGAACCAATTGTCCATAGTTACATTTCGTCCACTACCAGATATGTGGCCACTGATTATAACATAGACGACCCCTCACGCTTCAAACGTCCCAGGGACTCACTGGAGTGATGGGCTACTTACGAATCCATACTGGGTAGCTGTATCCTCTAAAGAAATGAACTTTTTTCCAAATTCTGATCCAAAATTCCTTTCTCGGCCATTTTTGAGAACTATCATCATGGCAAGGGCTGGAGACCGGTTTCTAGTCCTTGTTCAGTCAAAATTCTAAATTCACGAATGGCTGTTGCCCACTTATTTTAGTCGAAAGAGTAAGAGCCGAAGGGTTACACTCTTTTCAAGTAACAGTGATAGGAGGCCTTGGACTACCAGATATATGTGACTGCACATTCTGGTAACTACATTGGATACTTTGTATGACCCCTCAGGTTGGGTACCAACGTATACTTCCAGCTTAGAGTGCGTTTACTAGCGTTACTAGCGAAGCAGATAAAATGAATTCATTATTCATATTGTAAGTAGGTGTTCATATTGGTGCGACACGTTGAGACACGCTTCAGTAGGCGAGTACGATAAGAGCGGTGATAATTGATCTGTCTATTTTCTTAGCTTTTATCAAAGGTAGTCAGTATGGATTTTGACAGTTTAATTAGTGAATTATTTGTCAGGCCCATCTTGTAGAACCAAGATTTTTTTTTGTTTTGATCGTTCTGTTACGTTTATTTTCACAAGACAGATTATTTGCTAAGAAATATGTTTTTGTTTACTTGTTGACAATGCATTATGGATTTTTTGTAAGAGAAAAAAACAAAATGGCGGCTCTAAAATGGCGGCTCCAAGATGGCGGACGATATTTGCGTTTATGGTCCGATTCGATTCAAAAATTGGTATTGGGATCGAAGATTATGAATTTCTTGCCAAAATTCATGAAATCAAAATGGCGGCTACAAGATGGCCGACGATCTCTGTGATTATGGTCCGATTCTATTCAAAATATGTGTCTGGGGGTTTTCGGGGTCGAGGATTATGATTTTTTTGTCAAAATTCATAAAATTAAAATGGCGGCTCTAATATGGTGGAGTTTTGTGATTATGGACCATTTCTATTAAAAATTGGCATGTCGGGGTTTTTGGGGTAGGAGATTATGAATTTAGTCAAAGATTATTGATTTTTTGTCAAAATTCATAAATTGAAGATGGCAGCTCCAGGATGGATACTTTTGAGCGCATTCGAATGAAAGCTTGTTCTTAAAAAGGTTTTTTATCAATTATTTTTTATATGTAATAAAAGCTTTCTATTTTCATTCTCATATATTCCATAAATTTTGCAGGATACTGTCTTAATTGTTTATAAAGATGATGAAATTCTCCGAACATGTGGCTTTGGGTAGTTATACTTTTAATAATATAGTATTTGAGGGCATTTGAAGTTGAAAGCATTTCTTCTTCAGAATAGCTCATTTCCAAAAACCGTTTTCAGTTGTTTACTCCAACCTGCAAAGCAGAGATTGTCGCTACTGTCGAAGCTCTACTATAAACTACACATAGTATTGTCACACAGAAATTCTCATATTATCCATGACCCGAAGTCAAATTATACGTAATTATCCACGCTCAATTTGTAAATATACGGATATTATACATTACAAATGTAAACTAAAAAAAATACTTATCAAGGTGAAATTGGTTCAAAATATTGGGAATCGGAAAAAACTAAATTACTAAGCATAATTAAGCATATGTCAAGGTTCATAAACCGGCCGTACGATTTTGGATAGTAATAAATATAGAGTCTATCATCAGATTTTGAAGAGAAAAAACTGGTAAAAATATGTTATGCGTTATGGGAGATTAAAAAGTTAAAGTCATCGAATGACTACTGAAAACAAACCAACGCACCTAAGTGTAGAGTGAACCGCTTCAGACAAATCTGTAGCAACGAACAAGCTGCTCTATTGGATGACTCATCTGTCCCCGGTAAAGTTCAAATTCAAATTTCACCTTTATAAATAAAATGAGAGGTTATATGAGGTGTTTGTGACGTTTGCTTGGATTGTCTGCATATTGAAAAGTTCAATAACTTAAGTAGGTAGGAAGAAGTTGAAAACAAACACTCCAGTAATTTCATAGAATATATTAATAAATAAACTGAAATAACAAACATAAATAGGTCTTCTATAAAGGAAAAAAATAAATATGAACTCTGAAAGGTTTGGAAATATACCATTTCCAATAATATAAACTGATTCAAGATTCAACTCTCATTTGAAATACAAATGTCAAATGTCATTCTGTCAACTACAAATGTCGTTCGTTGTTGACAACCAGTACTACCTGCCCGCAGTGATGTACAGTAATGCCAATGGCCAAACTTCAAAAATCTACTTGTGATATGATGACACGATTGGTTGGTTTCACTTCAATTTTTCAAGTGGCGGTTGATAAACTGTCCCCAAATTGAAAATCTCTAATCTTTCCCGAATCCATATTTTTCAAATTGTTAGAATAGTCTCAAATTATACGTAAATGGATAAAAAATCGAATTATCCCCAAAATTATCCGCAGACGTTCAAATTATACACAATTCGGATAATTATACACAAAACGGCAACGTGTGACATGAAATTTGCGCTGCTCTTGTCGCTGCTCTCATCGTCGCTCTTATCGTTTATTGAAGCTCCAACATAAACTGCACCCTTACTCGTGTGAAACATTTTTGCGTCGCATACAAAGCAAATAATTTGATTCCATATTTTGTTGGTTTCTTCGATATGTATTGGCGGAAGCCGCATCTTCTACGAAAACCTGGCAGCATTTCATCAATTGTAACGAATTCGGAAAGTAGATACCAATAAGAGATCAAATATTTTACACGAATCGGTGCCAATTTATCAAACTCTCTTCTCTGAGCTCCAGTGTCAATATTGTCGAATCTTATATTCTTCAATAAAAATCTGAATCTTTGTAGAGACATTGTCAAATAAAAATTCTATTCCATATCAACCTCTCCTCCACAACTCTCCTATGTTCAATTTATTACCTTTGGTAAGCCCAGCCATATAAATCAATTCTAACAAGGCTTCAGTTTTACTGGTATCTTTCCCTTGTATCTTCAGTTTTTTCTATAAATAGGTTAGTACAAGTAACAATTTCAGATATCATTTCTTCACTGAAAAATTACTTCCATATTTCGATATGTTGCTTCAAATGTCTCGTACTCAGAGTCGTGGTAGGCAAACGTTTTATAATATTCTCTTGGCGTCTTCTAATTGATCTACTTGGAGGTTTATATTTTTTGCACCAAGTCTCATACTTGACTATGAAGAAATACACAAGTTAATATCTAGAAAATATTAAAAAATAAAAAATTCACGTATCAATGATCGATCGGACGTTTGGTGTTGATCATTACTATCATCAGCATCAACAAAGTCTTCCAAGTCAGTACTTTGCTCTATGATTTCCTCATGATCGGATTAATCTAAATTAGGTTCATCAAAAGGTATCCTCATTTTATTGAAAATCTTCCAATAAAGCCTCGTTTAACCCTTTGTTGACGGACGATACTCTGAAGTACCCCCCGGACGGTACTCTAAGTATACTTGAATAGTCACTGTGATTGAGTTGCCGCTAGAGAACAGTACTATGCATTGTTCATTTCATAACTTATCGGTTGGGTGAAATTGTTATTGAGTGTAGTTGCACTATTCACTGAGGAGACGTTCATAAACGAATATGGTGAATTATTCTATGGAGTGAATAGTAGATCTATTGTATTATGGTTATTTTTGGTGCCATACTCTGAAGTACTGTTAGGCTACAATTCGCTGAAGTAGATGGATCATAGGCGTTATGTTTATTTTACTCTTTAAATTGTTTTTGCTCATTTATGGTCTTTCAGATGCAGAACTCCTAAAGATTATTGAGGAAATCACTTATGAGGATTTACCCGATGATAAACAATATGTAGGTCTACGTTTGTAAAGCATTCCGAACTATGCTAACTTATCATTCAATAAAGTACTATTTCTGATTGATTTCAATATTTTGTATAATCCTAAAAAGCCTTTTTAATTTATATAAAAAAATAACCATTTGAAGGTACTTCCAAATGTCTGCCGGTACTGCAAGTACCACCTCTATTTTTTTTAGAAAAAATGTCTCAAAAAATCTTAAATAATTTTAATATACTCGTTTCATCATTTCAATAGACTTGGTCACAAAAAAATTAGAATACTTATATTTTTGATTAGTCAGGCAACAAAGGGTTAATAAACGTTGTAAGCGTTTTTGTTTTTTTTCATAAGACTCCATTTCTGAAAACACTGAACAAAAACAAACGAAACATTAAAATATTTATTTACTTACCGCACTTCAAGAGAAAACTTTAACATAAGTAGTCGCATCTTCCAGACCGGTTTATTTTATACAAGAGTAGAAAAAAAAACGTTTTCATAGACAGGTACGCGAACACTGGAAGGTTAAATATTTGTTTTTGAGGCAATTCGCCAACACAAATTGAAGACGAATTGGACGTCCTGTATAGGGGACTCTGCACCATCATTTACCACTATGAAATTTTGGGCAGCTGAATTTAAACGTGGCCGTACCAACTTGGAAGACGATTAACGTTCGGGACGTCCAAAAACTGCAACCAAATGGTGCTAGACGACCGTCGAGTTAAAGTGAGAGATATAGCAGAGGCCATGGATATGTCCAAAGAACGTGTTTGTCACATGCATGACGAATTAGGCAAGAATTAGAGTGTAACGCATTCGCGAATATTCGCATCGGCCAAAATGTATTCGAATATTTTGCGAATATGTAAAATAGATAATTTGAAATTGTTTTTATTAGAAAATCTCTTTCCTTGTAACAAACATAACTTTACCTTGCAATTATATCTGTTTTATATTGAACTTTTCAAATAAAATAATTATCTTCTTCTATAAGACTAAAAATATTAATAAACAAATAAAAACTATACTTTTAAACTGAACTTCTCATAAAAAATAACAAAAAAAATTTATTTTAAACAAACAAAAATATCATTCTTCGTAAACTGTAGCAAAAAAAAATTAACCAAATAAAAAAAACATTTTATATTTCTTCTCCTTATTACCCAAGTAGCACAGAGTCATAAAATTAACATAATGACTTCTTATATCGTCTTAAAGACCACGTATTTGTATGTTTTAGAACCAAAAAGTTAATGTGCGTTTTGTAACCTTCAGACGTTGCTATGACGTCGTGTAGTAGATATAACGAGAGTACAATAAAGAATTCTCGAGATGAAGTTGTACTATGGTTTGTATGTAAATAAATTGTATGTGTCGTTAAGTATAACTTAAGAGCAGTTGCTGTGAGGTTATTATGACAATGAACATATGTGGTTCTAATGAATAGATTTTTGAAACGTTTCTACGACTACATATTGTACTCATGTAATGTAGTTTTATCAACTGATGAACTTTGGTCGTAATGATTACATTATTTTTGTTGGTTAAGTTATTTTTGTTGGTTAGGTATATTGTGTTATGTATGTAGAATATTCAGTACCGTATGAATGATTGAAATGCCAAAACAAAAATCCAATCTGCCTTACAAGAGAACTGGAACACATAGAAAAATATAAAGAGGAAGGATGAGTGCCTACCCCAAAATTAACATCTGAAATAATCAATCAGTCTATGGGGACCCTGCAAAAAAATGTAGTTCATCCAGTTCCTTCCATTGTTTTCACAACAAGGAAAGACGTAAATAATATGTATGTGAACTTCGAGTAATAAATAAAAAATATTTAAATAAAACTGTTTAACATCAACATTACCTCTATTGTAAATGTCAGTTATTTTTAGCGTTTTCCATCAGGCGGAACTAGCGGAATGCTTATGCACTCGGTGTATATCTTTTTCTGTTTTGATAGCGTTACGACGTTAGTACAACAAAACTTGCTACTTGTGGTCACATCGACTACATTACAACTTTTTTATGTAAGATATTGCGATGTCTTTGAGACACTCGTAAACTATTCTATGATAGTACATACCGGAGTAATTACAACTTTTTGACACTAGAAGGATGGCATCCATGTTTTTCGATTGATTGATAACATCATTCTGGTAGCCATATTGGAACAAAAATATTTAAAATAAAAAATATGGGACCCTGGCTGTTATATCAATTTAAAAATCATTGGAGATGTGCTAATCAAGTATCTTTCGTAATATGGTCAACGATTAAAGAGAAAAATTGATGAAATATATTTTTTCTGAAATGACAATAAATATTTATCTCTCTTCATTTTCGAGGCGCATGAATTTTAAGTGAGTAGAATTGGATTCTGATCGTAAAAATGGATTTGCTTGGTCACTAGAGTTTCAGAACAATTCTTAAAGACACAAAAATTAAAATCCTTTTAATCTCGATAACTATCACGGTCACAGAGTATCATGAACATGTAAAGGAAGGCTGACTTATATATTATATGAAATCTTTTGATATGGTATACATATTGTAATACTATATTAGAAAGATTATGACCTTCATGCATAATGATATAATGACTACACTAAGACCACAGAACGACTCTTTTGCGACTGGCTTATATAAGTCTGTATTGGCAAGTCATTACCACTACTTTATAACGTCGATGTGACGTCGCAAGAGTGTGCCTTTTTGTCGTATTGGCATACATAGCGACGTCTTAGCATATTACAAGACATAAGTCATGGACTTTTGCGAAAGGCCTAGTAGACGTCTGTACAACCGAATTATGACCTCTGTGTGCTACTTGGGTATATCTATAATCTTTAAACTAACATTTAATAATCAAACTTCAGTAGAGGAATATTAAACTTTAAAAATAAAAGCTTCAAAGCCTTTTCTCCTTCAAGTCTATTGCGACTCGGTGTATAAATAAGCCCAGCACCACTAAACATTCGCTCGCTTGGAGCGCTAGTTGGTGGTGTGACTAAATATAATGCATCGGTATGGGAAGAAGAAGTCTGTACTTCTGCACATGTTCACCTCCCACTATGTAAGAGGATCGACGTCATTTGCCACGCATTTTTCCGCTCTGTCGATAGGTAAACAAACAACCATCGGTTTTTTTCGGATCAGCTCGGCAATTCTCGGAATAAAATGGAAACGGTGTGCGTGCGATTCGCCCGGTAAGTCAGCTGACAAATTTCAGCCATAGATAAATGGCGCCAGATTTAAAAACTGAATACTCGCATTCGCAAATATCGCTGACAGATATTCGCAATCGCATTCGCAAATGCTAAAAAAATTATATTAATCAAAGAATTTGGTGGTGTGCAATAATTATTCGTTTCCCTCTAGAACAGGGGCTTGGAGACAACAGTTTTTTGGCTTATTAATCTAGATATTCGTCCTGGCGCACTTTTACGGTCTTGATGTCTCACCAATATAACTTTTTTCTACGACAACCTCGATAAATGTTCATTTTATAACCGTAACTTCAATCATAAACAAGCACATTATGTACAGAATTTCATTTTTGCATCGGTTGCTAGGCAAGTTGCTAAGCAACAAATGCGAAATGGAATATTTCGTGTTAGGTCTAGGTTCTCTCTAAAATCACGAAGACTACGGCTTGTCAAATTATGACGTCCAGCGACAAATTGATGAAATGTCAGCAGATCGTTTCTGTCAAAGTTCAAGTAGGTAACGAGTAATTTCATAGTTGTTTTCTATAAAAACTATTAATTAAAATGGAAACTGATAGTGATATTGACTTAGATTTGACACCTCCGAACATAATAGAAGCAGCGAAGGTAACAACACTGAATTTATTACCGGAAACGTCGGAGAGTATGTATCAACGCGCTTATAACCTTTTTTTGGAATGGAAGGTAGATCAAAAGACAAAATCGTTTTCCGAGAACGTTTCAATGGCTTATTTTGGCGACTTAGCAAAAAAATTTAAAAGTTCCACTTTGTGGTCACACTTTTCAATGTTGAGAACGACTCTTAGTATCTATAATAATATAGATATTGCCAAATATTTGAAACTGAAAGCATTCCTCAAGCGGCAGTCTAACGGCTACAAACCCAAAAAGTCAAAGATCTTTACAGCAAATGACATCGATAATTTCATTGAACAGGCTCCACATGAAATATATTTGGCAACAAAAGTAAGTTTTATATTTCCATTTGATGAAAAATATGTTTAAGTAAACTAATTTACATTGTAGGTTGCATTAGTTATGGGAGTAATGGGTGCATGTAGAAGACATGAATTACATCAAATGAAAATTACTCATTTCAATGATCTTGGTTCAGCTGTTTTAGTAACAATACCAGACAGTAAAACCAAAATAGTACGAAATTTTAGTGTAACTGGCAAATTCTACGAAATTTATAAAAAATACGCAAATCTTCGCCCTCAAAATGCTAATGGTCTATGGTTTTTCATTAATTATCAAAAGGGAAAGTGTACCATTCAGAGAATAGGTCTGAATAAGTTTGGAGCTAAAAGACATTGCCAAGTATTTAAAATTGCCAAATTACGAATTATATACTGGGCACTGCTTTCGCCGATCCTCCGCAACAATTCTTGTTGATGCTGGAGGTGACATAACCACGTTAAAACGTTACGGTGGCTGGAAATCTACTACAGTCGCTGAGGGATATGTTGATGAATCGAAGAAAAGTAAGCTTGCCATAGCCAATAAAATTGCAAACAATACAGAACATACCATCAGGCATACCAACGAATTTAGAAATGGAAAATCGCGAGAAGCCGTCTACTTCAACGTCGACAAATGATCAATTTCGAAAAGAATTAAGTATTCAGCAATCAAGTTCTCCAAATATGATATTCAATAATTGCACATTCAACTTCAATTAGATACATACATACATTTATAGGCTTCTATTTCTGTGTACCTATTAGAAATAGCAATAAAGAAAATATTTACATATTTCTTCAATTTATATTTTAATTCTGATAGAAAGCCCATTAGCGGCGAATTCGGAGTGATGAAATATCATCAGTTTATTTCTTTCAAAGTTTTTGCAATGTATGCATGTGTTAAACGTGAACGATATGTTGTCATAGAAAAAGTATAGTATGCAACTCGCAGCAAAATGGCCATTTTGCACTCGTATAAATTGCAGCCTTCGGCTCGTGCTGCAAATTTCATACTCGTGCAAAATGGGCATCATTTTGTGCTCATTGCATAATATACTATTGTACAAGAACATGGTATATAGTATATAATTTATTGATATCCTCTGTGTTTGGTTTTGTTTGTGTGATTAATGTTTTAGTTGTTCTGAAAGTTATTCCGATGTCATACTTGTTGCCAATCTAAAAGGATTAAACGGATTGGTGAGACATCAAGACCGCATAAATTCCCCGTTTTCAGATTTCAGGTAATAATCCCAAAAAAAAGGTCAAGAATACAGCAACAATGTTATGAAGTTATTTCTCGATATACCTATTTGGATTCTGGGGACATGATTATAAATCAGTGCCATATATTACACTTGACTGATTCAATGGCGACTGATTCCGAATCTACCTGAGAACTGTTCTACGATTTTTTTCAGCAACGCTTTCTTATCAGATACTACTCCCACAATACTTGAAGGAAACAATAAACAATACTCTTCACTCCAATTGCTACATTCGAAGCATATTCATACAATACATTCAGAATGTTTTTATCTAATATTGGCAAAAACGAAGGTCCTGGCCTTGACGGATATCCTGATATCCCTCTCTATGTTTGAAAGCATGCAAGGATATTTCAGTTGAACCTCTCTATGTAATAGGTATTTAATAAATAAAAACCAATGAAATTTGAACCAATTTCATTGCAAAACGAAAAAAACGACGCACTCAAGGTTTATATAATTACAGCAACTAAATTATGCTTTCGTTTTTCGAAATATTTGTTAGGTAATTTTAGATGGCCTTTGATTCGGTGTGGAACGGCGCGATTAAAAGATACGTACAGTAACCGCAACTTAATTTGTCTTGGAAAGAGATGCGCACTACTGTCGATTTTTTAATCTTCTATGCCTACCGTAACTATACAAGAAAGATAAAATAATTAATAAAAAAAGCTTTTTAAAGACAAAGTTTTATTTAAATGCGCTAAAAAGTAAAAAATAATTGCTCTGGATGTGCGACGTAAGTTATTCCGTGAGTTATAGATTCAAAAGCTTGTCGCTTTTGTATTCGAAATGGAATATCCTACATCGCACATCCATATCAAGAATTTTTTACTTTTTAGCACATTTGAATAAAAGCTTGTCTTTAAAAAGTTTTTTTTTATTAAATTATTTTATTTTGTGCATTCCAGTAAGTACGCCTTAATATATGCATTTTTGTTAATGCATCGTCATTATGAGGTCTTTTTCCCTGTAAGTTCTGAGCTATTGAGTTCTTCAATGAGACCATCTAACAATTAACTCGTCCGCCATCCTGGAGCTACCATCTTGATTTTATGAATTTTGACAAAAAAATTATGATCCTCAACCCCCAAAATCCCCACATACCAATTTTGAATAGAATCGAACCATAATTACAAAACCCGTGAACTTAGACAAAAAAATCATAATCTCCGACCCCGAAAAATTCCACATATCAATTTTGAATAGAATCAGACCATAATCACAGAGATCGTCTGCCATCTTGGAACCGCCATTTTGATTTTATGGATTTTCACAAAAAATTCATAATCTTCGACTCAGAAAACCCCCACATACCAATTTTGAATCGAATCGGACCATAATTACAAAACACGTCCGCCATCTTGGAGCCGCCATCTCGAATTTGTGAATTTTGAATTAAAAAATCTCCAACCCCAACATACCAATTTTGAATAGAATCGGACCATAATCACAGAGATCGTCGGCCATCTTGGAGCCGCCATTTTGATTTAACGAATTTTGAAAAAAGTTCATAATCTTCGACACCGAAAACCCCCACATATAATTGCAAATATTCTTATGTTGTTAAGGCACTTCACATCTATTTTATACTCTATTATGTAATAAATAAATTGAGCTTTTGAAAAATGGGCAACTTTGAAAATACGAAAATTTAAAAAAAAAAAAAAATTAAAAAAAAAATTAGAGATATTAATTAGTTTATTACAATTTTTTTTAAATAAATAAACAAATAAAAATAAACAAATAATTGTTTTTTTAAGAATTTTAAAGAGCACTAGAAATAATGATTGAAAGCAATATTTATTTTTAACAAAAAAATTGTTTTTGAAAAGATGCGTTTCTAAAAAATATATATTTTTAAATCATAATTTCTATCAATGGTCAGATTCCCAAAAAGATATAATTGATAATGCGTTTGTTCATAACAATGTTTTGAACAATTGGACTAAAACAATTAAAAAAAATATTTGTAATAGATTTCATTGATTATACATTGAAACAGTCGATTTTTTTTAATTTATAGCTGCATTTGATTTTATAATTTCTTAATCTCTTAAATTTTTTATTAAAAAGTGAAAAATTAAATTTTATAAATGGGGATCTCCCTTAACCCCTTTGAAGAATGAATTCCAGGAGTGGAAAAAATCTCAGGTTTTTCATTTGAATATTATACAGGTTCTTATGTCGATTTACAAATTGTAAAAAATTCCTCAACAAAAAGATAAGTAATTGAGAAATTGTGGAATTTGTTTTTTACTGATTATTGTTCATTCATGAATCTAGATCATACGAGCAACATGCTAGAAGCTTGAAAACACAACCTGGCAACACTATTTAGCTGTCGTTCTGGATCACAATGTCACAATGGCCATCAACATTATTTTCAATAAAACACCGTTTGTGTCTTTGTGTTCTTACAACAAATATTTTGGTAATTGTGATTCGTTAAGTGCTTCAAAGTGTGTTGACTTCATCTACTAGTTCTGACTTCATCTACCAGTTTGGATATAATGGGGTCCTTTTGTTTTCATCACTATGAAATTGTATACTTATCTGCAATGAATGCTCAGACTCTTTTTGTACATTTACCAAACAATCCATTCAGCATTCCACATTATTTGAATGTTCATTGTATCCGGCAAATGTTAGTGTTTTTTTACGGCTTTGTCAAAATTCGAAGAAAAAAAAACTGGAATTTTTAACTACTGTGATTTGTTATACATTATACACGTCCTTCACGGGTGAGCAAGAGATACCCTGTATATATAATTTCGGATGATCTGTAAAACAAAGAGATATCGTCCACTTTTCTGTGTTGTTGATAGGTATTTATCATTGTAACCAAAAGGATTATTAATCTTCCCTGGATGGGATCGAATATCTTCCAACCCTCACACACAGCTTAAGTATTCTAGAACGGGGCGAATTGGAGCTGTATAAATAGTGAGACGTTGTTGTGGCAATAGAGATTTCGCAATGGTTCTAACGTGTTACTTCAATAAAAGAGTATTGCTAATATTTAATAAGAAGAATAAATATTGGCGATGGCGCGCTGATTCATCTACATCCCCTGACGAAAAATAAACCAACTTCGCCTTTGGTATATGCTGTTTCCATTTATTGGAATGTACCTGAATGAACCTGGTAATCAACCCTGTATTATTATAATAAATGCAGCTATCTATCGATAATATTCAAGTATTTTGTTGAAA
This sequence comes from Gonioctena quinquepunctata, assembly GCA_018342105.1. NCBI lineage: Eukaryota > Metazoa > Arthropoda > Insecta > Coleoptera > Chrysomelidae > Gonioctena > Gonioctena quinquepunctata. The sequence continues at coordinate 1,018,186 of JAFIRS010000004.1, read as the reverse complement.
TAAACAAAAACAAAGTAATAAATGAATTTTTGTATCGATAAGATACTTGGTAATGCTCAAGGGAACGATTCCGTTTTATTATCTTTATCGGTTATAAAACCATAGTATGAAAAAATCATATTGTTTTGTTATTATCTACAATGATCTGATCGTTGAGGTGGAACCATTACTAGCGATTCATAAAAAAAGATATACGCAGAAACACTATCGTTAATCCTGATGCTAAACTTTGACCTGAGCATGACTATATAGTTTGTAAATAAATTCATTAAATTCGACTATCATTATATCCTTGAAGAATTCAATTTCGAGGATGAATAGAGACTCTAAAGAAGCTCATCCCATTGAGATCGTTAATTTTATACAATCTTTAATTAGATCCATATTTAAAAATAGACAATATATCGCTGCAGAAAAGAGGTTCATTAATGATCTTATTCCACAACTTCCTAGAAACGCCCTAAATATGTCATCTCGGAGGGAGTGGATTTATAAATAGAAAATCAGACGGGGTATAACGATTTATAGATTTCATTGAGGTATCTAATGTGAAAATCACTGGAGATTATAAAGTTGTGAATGAGAAAATTGATTAGAATGGTGTTTTAAATTTATATTTCTTAGTTTGCTTTAGTGCAATCCTATGAGATTTTTGCGTGAATTACAAATGATTGGTTCTCAGTGGAAAAACGATGTCACGAGTTTTTCAGTTATCATAATAGATAATCAATCATATATAAACAATTATTTTAAAAAGGAAAATACAGAAAAATTGGCATGTGCAGCAATCAATGTATGGAATCTGCATTAAATCAAATCACTTTATCAATCCTGTGGAACTTACAAAGTTATAAGATGATGCAAAACTGATTTTTATCATTTGCAGGTTCATAAATAATAATAAAAGTAATATCAAGTGGTACATATAAAACTGTCATAAGCATACAATATAATATACAATGAAGGACGAGACATATGAACTTCATTCACATCCAATAAATAAATGAGATGGTGAGGTAAAATTACAGATAGAAAAATGAACAAAATAATCCGTTTGGTTACAATGATAAATTACCTATCAACATTACAGAAAAGTGAACGATATCTCTTTGTTTTACATATAGTTTCGTGGCAGATATTCATCCGTGAAGGACGGGTGTATGATGTCGATTATAACAAATCACAGTGGTTAAAAATTCGAGTGTTTTTTTTCGAATTTTGAAAAAATTTTGCTCAGAGCCGTAAAAAACACTAACATTTGCCGGATTCGATGGACATTTAAATAATGTGGAATGTTGAATGGATTATTTGGTAAATGTACAAAAAGAGATTCATTGCAGATAAGTATACAATTTCATAGTGATGAAAATTAACAGACCCCATTATATCCAAATTGGTAGATGAAGTCAGAACTAGTAGATGAAGTCAACACACACAAAAATTTAAAAGATTAAGAAATTTCAAAAAGTCGACTGTCACTGAAAACTATTTACAAATTTTTTTTTTATTGTTTTACTCCAATTGTTTGAAACATTGTTATAAACAAACGCATTATCAAATATATCTTTTTGAGAATCTGACCATTGATGAAATTATGATTAAAAAAATTATATTGTTTATAAACAATTTTTTTTTGTTAAAAATAAATATTAAAGAACAATTTTCAATCATTATTTCTAGTGTTCTTTAAAATTCTGAAAGAACAATTGGTTGCAGATATTTTTAAGATACTTGAAATTTTCTACTATTTTTCATATAATTTCAAATATTCTCGTATTTTTAAGGTTGTCATTTTTTTAAAAGTTCAATTTATTAATTATATAATAGAGTATGAAACAGATTCGAAGTACCTTAAAAACATAAGAATATTTGAAATTATATAAAAAATAGAACACAAATGTCTTAAACATGATTGTTTTTTTTAGTATTTAAAAAATATAATATGGATGTTCAAAAAAAAAATTTTTTTTTTAAAAATAAAAAATATTAAAAAAATTAATCATTGATATAATTTTTAGAAAAAAAAATTGGCAATTAAAAAATGCGTTTTTAAAAATTATTTTTTTTTTCAAGCAACTATTTTTTTCTTAAAAATCATAATTTTTATCGATGGTCAAATTCTCAAAAAGAAATATATGATAATTTCAAACAATTTGTACGTTTGTTCATAACAAATTTTCTAACAATTGAAGTAAATAAATGAAAGAGAATATGTTTATACAGTTTTCAGTATTTATTAAATGAAACAATCAAATTGAGAATTCAGAGAAAACTGTATCGAATGCTTTCAATAAGTCGCAAAATAAAGACATTACAAACTCATTGGAATCAATTTCTTCATAAACGTAATTAAGTAAATGGTTGGTTGCAGTTTGAGTTGATCTACTTTTTCTGAATTCATGTTGATTTTCTTCCAAATAATTTAACAACCTAATTGAAACATTTTTTTCACACAGTTTAGGTAGCGATGAAAGAAGAAAGATTTGCCTAAAATTATTAACTTCTCAACAGTATCCCTTTTTGAAGAGAGGTATCCCTAGTGCATTTTTGAATCCAATTGGAAAATATCCTTGAAAGAAAGACTGATTGAATAAGTAGGTACGTTGAAGGTGATGGAGCCGATGATACTTTATTCTTCATCAAGTTTGAGGCATTTGACATTTCTTTTTCGGTTATATGATTATTTTGAAAACGATGTATGTATTATATAGGATCAAAAATATAAAAAATACAGGGTGATCCATTTAAAAAATGCCAATTTTTTGTGCTGCACACAAGTAGGCCACCGTGTAAATTCCAATTGTTATTCAAATAACGTCACTTTCATAACAAGAATTGATCTCTCCGAGCATTTCTCATAAATTTTTCGGATATCACCTGAAATAATTGTATTCCTTTATTTTTTTCCACACTGTATGTATATATATATATAAAATGGAAAAAATTCAATGGACAATGCCCTAAAAGAAAAGTGTTAACCGTAGGCACGTGTTTCGGGCTTTCGGCCCTCATCAGTACGGTAAAGAAGTGCAAGGCAGTGAAATATTTTGACCTAGTTGGCAAGTTTGGCAGCGCTTAAGAAATTTATGATTAAGCATGATAGTTCTCTCATACGCCTCACTTTTCCTTCCTAATTCCTTATTTATGATGTTCCGTGTAGTTTTAGTTTTATTATTCGCATTTTAGATTATATTGTTAAAATAATCGTTGTTTGTATGCTTTTCTTGTGCACTTCATTATGTATTCTTATTTTTTCGAAAAAAAGTTTTTTTTTTACGAAATTCTAAAAATTGGCATTTTGTTTAGTCCTAATGTATTATCGGTGGCCGACTTTCCAATGACTGATTCTTTCCCGAAAATCAACAGTGTTTGTTATCTATCATCTACTATTGAAAATCAACAAAGAACCGGAACTGTGTTGGTCAATTCAGAATAATTCATGCAGGAGGTACCTAACCAAATTACAAGATAAATTCCATGTCAAACTCATTAGTATGCAGCATTAGACCTTTGTGCTATTGTTTCCAATGTCAGTGATATACAGTGGGAATCTATAGTGAATTAACGATGTATGCTTATTTAATACAGTGTATTCATTTTTATTTTGCCTCAACTTCCAAAGGAGATATAATCTTGAAGAGAAACTTTTCGGGAAACATGAGAAACAATTTCCAACATGAAATTTGTTTCCTACATAAATTTCAAATGATCGAAGAAGAGAATACATAAAATTAAAAAATAAAAAATTTCGTCATAACCTTTATCATACTGAACTGCTGTCACACATATACAGGGTGTTAGTGAATAAGTGCGACAAACTTCAGGGGGCGATTCTGCATGAAGAAATAATGACAGTTTGCTATATAACATTTGTCCGCAAATGCTCCCTTTTCCGAAATACGGGGTGTTAAAGTTTTTCTCAAAAACTGACTATTTATTTATTGCTCTGAAACCGGTCGAGATATGCAAATGAAATTTGGTGAGTTTCAAGAGGTAGCTATTGCGCATTTTTTGACATGCAATTAAGAATTTAATGTTCATCATTGGCGCGTATATGGGTAATGATCTCAATTTTGAATTCCTTGTTCAATTTGTGACAAAAAATCTCTCTTGCCTTTTTTTCGTATGAGGCGCCGTTTTTATGCAAAAAAATAAAACATCTTAACGCGTATTTTTCATTTCTTTAATACATTATCAAGAACTATCTAATACAATAACGTTAAACCAGAACAATAACAGAAAATAACACTGATAAATAAATAGGCGCAAAGCTACAACAAATGTTCAAAATGACCATCCTCAGACGTGATACAAGATTCAATTCTTCGCCTCATTGATCATCATATTTTTTGCTTTTCAGTTGATTTTTTCGTCGTCCAATTTTTTGTTAAATTTTTTTTTTCTATGAAAAGGTTGAAGTAATACCGATCTATTTAAGAATAAGTTTGATAAAAATAAAGTTGAATTTAAAACCATTCGCAATAATTAATTGAAATTCATAATAATGATAGTTCACCAGTTCATTGACATATTTTAGACGAAATTGGGGCTTGATCGATCTATGATAGGCTGAATTTTCGCCTTTAAACGTTCATGGCCAAATGTGGCACATATGCAAAAGGATCTATTTGCATATGGCGCGCTTCATTCAAGCAAAACTATTTGTATCTGAAGACTTGTGAAAAACCATAAATCCAAATTGAATATACCAGATAATATAATATTACACGCTGTTGTTACTGTGAAAACCCTTTTGCATTTCATACACATTTTTTTTTAGTGGCCCAGAAGAGTTACGAAACTAAGGTTCAGAGTTAATCAAAACATTTCTGTCTGTCCCCTGGGGCATCTAAATGCAAACAATGTCCGGTATCCAAAAATTGTATTTAAAGCCTACATTCTTTTGAAGAACAAAAAAAGTGTAAAAAAACAGATTCCTGGACGTGCCGTATCTCCATCTATTGCTACCCTAGTGCCTGGAGAAAACTACTATAAAATCTGGCGCCCGAGATTTGAAATAGAGAAAGGAACATATTTCCTCCATAATATTCTCGCGTCATTAGGTGAATTTGAAGGGGCTTTAGAGTTATTATTTCGGACCCTAGAAAAACAAGTTTTGAAAATAGTCGAGTTTGCCATTGGTATTTGTCATTTAAAAAAAATCGTGGTAGGCTATGAAACATCGACTCCCAGTTCGCTTTTATCTCAAAAGGTGCGCTGAAACTTAAAGAATCGACTGGAATCAAGTTGGTTGAGTTATCTTGAACGGTTCTGAAGTTATGAATTTTTCTGTGGGTCTATGCACGATGCTGTTTTACATATAAATTGACTTAAGTCATAAACTTTCGCAGATAAGTCTAAGAAACTCGGGCAACGACAACTCAGTGGCGAATCCAAAAATGTAACAAAAATGGAGGGGTTCCAATTAAAAAAAAAACAGAACCTAGTTGTGTATCTTATTTTGGGACATTCTGTACATGAATAGAAATATTTTTGGAAGGTGCCTCATTGTCGGACCCATCGTTTAAAAAAATAGATAGAAAAAAGTTATGGAGCTTGCACGCACCCCTGGGTCACCCTGTATATACGAATACAGACTAATGATTCAAATTCATATGAACGTTGGTGAGTTTTCTGGAAACATCTTGAACATTCTGTAGAATAAGTACCATATGATTTCCCGATAAATCAGATTGAATCATCAAAATTATTATCGTTCTTGAGGACTCATCAAAATTATTATCGTTCTTGAGGTCATAAATTTGTTCCATTAAAAACAGATTCCAAGAAGAAATGTGACGTCAATGAAGGGGATTAACAGAGGAAATAGGTCACATTCCAACTTATCTCATTTTTATCTCTATTGCCCCAGGGCAGTGACCTGAATTTAATAGATAGCAACTTTATCGTCGCAAATCTTCAATATCATTGAAAGGTATGATGTTGGGATTCCAAGGACTTGAGAGTGATCAATTGAAACATGACCTGATTTAACCGACTATAACCTAAGGGACCCCCGACATGATAAAATACACCGGGTGCCCAAAATTCAATTTAACAAGCAATTTCTGGTTTGTTGTTGCTATGTACAACGCAAACACGTGTTTTCTGACGAGTGTCGATTTCAAGCACTGTTGATGCAGTGATTCGAGTGAAGAAGTCGTAAATTTATTGAAAATGGGCGATACGAGAAAAACCAAGAGTAGGTATATGAAAAAATATGGGACGAACTCTTGTCTGCTGAGGATAATACAAGAGTGTTTGGTGATGTGTACTTATCAGACGAGTATGAACCTAGCTTTGAGAATGAAGAAGAAGTTCCAGTGCCTAAAAAACGCGCTAAGCAAGATGAGACTAATCAAGTAGGGCATGTTTTGACGCCGACCGCATTCACAGGGGTAGTAGATTGTCTGTGTTTCAAATAATAAATAACTCTTTTTTTTCAGGCTGACGAAACTTGTTATTGATGTGTTCCAAATCCCTGCAGTTGATGACGTTGTACCTGTGGATGAAATAAAATGGACGGACGTTGATGGTTCATTGCTTAAAAAAAATCCATTTTACAGTGCAGGATGTTGGAATACAATCGATTTATTATGAGAAATACAATGAAAATCCATATGACTTTTTCAAGATTTTTATAACAGATGATATAATACAGTTTATGATTACTATCGTTTCGGACGTCCATCGTCTTAATGTATTTAAAAGGCTTTCACGTTTCGAATGCTTGTATCTGCAATCGTCTTCAGGTGAATACTGGCAAGTTTAGGTGCTACTTACCAATTTATATGACTGTCGGCGCAATGATGCGTGCAATTCCGCCATGTGCAGCGGTGCGTGTAGTTTCGCGCGGTGTGGTGGTGCGTGAAGTTTCGCGCCTCTGCAGCCCGCCAGAAAGAGCAATCAGAGGTTTCTATACGTTCTTGATCTCAACGCTTGGTTGACTGAAGGCGTTATTGGCTTCGATGTAGGCGGCCTCTTTGAACTTTCGTTTGAACCAATGCTCCTCTCTATGTAGAACACGCGTCGTCCATAGAACTCGATGGTGCTCAGTCCAGGCGTGGTCAGCGATTCCCGATTTTGATGTTTCTCCACGTTGAGTCCATTTGTTGTGCTCATCCAATCTCACCGATAACGGTCTCTTGTCTCTCCAATATAGGAATCTCCGCATTCACATGGAACTTCATAAATGCAATTCTTACTGATTTAATTGTTGTTGTCAGGTTTGGTCTTGGTCAGGAAACTCCGTAAAACCGAGGATGAGCAGCTGCAAGAGAGGACTGACCTTCCTACCCACGCAATATTGGAATTACTGCAGTGCTGCCTACAGAACTCATATTTCCAGGAAAAGGACCGATTCTTCTCTCAAGTCGACGGACTCCCGATGGGATCTTCCCTTTCTCCAATCATCGCCAACATATACATGGAGTGGTTCGAGGAATTGGCTATACGGGAGGCAGAATACAAACCAAAGCTGTGGTTGAGGTACGTGGATGACACCTTCATTTAATGGAATCACGGAGACAAACATCTCCAGGATTTCTTCTCAAGAATTAACAAAATCAGGGATTCGATCAAATTCACGATAGAAATGGAAACCAACAGTGTTTTACCCTTCCTCGATGTGAACGTTGAGAGAATAGTCAATGAAATTCGCACCTCCGTCTACAGGAAGAAGACACATACGGGGCAGTACCTCAGTTACAGCTCCAACCATCCGAGTTCGACGAAGAGAGGGATCGTGAGAACATTGGTAGAGAGAGCAACGCACATATGCAACGACGTGGAGTCACTAGATGCCGCATTAAACCACATCAGAGAGGACCTCCACCGGAATGGATATCCCAAGAAACTCCTAGAAGAAGTATTGAAACAACTCCGGAGAACGAAGACATCTGAAGAGCAACATTAAAGCACAGTGATCTGCCTTCCGTACATCAGAGGTGTCTCCGAGAAAATCAGAAGGTACGGAAACAAGTTCAACATCAAGAGCTGTTTCCAATCCGGCAGTACTTTACGGACTTTCCTGACCAAGACTGAACCTGACAACAAAAATGAAATCAGTAAGAATTGCATTTATGAAATTCCATGTGAATGCGGAGATTCCTACATTGGAGAGACAAAGAGACCGTTACCGGTAAGATTGGATGAGCACAAGAAATGGACTCGACGTGGAGAAACATCAAAATCGGGAGTCGCTAACCACGCCTGGACTGAGCACCATCGAGTTCTATGGGACGACGCAAGTGTTCTACATAGAGAGGAGCATTGGTTCAAACGAAAGTTCAAAGAGGCCGCCTACATCGAAGCCAATAACGCCTTTAGTCAACCAAGCGTTGAGATCAAGAACGTATGGAAACCCCTGATTGCTCTTTCTGGCGGGCTGCAGAGGCGCGAAACTTCACGCACCACCACACCGCGCAAAATTACATGCACCGCTGCACATGGCGGAATTGCACGCATCATTGCGCCGACAGTCGTATAAATTGGTAAGTAGCACCTAAACTTGTCAGTATTCACCTGAAGACGATTGCAGATACAAGCATTCGAAACGCCGTGAAAACTTTTTAAATACATTAAGACGATGGACGTCCGAAACGATAGTAATCAAGTTACCACATCGTCTACAACCTTCAAACATACAGTTTATGGTTGATAAGACAAACCTTTATGCAGAACAAGTTATTAGTGCCGAATCTAATCCCAAGAACAAACGAAGTCATACAAAAAAATGGGTACCTACTACTGCTGCAGGAATGGATTTTTTTTTTGGGGCATCGTCTGGATGGGCTTGTTAAAGTTTTCACGAATGGAATCTTACTGGAGTTCAAATACCTTATATAAAAATGAAATAAAGAACTTGATCCCTAGGGATCATTTTGAACAGTTGATGAAAATGTGGCACTTCAACGATAATACTGATGATGAGTTTCAAAATGATAGACTACGGAAAATGTCCCAACTGGCAGAAAAACTAATAGAAAGATTTCAAACTATCATATACCTCCGGATTTAAAGTGTGTATGGATGAAATTCTCGTGCCTTTTCGAGGTCGCCTAAAATTCAGGAAGTACATAAAGAATAAAAAATACAAGTTTGGTATCAAACTATATAAATTATGTACAGATGGGGGATACACATACAATTTTCGGATATATTGTGGAAACGATAAAAATGAAGATGGAAATGTTTCTGGTCAGGTTGTATTCACACTAATGGAAAATATTTTTGATAGTGGGCTTTCTTCATACACGGACAATTACTATACAATCGTTAGTTTGGCAATTCAGCTGTTAGAACGTCGGACACATCTTGTTGGTACAGTTAGATCTAACCGCAAACTCAATTATAAAAAAGTTGTCCAACGAAAAAAAAAATGGGGTTTATGCTCAAGAAAGTGCTAATGGAGATAAACGTGACGTGCTGATGATTACCACAGCACAGAAAGCCGATGTCGAGAAGATAAAACAGCGAAATGGAAAAGAAGTGGAAAAGCCAGCGGCCCTAGTCAGCTATAATAAGTTTAGGCGAGGTAATAAATGGTATATAAAATTGGCTGTTGAACTTATTTTCAGTTCGGCGTTAGTTAATTTGTATCTGATGTTCAAAGCAGTATAGTCCATCAATATCAATTGCTGAAGCTATTTCTATAAGTAGCGACTAAAACATTACTTCGCTATACACGCGCGTATGTGCGAAGAAACTGAACGAAAAATAATCTGTACTACTCGTAAACATTTTCCGTCGGCATATGGTAGATCAAAAGAGCCGCAGTCAACGTGGACCTGAGTGACAGCTGTCGCTTTTTCTTTCTTAATGTATTTGTATAAATAAAAGCTTGTCTTTAATTTTTTTTCATTTTTCATAATTTATGAAGTATTTTTGAAATCTTAAAATATCTAAATAAAATTAGTTATCTCCGCCACTGCTGCTCACAGGATTTCGCCGCAAGACTTTTGTATGCTTCTGCAATTGATATTGGAAAAACTATAACACAGAGTTCTATTCAAATAACAGAGTATAGAGAACAATTGGCTGCCCTTTTGTTCGGTGAACCATTCCTGCCCTGGACAATGTAGAAGAATCTGATGATCACTCCTTAGTAAGTGGCAATAAAAACCGTTGTGTTGTTTGCTAAGCAGAAATGAAAAAACTCATGGGAGACCTATTGCTACGAACAAATTTTCTCGATCGAAGTGGCACTGTAGTGGATGTGAAAAAAATGTGTGACCTGTTTTTTTCATGCACATAATGCTACTAAGGCCTGAATATTCCATTAATTTGTCAAAGCTGACATTCCAGAGAGGTGATTAACATTTTATGTGACACTTACATTTTATACTTACAAGGGCATACAAAAAATTAAAAAAAATTATTCACGAAATTTTCTCATAAAATACATTTTGTGCTGAGGATAATACAAGAGTGTTTGGTGATGTGTACTTATCAGACGAGTATGAACCTAGCTTTGAGAATGAAGAAGAAGTTCCAGTGCCTAAAAAACGCGCTAAGCAAGATGAGACTAATCAAGTAGGGCATGTTTTGACGCCGACCGCATTCACAGGGGTAGTAGATTGTCTGTGTTTCAAATAATAAATAACTCTTTTTTTTCAGGCTGACGAAACTTGTTATTGATGTGTTCCAAATCCCTGCAGTTGATGACGTTGTACCTGTGGATGAAATAAAATGGACGGACGTTGATGGTTCATTGCTTAAAAAAAATCCATTTTACAGTGCAGGATGTTGGAATACAATCGATTTATTATGAGAAATACAATGAAAATCCATATGACTTTTTCAAGATTTTTATAACAGATGATATAATACAGTTTATGATTACTATCGTTTCGGACGTCCATCGTCTTAATGTATTTAAAAGGCTTTCACGTTTCGAATGCTTGTATCTGCAATCGTCTTCAGGTGAATACTGGCAAGTTTAGGTGCTACTTACCAATTTATATGACTGTCGGCGCAATGATGCGTGCAATTCCGCCATGTGCAGCGGTGCGTGTAGTTTCGCGCGGTGTGGTGGTGCGTGAAGTTTCGCGCCTCTGCAGCCCGCCAGAAAGAGCAATCAGAGGTTTCTATACGTTCTTGATCTCAACGCTTGGTTGACTGAAGGCGTTATTGGCTTCGATGTAGGCGGCCTCTTTGAACTTTCGTTTGAACCAATGCTCCTCTCTATGTAGAACACTTGCGTCGTCCCATAGAACTCGATGGTGCTCAGTCCAGGCGTGGTCAGCGATTCCCGATTTTGATGTTTCTCCACGTTGAGTCCATTTGTTGTGCTCATCCAATCTCACCGATAACGGTCTCTTGTCTCTCCAATATAGGAATCTCCGCATTCACATGGAACTTCATAAATGCAATTCTTACTGATTTAATTGTTGTTGTCAGGTTTGGTCTTGGTCAGGAAACTCCGTAAAACCGAGGATGAGCAGCTGCAAGAGAGGACTGACCTTCCTACCCACGCAATATTGGAATTACTGCAGTGCTGCCTACAGAACTCATATTTCCAGGAAAAGGACCGATTCTTCTCTCAAGTCGACGGACTCCCGATGGGATCTTCCCTTTCTCCAATCATCGCCAACATATACATGGAGTGGTTCGAGGAATTGGCTATACGGGAGGCAGAATACAAACCAAAGCTGTGGTTGAGGTACGTGGATGACACCTTCATTTAATGGAATCACGGAGACAAACATCTCCAGGATTTCTTCTCAAGAATTAACAAAATCAGGGATTCGATCAAATTCACGATAGAAATGGAAACCAACAGTGTTTTACCCTTCCTCGATGTGAACGTTGAGAGAATAGTCAATGAAATTCGCACCTCCGTCTACAGGAAGAAGACACATACGGGGCAGTACCTCAGTTACAGCTCCAACCATCCGAGTTCGACGAAGAGAGGGATCGTGAGAACATTGGTAGAGAGAGCAACGCACATATGCAACGACGTGGAGTCACTAGATGCCGCATTAAACCACATCAGAGAGGACCTCCACCGGAATGGATATCCCAAGAAACTCCTAGAAGAAGTATTGAAACAACTCCGGAGAACGAAGACATCTGAAGAGCAACATTAAAGCACAGTGATCTGCCTTCCGTACATCAGAGGTGTCTCCGAGAAAATCAGAAGGTACGGAAACAAGTTCAACATCAAGAGCTGTTTCCAATCCGGCAGTACTTTACGGACTTTCCTGACCAAGACTGAACCTGACAACAAAAATGAAATCAGTAAGAATTGCATTTATGAAATTCCATGTGAATGCGGAGATTCCTACATTGGAGAGACAAAGAGACCGTTACCGGTAAGATTGGATGAGCACAAGAAATGGACTCGACGTGGAGAAACATCAAAATCGGGAGTCGCTAACCACGCCTGGACTGAGCACCATCGAGTTCTATGGGACGACGCAAGTGTTCTACATAGAGAGGAGCATTGGTTCAAACGAAAGTTCAAAGAGGCCGCCTACATCGAAGCCAATAACGCCTTTAGTCAACCAAGCGTTGAGATCAAGAACGTATGGAAACCCCTGATTGCTCTTTCTGGCGGGCTGCAGAGGCGCGAAACTTCACGCACCACCACACCGCGCAAAATTACATGCACCGCTGCACATGGCGGAATTGCACGCATCATTGCGCCGACAGTCGTATAAATTGGTAAGTAGCACCTAAACTTGTCAGTATTCACCTGAAGACGATTGCAGATACAAGCATTCGAAACGCCGTGAAAACTTTTTAAATACATTAAGACGATGGACGTCCGAAACGATAGTAATCAAGTTACCACATCGTCTACAACCTTCAAACATACAGTTTATGGTTGATAAGACAAACCTTTATGCAGAACAAGTTATTAGTGCCGAATCTAATCCCAAGAACAAACGAAGTCATACAAAAAAATGGGTACCTACTACTGCTGCAGGAATGGATTTTTTTTTTGGGGCATCGTCTGGATGGGCTTGTTAAAGTTTTCACGAATGGAATCTTACTGGAGTTCAAATACCTTATATAAAAATGAAATAAAGAACTTGATCCCTAGGGATCATTTTGAACAGTTGATGAAAATGTGGCACTTCAACGATAATACTGATGATGAGTTTCAAAATGATAGACTACGGAAAATGTCCCAACTGGCAGAAAAACTAATAGAAAGATTTCAAACTATCATATACCTCCGGATTTAAAGTGTGTATGGATGAAATTCTCGTGCCTTTTCGAGGTCGCCTAAAATTCAGGAAGTACATAAAGAATAAAAAATACAAGTTTGGTATCAAACTATATAAATTATGTACAGATGGGGGATACACATACAATTTTCGGATATATTGTGGAAACGATAAAAATGAAGATGGAAATGTTTCTGGTCAGGTTGTATTCACACTAATGGAAAATATTTTTGATAGTGGGCTTTCTTCATACACGGACAATTACTATACAATCGTTAGTTTGGCAATTCAGCTGTTAGAACGTCGGACACATCTTGTTGGTACAGTTAGATCTAACCGCAAACTCAATTATAAAAAAGTTGTCCAACGAAAAAAAAAATGGGGTTTATGCTCAAGAAAGTGCTAATGGAGATAAACGTGACGTGCTGATGATTACCACAGCACAGAAAGCCGATGTCGAGAAGATAAAACAGCGAAATGGAAAAGAAGTGGAAAAGCCAGCGGCCCTAGTCAGCTATAATAAGTTTAGGCGAGGTAATAAATGGTATATAAAATTGGCTGTTGAACTTATTTTCAGTTCGGCGTTAGTTAATTTGTATCTGATGTTCAAAGCAGTATAGTCCATCCAATATCAATTGCAGAAGCTATTTCTATAAGGAGCGAATAAAAACTCACTTCGCTAACACGAGCGTATATGCGAAGAAACTGAACGAAAAATAATCTGTACTACTCGTAAACATTTTCCGTCGGCATATGGTAGATCAAAAGAGCCGCAGTCAACGTGGACCTGAGTGACAGCTGTCGCTTTTCTTTCTTAATGTATTTGTATAAATAAAAGCTTGTCTTTAATTTTTTTTCATTTTTCATAATTTATGAAGTATTTTTGAAATCTTAAAATATCTAAATAAAATTAGTTATCTCCGCCACTGCTGCTCACAGGATTTCGCCGCAAGACTTTTGTATGCTTCTGCAATTGATATTGGAAAAACTATAACACAGAGTTCTATTCAAATAACAGAGTATAGAGAACAATTGGCTGCCCTTTTGTTCGGTGAACCATTCCTGCCCTGGACAATGTAGAAGAATCTGATGATCACTCCTTAGTAAGTGGCAATAAAAACCGTTGTGTTGTTTGCTAAGCAGAAATGAAAAAACTCATGGGAGACCTATTGCTACGAACAAATTTTCTCGATCGAAGTGGCACTGTAGTGGATGTGAAAAAAATGTGTGACCTGTTTTTTTCATGCACATAATGCTACTAAGGCCTGAATATTCCATTAATTTGTCAAAGCTGACATTCCAGAGAGGTGATTAACATTTTATGTGACACTTACATTTTATACTTACAAGGGCATACAAAAAATTAAAAAAAATTATTCACGAAATTTTCTCATAAAATACATTTTGTGCAATGGAAATATATCTATCATTTTTGACAAATTTGCACTTATGCATTTTCAACTGAAAAGGCACTCGTGCTCTTTTTCAACAAAAAATTATCGATAATTTCCATTGCACTCGTTATATTACTATTGTTAATTTCATTAAGATACAGAGAGGATTCGTGTATAACCTACACCAAACATCCTGTATATTTCAAAATAACACCAAAATGCAGCTCCTATGAAATTTTGAAATTTTGTGGGAATCATTTTCATCAGTCAGAAGCCCCAAGCAGCACCATAGTAACGGAAACTCATACTGCAACTTCGACTCGGTGGTTATTACGTAATCACCACTAAATCTACCACTATAGAGTAAGAATAACTAAAATTTTATATTTGCATGGTTGTAGTCACGGAATTCCCATCTCCACAGTCGTATAACTTGTTAGTGTCAATTTTTTTTTTTATGTTCTGGTTCCCACGAAAAGGGATATCCTGTAAAGTTCAGAGAACATCGTGGGAACCAAGGGAAAGAAGGTAGGAGTTGGTGTTCTTCTTAAATTTCTGGAGGTTGTATGCCTCGGGGAACACCTCCCTAGGCAATGAGTTCCAAAGCCTCGCTGTTCGTTGGATGAACGAGTCTTTGGAAAGTGATGTTCTGCAGGTCTCCAAAGTGACCACGAAGGGGTGTGATGACTGAACTTGACGGGTTAGTCTCGAAGAGACTGCCAAAGCAGGAACGATTGTTGATATTTCAGAAGAGCATCGCCCATGAAAATATCTATCAAATAGAGACAAATCGCCAACTTTTCTACGGTGTTCCAGACAAGTGAGTTAATGCTGATAGTAATACCAAGCATCGATATGGATGACTTCAGTGGTATGGTTATTAAGCAGAATCACCTTTAAGGTTTTCAAACTTGAAAGTGGAAAATCACCCTTGCTGTAACCATCCTTTACCACTTAAATATCACTTATAAGTCACAATCACATTCAATAGAGTATGATAGTTTCGGTGACGTTTTAGTAACTTCTATCAAAACTTCAATGTTGCAGGCAACTTGATTGTGATATGTGGTGATGATTGCCACGTTCTTGCTATCTCCATAAGTGATTGCCACAGTTCACATGTAATAAAAGTCACTGCAAAGTTACAATTACCTTCAAAATTCACAATCAAGTGACGGTGGATTGGTCCGCGCGATTACCAAAACTAACCTAACTTTTCTCAAATTATTTTATTGTGGCTAACAAAAAGTTTGTTTCACCTGTTACTTGAAATGTGAATGATAGTTATTCAAAGTGGAATGGGTTATGCGTTTTCAATAGCCAATTTTTCCTGATTTTGAAGTGACCGTGGATTGGTGCGTGCCATGACGAAAATTAACCTAACTTTTCTCAAATTATTTTATTGTGGCTTACAAAAAGTTCGTTCTACCTATTACGTGAAACGTGAATGATATTTTTTCCGAATGAAATGGGTTATGCGTTTTCAATACACTTTTTTTTATTTTGTATAAAAAGGTTGATTTTAATAGATGTCTGACTTGTGCGCCTGCTTAATATTCATACCTTAATTGTTCATTCAGTTTGCATAAATGTCACTCGATAATTGTTACTCGATATTTGATAATTGGAGCTACATGTTCTTTTTGAACAATTAATGGACATGTACCCGCAATTTCGAGGTTATAACTTTGAAGTGGCAGTTTATAATAGCCGCGACGTGGTCGCCACCTTGAAGGGTACCTACTGTAACTTTTAGGTTATAACTTTGAGTCATGGGCCTGCGACGTGGGTGCCACTTTCTAGTGCTGGAAAAGTTAATAAGTTAGTTCCACTGGCCACTTCATGATGAGAGGAACTTTAGAGTGGTCAGTTTCTGCCACTTTGAGTTATATTCTCCAAAAGCCGACATATTTACAGGAATACATACGCTGGGTCGCCATTATTAGAGAAATGAACGAAA
Organism: Gonioctena quinquepunctata; assembly: GCA_018342105.1. NCBI lineage: Eukaryota > Metazoa > Arthropoda > Insecta > Coleoptera > Chrysomelidae > Gonioctena > Gonioctena quinquepunctata. Next base: position 1,001,657 of record JAFIRS010000004.1, on the reverse strand, counting down.
CATTCAATATATATTTATTTGACGTCAGTACTGCATCAAATGTAGTAATTCATTACCTAAGTATTGGTTTCATGTAACCAAGATTGTTAAAAAAAACGAGGGATTTGAGTACCTAATTTCAGAAGCGAGTTATTTCCAAAATTATAATGTTTTCCTTAAATAAAAAGTATTCAGATCAAGTAACGTGCTCACAATCAAGTAAAATCACCCATATTTCACAGTAAACTTCCAATCATTTTAATTTTATCCCGATCAGACGTGTTTGTATGTTATATATTCATACTTATAGTCAGAACCAGAATCAGTTTATTCATCACAGAAATATACATTTGAATTCAATCAATACCAAATACAGATGTACAGTTATAGGACTACTCAAAGAAACACATATAATTAAAATTAAACTATTCGATACAATTAAAATAAGTGAATGCCTAAATACACGTACATACTCATAAGACTTGACCATAGAAATACAGATTAAAATTTGAATGTGAACAACTTGAAATAAGAATTTTCAAAATTGGAGAAATTGTTCATTTTTATAGAATTCGTTTTCAATAAGAAATTTTTTTAGTTCATTCTCGAATGATGAATTATAGTTCCTATCATTCTTATATATAAGTTTGAATTTGTTATACATTTTGGCTCCTACATAGTAAGGTGAATTTTGGCAGATTTTTAAACGGGAGTAAGTTTGGTATATATTGTTTTTTATTCTTGTGTCATGCGAGTGCACATCCTCATTCTTCTCAAGCCTATGTTCGTTGTATCGAATGTACATAATTAGTTGATAGATATATAAGCTAGGTACTGTCATTATTTGTGCTCTAGTAAACAAATTTTTACATGTAGTTGTTGGGTGAACATTGAACATAGTTCTTAAGATTTTTTTCTGAGCAATAAAAGCCTTTTCGAAGTGTGGTGATGATCCCCAGAATATCAGACCATACTGCAAAACTGACTGTACCAAACCGAAGTACAGCATTCTCAGCACATCAAAAGACACTGTTTCTCTCAAATTTCTTATCATGTAAGAACATGTACTTAATTTGTTACATATTATATTTATATGACGCTCCCATGTTAGTTTTGGGTCGAGTGTTACACCCAAAATTTTTATTGTGTCTGTAGCTTGAATTGATTTTCCTTGGATATGTAAATAGAGATCATAGTTTGGGGATATACTTTTTGGTAAAAATCGCATGAAATATGTTTTTGTAATATTTAATTGGAGTCCATTCTGACAACAATATTTATGGAACTCATCAGAAGCAGCATTACTGTTTGTCACTAATTGGTCAATATCCTTATGTGACATCAATATATTTGTGTCATCAGCATATAATACTATTCGATCAGAAAATTCGCAACACTTTTTTATATCGGCTGTGAATATAATGAAGAATAAGTGCCCTAAGATTGATCCTTGTGGCACTCCTAGATTGGTTTCTCTTGATAGTGATTTAGTTTCATTAAACATCGATACTTGTGTGCGGTTAGACAGATATGATTTCGCCCAATCAAGGGGTACCCCACGGACACCTATAGCCTCCAGCTTATGAATCAGTAAATTTCTATCTATTGTGTCAAAAGCGCGGCTTAGATCATAGAATAGGCACAGTGAGTTTTTTTTGTTATTAAGAGAGTTATATAAATACTCCAAGGTATCTTGAATAGCGGTTGTGGTAGACTTTGATTTCCTAAATCCATGCTGTGTATCGGGAAGTAGTTTGAAGTGTTCTAGATATTTGGAAAACCTTTTTTCTCTAGCGATCCCTTATTCTTAAAGATGGGTATACCTTTAGATTCCTTTATATTTGGAAAGGTCCCAGACACAAAAGATTCATTTATTAAGTGACTCAATGGTTGAGCAATTAATGGTGCAGCTACCTTGATTATTTTTCCATCAATTTCATCAGTACCAGGCGATGTTTCAGCAGATGTTTTACTTATTATTGAGATGACCTCTTCTGGAGTTATCGGTGCCAAGAAAAAGCTTGTATGTACCTTTCCAATATGCATATCATAGTTTGGTATTTGGTTGTTTTTGTTATAATCTATAAAGAAATCATTTATGTAGTTAGCTTGATCAGAAGGACTATGACCCTCCAAAAACCCGTTAACTGCAGTATTTTTTGACATATTGTTTTTACTTTCCTTAATAATTTTCCAACTCTCCTTCGTTTTATTGCCAGAGTTTGAAATGCGTTGGTTGTTCATTGTTTTCTCATGATATTTCACTAGTGCTTTGTACTCTTTTTAATACTGCTTGTATCTTTCTGTATACCATACATCATTCATAACTTTCCTTAGTTTGTTCATTTCACAGAGATGGTTGTGCATTTGCTTGATTTCTGGAGAGAGCCATCTCCTTTTTTTTGTTTTTATACATGTGGTTTTAACAGGACACGCATAATCGTAATTATAAAGAAATGTATTATAAAAATAGGAAAATTTTTCTTCAAAATTTGTGGTCTGATACATTTCACTCCATTTCTCTCTTGATAACAAACTTTGGAAAGTCTGAATGTTACAATCACTGAGTTGTCTTTTTGGAACATATATATTATTTGTTATACAATCACAGACTATATCGTTAAAAAAACATACCTGGTATTTGTGGTCTGAGAAGAATGATTCATTCACACTCACAACATAACTTTCCATATTTGAGAAAATGTTATCAACGCAAGTGGAAGATGTTGATGTTATTCTTGTGGCCTTCTCTACATGATGTTTAATACCATATTCACCTAACATATTAATTAATTTGTCTTTCTCGTCACTATTTTTTAGAAAATCTATATTAATATCTCCGCATACTACATAATAATTGTCTTTTTTGTAAATACTGTATAACAAGGTATCAAGCTGGTCCAGAAATTTCTCCAGGTTTTTGTAATTAGGTGGTCGATAAATCACAATGAAATGGACATATCCATCTTTGTTTGACAGTTTCATTTTGGCACCGCACGTTTCAAATTCACCTTCAACACTTACATTTATTTGTATAGGTTCTAGAGGTGTCCTGTCGTCTGCATAGATGCATACTCCCCCACCCCGCTTATGCATCCTGGCAAAGTGTGACACAAGTTTTAAATCTTGAATCAGTGTAACACTGATTTGTGTAACACTAATTTGTGTCGATCGAGTGTTAGAAATGATTCAGGAAGAATGGAAGAATGGGGAACATTTATTATAAAAATATGTTGCAGGATAGAGATCGAGCTACATATCAATTACACGAACGCAGTCAGTTGTTTAACGTGTCTACTGTCGACCACTACATGTCCACGTTTTTGCTAGGTGACCACAACGTGGTCGAATGTAGCTATCTAAGATCCAGGAACGTAGATCGGAACGTAACGGCTACCAAAAAAGTGTTCCCCATTTTCGTAGCCGCCGCGTGATAGAACCGTATATATTACGTGACAGTGGTTGTAGTCAAACACCTCAAAGTTCTTCAGAATCGTGGCGGCTACGTTCCGTCCACTAAAAATGCTACTTGGGAGATATTGCCTGTCACATTGAATTTGGGACACCCGGTATACTTTACCCAGAAGAATTCGGAAAAACGGACATTTGTTACAGATATTTCTGGTTTCATGAGGCTGTAATTTTGTAAATTTATATCCTGTATTATTCTAAATATATTATATATCTGTGATTTATTTGTATGCATCTTCTAGAAATTCTAAGATTGTCGGATAATTCCAATGGACGAATCAAATATTTGAAAGTATTTTTGTTTGATACGGTGATATTGTATATTTGTATGAACATGGGCTAATAGAACTTATCACTGTTGAGATAAAATTGAAATGAGAGACTTACCGAGATATATCATATACACGAAGATACGAGCTCTTCTGCAACTTCCCCCCAGAATTTCACCCCCAAGGTGAAAAAGGACAAATGCACTTCATTGAAAAGGTACATGTATTTCCGACTACATGTCGAACGAAAAGAAAAACTCTAGCGAAAAACAAAACTAATGTTATTCTACAGCGTTGATATGAACCTGTGGTTTAGTGATACCTATGGTTTTCCTTTATGGAGAGATTCTCACGGGAATATAACAAACAGATAATGAATTACAAACTTTCTCATGGATGTTATGAGTTGCGGATTGAGAAAGGAACCCATAATCTGGTCTAACAAGTGGCGATCAAAACTGACTCAAATGAACGAATAAGGATGAACATATACCGGGTGGTCCACTTACGACTATCCACCCTCAATAACTCCCAGAAAAATTATTTTACAAAGAATCGCCGAGACATGTCGATTTTTGTTTGGAGGGGACACCATTTGACGAGAAGAAGATATGTTATACTTCAACCCCCTACTGCCCAGAACAACCCCCTCTATAATTTTAATAGGGAATGAGAGTCGTGTCATACATCATTCTGAAGGTTATTCAATTCTGATACCAGGAGTGAATTTTCTGAATTTGAATGAGGCGATCTCGAGAAATTCGAGTTCAAATGTTCGAAATGATCTCCATTATTGTCTCCCAGGCAGTAATACAGTTCAGTCGTAATTATCCACCGATTGTCTCATTTTATTTGGTCACCGAGTACACGTTTCAGTTTTTTGTTATCAACATGATTATCAAAGAAGAAATACTAATATCTGAGAACCATTTTTTTGTGAAATGGCGATAGAGTAGAATCGAAAAGTGACCACGTATTTCAACAATTCTACTTGTATCGCGATGGTTTACACAAAAGACGAGAAAGTTGAAATGATTTTTATTTTTGCTGCTCAAAATGAGTGTGCACGAGCAACAGCTCGGATCTTCAATGAGAGACACGAAAACAGAAACGTAACTCACAAGTGAGTAGTAGGAAAAATGGTTATAGAAAAAGGTTTTGGTATTTTTTGATCATTCTAGATATATCTTGGATCTTGTGGTGAAATTCCGTGAGACTGGATCAGTCGCCAATAAAAAAAAAGAATAGGATGGCGTCTGTTACAAAAAAGAACAATCAAATAGAAGTTTAAGGACAAGTTGCAGTTGACCCAACTTTGTCTACACGGCAACTCAGTAGCATAACCAGGCATATCGAGAACTTCCATAATGAGGGTGCTAAAATTGCACAAATTTTATCCGTATAAGTTGCATCTTCACCATGAACTGAATGAGGATGACTACGACAGACGATCAGAATTTTGCGAAAATGTAACAAGAATGATACAGAGGAACCACGGATTCATTAAGCATATTTGCGTCAGTGATGAGTGTTCATTTTTTTTGAACGGTTTAGTGAACAGACACAACTCTCGCTATTGGAGTCAGAACAACTCCCACCTACTCAGAGAAGAGCACACACAATGGCCTCAAAAGTTGAATATGTGGGCAGGGATTCTGGGTAATAAAATCATTGGCCCAATATTTATCCAAGGTGATTCAAATGGTGCGGTTTATTCGGATATGCTGCAGAATCTGATTGAACCACTTATTTTGGATGCTGTTAACACGGACCTTGATGATGATGGAAATCCAAATCTATTGGCAGATAACATTTATTTCCAGCAACATGGGGCACCACCTCATTTCCTATTACAGGTGAGAGAATGGTTATACCAAACTTATCCATACAAATGGATAGGTCGTCGAGGTCCAATAGAATGGCCAGCACGCTTGCCGGACTCCGCACCCAATGATTTTTTCCTTCGGGGTCATTTGAAATCCGTTATTTATAAAACTCAACCTACTGACCTGAACGATTTGGAAAGAAGAATTATAACTGAATGCCAGGCAATTACCAGAGAAACAGTTTCAAAGGTGCAGGAGGCATTTGAGAATATACTCCACTACTGTCTGGGAGTTAAGGGCAGTCATTTTGAAAATATTTTGTTAATAATTGTTTGATAATCTATTTCGTATAATTTATTTACTCAAAATTGACCAATGTACCATTTAAACTCGAATATCTCGAGCACGCCTTCTTGAAATTCAGAAAATTATGGACTGCTAGTATCAGAATTGAATTACTTTCACAATGATGTATGACACGACCCTCACTCCCTATTAAAATTATAGAAGGGGTTGTAGGGGGTTGAAGTATAACATATCTTCTTCTCGTCAAATGGTGTCCCCTTCAAACAAAAATTGACGTGTATCTGCGATTTTTTGTAAAATAATTTTTCTGGGAGTTATTGCTGGTGGATAGTCGTAAGTGGACCATCCGGTATAATGCAAATGAAGAACAACGCTTACGATTACATGAAAGGAAAATAAAACAAGTAAAAGTTACATATATCTTTAATCTGTAATAGAAAATAATGGTGAATATATGTGGAAATAAATGGAATACGCAAAAGATGAAAACCTTCAATACGATAAAGACGATATTATTATAATAATATAATACTATTGAAAAATGTCAAAAATACAGCACAGATCACGATTCATATGAAGTTCCAGAATTGAAATAAAAATAATGTTTGATATCGTCTGCGTAGAGATGTAAGCTGCATTTTTCGGAAAATCACAGATACGTCTGTTAATTTGGGATAATATTATGTAGAACTCATATCGAACGACAGCTGTTGCAGACGATAAAAGAACAAAAAATATCTAAAAACTACCTAATCCGTGGTATCAAATATGAGATATTGAGGATAATTATAAAGAGGGAAATAGAGGGGATAATAGGCCAAATTTGAAAACATCTTCTTGCTAAGAGGTATCAGAAATTGATTCGCAGTCAAAATATAGCAGATATTCTGTGTATAGCGTATGGAATTAGAAAGTAGAGAATGAAACCAAATATCATATTTATTAGATCTAACATATTGTTTTATTGAGACTGAATGTTAGAAAATATTTTTATGGATTTAGATGCCACTAAAGATGAGGTATCAATTCATTCCTGGACAATAAATGTATAGTCTCCGAGAAGAAAAAATGGATTGTTATGCGAACGCAATAAAACTTTGATTGGGATAGATATCAAGAATAAATACTAATGCTATTTGTCAATATAACATCAGCAGAAAACTTCACAGGACGAAGGCTACAAATATATAGAAAAGCCAATGGAAACCAGAATCAGAAGAAGAAACTAAAAAATATCATGTCACGTGAGCCAGATAGGTATCCAGAAAATGGGCTGTAGCATGGAAAAAGGCAACTAACACAATGTATAGAATGCTATAAAAATATTAGCTAACCGTGCATCAGATTTTTTCACAAAATCAACCAACTAACGCCACAGAAACAATGGGAAGATATTAGCTGGAAATGAGACTCATCTCACTTTGCTTGACACCTTATGGCATATGAATACGTAATCGTGTGAGTATTTAGTATTTTATCAGTTCACTGTCTAGAAAGCAAAGACAGTAGTCTCATATTTCTGAAATTACGTATTCGATGAGATCAATTACAAGAGATATACCAATATGGATCTGCATTCCCATTTTTTTTGAAAAGAATTCAATCTCAGAAAAATATTGTGCTTCATGGTTAAGTTATACTGAAACTCCTATTTTCAGACATCTGTGGTGAATATTTCTAGTCATTCTGCGTCAGCTTGTGTATATTTTCAATTCGTCCTCATTCGTGATTCATCAGATGACCGACCATAAATTCCCTGTTTTGATCGAAGTTCAGAGATCGCAAGAGTTCAATCTATTTATGTTACAATGCGCAATCCTATCTTTCTGATATATCGCTCGAAAAAAATTATAATTTTAAACCAGTGCACAGGAGGTATAGTTCTCTACATGCCCCTTCATGGGGATAGTTAGTCTGGATTTAGAAATAGGCCGGGCTCAGGTTAAAGACTTTCCCAGCCATCAAATTTTGATAAGTTTAACCTACACAGTTGAAATTTGGCGCGGTTTAATCTTAATAATCCTCTCAATGGACCAAAAACAGTTTATATTTCGTATAATTTTGAAGTTTGGCATACTTATTAATTATAATAATAATAATAAATCGCCTTTATTTACTCCAAATACAGTATATATACAAGAATATTGCTTTGATTTGACGAAGTCTAGCAGCAAGGCTATTCATACTTAACCAAATCAAAGCAGAAAAGAAACTTGGTTGTTGGCACATACAATAATATAATAGTACTATTAATACTTTAAATACAAAGATAAGAGAGAGAGAGAGAGAGAGAGAGGAAAAAATACAACAAAGACAAAAAAAGAACCCTTCTCAGTGTTTCCTTTCAACATCGGGTAGTTTATTGATTTACATTACATTTCATTACATACAATGAGCCTTGTGGTAAAAATTGAGCCTTGTGGTACCCCAGACAAAATAATATTCATGTTGGAAGATTATTTTCCATTTGATAGTACTTTCTGAGACCGTCCGCGGAAATAGGAATCAATTAGTGTGTATGCACATTTATGTTGTCAACGCCAAAAGCATTTGTTATTATGCTGTGCAGAATTGAAACAACTTCCTAAACAGAGGTCATAGAAAACCAGAATGTTATGTTCGGATCATATTCATTGTTGTCATAAAAATTAATTCTATCAAATGTGTCATTGGTCGCACTTTGTAGGGATGAAGCAAAATAGTTATTTATTCCTTCTGGATTAGAAATATTCGTTGGAATAACATTATTGGATTTGAACCGAATATTCGAATTGCTTAGGGTTTTCCATGTTTTATGAGAGTTGTTTTCTGTATAGACTGAATTGAGGTAGGCTGTTTTTTTATTTCTGGTCGGTAAAGTAAAGTTACGGAGTTTCTTATAGGCTACCCAGTCTGCTTCCAAGCGGGTATTCTTGAATTTTTGTAGAACTTTGTCACGCTATTTCATAATAAGTTATCCGTTAGCAATGGTGCTTTCGGTTTTGATACTTTTGTCTCTTTGACAGGTGCATGCGTGTCAAAAAGTTCAAGGAGCAACTCATTGAAGATTGATATTTTTACACGCTTTATATTAGCTTCACTTGTATGTTTGTCTGTTTTACACGCTTTATATTAGCTTCACTTATATGTTTGTTTGTTTGTAACCGACTCCTTTGGGCGCGATTTTGACCCACTTCCAGACGTCCGAATGATCTAAAATTTGGCAGGTGTACATAATTCCGGAGACAATGCATTAAGAAATTTTTGTATGAAAAAAAAACTAAATGGCGGCTCCAATATGGCGTACGAGTTTTGTGATTATGGTCCGATTCGCTTCAAAATTGATATCTGAGGGGTCGGAGATTATCATTCTTTTGTCAAAATTGAAAAATTCAAGATGGCGGCTCCAAAATGGTGGACGAGTTTTGTGGTTATGGTCTGATTCTATTCAAAATTGGTATGTGGGGGTTTTTGGGGTCGAATATTATGATTTTTCTGTAAAAATTGAAAAATTCAAGATGGCGGCTATAAAATGGCGGCCGAGTTTTGTGATTATGGTCTGATTCTATTCAAAATTGGTATGTGGGGGTTTTTGGGGTCGAATATTATGATTCTTCTGTAAAAATTGAAAAATTCAAGATGACGGCTTCAAAATGGCGGCCGAGTTTTGTGATTATGGTCTGATTCTATTCAAAATTGGTATGTGGGGGTTTTTCGGGTCGGAGATTATGATTACCTAATTTGATAAAATGATTCCATTTTTTAATTTGCAAAAAAATAATAAAAATAATAGTTTAAAAAAAACTAAAAAAACACGCTTTTATAGAAAACAAGCCAAAAAAAATAAAAAATAAGAAAAACATGTATTTTATTTGAAAAAAAGCGTGGGGTGCATGGTATCAATAATTATATAGTACATTACCTAGGGCAGTAAAGTGAGAAGTGGTGGCCGAGGTGATACCATGCATCCCATGCTTTTTTTTAAATAAAATACACGTTTTTCTTATTTTCTATTTTTTTAGTCTGGTTTTCTATGAAAGCGTGTTTTTTAGTTTTTTAAACTATTATTTATTTAATCTATATTCCTTTCTGTTACACCGTCCATCCATGAAAAGCTATATATACGTCAGCCAAATACTGATTGCGAGGTTAAAATTGTGAAAACATCGATATTTAACTATACGAGGTTGCATTTTTTACGCCGAAATTTGAATTCTACAAACACCATTCTATGATCTGATATACCATCAAACGGTAGAGTACCTACTGCATTGATGGATCCATCGTTCAAAGCGAATATGGGATCAATAAGAGTACTGGAAGTACAAGATATTCTTGTGGATTCATTCAGGACTTAGAGAAACCATACGATTCAAAACATGCCAAGACTGGATTATTAAAGTTGAAAAAATTCACATCTAGATCACCCAAACAAATAATTTCACCGTCTGTTGTGCAAATATTTGATAAAATATTATCAAAGTCCGTAATATAGTTATTGATGTGAAAATGGAAATATTGCGTCCGAAATACATATAATAAAAGCAGGGAATTTTGTGGCATAGTGGACAAATTATTAAATAAAAGAAAAAAAGCATCCTCAAGTGGGAGTCGAACCCACGACCTTATGATCTCTAGCCATACCTACCAACTGAGCCATTCGAGGATATAGGAATCGACACACACTCGTGAATCCTTTCCTTCCACAATTTAATATTCATGTTAGAAATGAATCGAAAATCAAACGTACTTATCACTAGTCGACGATATCCACTCAACTTCATCGTTATTTGACGATTTCAGTAGCAGATTCAGGAAGATGATATCTAACCACTGATAAGATTTAGCCAAATATATAATGTGAAAGTGGAAATATTGCGTCCGAAATACATATAATGAAAGAAGGGAATTTTGTGGCATAGTGGACAAATTATTCAATTAAAGAGTGTGTGTCGATTCCTATGCCCTCGAATGGCTCAGTTGGTAGAGCGTATGGCTAGAGATCATAAGATCGTGGGTTCGACTCCCACTTAAGGATGCTTTTATTCTTTAATTTAATAATTTGTCCACTATGCCACAAAATTCCCTTCTTTCATAGTTAGTAATGTTGGTATTCGGTGGTCTTTAAAATACTTCAACAATAAATTTTCTGGTACAAATTTGAATTTTATAAAAACATACTCTAAATCATTATTTACGTTGAAATCTTGAAGAGCAGATAAAAACTGCATCATTTATATTAACTGACACCAGCATATTCTGAGCAATCTTCCGTGCTCGAAAATGCCACAACAATAGCCAATGAAAAAAATGGAAAATAGTCGTTTTAGTAGGGTTGGCGTTTCCATTCTGTTCAACCATAATATGTATATTTTTAATATTTGGTAAAAACATTGGGAGTGGATTATTGCCTCCAATGCCTGGATTATTTATCAAATGATTTGTCATATACGTCCATCCCAACTGTGAAAGCATAAATTCTTTGACCTGAATATTTTTTGACCCTCTTAAATATGTTCATAGTATATGTGATTGTCATTGTGGTGATATTATCTATGTTAATATTCACATGATAAAAAAATCATCATTAAAAAAAATCTGTAAATATAATATTGCGAAAGGAACTGTAAAACTGTTTGCGGTTAGTTGCTGAAACATATCTAAATTTACATGTTGACATAAGATGAATCAAGAAGCGCCAGAGGGTATCCTTTTTTCATCATATTTATTCTTATTTCTTTCGAGAACACATTTTTGCGGTCAAATATGTTTTTTAACTACATTTTTCCAATTGATTGACCATTTCGGACTATTGATTGGCCATTTCAATCTATTGTCCTATAAAACCAAGGTTGTTGACGAGATTGAAGAGTTGTTGGTTACGATATCTCAGCATTCGTTGTTGAATACAATATTTCAAGTATGTCAGAAAGCCTCTTATTAAAATTATACATGCTGACACTGCTAGGAAGAACTGTAATCTAATAGGGGGAGATCATCTCAGTTTACTCAATGTCTATAATCAGTGGAGATATTCTGATTATTCGACACAATGGTGTTAGGAAAATTTTATACAGTACATGTATGTCTTTGTTTCTTTATCCAGAACACATTATTTTCTCATCTCATCATCATCATTTATTGGCATCCCAAGAAACTATTACAGTTTATGACAGAAATAGTCACAAATGAGAATTAAATTTATTAACTAATCTAAGCTAAAAATAATGAAATGGTTGAATTTGAAAAAAAACTTAATATAATATGCGAAAATATTTATTTAATTGAAACAATATTTATTCATTTAGAAAATATTATTTTAAATGTTTTTTAAGTATATGATGTTCTTTGATGTCTCTGAGATTTTGGGGAAGGGAGTTATATACATTAACACCATTATGTAGAAGTGATTTTTGGCCAAAGCTTGTTCTCATGTTCAAAGATTGCAGGGAATGGAGTTGTCGAGTATCATGTTGATGTGCATCATTAACTTCCAAAAAAATTTAATTGGAAAATTTTATATTGTTCCTTACGAAATGAATAAATTTACATATTTTGAATTTATATAAATCATTAATATCTAAAAGATTATTGGGTTTATATAAAGAACCCCGCAAAAGAGCATAGGAAATTGGCCCACAGTGGGATTTGCCTGAAATTCACATATGTTATTGGTATTGAGTTTCTGATCAAATAATCTCATGGGCCCAATCCTCTAAGACCAATGATTTAGCTCTCAGGGCCGTATTCAGTATATGTGCCCAACAAACAAAAAACAAAATTACAATCGATTAAAAATCAAAATAAGGAATGCTATCAAACTTGAATGTACAGTTTGTTGTAATATCTGCAAAAAAAACTTTGGAATAGCTGATGGCTACATTCTTGCTGTACTAGGTGTTTACTTCACTGATGGGAGAAATACTGACAGCATGATGATATTGGAAAATGAATACGAAAATGATGTTCAGGGTATGAGAAACTGGTTTTTGGAGGAAGACATACCTACTCCTCGTCGACAATACCCCGTTTAAATCGAATGGGGATCAATTACAAAATGCCAGCGTTCATACAACCAGGAGAAAAACAACTCTCAACTGAAGCAGCAAACGATAGCCGATTGGTTACAAAGTCTCGATGGGTAATAGAAAGTCGTAATGGCCATTTTAAGTCAATTTTTATATTCTTTGACCAAGTGATGAATATGCAACATGTTCAACACTTAAAAGACTTTTATCTTATTGCTGGTGCTATTATTAACAGATATTATCCACCAATTTTAACGGCAAATGCAACAGTTGAACTAGCAACAGCTAAACTTTTTTGTTCGCTTCCATCCCCCTGGAAATATTGGTTTCAACTTTGTTAGTTATGAATTAGATATAGTTTTAATAAGATAGTAGAGTTATATTTATATTATAGTTAGATAATAAGTAAATGACCGATTTCAACAATCAAAACGTTGTAGTGCTTATTTTGTCCTGATTCTATCTTCCTTAAAAAGCTACAAGATAAGTCCTACATAAAGTTTATAGGTTAGGCCGGCCATCTTAAATATTAAGATGGCGACCACTTTTGTTATGTCCACAAAGAAAGCTACATTCATCTATGAAACAAGCTATCAATCACTGAAATAGGACAAGAAATAAGAAAGTTATAACAAAATCAATTTGATACGGTTTTTTGTGGATCACTTGACAAATACAGTTTTACTAAATACGGTCCTGTAGGACAAAACATGTTTCACAGAGGACTTGTGCTAAAAAACAAATGCTAAGATTTTGCAATATTTCTTATTTAATTAAATTCTAATAGGAAATAAAAAAATTATGGGCTTGAGAAAAAAGTGTCCTTGTTTATTTGGCACCTATACTAAATACGACCCTGAGAGCTAAATAATTGGTCTTAAAGGATTGGGCCCATGAGAACATTTGATCAGAAACCAATAACATAAGTAAATTTCAGGCAAATCCCACTGTAGGCCAATTTCCTATGCTATTGTGTGGGGTTCTTTTTGGTAGGTTCCTAATGATTCAATCTAAAAATACATTTGATTGTCTTGTTTTGTAATTTTTTTAATGGTCTAATAACTGAATTATTTGCTGTACCCCAAATCGGCACCAAATATTGTAAACTTGTATTAATTGAACAATGGTAAATGTTGAGAAGATATTTACGAGGGATATAATCCCTTATTTTGAATAATAATCTTATCATATATAATTTTCGAAGGAGCTAGTAAACATTGTGCAAACGTGAAACAACATTAACATTAGGTAAGTTTGATGGCGGAAATTACTTTCAGACAGTAAATTTGTTATGATGTTTGTGTCTACATATTTTCGCGTTTACTCAGCAAACAAGTGCTGCAATGAGTGTTGGAGTTACAAGCTCAATCGCAAAACTTCTAATCGCGAAATTAAAAAGTAAATTGACAGCCAAGAAAAAATAAAAATAAATACGAGAATGGACTGGGGGCAAAAATAGTCTGGGTGCTTCTGCACAATTACTGAAAGTGAGAGTGAACGAAATTAAATAGGACCTTATGGCCATGTCAGTATTTCATCAATGAATATATGAATATATAAATATACAAATAAAAAGAGATAATCGCTAAAATTGGAAGATTAATTTACTGAAGTTATCCTTTTTTTGGCGAATTTAGAGTCAAATTGGGAGCTGCACCCGCACACCGTTACAAAAATTCTACAGTATGAAGTAAGCCACAGAAGAGGCCCAGACTGTGGGCGTCCAACGGCATCATAGTGACGGAAACTGATACTGCAACTTCAACCAATCAATCAATCAAACTTTTATTGAATAAGTGTTTTTTCACAATAAATATCAGAACAAAAGAAGAAAATTCATAACATCATTCAAAAACGACAATTCAACAGGTCAAACATCGGGATATACACACACATATATATATATATATATATATATAATAAAACACATTGTATTCACACACTTAAAATTGAAATTAAAATTGAATTGATTGATTACACTGAACAATCGACAAGTAAGTATTAAAAGAAATTCCTCAAAAACACATTAGGGTGTTTGGAGATACTCATCAACGGAGTAATATGCATGCTGAAGTAGAAATGCCTTAAGTTGCCTTTTAAACACAAAGATATTTGAGGTCAATTTTATGTTATCACTAAAATGGTTATACAGCTTGACCCCATAGCACATGGGATGATTCTGAGATACTGCCAATCTGCGTAAGGCTGATGGAGTTGTGAAGAATCTCTGGTAAAATGATCATGAATTTGTCATTTTTGGGTATGCTTGAAATATTATTCTTGATATATATTAAAGTATGATAAATATACAAACTAGGCATTGTCAGTATATTAAACTGTATGAATAATGGCCTACAATGATCCCTTGAGGATGCACCTGCCATAATTCTGATTGCCTTCTTTTGTACAACAAATACTTCATGGGCTTTGGCAGCTAATCCCCATTGTTCTAGTCCGTAGGCTATAACAGCCTGGAACAAACTGTGGTATAGAAGTTTGAGAACATCGAATGATACCGTATGCTTTAACTGTCGAAGTAAATATATATGTTTACTTAGCTTTAATTTAACACTTATGATATGATCCTTCCAGGTTAGCTTATAATCAATGGTGACCTCTAAAAATTTTGTGGAATTCATTTGATGTATCGTCTCCTTATTTATTTTATTCAGATAACTTATATCTACTGGAGTGTTTTTTGCAACAAAATTAAGCATTTGAGATTTGGCAGTGTTTAGCAGCAGACCGGGAGCACCACTCAGAAATTTGAGCTGTGACTATTTGAGCTCTATTAATTACTCCAGAACTATTCCCAGCAGATACCAAAATATTAGTGTCATCAGCAAAGACCACAGTGATAGAGGCTTCCGTGCAGAATGTTGGAAGATCATTAATGAAAACTAAAAATAAAAGTGGTCCCAAAAACTCGGTGGTTATCACGTAATCACCACTAAATCTACCACTATACATTGAGAATACCTGAAATTTTATATTTGTTTGGTTGTAGTCAAGTAATTCCCGTCTATGGTAGCCACTCCACAGTTCTATAGCTTGTTAGTGTCAATGGAAACATTATGGCCACCGATACGGTAACCATTCTGTACCACTTAAATATCACTTAGGAGTCACAATCACTTTCAGTGGAGTATGATAGTTTTGGTGACGTTTTCATAACTTCCATCAAACCTTCAATGTGGCAGGCACTTGATTGTGATATGTGGTGATGGTTGCCAAGGGTCAATCACCTCTAAAATTCACCATCATGTGACCGTGGATTAGTCCGCGCGATGATGAAAGCTAACCTAACTTTTCTCAAATTATTTTATTGTGGCTTACAAAAAGTTTGTTTCACCTGTTACGTGAAACGTGATTGTTATTTATTCAAAATGAAATGGGTTATGCGTTTTCAATAGATAATTTTTCTTGATTTTGAAGTGACTGAGAATTTGTCGGTGTGATGACAAAAATGAACCTATTTTTTCGCAAATTATTTTAGAGTGGCTTACAAAAAGTTCGTTTTACCTGTTACGTAAAACGTAAAATTGAAAATGAAATGGGTTATGCGTTTTCAATAGACAATTTGTTTTTATTTGTATGAAAAGATAGACTTCTGCGCCTGTTTAGGTATTTATACCTTAATTGTTAATTCAGTTCGCATAAATGCCATAATTTTCATTATTTGTTAAATGATAATTGTTACTTGATACTTGATGATTGTTAATCGAAGCTGCATAAATCCCATGCTACATGTCCTTTTGAACAATTAATGGACATGCACCCGCAATTTCGAGCTTATAACTTCAAAGTGGCAGGTTATAATAGCCGCGACGTGTTCGCCACTTTCGAGGGTGGAGCTCGTCCAGTATTGAAACGACCACTTTGGCCTTCTCCTACCTAACAACCAATTCTTCTCGAAGATGCCCGAAATATAGCTAGTAATAGAAATTCTATAGGCGTACCAAATTATTTGGTATAGGCGATACAACAGAAGTAGAGAACTTACACTCCTATAACTTCTGAACGGAAAAAATATTTTTCGACAAATCTGCCAAAGGGGAAAGATATATTTGTATAAGAAAATTTGAATAAATAACTGCACTACCTATTTATTAATCAAACAAACCTAACCTTTCAAATGCTGCACGACAAGACACTGGTGAAGATTCGCCGTAGCACTGCAAATCGTGTCCAATCGTGTTTTCCACCTCTCTACCTACCAAACGGTCGTTTCAATACTGGACGAGCTCTATAAGACCTATCTTCTCTTCTTCTTCTCTTCGTTTATTGGCTGCCTTCATTATGATGACGTATTCCAGCACTCCCCCTATTACGTACCTGAGGCTTCGTCGTAGGGCACCCTGGATCTGTCACTCGTGGTACCACGAATGCCCACATACATTTCAAATCGAATTACATAATGCAATGCACGTTAAACGGCAACTTATCTGTTAAATTTCCTTTTTATTTTACTATTGAAGACCCTTTCTTCCGATAAATGCGTTGTTATCCGGCCTGGGTACCGGCGTAGAGAACAAGGGACCTGATATATTTACAAACAATTATTAAACTTCACATTAATTTTTTGTATTTTTGCGAGGAGCACGTTAAGAACGGTGGGACTATCACTTCTAACATTTACTTGACTTCCTATCACGAGGACGCCGCCTGTCCTCTACCATGGTCGGAAGTCAAATCCGTCTAAGACCTATTGTAATTTTTAGGTTATAACTTTGGAATGGTGAGTCATTGGCCTGCGACGAGGGCGCCACTTTCTATTGGTGGAAAAGTTCATAAGTTAGTTCCACTAGCCACTTTACGATGAGAGGAACTTTAGAGTCGTATATTTTCAGTTTCTGCCACTTTCAATTTATATTCTCCAAAAGCCGCCATATTTACAGGAATATGCTGGGTCACAATTTTAGAGAAATGAACGGAACATTCAATAAACTTTATTTGTCGTTTATTAAACGAAGTGATTTATTACGTAAGTATTGGTTTCAAGTAACCAAGATTGATCAAAAAAATGTTTGAGATATTTAAGTAGATAATTTCATAGACGAGTTACTTCCAAAATTATTTTTTTCTTAAATAAAATGGGTATTCAGATGGCGCGTGCTCACAATCGAGCTATTTCACAGTATACTTTCAATCGTTTTAATTTTATCCCGATCAGAAGTATCCAAATTCAATATGCTTACTAACGTGTTTATATGTTATACAGTGCTTCTCAAAAGTTCCCTCCCCCCTCTTATTTTTGGAACGATTATACATAAACAAGTGAAATTTGGAAACTGAATATTAAAGGCTGTAAACTTCCCTACTAGTGGTGATAGATGACGAAATCGTCAAAGATGACGTCACAAGGCCATTGTGACCAATCATTTTAAAAGGAACCCTTCAGCAAGCGATGCCTCTTTTAAAAGCTATCGAAAAAACCTATTCAATGATACTAATTTTGTTTGTGTTTATGGCAGTTTTAATGGCTCATTAGTAAACATTAAAATTTAAATTCCATTCACTATGATATTAATTACAGATTTAAGAATCAATATCTACTTAAAGAAATTGCTCGAAGTGACCTCCATTTACTGCCTGACAGTGAAATACCCTATTTTTAAACTCTTCTCGTACTTTTGCAAATGTGTCTGCGGAAACAGCCTCACATTCTGCAACAATACGTTGTTTTAAAACGTCAATATTGTCAAGTTCAGTGGCCTTCGATTTGAGGTACCCCCACAGAAAAAAATCCAAAGGTGTGAGGTCCGGTGATCGAGCTGGCCATTCCGTTGAACCTTGTCGTCCAATCCATCTACCAAGATACTCCTTATCCAAATACCGTCTTACTGCACCGTGATAGTGTGTAGGAGCATCATCCTGTTGGAATGTTATTTCCAAATTGCCGAATTCATCTGGATTATCTTCCAAAATTTCAAGGTTCTATTGCGTTTTGCAACAGCTCCAGATAAACCTCACCAGATGAATTAGTATTTAAAAAAAGAGGCCCAACGATGTGGTTTCCCAGGGTACCTGCCCAAACATTCACCTTCTGCGGAAATTGGGTATGTGTTTCACGAAACAGGTGAAGATTTACGTCACTCCAATACCTCAAATTCTGTGTATTTACATTTGTATTTAGATAGAAAGTACTTTCGTCACTAAAACAAATTGTTTTGACATAGTCTGGCTGTTGGTTAATTTTAGTTTCCATATTTTCAAAAAATTCTAGTCTTCGGTCTGGGTCGTCGACTGAGAGTAGATGAACCATTTTTAATTTGTATGGATGAAATTTGTTTTTTTTTCAACACCCTGTGTACTGTACTTCGACTGACTTCACAGGTAGATGCAACGTGAGTTGTTGAAGAAGTAGGATTAACTATTACTTCTGCCAGTATATCAATTTTTTTCTCATCAGAAATTTGTGGTCCGCCAGATCGTTTCGCATCATTAATACTACCCGTTGTTCCAAACTTACGAAGAAGCTCCCTTAAATAAGTACTCGAAACGGGGCGATTGGGAAACCTCTCATTAAAAATGCGTTCTGCTGCCTGAATATTTTGTCCAGTTTCACCAAGAATTAGGATCGCTGCTAAAGCACGTACCATTTCGCTTCTTGAAGCACTTAAACGTTCGGCTCACAACAGTTTAACAAATTATTTAAATGTACAAAAATATTAAAAGTACCAAAAGCTGCTAAAACTGTTAAACGTTCGATCAACAATACACAAATCATTAAATGTACAAAAACTTGGACAATTACAAAAACGTTGAATTAGGGAGACTAACAAAAACGTCAGCTTATTCGACAACTATCCAGAGGCGGAGCTTGAATTTGGAATTTTAGTATTAACTGATTTAATTCATCACAGCTTTGCGTTTTTCAAAAGCGAGTTGCCAAAACTGCCATAAACACAAATAAAATTAGTATCATTGAATAGGTTTTTTCGATACCTTTTAAAAGAGGTGTCGCTTGCCGTAGGGTTCCATTCAAAATTATCGGTCACAATGGCCTTGTGACGTCATCTTTGACAATTTCGTCATCTATCATCACTCGCAGGGAAGTTTACAACCTCTAATATTCACTTTCCAAATTTCACTTGTTTATGTATAATCGTTCCAAAAATAAGAGGGGGGAGGGGACTTTTGAGAAGCACCGAATATATATATATATATATATATATATATATATATATATATATATATATATATAAACTTTCGAACCGATGGTATTGTTGAATTCTGAGGACTATGATCGGCGATAATATACAAAAATTTTTAAAATTCTTGGAGCGGTGACGTTGGCAATTGTTGTATTTCTGCCTCAGATAAATCCCCAAAATGCACCAAGCATTGGGCCATTTCCTTGGGTTTTTTTCCTGAAAGTTGATGAAAACGTTTCAAAATGTATTCATTTGAAAAATTTCCATATTTATTACAGAAATTGAATGAAGAAAACACGAATGATTATTCACAACGGAAGTTATTCCAATAAAATCACCAAAATTTAGATTGATCCTAAGTTGATGGAAATTCATTATGAACAATTTTTCCTTCTAACAATTTCCAATAATAAAAGTTCTTTGCCCCGTGTCAAAAAAGTGTCTCGTATATGAATTGTTATTGAGAAGTTAAATGAAAGCTTGTTAACAGATTCAACAGTTTTTACACTGTCTATACGTCAGCACATCTTCTATTCAACTTTTTCCGAGATTTTAGTTGCCATTCCCCTTGACCCCTTGAGAAAGCAGATCCGCACTATCCGAGCTTCAGTTCTGCAATCGTGATCTGGTTTTAGCATAACAGGTCGGGGTCAATGAGATACAATAAAGTTAACCCATATTTAAAGTATAACGACCCATCTTTATTCCCTACATCAATAGGGTGAAATAATATCAAACCGTTAACAGAGGGGTTGGAGGTGACCTGGATTGACCCTTGTTTGAGAAGAAGTGCTATTTGAGGTGAGAGATAAAAATATAAACCTGTTCTTATTCTTCGAATAATAGTTTTCTGTCTGAACGCGATTCGTATACATTCTAAATAACACGAAAGTTATTTTGATATTCTCACATAGCGAAAAATAACATGTTTTTTCTCAGAACTCGCCGTGTCAAGAGGGCAAACTCATAGGCGACGACATAAATTTTGCTCCCATTTCTACAAAGCTAATTTCTAGTTTAATAATTGTCGATACAATGTGATTCATGAAAGTTAAGTCTGCCAAGCTTTAAACGTTGCCAACATTAATAACAATTCAGGTGAAATGTAAAAAAAGCATTATGTAAAAGTGTTATACCTACAAGACTGAAACTTTTTACAGTGATGAAGGATACCTAAAAGTACAGGAAAATGATAGTCTGCCGCGTCGAAAGGGTTGCCATCAAAGGTCTATATACCACCCACATGTTGTTGGATATACAAACTTGTTTGACTTATTTCTACAAGGCTGACAAAATTTTTTCTTTATTAGTTTATTCATTAATACGACCAAAACATTTAGTTTTTCTCCGATTGACAGCAAATATTAATTTTGCAGACACATATCAATCAGCAAAGTATTACTTTTCCTGCCTAGGCAGCAAAGTAAGGACTTTCCTGCCTAGGCAGCAAAATAATTATTCTCAATGGGAATAAAACATTTGACATTTTTTGACAAAAAAAAACATTCATTAGCAATTATTACATAATACTTTTAACAAGAATTTAAAAAACATAATTTTAGTTAAAGATAAGTGCCATGTGAGGTGGAATGAATAGAAAAATCGAATTAAACGGTTTTCTTCACATAAAGGATTCAATATAAAATTGAACCAGAAAATGGTAGATCTCAGGTGAAAAACAACTACTTTCCTGGCAAATACCACGCAGAACGTTGAATGATATTCACCTGAAAATCCATGCATACTTCCATATAACATTGAATGCAAATGTTTCTTTCTGATAAGCTCGATTATGTTTAATTTATGTCGTGTTCACCTAACAATCCGCATACCGGTTTCAGGCTACTTGGCCCTCATCAGTACGGAGTAGTCAACCAGCCAAAGGTCCAAAGAACTCTGGCTGAAGTGAGACACAACGTAAACAAACCATCATCGAGCTTGTAGCACCTATAGGTACGCCGGAAAAGATAAACTTTAACTGGCGGTACCTAGTGACAGAAAGAAACACTCCGAAAATCTCCCACCTCGATAGGTTTCTAAATAAAAGATTCCTTCCCAGTAGGAGTGGCAAGCCCGTCTAGCATATAGTGAAAGATAAGTGCCATGTGAAGTGGAATGAATATAAAAATCGAATTAAACGGTTTTCTTCACATAAAGGATTCAATATAAAATTGAACCAGAAAATGGTAGATCTCAGGTGAAAAACAACTACTTTCCTGGCAAATACCACGCAGAACGTTGAATGATATTCACCTGAAAATCCATGCATACTTCCATATAATATCAATGGACATTGAATGCAAATGTTTCTTTCTGATAAGCTCGATTATGTTTAATTTATGTCGTGTTCACCTAACAATCCGCATACCGGTTTCAGGCTTCTTGGCCCTCATCAGTACGGAGTAGTCAACCAGCCAAAGGTCCAAAGAACTCAGACTGAAGTGAGACACAACGTAAACAAACCATCATCGAGCTTGTAGCACCTATAGGTACGCCGGAAAAGATAAACTTTAACTGGCGGTACCTAGTGACAGAAAGAAACACTCCGAAAATCTCCCACCTCGATAGGTTTCTAAATAAAAGATTCCCTCTCAGTAGGAGTGGCAAGCCCGTCTAGCATATAGTGAAAGATAAGTGCCATGTGAAGTGGAATGAATAGAAAAATCGATTAAACGGTTTCTTCACATAAAGGATTCAATATAAATTGAACCAGAAATGGTAGATCTCAGGTGAAAACAACTCTTTCCTGGCAAATACAGCAGAACGTTGAATGATATTCACCTGAAAATCCATGCATACTTCCATATAATATCAATGGACATTGAATGCAAATGTTTCTTTCTGATAAGCTCGATTATGTTAATTTATGTCTGTTCACTAACAATCGCATACCGGTTTCAGGTTCTTGGTCATCGTACGGAGTAGTCAACCAGCCAAAGGTCCAAAGAACTGTGTCTCACTTCAGCCAGAGTTCTTTGGACCTTTGCTGTGACTACCTACGATGAGCCAAGAAGCCTGAAACCTATGCGATTGTTAGGTGAACAGACATAAATTAAACATAATCGAGCTTATCAGAAAGAAACATTTGCATTCAATGTCTATGGAAGTATGCATGGATTTTCAGGTGAATATCATTCAACATTCTGCGTGGTATTTGCCAGGAAAGTAGTTGTTTTCCACCTGAGATCTACCATTTTCTGGTTCAATTTTATATTGAATCCTTTATGTGAAGAAAACCGTTTAAATCGATTTTTCTATAATTTTAGTTGTTATTAACATTGATAGTAAAATTACTACAATTTCGAATAAATAAGCCATCTGTTCTTTCCTCAGATATCGTTCTCTTTACATTCACTATATTACCATTTTGATTCGCCTCATAAGTAGTTCCTACATTTGTCAAAACTTTTTCACAAATACTGGTTTTACTTGCCATTGAATCCTCAATGAACCCTTCTGCTATAGTTGAGGATTTCCACCCACCATGTCTTTTCAACATTGTTATGTCATCTCCTGAATTAACAAGTAAAGTGGCAGAACTTCTACGGAGGCAGTGTCCCGTATATTCTTTAGCATTCGGCAACTTTAAATAGACAGCTATTTCTTGAGGTATTTTACCAAATTTATGGATACCAACAAATTGCTTTGCGGATTTACCTTTTACGTATTTAAAAAAAAACTTGTGTCTTTTAATTCAGCAGGCCGAAGAGCTATATATTTTCTAACAATATCTAAATATTCCATTATTACGAAAGACCTCGAATTATTCGTCTTCGTGTTCAATAGGGATACCAATAGTTTATTGTTCATATCTTCAATATTTTCTAACTTTAAATTCAATAGTTCGTCGCAGCGACATGCACCCGCAATTCCAAAAATCAATATAACCTAAAAGAATGGATTATAAGTATTTTCACTTTATTGTATAAATATCTTATTTGAAACTTACTTTTGCTAATAAATATTCATCATCTGGAGCATCCAGTATAAAGTTTGTAATATCTTGTTTTTCGAAAACTCGGGACTTCTTTGCCTTGTAGCCTTCGGATGCCCGTTTTAAATATGCCCGCAACTTCAAACATCTTTCTATATCTACGTCATTTTTAACATTCATAGTTGCCTTCAACATGGAATATACAGACCAAAGTGTAGAACTCTCCATTGTTTTAGATAATCCAGCAAAATAAGAAAGTAATACATTCTCCGAAAAAGTCTTCGCATTTTTCTCCATGCAATAATCCATAAATCGTTTATAATTTCCTTCATATTTCATCCGAGACTTCTCCGGCAACAAATTTAACTCAATATTTTTTGCCACGTCCCTTATTTCTGGGAGAGTAAGTACTTCTAAGTCGCTATCACTGTCCATAATATAAATATACCAATATTCTTCCACAAAACTGTCAGAAATTTCATAAGTTGTCAAACTATAATTATTATGGACATATACGTTTCCATAGCAACCAACCATTCCAACAATTGCGATTTCTATCAAATTTTGTTTTAATTTATCACTACAGGAAAAATAAAAAGATTGTGGGAATTGTAATAATTTGCAAATACAATATCCTACATGTATCATTATAAACAATCGGAGAAAAAATTATATGTTCAACTCGGCAGCAAAGTAGATTGACTGCCTTAGCTGAAATCCTAGGCTCGCTACGCTCGGCTATGAACTATCAGCCGCGGCAGTCAATCTACTACTTACTTTGCTGCCTAGTAAAACAAATAACTATTACCGAAAATCTGATTTTGTTAAAGCCTTGGTAGACTCAACGGAATGCACGGTTTCCCGACCGCAGGCGCTGCGCCGAACTGTACAGGCCGCTGTGAATTATTGCATTTATCGGTATCAATTGAAAATCTACAAAGCTAATTTTTTTCTACAAGCAGTTCATTTAACTTATTGTTGAATAAGCGTCGTCTACTTCCAGTACAAGGTGGTTAAGGCTTTGGTAGACGTACCTAAAGTTATAGCGCGGGCACATGATTGAAGCATTGCTACTTTGTTATTAAGGATACAATCGAGAAGCATATTTTTCATATTAATTATTTCATATTTATGGTCAAGCTGAAAAACAGCTATAGCTGACACTTTGCCTTCTCATCATATTGTCTTTTCTCTTTCGTATTTATAGTGCTCTGTTTCTCTATGTAAAGATATTGAAATGATGAATGAAGCAGCTTTATTATTATTATTATTATTATTATTATATTAATTGCATATAATAGTTTCTATATTAATATCTCAGTTATTATTATATTGTTAAATAGTACTTTGGTCAGCCCGCTATGTAGACAGGGCGCTGGTCCACCCGACTTTTCCAGTTCATCCAGGTGTGTATACTCTCTTTCACTTATATCTTAAGCATCTTATCATGCTAGGCAAATATGGAGGGGTAAGAAAAAATCATATATTAATTTTATATGTGGATAATACTTTCGTTAGCCCGATATTCGTTAACACGTTGGTTAGCCCGTGTTTTCGTATAGGTTCATGTAGAACGGCTCTTGGTCAGCCCAGCGCGATTGACGCTTTTCTCCATTTGTTTCTGTTCCTATTCCTCATTTACGTACAGATCAAGATTGTGCGTACTGAGTTGTAGTTGTGAAACATGTCCAGCAGGAGCAAAAAAGCTGTGTTTTTGGCCCAACAATATTCCAGAGAAAAAAAACAAGTGAGTATTATGAACTACAATGATTAACTTAGTCATTTTATGATTTTGATATAATCATACCATCAATGAATGAATGAATGGTTTCGGGAAGAAAACAGTCGTTGTCGTAAATTTGAAGAAATATTTTCTCTCTCCTGACAGCGCAAAATTTTCTGAATTCAAAATGATTTTCCAGTCACTGAATTAAAAAAACACTCATTTTGGAAATTTACTCGATAATATTCGATTATTTGTATAATGAAACAATGTCTCAAGCAAATGAATGGAATTGGATTAGAGGACACCATATATGCAGTCAGAAATATTCATAATATGTATCCTAAATCGAACCAGCGACCTCCATACCAACTCTTGTTGAAAATAAATAATATCATCCATAATGTCCAGAATAAGAAATAATCCATAAAATAATTGATAAAAAGCCTAATAAAACTTTGTTCTGACTACCCAGGCTAATAAAAAAAAGACAATTTTTGTCAAAAACGTGGCGCTCGTGCTCGTGTAATTTCAGAGATACATGCCCAGTTTGTTCTCAAATTAGATCATTTCACAGCTCACATTTCTATTATTAAAAACACAGAATATGTCCTCCTTTTCATCATAACACTACACACACTTTTATTAATTTGTTTTGAAAAAAAAATTGGCGAAAAAACTGCTTTTTTTAAGAAACCATACCCTTTTTCAAAACATCAACACAATCGATTGTAATCTAGGGCCGACGAAAGCCAAATAAAAACGTTGCCAACTTTTTTGAATATCAGTATTCTACGTTTTGTTTATATTTTAAAGAAAGGTATTTTTTTTGGAAAATCGTAGTTTTTCCGCTACACATGCTGGAAACAAATAAATGAAAGTGTGTGTAGTGTTCTGATAAAAAAAAGATCGAATTCTGTGTGTTTTTAATAATAGAAATTTGAGCTGTAAAACAATGTATTTCTAGGCCGGTATCTCCGAAAGTACTTGAGAGCGCCACGTCTTGACTTCGAATTAGTGTTCGGGAGACCAAAATACGTAAGTTTCACTTATTTTTTTTATAATTAGCCTGGGCAGTCAAAGCAAAGTTTCACCAAAAGCCCTTTCAAAGACAAGTTACCATTACGCCGTCTAAAATGAATAAAAGATGTTTAAGTCATTGCTGATAATGATTTAATTATTCTTTTATTGAATTATTTATTTTCAAAAAGATTGTGCGAAGTGTTTATCACAGTGGATACCAGTTAATTTCATTGGACAGTAACTGAGAACTTGCCGAAGTATATATTCATTTACGCTACAAAAAAATCAAGTAATTGTCAGCGATGACTTAAACTTATTTCATTCGTTTTACTACACGGCCCAAATGAAAGCTTGTCCCATTGATTTGAAATTTGGCAGGTGTGCATAATTCCGGTAACAATGATTATGAAATTTTTGTTAGGACAAGTCACGAGTTTTGTGATTATAGTCCAATTCTATTCAAAATTGGTGTCATAAAAGATGGTGGACGAGTTTTGTGATTATGGTCCAATTTGACTCAAAATTGGTACTTATGTGGTTATTTTTGGGGTCGGATATTATGACTTTTTTGTTATAACTAATAAAATCAATATGGCGGCTCCATGTGAGGCTTAGTCGAGTGAGATCTCTAGATAGAGTCCTAATTGAAGAATTAAACTGTGCAAAGTTAACTGACAAGAAGCCATGTAATAGAAAGGCGTTAAACGAATTGGGAAGACTAAGACCTATAGACTAAAAAGCAGAAAATAATACGTTGAAAAAAATATTTTTTTGAGAAGCACGCTTTTATTTACAGGTGCACCATAAAGTACAAAAAAAATTTTTTGCACCCAATTGTGATCCAAAATGTTTACGACTAAATAAAAGTGTGAGGCTCTAATCACAATCAATTTCTTCACACAATTTACACACACATATCAAGTGTATTTATCTCTTGTACATAAAGTGGGTCTAAATGTTAGAAAGTAAATGTAAAATAATATGAAGGAAAAGGTTTAAAAAAATTTAAAACGAGAAAAACGAAATTAACATATTTCGTATGAAAATTAATTATGATGAGCGCCCCATCCTTTTATTTTTGATCGTAAACATTTTTGACCACATTTGGGTGCAAAAAAAACTTTGTACTTTCCAGTGCACGTGCAAATAAAAAAGTGCTTTAAATTATTTAACCGACTTCAAAAAAGGGAGGTTCTGTGTTTCACTAGTTAACCGACTCCATATATATATAATATAATAATAATAATAATAATAATAATAATAATAATCTTTATTCAATGATAATAAATAAATACAAAGGGGTATGTTACAATGAATGAAGTGAATTAAGCTGTTGCGCGATAAGTGCTGTTGCACTTGTTTCGCAAAAAGTTGTAGTTATGCTATATAAAATATGATTGATAATAAGAAATACACATAATAAAGGAATGAAAAATTTAAATATAGTATATAAAATAAAGTTAAGTTATGCTTTATAAAATATTAAATGTGGTTGATAATAACAAATAAGTACACATATTGAACAACTTAAAGTTAGACATAAAATAAATGTATGCTATATAAGGTTTTGCTATTTTCATTACCACTTTGTGGAAATGGATTCTTACAGTCTGATATCATGGTATTCAGGGATAATGTTGTAATTTGAGTTTCTAAGTATTAATCAGTGAGGAAATTAGTTACCCATTCTGTAGGAGTTTTTCCGTGTGTTCGGTTTTTCTCGAGGTGGTTCTTCTGTATTCTTGTTCGTTGCGCCTGTTTTTGGTGTTTTTCGGATGTTTGTAGCTTCTATTAATGTGGTGTCAGCTTCATCGTTCATTTGAGTTGAGGGTTGTTGAGTGGAATAATCTTCTTCTGGTGGCTTTTCTATAGTGTTCTTTTGTTTGGAAATTGGTGTGCCTGGTTCGCTATGTGACTTTGGCTTGAGGTTGAGTTCGCTTATGTCTTCCATGTTCTCAAGATCAGAGGGTGTGAATATTTGGTTATTCAGGTGAAGTTCATTGTTTCTAATGTAGCAGCTATTGTTCTTGTCTTGTTTCGCTATGTATAAGTGCTTCCTCAGGATTTTGTTTTCCGCCCTTTGTATCTCAGTAAGATCGTCCGTTATACTAATTGGAGCTCCTTTCAGATTTTTGGTGTTTCTGAAAATTGTATTTTTTTTTAAATCAGAGGTAAACTCAACTTTCACTGGACAATTATATGTTTTACCAAGAGGGTATATGTTATTCAGGTCGTTCCCAACCAGTTGAATATTCAAGTAATTTTTCAGTAGTTCAATGATGCTGTCTGGTGTTATGTAACGTTCTTTTCTCTCCAATCCAAAAATTATTATACTGTTCTTCTTTTGATTTCTCTCCAAGAATTCTACTCTTTTCTTCAGTTCTTCGATCTCTTTTTCTGTTTTAACAAGCCTGTGATTTATTTCTCCAATTTTTACAGACACTTCAACTTCCACTGCTTGTATTGCCAATTATAATTCTTTGTTTCCTTTTACGATCTCATTCAGAAGTTATTTGTTCGAGATCTCTATGCCAGACATTTCTTTCGGTATATGGTCACCTTTATTTATATTTTATCCGTCTCGGTAGAACAGATGTGTTTGGAATGATATGTGTTCAAGTAGGTCCTATTTGACTGTTCTTTCTTGTTTATGTTTTCACAACTGTTTCGTTTCTCTTATCACCTATTCACTCATCTATTTGACTGTGTTTTTTTTCTTGTTAATGTTTTCTTGTTTATGTTTTCACAACGTTCCGTTTCACTTACCACCTATTCACTTATCTGTTGAGTTTTCACAGGTTTCAACAGTTTTTATGGTCGGAACACCGATAGACACGTTCACTCGTATGAATGGTTTCACTTTGTGTGTATGTAGGTTATGTACGTTATATTTGTGCGTTCGCGATTTTCTCATAAACTATATGACATATTTTAAATATTTTTTTACTAGGGTAATCTACATAATTATGGGAAGGTTTTAGTACATAAAAAGGCACCATTCTCTTGCAATGATACTAAAGAACAAACAGACGCTAAAAAGTTAAAAAAATCAATAAAAATGAACCGATTTCAAAAAAATAACTGAAAAGTTAAAAATGATTTACAAAAACACACAATATCTACTGGTGTCTGGTCGTTTTGTTTGAATTTTTTTTTTCGGGTGACTTTCATTGGCACTTCATTACAGGGTTTTCCGTTTGCTTGGCACCGACTTCCCAAATAAAGTGAATAGTTGTGTTGTGTTTTTGTGAATTATTTTCATCTTTTTAGTTATTGTTTTAAGGTGTTTTTTTTTCATTTCTTTATCATATTAATTTTCTACGATTCAGTCAAAAGAACAGACTCACCGGGTACTTGGAGTTTTCCTAATCATCCCCATATTTTGATTTCACTATACACAGATACTGACATTCCCAGACATGAAGTCAGTTTATTTGGCAATAATTTTTTATTTCCAGTTACAACCGTTGACCAATTTGCCGCCAACAGTTGGAGAACTCCCAAAAAAAAGACAGTTGTCAAAAATTTAGATAAGAGTTCTCAATAATTTTGGAAGGATTGTTGAGGTAATTATGTATATTTTCATTGGATAGGTACTTAAACATGACATAATTTTCTAATTACTTTCAGGAAGAATCTTCCAATGTAGACTACACTGAAAATAACAGACGTTGGACAAAAAAAAATTGTTGTCCATATGGCTTTGCAGAGGTGACACATTTCCCGAATCTCAGATCGTCATGAAAATTTGTTTCTTCACGAATCTTAACGTTCTAAACAAATTTAAATAGATAAATCCATTTTGTCACCTGAAAGCTTTGAAAGTTAATTTCCTTGAAAAATAAAAATTTTCAAGACTTTTAATTTTAATGGAATTTTTGTATAAATGTATATCTATATGAATATTCTCCCATTCCCCTAGGTGAATGGGGAACAAATCGACAATCTGAGTCCATCAGGAATACACCCTGTATGCGATTTCACTTAACAAAGCGAAAATCAAATGATTAATTGCAAACCATTCCACTCGTTGAAGTTCATGAATGAGAAAGCAATCAAATATCGAACAAATCCATTCGAATCATTCGAACCAAAAATCCTTTCGACCGAGGATAAAAAACATTTCTGAAATGCGAATTATCTAGATTCCATAGGATTAATATTATTTTTTTCATCAATATTTTGTAAGAACGTACGAACGAAGTAGTAACGGACATTTCCAGAGCAGAATAGAAGCCGTAAATATCGCCCCAATTGAGCCGTCTCAAATCCGCCAATTCTCAATATCCAATAATAAAAAACTCGTATTTTGATGAGAAAATCATAATCTCTGACACCAAATACAAATTTTGAATAGAATCTGATCATAATCATGAAGCTTGTCTACCATCTTGGATCCGCCTTCTTGAATTCATGAATTTTCACAATAAATCAATCTCCGCCCCATAACCCCGTCACACCAATGTTTGATAGAATCTGTCCGTACTCGGAAAGCCCCTCGACATACGTGAATTCATGAATTTTCATAAGAGAATCATAATATAGTAGTAGTAAAACCCCAACATACCAATTTTCACTGAAGTCGGACGAAAATTACAAATCTCGTCCGCCACATTGGAGCCACCATCTTGGATTCATGAATTTCGACAAAAAAAAACATAATTTTCGACCCAAAAAACCTCCACATACAAATTTTGAATAGAATTGGATCATAATCACAAAACTCGTCCAACACTTTGAAGCCACCATTACGATTTTTCTCTAACAAAAATTTCATAATACATTGGCACCTGAATGATGATTACCTGCCAAATATAAAGTTAATCGGACAACCAGAATTCACTTGCAAAAGTTTACATGAAACTACCAATCAAACAAGGCATGTTAAATAAAATATTGCTACATTTTCTGAGTTCTCTGCATTAAGTAAGCAAATGATTGCAAACAAATTTCCATAGAAAAACTTTTAAAATTGGTATAGGAAAGTATAGGAAAATAAGGTATAGGAAAATGAATAACCTCCTTCGATTCGCGCTGTTGCCAATACTTGGGCTGACCAAGTTCACAATAACATGTTGATGACTTCGAGAATATATATCCTGAGCGGTGTATTTAAATAGCGCCCCTTACAGTTAGCTACAGTGAATTAAGTAGTATATAAGGTGGATCTGAATGGTACTTTTGTTAGCCCAGAAGAAAATTTGGGATAATCCACGGGGTACCTATATCTGTTCAATTTCGATGATATACAGTGGGATACCTTGGTCAGCCCGAAACTGGGACGACGAACGTCGGATCGGGCCGACCTTCGTGCTTTTTACATATCCTACGGGCTGCACATATAATAATATATATATATATATATATATATATATATATATATATATATATATATATATATATATATATATATATATATTATTATATATATTAGAAATTTGTAATCAAACTCTATGATACAACTATGATACGACCTTCCACATTTACTGATTTTTTAATATAAATTTTTCTATTTCATTTATTTAAACGGATTGATTCAGTTAGAATGAAAGGAATTTAATCAATTATTCGGGGGGATTTTTATATAATGTCTACACATTTCATGAAAATAGTAACGAACAATTGTCATCATATTTTTAGCAAGATCATCTACTTTTTAACCGACGAAACCAAAAAGGAGGAGGTTCTCTATTCGACGCGTATCTTTAATTTTTTTTATCATTTTTTTTCATGTATGATCACTCATAACTTTTCACTGAGGCGTCCGATTCCGATAATTCTTTCTCCAGTGGATAGGGTATTCTTCGAAGTTGGTTCCATTCGAATTTAAAAGATGAAATACACCCCTAAGGGTAGCAAAATGAAGGATATTGATCACTCACCCTCTGAATTCTGGTCCGTTAATCGATTCTATCAGGCATAACATTGTACTGGGATCTTCGATTTGGATGATTCTTCTTTTATCAGATAGGGTATACCTCATAGTTGATCAGATTTGGATTTCGAATGAAATTATCCACACTTACGGGTAGAAAAATAAGGGATCATTGATTTTTCACTTGTGAACATTGGCACACATATGTAGTTGACAATGACAGGACGCTAATGTCATTATCACAATATCATTATATTCTATGAGAGGATGGAATGATATACAAAGTGATGAAATAAACTAACCAGAACAACAAAAATAATTTATATTACAACAAATAGTAAAAG
This sequence comes from Gonioctena quinquepunctata, assembly GCA_018342105.1. Taxonomy (NCBI): domain Eukaryota; kingdom Metazoa; phylum Arthropoda; class Insecta; order Coleoptera; family Chrysomelidae; genus Gonioctena; species Gonioctena quinquepunctata. The sequence goes on along the minus strand of JAFIRS010000004.1, from coordinate 968,743 downwards.
TAGATAATCATATTATTTAACTGGTAATAGTTGAAGTAAGGTGGGTAAGTAAGTATTTTGGAAGTAATAAAAAAACAAGCAAATAGTATTTAGTAGATTTCAGCCACAAAAAATTGAAAAATAAAAACTTTTTAACAAAAAATTAAACCGACGAAATACAGAACTGAAAAGTAAAAAATAAAATAAACCTTCTTAGTCTCAATAACTGAGCTCCTAAACTAATGTAAGTAACTAATTTTGAGTCGGCACCAAACAAACAATCAACGAAGATCATTAAATTACTTCAAAAAAATTATCAGAATGTCACCGCCCAACTCGATGCCATCATTTTACCCCTTATCTAATTCATTTGCTTGTTTGTTTGACGCCGACTCAAAATTAGTTACTTACATTAGTTTAGGAGCTCAGTTATTGAGACTAAGAAGGTTCATTTTATTTTATACTTTTCAGTTCCGTATTTCGTCGGTTTAATTTTTTGTTACAAAGTTTTTTAACCAATGAAATAAAAATGGAGAAGGTTCTCTAGCCGACGCGTATATTTTTTTTTTATGACCACGCATAACTTTTTAAAGAGTAGTACGATTTCGATGATTCTTTTTTCATTGGATAGGGTCGAAGTTGGTCCCATTTGAGTTTAAAAAATCCATCCCAAGGGTGCAAAATGGAGGATATTGATCGTTCACCCTCTGAATTTTGGTCCGTTAACCGATTATATCAGGCATAACTTTGTAGTGGGTTTTCCGATTTGGATGATTTTCTCATTAGATAGGGTATACCTCATAGTTGATCTTATTCCAATTTGGAATGATATAAACCACCCCTATGGGTAGAAAAATAAGGGATGATTGATTTTTCACTTGTTGTTGACATTGACAGATTGCTATTATCATTATTTTTGTTCTCCTAAATCCGTCACAATAAATACATTCTATGAAAGGATGGAATCATATACAAAGTGCTGGAATAAACTAACTAGAACTATCAAAAATAATTTATATTTTATAACAATAAATAATTAAAGTAGATAATCATATTATTTAACTGTTAATAGTTGAAGTAAGGTGGGTAAGTAAGAATTTTGGAAGTAATCAAAAATTAAATAGGTAGTAATTAGTAGATTTCAGCCACAAAAAATTCAAAAATAAAAACTTTTCAACAAAAAATTAAATCGACGCAAAAATCAACTGAAAAGCAAAAAATAAAATAAACCTTCTTAGTCTTAATGATAATTGAGCTCCTAAACTAATGTGAGTAAATAATTTTGAGTCGGCGCCTAACAAACTAGCAATTGAATTAGGTAAAGAGTAAAATGACGACAGCGAGATGCACAGCGGCGTTTTGATTACTTCTTCAAAGTAATATAATGATCTTCCATAATTGTTTGTTTGGCGCCGACTCAAAATTAGTTACTCACATTAGTTTAGGAGCTTAATTATCATCAATACTAAAAAGGTTTATTCTTTGCTTTTCAGTTGATTTTTTCGTCGGATTAATTTTGTGTTTAAAAGTTTTTTTTATATAGGTAGATGAATTCATGATCGTGGATTGATAGTATTCCAGCACTTTTTGCATCAAATCATACTTTCTATTCGTCAGAAAAAAAATTGCTCTGTCCCAATAGTCGGTGAATTCACTGGTAAAATTAAAATTTCGAAGATTTGGTGAGTTCGGTGGTACGGTCTTAGTACTTTCACCAAAAGTTATTCAGAAAATACTTTATGGATTGAGGTACCGAGAGGCTGAAGAGCCATATCGCCCCCCTCCCTAGAAACTAGTTTCACCAAAAGTTAGTAAAAACATTTTATGTGCATCATATGAGTTTTCTCCCGCAGTTGGGAAGTTCGAAAACACGCTTTTCCTAGCAACATGAACAACTGAAAAGTCAAAAATAAAATTATAGTTAAAAAGAAACACACTTTTGTAGCAATATGAACTAAAAAGTTAAAAATAATAAGAATAAAGTCATTGACGGAAAAATTAACTGATAAATGATTAATCGTCTCACGAATTCAATATAGTTGGATTTAACGGAAATTAGGACCAGGAAGTAAAACTAGTTTTTCGTCGCTGACGTATCGGAGTTACTGTAATCCTTATTCAAAGCTTTAAAACTAAGTTTTTCCTGCATATGGATTCAATTTCTGGAGCGATAAAAAATTGGTTTCACTCATAATTTCCGTTAAATCGAACTATAAAAAAAAATTCTTGTAAAAAAAATTTAAAAAAATATAAAAAAAAAATAATTGAAAAAATCAAAAATCCCGCCAGAAAATATTGTCAGAAACCCGACGAGCCACCGTGGTGCCATTTGAAAAAAAAATGGAATAAAAATTTTAAAATCAAACGTCGCAGCTGAAACATTTTGATCGAAAACAGTTAAGTTGTATTTTTACAAACATTTTAGGACTGAAATTAGTTATTGGAACGTATCCATAGCCCTCTGGAATAAACATTTATTTCGAAAAAAATAGGTTACAAACAGTAACAAATGATAATATGGTTGTATTCTAAATGTCATATAGAGACAAAAAAACTGAAAATATACCAGGTGTCCCAATCAAAAATCGAAAGTTTATGTCACTTCCGGTGAATCCGGAATTTGCATGAAGTTGAGTTACTCCTAAAAAAATGCAGTTTTATGCATTAAACAGATCCTTCAGATTTCATTCCATTATCTCCGAAAACAAAAAAGTGAGCCACCTTCCGTGGACACCTGGTATGTATATAACGGGTCTTCGAAATTACAAAATTGAAAATGTTTTTCTTTGATAATTTTTCAAGAGAATATTGAAAATTAACCAAACGAAGTTCCTTTACGCGGCTTGCGGTAGGTGTTGACTGGTAAAAATCGTCACGTAATACCAAGCAATACTAACTTATATATCCTTTTTCCAAACTCCTCCGCCACAGTAGAAGGTATTTAATTCCTGATAATACTATTCGTCATATTATATCAAATTGACGTACCACATTTTCGATGTAAACCATTAATCCAACTTCGGCATAAAAAAAACCTATGAAATTATGAGCGAAAAAGGATATAATCATCTAAAAACACATTATATAGTTTCTCAATATTTTTCCCTTTGAAATTTGACGTTTTCTATTCCATTACATTCAATTGTCATTATACCATACAATACTGTTAGCAAGTACAGAAAGGTACATAAAGCATTACTCACCTACGTTAAAGTATGGTAATATTTTTACACTCAATATAGTGAGATAGTCAGGTGGTCTAAGGCGCCAGCTTTAACTAATTTAAGCTCTGGATCTCGAAACGAGCGTGGGTTCAAAATCCAACACCGACGGCTGTTTTGTTATTTTTTCGCTTGAAATTGAGAAATGACTTGTTTTGGAGAGAATATTAAAAAAAACAGCTCCTTTCTCAATTTCGAAAGAAAAAAATTAAAAAGAGACCTTCAGGTGGTGGAATCCGAAACCACGCTTTCTTTCAAGATCCAGAGCTTAAATCTCTCATAAGAACAATCAATGGAGATTTTTACGTGACGAAAATACTACCAGGAAACCGACTGTTAACTATTTAAGTACACTTTTTACGCAGTCGGGTTTTTTGATTTTTTAAATTAACTTTTTTTATTTTACAGTATTTAGTTGGGATTATAAGACGGTAATTTTTTTGTGGGTGATTGGCTATTATAACTTAGACGAATTTGATCTCTAACGTGTTGCAATCGTTTCTGTCGCGATGCCGGAGACCGAGTTTTACAAGAAAGATTTGCACACGACCGATGACGTTTTCAAACTCGTAACATTGTGAGTTTCATTACACTCAGGTATACAACAAATAGATACAGACTTTCATCATGTGTACTGAATCATACACTAGCAAAGTACATGGATAATTTCAGTCACCAACAAGATACAGTCAAACTCGGTTATAACGAACTACCGACGAAATATTGTTCCATCAAGTGCCGATAATTTGCGAAATTCTACGACCGCAGTCGACCCGTGGGATTCCCCTATTTATCTGTTAGGGATTTGTTAGATACATGGCGTAGTGTTAGTACGTGTTCAACAGCATTTTACCAATATCCCTATACAAAAGCACGCAGGAAGGCTATTACATTGTCGATTAGGCTGGAAATAATTAGAAAATTTGACAGTGGGTGCGCAAATGCACAAATTTGTCAGGATTATTGTCTCAAAAAATTAAAGAGTATCGTTAATTTATCCGAAACAAAAATCTACCAGGATGCATGTACTGCATATTTTCTTCATAGCGAACACCCTTTATAACGAACCATTTCTAGTCATCAAGCCATTCGTTATAGCCGAGTTTGACTGTACTTAATCAAGTTTCTATTAAAATATTTATGTGATAGTGAATTAAAAATGTAACGAAAACGAAATAGTAACTGAAACCAAAATAAACCAATTGACCAATTACCAAGCTATACGCTGTTATAACTTTTCCACAATATGGCGTCTGGTTGTCGCCATATTGAATTTTGATTATTACTGACACGTCTTTATTCACAATATTTTGATTTCTGTCATGTCTTTGGCGACACTAAGATGCCTAAAAACCCTGGTGTATTCACTGATTTGATTTTGTTTAGAATTTTTGAGGGACAACAGATGAAAAACGTTAAATTCTGCTTAGAACTTCATTAGTAGATGGCGCGGTTAAGGAATGTTTGTTGTTTGTGTCACGCAAAATGTCAAACTTTAAACCTATGAAATTTTCTTTTTCTGTCAACATTACTTCATGCAAAAAATTGTGAATTAATCGTTTACAAAGATTATAGTGCTACGAACAAGATCCCGCTCAGAACAGTTGGCGCGAAAATGAGATGAAATCCTCGAAACTTACTACAATGTTTACATCTGTCTGTCAAAAATCAGATTTTTCTTGAGGTCTACCTGGCGATTTTTGCAAAGGTATTTCTTCTCAAATGGCCTTTTTCGGATCATGGAAACTTCCACGAAGGAATGAGAAAAGGTAGGAGAGTGGACTGATGGCTCTAGATGATGAATTAACTTGAAAATTGAGGGGATTGGAAAATGTCCCCGATGACATTGTTCCATTAAACTTTCCGATACAAACTATTACCAAGCCATTCACTGCCCATCTCTGCCGGACTATTACCTCTCTAACAACCTTCTGACATGAACAAAATCAGAAAGTTTATTGTAGATATCATAAAATCTGTTGATGAAGTTGAGAAATCGATGAATCCTAGTGTGCGACAGTCTAGGCTGTTTCCAGCTATCTTAGAATGACTTCGCCGGAAAAGGTGAGCCCTACTAACAAAGATGAGGGGAGAAAAAAATAATCTAAATGCTTTTCTTTTATTTTTCAGTAACACCCCCGCATGAGATAATCGGAGAAGGAGGGCGATCTAAACCAAGCAGTTGTTCGGAAAAACAAGGCCCACTCCCAAGATCGATAAGGCTCATGACTATGATTAGGATGATCATCACTTTTTAATAAACACATGAATTTCAAAAGTAAGCGTGTACTTTTCATTCTATGAAGATATATTGATTTTGGCTAGTGAATTCCGAACCGTCCCATAGGGTCCCATAGCTCTTTGGAAGAAAATATCCACTATATTTAGAATTTTCCAATATTTTCAGTCATGGGAAAAATTTTATACAAAATATATATAATATAAAAGTAATAATAAAATTATTTGACTTTGCTAGTTACTAGATACATTACAATCACAAGTTGACAAAAATTATTCCAATGAGCAAAGGTTCAGAGAAGATTGAAATTAATTTATACATATACGAGTCATTTTACTAGTAGTGGAATAATATTAGATTTTAGCTTCAGAAAGTTAGGGGACTGCGGGAACTTTTTACTGTACATTAGTGATGATGTAAGGAACAACATATAAAAAGTTATCAACCATAAAGTATGTGCTTCATTAATTATTTAACAAATAAGTTGCCAAATTACATTGTATTTTGATTATAAAAAAAAAAGAATAAATAATGGTGCCACTCGCAAAAATAGAAAAATTGACATGAAAAAGGTATATAAAATTTTTCTTTAAAATAAAAACTGTAAGCTGCAGAATTTTTTCGCTAACGTGCGAAAAAAATGTGAAGTGGCGACTCTGGAGTGCAGCGCTGGAGGAGCACGTCGTCACAAGCGAAAATGGTCCAATAGTCTCAAAATGGCAGCTGTTGAGAAACTTCGCAATATTTCATTTCCATACCCAATATCGGCAAACTATAAGTCGTTTGATAGAGCTTCACTATCTCACAAATTTTACTTTTATTGGTTTGAAAGCTCAATTAAGTAACTGTATGTAATTTACAACACTTCATAAAATCATTATCCGCTCCATCATAAGATTTTTATCACGAGCAAACAGGGACAGAAATACATAAGTACCAACTCGGTGGAGCTGTATCAATAGAAAATTAACCATACAAAATAAATTGGTATGGTTCATAATTAGAATTATTTCGGAACCCTCTCGAAAATTCTATATAATACTCAGGGTTATTATATATATATATATATATATATATAATACTGACAATATATAATAACCCTGATAACACTGACATGAGTACATGGAATAGTTTGTTCTAAAATATGTTACATCGAGCGATCAACCTCAAAATATTTCACAACGAATTGACATAACCTTAAAGGCGACAAAAGCACAATCACAGAACGGATCAGGAGACACAAATCACAAAAACACCCTGTGTGGTATGAAATTGCAGTTTACTGAATTATGACAAGAAACGACGTCGGCGCCATCTGAAACTCTAGATAACTCCCTTTATCAAGTGGGCTGTTGTCCCCCAGTTTGTCCCAATATTTTACAGGTATAAGTGAATACACCATGTTTTTAGACATCTCAGGCGACATTCGCAAGATTAAGACTATTCGTTTGACGTAAGAATCATCAAAATCGGCCCACGGGTTTGATCTCTAGAGCGCCACAAAGAAACAAAGTTACAACATGATAAACCCTTTGGGTCGCGCAGTCGGGTGAAAAGTGCGGGGTGTTCTCTACTCACTTTTCAAAATGACTTTATATCTGCTGAAATACATACCAATTTTTAGGTCTAATCATAAGCTGTCAAACAAACAGACAATTACAGTTTTATAGTTTTATAATAGTATAGATTGTCAAATACACGGCACAATAGAGCAAACTTTCTTGAAAGAGCAAAAGCTCAGATTTCAACATTCTAGTCACATCACTGTTATAGTCCATCCAATATCAATTGCAGAAGCTGTTTCTATAGGGAGCGAATAAAAACTCACTTCGCTAACACGAGCGTATATGCGAAGAAACTGAACGAAAAATAATCTGTACTACTCGTAAACATTTTCCGTCGGCATATGGTAGATCAAAAGAGCCGCAGTCAACGTGGACCTGAGTGACAGCTGTCGCTTTTCTACAACCGATTCGTCTGGGCCAATCGTCGGACATCGATGCTTGTATAGGCGTGTCTATACTGGAAGGTCACAAATCACGCGTTATAATTGTGTTTTAATAGCTCTGAAAGATTAAAACCAGTAGCGTCTGTGGTCTTGGTGTGTGCCGATCGAAATACGTTTTAGGATATTCTAGTAACCCACATCAAACAATGAAAGAAATTATTTTTCTTTCTCAATGTATTTGTATAAATAAAAGCTTGTCTTTAATTTTTTTTTTTCATTTTTCATTATTTATGAAGTATTTTTGAAATCTTAAAATATCTAAATAAAATTAGTTATCTCCGCCACTGCTGCTCACAGGATTTCGCCGCAAGACTTTTTTTTGCTTCTGCAATTGATATTGGAAAAACTATATTATATCGGCACTTCATAAAGAATAAGCGACTCTCCTCAAAAAATATCGCAATTCTCATTGAAACCCTAACTTTATTCGAAATTAAACATAACTATTGTCCGTTTGCATTGATTTAGCTTACTGATGGGGAAAAATGAAATCAGTTCGACAGTTTTTTTATAAACAAACTTAGACTGCGTCTTTAGTATATTGATATAGATCAATATTGATAAAGATTAGCAGGACCTTTTTTTGCGATATATTTTATGTTTATAAGTTACTGAAACGGTGCGAATTGGAAATGCATTTTTTATCGATCATACTATAACCACGTGGTAGTAAGTGAAACCAGTGTAATGTGTATTACTAATTGAGGTTTTATCATATATCCCAAATGAGGTTGAATTACATTATGATATGAAGGCAATGACGTCTGTCGTTATCTTTTGTGACTGACGTGCCTGACTTGTGCAATATTGTGTACGATTAGAGTATTGAGGCAGTCGTTCGACGAAAAACCTGCTGGCGAAAATATTATTTTAACGATGACGCATTTCCAGGTCTTATCTATGTTATGCTAAAAAATTAGACTTAATTAAAAGAACATTTTTTTAATTAAATGAAGAACTGGCAAGTTGCATTAGTCAATGAAGATCTGGAAAACCTATTGAATATATCAAAAGCACTCAATCTTAAACTGAACCCAAAGAGGTCCAAGTTATTACTTTTTGGCCCAAAACACAAATGGCTGGAAATTTAAGGAGTATTTCAAATCGTGCTTGGACAAGGTATACTTCCGATAGTTAAAGAGTTTTAGAATTTAGGTTTGTAGCTTGATTTGATTCTTCAGAAAATTAGGACTGCATATATAAGAGGAGAGGCCCTCTTTTTTTCGAGTTTGAGACCGGCAGATGTTATCACTGAGCGATAAAATGTATCAGGAAAGTGTAGAATCAAAACAAAATAAAAATGATTGAAAAAAAATCTGAGAAAAAATTATATACAAATGCACTAAAATGGAAAAATTATTGTCTTTAATTATTCGAAATAGGTTCTGTGAGTAACAATTCAAAATCATGCCGCGCAAGAATACCTATTTTATATTTGCCTCAAGCTTTTAAATCTGCTACTCACAGAATAATCTAGGTCAAAAAATTTAAGGAATTATTTTTTCCTGAAATCGCTCAAGAATGCCTTCTTTCTCGGAGCAACTTCAGACCCCAAATACGCTAATCTAGTATTTTAGTCCGTTGCTAAGCAACGAACTTTCCCGGGAAATTTTTGCCGGCCTAGGCTGTCAAAATCGGTCCTGGTTTATTATATACATTTCAGACAGTAAATAAATACACGCAAATAACCAACTCACAATAAGAATATTTATTGAATATATTATTTCACATATGGAACATTTATTATAACTATTTTTTTTTCAGTTTGTACAATTATTAAACATGAACTTTACCTGAAAAGTCATTCTATTTGTCACTTCCCCCTCTAAATTTATCTGTTATGTTACCTGAATAGTCAGCGACGTTATTGCTGTTTTCTTCTTCGGCAATAATACTAGGGTATATTTCTGCCACTTCCTCCCCTAAATATTTTATCTGCTATGTCTACTTTATTTGAAAAAAGATTCCTCTATATATCCTTTGGCAACGGTTGAGGATTTCCATCCCCCATGCATTTTGCAAACTGATGTATTCCCACTACTTGCATGCAACCTTTCCCATTGGACGACATGCAAGATATTTTCTATACAATGGCATATAAGTTTCGTTTATCACAAATGATCTTGGTTTGTTCGTTTTATTATCGGGTATTTTAATCAAAAGCTTAATCCAAAATATTCCATGTCTTTCAAATTTAAAAAGTATCCACTACATAAATATCTAGGTAATTTTAAAATTCTTACATTCTAAGCGTACCTTATTCATAAAGTATATATAATATGGTGCTTGAGTAATAAACGTTTCAATTTGTCCATCTGACAAAACTTTTGACTTCTTTGGTTTATAGTACTTTGACGTTCCAGGAAATCACGTAATTTCGAATATTTTGTAACATCTTAGTTTTAGCCCTATAATAATAGATGTCACCCTCTCATGTTATTCACTTACTAGAGGTTTAACAATTTTACACTAGATGGCCGTACTATACCTTAGAACGCCTACTTTTCTCCTCTGTTCCCTTCTGTCAATGGTCAGTCATCATTTAGACATAAAATATAAAAATGTCGAACTCATTCGAAATGACAACAATGTTTTACAAACGATTACCATACCCTTTCTATATGGAGTGGAATGGTTTTATCCCAATTACGGTTCAAGTTGTTTCAAAGCTATAATGCTTTGTTTACCTTCATAAATTACCACAAAGTTTTTAATTTTTTATGTTGTGTTTTCTCCCCATGATGTAACTATTCACAACTAAACTTCCACCCTTAATGAGAATGTTATACCTATAGTCAAGCTTATTCCTCCCCTCTTTTCAGATTTATATAGGTATCAGCTGAAGATGGAGCTTTAAAGCCCCGAAACATGTCCTTTTTTAAATAAATTTCGTGGAGATGATTTAGAGTACTCGATTTCTTCTTCTTTTGTACTTTTGTGTAGCTCTCAGCATGGAGTAATTTGAACATAACGTAGATGCCTTCAACTTTGTAGATAAATCATGACATTTTCAGATCGGGAGGTGGACTTGTTTTCTTGGCAATAATCCATGAAACGTTTGTAAGCGTATTCATATTTTCGATGAAACAAAATTTTATTTCGTGCATAAAATAATTTATTAAAATCGTAGCAAAGCGCTTTCGACCTCATCAGTGTGTACCTGAAAGTAAGTAATATTGATAGAGAACAAGTTACTGAAAAGTTTTTTTGAGAAAGAAAATTGACATATTTTAAATGTGAGGTTACTTACTCGTCAGGTGTACAAGAAGCCAAAAAGACCACAAAATATCTCATGATCAATGAAAGTTGTATAGGCTTAAGTGACACACATGTTAAAATACATATTCTATGCCAGGATGAAAATTGAGATTACAATTTTCCTTATCTTTTAAAAAGCCACTGTTTTGGTGTGATAGCTGGACCCAAGTGACAAGATTGACAATTGACAAGTGAACGATGAAGTAGATTGACATGAAACACAAAACCATGGAGATATCAGAATCAAGAAAGGAATATCCCTGTCATACTAAAACACACTGATGATCAATCTAATGAGGACTGTCATCTGTCAAATATATGTTCCAGTATTCCAAGGAAGACCAGACAAGACTCTTCAATTCTCACATTTAAGTCATCGTAATTGAATATAAGTTCAAGGGAGAAGTCTAATTAGACCTGTCCTGATCAAAACAAACAATTGAATAATTCTGGTAGTGTCCATGGACAATGAATTTAAATATTTCTTAATAAAAATAAAAATCCTTGTCCACCATGGCTCAGTTGAACCGCAACTGGGGGATAAGAAGTGTGATACAAGTCTAATGGGAACTAGACCCAACTTCACAACTCCCACAGCTGGAGTAAAAGGTGATAATCCAGAACATGACTTGTGTTCTCAGTATGGAGAAATCTGAAAAAGAGGCTGGCAAATTGCAAAGAGATACAAGTAAAATCATAATAGAGAATGGAAATTGAGAATTATTAGCATGATTAACAAGAAAACTAAAATGTGAAGTGGAATATAGGATCTATTTAAATTGACTTGCGTGTTGAGACAAAGGTTATTGTTGAGTATTTCTTTACTAATGTGTAAATCTTCAAGAAAATCTAATCTATTATAATTTTTGGAACTGACTTCATGTAAGATTTGTGAATTTCTATTTGGACTAAAATTATGATTGTTGAATCTTAAGTGATGACCGAAGGCAGAAACTTTATTACTATTCAAATGTTCCATATTTTGCCTTGGATTTATTCAAGCGGACATTTTCAGCAGCATTTACTAACTCTGGTGGTGTCCCGCACACCTGGACATCATCATCACTGTCCATTTGAAATATTTTCATATCTTTTTTCGCGATAAGTAGGTATTAAACCGAAATAAGTAGTGAATCTCTGACTTTTGTCGCAACAATAAACAAACATTGATTGTCAAGGAAACGATTTCATAGGCAATAAGAAGGTAATCAAAAATTGTTATGCATTTATAAAAATTCCTTAATTTATGATAATGTTGATTGCGATTTCAGAAAAAATAGTATGTGTAGTAAAAGCACATTCCCAGACTTCAATGCATGTTGGCCTCGCCTTAACGCCTCGGCCAACAATTTACATTGTCGTCCGGGAATGTATTGCTTTTACTACTACATACACAATGTACTATTTCCTTTTTAGTGCATTTGTATAAACGCTTGTTGACTTCAAAAAAACCCACATATGTACCAATTTTGAATGGAATCAGGCCATAATAATGAAACAAGTAGCCATATTGGAACTGTCATATTTAATTTATGAATTTTGACGAAAAAATCGTGATCTCTTTCCTCGAAAACCCACACATACCAGTTTTGAATAGAATCGAACCATAATCAGAAAACTCGTCCGCCATATTGGACCCGCCATTCTGTTATTTCTATATAAAAAACTCCATAATGCATTGTAACCGGAATTTTGAACACCTGCCAAATTTCACGTTAATTGCACAACTAGAAGTGGGTCAAAATTAACTTGCAAGATTTGAACTATACACATACATACAGGGTGTTAGTGAATAGGTGCGACAAACTTCAAGGGGTGATTCTGCATGAAAAAATAATGACAGTTTGCTTCATAACTTTTGTCCGCAAATGCTTCGTTTTCCGAGATACGGGGTGTTAGAGTTTTTCTTAAAAACTGACTATTTATTTATTGCTCTGAAACCGGTCGAGATATGCGAATGAAATTTGATGAGTTTCAAAAAGTAGTTATTGCGCATTTTTTGACATGCAATCAATAATTTTATGTTCATCATTGGCTCCAAACGGTAATTATCTCAATTTTTGGTCCCGCGAGAAGCTGGGGAAAGACAGTCACCTGCGGCAGGGCCCCGCATGCCGCAGGAAGGCAAGTGAAACCAGAGTTCGCCCAATCGTAACTAGTCCACTCACTAGTCATGCAGTCTTCGGCTTATACTGTGCCACCTTGAACTTGGGAGATATTCCAAATTAAAAATCATTTTTGAATTCCTCGTTCAATTTGTGACAAAAAATCTCTCCTGCCTTTTTTTCGTATGGGGTGTCGTTTTTATGCAAAAAAATAAAACATCTTTATTACATTATCTAGTAGCGATGCTAGTAGGCTACTGTCAACATTCTGTTGAATACGAATATATGCTGAGTTGTATCCAGGACGTAGGGTACCCCATCACACAATATTTGCTCGTCCTCACCAACGTTTGCGCGAAAATGGTACATTCAAGAAACAAACGGCTGACTGCGGGCGCCTTCGAGAAGTACGAACTGTGCAACTAGAAGAAGCAGTTAATTGCGGAGTCACCTGAAACAAGTACTCGAAAAATTGTCTACCTACTGAATGTAAGCAACTTCACTGTATTCAGAATTCTTAAAGAACAGCAATTGGATCCGTTTCATATTCAACGTGTGCAAGCTCTACTACCTAGAGACTTTTTTCCGCACCTAGTTTTTTGTCTACAGCTGAGACAACACTTCTGGGGGTCAATTCTCGAGATCGTTCGTTCGCGGAACGTGTACGTTCATGAACGAGTGAAGTCGAACGTATAGTTCGAATGAAGTCAATTCTCGGGCATATCTTCAGCAAGTCGTTCCAACGAAAGTAATCGCTCATTTCGAAAAAAGAATTAACTTGGCATCGTGGCAAAATTTATCGAAAAATAGGTGTTCTCTTAGTTCTGTGTGCTGCGTGAACCACAAAACACATACACATTTGTGACATAGAGCTCTTGCCTATGTTTGTGGCTTGAACTTGTTGATTCGCCTCCTGACCGTGGATGAGGACTGTTGGCGTCCTCGTGGTTGGGAGTCAGGTTTATGTTTGTGATTGTCCAGCCGTAGACATACGTGCATTTCAAAAATATTTAAATGTTAGTGAAGTTTAACAACTGAACATATTAGAAATCTGCTCCTTTCTTCTCTACGCTGGTAACCAGGCCAGATGACAACGGATTTGTCGGAAAAAGGGGGCGACTTCAGGTAAGATAAAGAAAACTGTATGAGAATATTGCTGCATAAGTGCATGGAAAAAAATTAACGGGGTACTTGTGGTATCACTTCGAGTGAGACTTCCAGGGTGCCCCATAATTACGAAGTCTTGATTACGTAAGAGATTACGTAAGAGAGAGAGCTCTGGCGAATTGTATACCTTATTGGTCAGACGCCATAACGATGGAAGAAGAAGAAGAACTTGTTGAAATAATGAATTCTTCAGATTTTGTTCTCGTTGTGAATATTAGATTTTATTTTAGTGGTCAAACATGGACAATAAAAGAAATAAGCCGATGTCAGTCAAACAGAAGGACATTTTAATTGAGTGTATGCGCTCCCATCCTCAATTAAAACAAAAATTTTCATCTAATTGTACCAGACAGGACTCGATAACAATATGGAAGGACATTACGAATATGTTGAATGCATCCCCAGGTGCAAAAAAAGAGTGGAAAGAGTGGAGGAAGGTATATGCTTGAAACAATATTTGCGGTGTATTTCATAAATAAATAAATAAATAAATTTATTGAATCCTTTTTGATCATACAAAAAAATCATATAGGATACGTCAGACAACAAGTAATTTACAAATATTCTGTGCATACAGATACATAAAAATATAACATTTCCACGAAGTGAATATACAAATACATCATGTGATTGATTAAAATAATACACAGAAATACATAGGAATATAACAGCACCACCAAATGAATATACAAATACACATCATTGATTGAAATACTCATCAGTACTATAGAAACAACCGGTAATCAAGAATTCTTTGAGTTTCATTTTGAAATTATTTTCCCTGTTTAGGTTTTTTATATCTTCAGGTAAGTGATTATAAAATTTTGCCCCCTTATAGGATGGACAGTTTTCATACAGACAAGTTGAGTGTTTCTGAAGCCTTATCAATTCACCGTGCCTGGTGGGATATGAATGAAAGTCACAATTTCGATTGTAACTATGTATTTGTTTTTTTGAAAAGTAGAATACATTTGTAAATATAAATGCAGGGTACGCACATTACTTTATTTCCAATAAAGTGTTGCCTACAAAATTCTCTGTATTCTATCCTATATATTAGCCTCATTACCCTCTTCTGCGAGACAAATATTTTGTTAGTTTTTGTGGAGCAGCCCCAAACAGCAATATTATAAGAAATATGGGAATATACAATAGCAAAGTAAACATTTAAAAGTTGGGCTTTATTGAAATTAGATTTCAATTGTCTAATTGCATAGTACCCACTGTTAACTTTCTTGCTTACATGATTAATACCTGACTCCCAGGTCATGTTACCATCGATGTAAGTACCCAGGAATTTGGTGTTATCTGATGATTTAATTATTTCATCACCCACTCTAACCTGAAAGTTATCAATTTTTTTATTTCTCTTTGAATAAAACTGCATCAGAACAGTTTTTTTTTCATTCACTACTATAGAATTTCTACAACACCAGTTTTTGAACTCGTAACTCAAGGTATTCAGTTTTTCTTCGAGTTCCTCTGGATTATCAGCATTCGCTGCGATTGTTGTATCGTCTGCATACAGAACTACATGATCTGTGCTTATATGATTGGGCATATCATTAATGAACAGAAGAAAAATTAGAGGACCCAATATAGAACCCTGCGGTACCCCAAGATCAATGTTGTACTGCTGCGACTGACAATTGTCAATTTTAACATACATCTTTCTCAGAGTCAGGTATGATCTTAGCCATGAGAGAAAGTTACCCCTGAAGCCAAGCGATTCAAGTTTTTTGCATATGATATCTGGGTCAATAATGTCGAATGCTTTTGATAAGTCAAAGAAAAGTGCAGCGACATATTTTCTTTGTCAAGTGAGTCATAGATACACTTGAAAAAGTTGTAAAATGCACCTTCCGTTGACCTACCTGGGCAAAAACCATGTTGATATTTAGATATTATATCGAATTGATCTAGGAACGCCAGCATTTTCACATAGACAGATCTTTCGATTATCTTACCTAGCACTGTTGGGACTGTTACGGGCCTATAATTTTCGATAGATGTTGAGTCACCTTTTTTAAAAATCGGTGTTACCGATCCAATTTTCAGTTTGTCTGGGAACTCACCAGTTTCAATTGAAAGATTTATCAAGAATGCTAATGGTTCGCAGATTGAATCTCTAATGTTCTTTATTATTTTTGTTGATATGCAGTCTACTCCCACAGAGTTTGTGTTCTTGAGGTTAGAAATGATTTCCAGTACATCACTAGGATGAACTGGAGTAAAATAAAAAGTATGATCTACATGCATAGTGGTGTAGTCATTGAACGATGTTGACTCAAAGTTTGCATTTATTGTGCTCTTCGCTATGGTAGAAAAGTATGAACCAAAAGCGTTTGCAATTTTGTTTTGATCATTTACAAGATTGTCGTCTAGTAACAATTCCCGATTTATATCTTGTATTCCTCTTCCAGTTTTATTTTTGACTATGCTCCAGATTTTTTTTTGCTTCTGATGTTGGCTCATGTTTGCAAGAGCACCCTGATTGAATGCATACTTTGCTTCATGTATTTTTTTCCTATAGAGTTTTTTGAGGACATCATAATTTTTTTTGTATTCTAAGTCATCTACATTTCTTGATATCCAAAAAAGATTTTTCAAAGTGTTTCCCATAAGAATGATATCTTCAGAAACCCACAGTTTTTTGCCGAGCTGTGCTTTGTGATTAACGGTTTTTTGTACAATTGGGCAAGTCAATTCTATCCAATATGTAAGGATTTGCAAAAACATTTCGTAGGCATATTGGATATTATGAACACCCTCATAGACATAGTGGAAATTCTCATTTGAAAGGCAGTCTTGGAGTTCAGCAAGATTCTCAGTACATGTGTTCATGAAACTTATTTTTTGTCGAGTATTAATTTTATTTTTTTCTACTGTAAGATCAGTTAATTCTATGGAAATAAATGGTCGGCGAGGTTAACATTGATGACATTTTCGACATAGACAGTTTGAGAGATATTTGCTAAAAATTAGTCTATTTTTGAGATGCTAGTATTTCCATTTGAGTACGTGAAGATTCTCGTCGGTTCCATGTTTTTGAAACCTAGGTTGAAACTATGTAACAGATCATCCAATAATGTTTTATCATTTGATTTACATTAATAATTAATATTTAGGTCGCCACAGAGTATAATATTCTTGAATTTTTTTTCGCAGTAATCAAGACCAATGCAGAGTCTATCTAAAAAGGTTTCAGCACTATTTAGTCATAAGGTAATTTTTTTCAGACTTGGCATGACATTCACTCAAGAACTAAAACTAAGAAGGCTCTGATAAATGCCCAGTCCTCAAAAACAGGTGGTGGCTCTGCAATACCGGATCTCTCTCAGTCAGAGGAGAAAATCGCTGAAATCATTGGCGATACTGCCATAAGAGGTTTGGGAGTAGTTGAATCGCAGGTTCAAGAAATTGAGGTGGATGATGAAAATCCCACAAATTCTGCTGATTTTCCAAAAAGTATGAATCATCTGGATGAAACCAATCGTCTGAAGAGAAATCTTGCGATAGAACACAACTATATCAGGAACACTTTACAAAATATTGAACCCGTAAATATTGCTCAGGTAGAAAAGACAAAAACTACAAGGAATGTTGCTACGCAACGCTTGGATAAGGCTGTGGACCAAAGCAATAAAACCATAGCTCTTCTACATGAGAAAGTTCAATTGAAAAAAGACTACCTCAGAAAAAAACTTGACCTCATGGAAAGAAATGTGGTAGCAAATGAACATATTGCATCAGAATTAAAATATCTCAAAGACATACTTCTGGCGAAATGTCATAATGTTTCATAATATCAGTGTTTTCTGTTACCTGAAAGTAATATTTAGTTGTTTCTGTTTTGTATTATTATAATTTTTGTTATGAGAATTCTATTTATTTTGAAACAATTGTGATATTTAATATTTTTGTTTGAAAGTTACATAAGTACCTCAGAAATCTTCAGGATTGATTTTTTGGACTATTTATTTTTGTTTTGTTCAATACATTTATGTCTATTGCTTTGAAACCGTTACAGAAATAAAAAACAAAGTGTACCTATATTTTTCTCAACCATAATTTAATTCTGAAAATAATTCATCACTATATTTCGAATTCTTCTTCCCTCTACCAATTCAGGGTTAACTCTAGCCATGGCTTCTTCCCCGATATTTTGATTGTCAATGTTAGGATACAAGCCATAATCTAAAAGTTCATCGCCTATCTCTGGGTCTGGTTCAGGCATATTGTTTTGTACACATATATTGTGAAGCACAATGCAGGCATTTATTATTTGGCCTGCCTTTTCCGGTGTGTAATGTAGCACCCTGTGTTTCAACAAGCACCTGAAGCGCATCTTCAGTAGCCCATTACACATTTCAATTGAGCAACGAGTGTGCTTCAGGTATTGGTTGAATTCAAATTGAGGTGTACCTGGTTCTGGGTTACCATCAAACGGAGTTAAAAGCCAGGGTCTCAGTTGATATCCAGAGTCTCCTGAAATACAATTCTTAATAAATTTGTACCACCAAACTATATGTTTTACCTAGTAAGTGAAAAGATCTTCTCGTTCTCAAAAAAAGATTCCGAAGGACATCTTGGCAAGCAGATTGATTCCAAATAAATGCATCATGGGATGCTCCTGGAAAACGGGCATTCACATTCATTATTCGGAAATTACTGTTGCATATCTGAAAAAAATAAAAAATAATATGAACAATATTACACAGGATGGAAATTATTACCAGTTGAACATTCAATGGGTGATATTTTTTTCTGTTGACATATAAATGTTCTTCTCTTTCTACAGGCGGGGGTACAATGGCTACATGAGTACAGTCTATTACCCCTATAACTCCAGGAAACCCGAATTTCTGATTGAAACTGTGAGAAATATGAAATTATCTCATAATGAAGTTGTACCTTTGAACATTACCTATACAAATGATACATAGGTATAGATGCACAGGGCGATTTAGATAATTTGAAAATTGAAAAAACATGCAATTGAATCAATAAATAAAATAAATTCACATAGGTAAAGTTCATCCATTATCAATTGCAGAAGCATAAAAAACAAGTTTCCCAGTCTTGCGGCGGAATCCTTTGAGCAGCAGAGGCGGAGATAACTCATTTTATTTAGATATTTAAATATTTTCAAACTACGTTAAAATAAAAAATATGCCATAAACGAGAAAGTATGTATTAATAGGCAATCGGATCACCATAAATCAATTTTCCCATGGTCGAAAACAAGCCATATTTTCCATCAAAACACAGCACAGCTATAGAATATTTTAAAACCTATTTCGATCCCAGACCAGAGACGCCACTGGCTTTCATTTAATCAGACCTCCTGAAACTGGTGATTTATTAGTCTCAACGTATTGTAACGAATTTTTCGTTACTTCCTCATACATAACCAATTTCTCATAACGTTTCCGATTATCTTTACGGTGGAACGGGTCAGTAGTCACTGCTCAGGTCGTGAAGAGTGCGCCTTTGTTGTCGTCTCGTGAAAATGGTATCGTGACAGTTGTATTCATGTCGTCAAGCTGTGTTTTTTCCAAGGGTTTTTCAATAGAGAAAAACCAAGAACAGTTTGTGAAAAAAACCCAGGTAGATTGGTGATTTCGTCGAACCGAAAGGATGATCGTTCTCTTTCTTGATTTGAACGTCGAGATAGGCAGGTGGACTGAGTGAGTTGATTTTGGTATGTGTACGATCTATAAGTTAAATAAGTTTCACTGCTGGAGTTTAATTGAGTAATATTATTCTCTTTATCTTTCAATTAATGTTGTAGCTGATTAGCATTTTCTTCTTTTTCCTTAGCTTGTAATATTAGAATTCTTGGATATACCGATGGTAATTTTTGAAGGTTAAAAATAGATATTTCGGCCATTTTGACAAATCATTCATACTATATATTGTGGCTAACGTAACATCTGTTCCGTATATTGGGAACTGATTTTTTTTCATTGGAAATCAGTTCTACGCTTTTGCAATTTTTAGGTACCAAGTAATTGGTAATTTTGAATGGACTAGAGCTTGCCTACCTAACACGACCACCGGTTTGTTCCAAGGATTCCAAATGAAGTGAAGGGCGAATTCGATTGTTCTGGGACAGTTTGTGGAGTGACTAATAGGACGGCTCTCTGGTAAGCAATTTTCTTTATTTCATAACTATATGTTTATGAGAGTAATTTTCTTTTCTCTTGAGAAAGAATTGCTTATGGAGAGAGTTGTACCTCTGGCCTAACGGTCTCAGAACACTCGATTCGATTCAATATATGCCTCCAGCGTAAAGTTGATTTCCGTTAAATACATTTCTTATATCTATTACTCCATTCAATTCCCAGTGTAGCTTATTTGATTTTTGATCGTTGCAGAGTCAATTCACTTCAGTTACTACCTTGTCGCCAAGAGCAGGAGATTCATTCTAATTTTTGAGAATTACCTGTTTATCGATTTGAAAAGGGAATTGCCGTCCTATTTCAAAATTATCTTTATCTAAGAGAGTTGTGCCCACTGAAAGACGTGAGGTCTCCCTCTTCAGTTATCTTTAAAAATTCTTCAATTAAAAGAATTATTTAACATTATCTTTTTCTAAGAGAGTTGTGCCCACTGAAAGACGTGTGGTCTCCCTCTTCGGTTTATCTTTGGAAATTCTTCAATAAAAAGAATTATTTCACTTTATCTTCATCTAAGAGAGTCGTGCTCACTGAAAGACGTGTGTCTCTCTCTTCTTATCTTGGCTGAAGAGTATACTTTTACTCTGACTATTATCTTGGTTCAGAAACCCTATATTTTTGTAGCTTACTAGAGTATTTTGGTTATAACGCTATATCTCCCTTTGGCACTTGCTTTAAAATAGTATATTTATGCACTGGCAATTTTATAGTGTTTTGCTTTAAAAAACTATATTTTTTCTCTGGTAAAATTTCAAGGAAATTTTTATATTTCTTTTGAAATACCTTTCCTCATTGAATTTTTTTACCCTTCTGGTACATAGAATCACCTTATCAAAACTTACTTGTTTCAAAACTTAACTGAATTTGAACATTTTTGGGTTTTTTTTTTTTTTTTTTTTTTTTTTTTTTAAATTTTAAAATTAACTTGTAAATTCAACTCCAGAATAGCAGATTGGATTGCTATTTATTATCTTTGTTCTTTCACTGTCACTTTCTAGTCTTTTATATAGACTGAGATTTTTATTGTATGCTATCATTTGCATTTATCTTTTGACTCTCGATTAAAATTTTGAAACATAAAACTTGAGGTTCAAAGGATATCCTTCGTTCTCCCCTTTTTGTACATATTTTGATTCCTATCATCTTCTTCGCATGATATATACCACGGAGGGAACCCATCTACGGAGACAGAAGGACTAGTAACCTGGGAGGTCTTACAGCACATCCATATCAGCACTGATCCGTGAAGATCAACTAAATTCACGCCGATAAGGGGGTCTAAAACCAACTCTAGAACCACCCACGACCATCTTCATCGTAACCGCTGAAACCAAGTTCCTCCTAGAACCGCTAAGACCAGCTTCAAGAAACTAGCCTTCATCTCTCTCGCTCAAGATCTCCGAAGGTATATTCGTGGCACCAACAACTGGAGGAATCATAGGTGTAAGTGTTCGAGTTTTGATCAGAGTCAAAAATCCTGGTTTTTTATGTAATTTCTCAATACTCTTCTAATATTTGTACAATCATTTTAATTCCATCTGGAATAAATTTGTTAAGTTGATTTATTGCATATTCATTTGCCTTCCCATACAAGCTAGGTAACATTTATTTAATTTTATTTATCTTTGACTTTTGTCTTTAGCAAGTCTGCCGCCCAACTCTTGAACTAGTCAAGTTAATTAATGTATAATTTTTTTAGTGGCCAAATTTGATTAACTAAGAAAAGTCATTAATTGAACCTTACTCACGGCCTAACCGTATCCATCTGAGCAGCCTATCGGCAAAGTGATTTCACCTTCTTAAATTTGAATCATATAATTTAAAATCTGGGGTTCAGAAGTAAGGGGTGTTGCAGTATAGACACACATACAAGCATTATCATTGGCTTGCGGTCACTCAAACCTACGTTGACTATCGGCTCTTTTGATCTTCCGTTTCTTCGCATAAACGCTCGTGTTAGCGAAGTGAGTTTTTGATTTGTTCCCTATAGAAACAGCTTCTGCCCTTGAAAATGGTTGAACTATACCTACGATGGTGATACTGAATATGAAAATACAATACTAATTCAAATCAAGAATAATGAACTTACTTTTCACGTAGAATTTCACATTCTCTAATTGTCGAAGGAAATTTGACATATTCGTTGAACATTTGATGGGAATTGAGAGCAGTGGAAACCTCTTCAATGCACCTACTCACAGAAGATTGGCTGACTCCTATCCAAACATTTGCACCAATATCCATTTGGTAACTTCCAGATGCAAAAAATTTCAGTGCAACCATTACCTATAGTATATATAATATGTTATATATCATCACTTTTGAGCAGTCTCACCTTTGTTTGCTTATCCAAATCATGAAGTCTCCTAGGTGGAGTGAGAAAAGGATTCAACATTTCTATCACATCTCGAACTAATTGTTTGTTCAAACGAAATAAACGGATGAACATATTGTCTGATAAATGATCAAATGGATCCAGCCTAAATCTCTCGTAATATTGTCTCTCACGACCTTCTTGCACCAAAATTTCAGCTTCCCTGACAATATTATTCATATTGTTCAACAAAAGATCTTCCATATTCATTTTAACAAAGCACAATGGAGGAGGAAGGATTAAGTACAAAATACATATAAATGATACACAGGAAACAGTCAACAAAACACGTGCTTAATTCAACGTACCCAACGAACGACTGATACAGAGCACTCGTTGTCGACCGAACATTTGATCGACCATTTGGGAACGATTAGCTCATAATTCGTTCCCTGAGAATTGCAGTTTCCACAAATCTATGCTCATAACGTCACGAACGTATACGTTCAACAAACGGACGATCTCGAGAATTGACCCCCTGGTTCATGCATGATGGTGCACCAGTCCATTTTAGAATTACTGTACGTAATCACTTAGAGACAGTATATCCAAATCGTTGGATAGATAGGGGAGGTACGGAACATTGGCCTGCTCGATCTCCGGATTTAAATACTCTAGATTTTTGCATTTGGGGTCATTAGTCATTAGTTTATTCCACTCCCGTCGAAAATATTGAAGACCTGAGGAATCGAATTATAACCGCCTGTGAGACAATAAGAAATACACCAGGAATATTTGCGCGAATACGACAACTAATGAGGCGAAGAGTTGAATCTTGTATCACGTCTGAGGGATTTTGAACATTTGTTGTAGCTTTGCGCCTATTTATTTATTAGTGTTTTTTTCTGTTATTGTTCTGGTATAACGATATTGTATTAGATAGTTCTTCATAGTGTATTGAAGAAATGGAAAATACGCGTTAAAATGTTTTTTTGTCACAAATTGAACGAGGAATTCAAAAATTATTTTCAATTTGGAGTATCTAAGTAACGTACCATTTTTTTCTTTGAAAAAATTGAGATTATTACCCGTATGCGCGCCAATGATGAACATAAAATTCTCAATTGCATGTGAAAAAATGCGCAATAACTACCTTATAAAACTCACCAAATTTCATTTGCATATCTCGACCGGTTTCAGAGCAATAAATAAATAGTCAGTTTTTAAGAAAAACTTTAACACCCAGTATCTCGGAAAACGAAGCATTTGAGGACAAAAGTTATATAGCAAACTGTCATTATTTTTTCACGCAGAATCACCCCCTGAAGTTTGTCGCACTTATTCACTAATACCCTGTATATACAAATGTGAAGTTAAATAAAAGCTTGTGAAAATAATAGGCATCACTGTTTATGTTCTGAAGAATTTAAAATAATATTTAATTCTTCAATATTTATTTATTTATTTATTATTCGGGATATTTTGCTGCAATAAAATTCTTTGACTAATGGGTAGTTTCAGTTCCAAGTTGAAGTGCATTAACCTATGTGATTACAAACAAACCATAATTCATAATAGAACTGTTTTGAGTTCGGAAATGATCGAATTTCGTAAACACCATAAACAGTGTTTTCGAATTGAAAGGATATAGCAATTCATAAAAATTGTACTAGAGCACGCAAGTCACGAAATGAAAAGAAAACAAGAAATGAAATAGTCCAGAATAAATATACAGCATACAGGGCACACCGCCAAAGAGATGGAACTATTCTTTTCCAGAAATATTTTAATACTTTTGAAGTAGTTTGGATGAATGTATAAGACTCAATTGGTTATTCCTCAGGAATTCATACAGACTTTTCAACTTCCATATATAGTGAGTTTGCAAAAGTTTGCTAATTTGAAAAACTTTTTTTTATCCATGTATCAGAAAATTTTATTCTTGGTAAAAATTGGTGCACTACAAGTACTTGCATTTGAGTTGCCAAAATTCCAAATTTCCTAACGATGTACAGGGGAGAACATAAAATAGGAATTTAGATCAAAAGTAAACTACCCTTATTTTGGACATTATCAAAAAAGTTGTTTAAAATTAGAAACAATATTCAAATTTGAAATCACAGCCACCTACGCAACAAATTTTTCCCCCATTCTTTATGGTTCTGTCTCATATACAGTGCTTTTCTTTAATGTCCCCCCCTTTTTTTTGAACGGGTCAACTCAAAAAATGGAAACTTGGGATAATGAAATCGATGCATGAATACTATATATTCTGGAGAAAAATTGATAGATGAAACTTTCAAGATGGCGACTGGGCGTCACCTGGGAAAAAAAATTGAAAGGGGGTCTTGTGACACATCCTTTTGAAGCTCCTGACGAATACTTCACCACCCTAGAATATAAAGTCAATATCTTCACCTACTACAAAATGGCGGAACATTTAATAATTGCCTGTAAACATCGACGTTTAACTCCATAATTTGAGGAAAGGAGCTGAGTTCAGTTCGGAAGATGCTCGAAATGGTTGCCTTGAACTGCTTGACATGAGAACAGCCCATCCGATATTTCACGGCGAACATTTTCGCACATAGTAACGTCGATATTTCTACAAATATTTATTATTCTCTGCCGTATATCCAATATTGAAGCAGGTTCAGTTTCATACACCTTTTGCTCCGAATAGTCCCATAAAAAAAGTCTACAGGTGTCAAATCTGGCGAGCGGGCTGGCCATTCCGTAGGACCTCGATGGCCCATCCAACGATCAAGGAAAGTATTATCCAAATAGTTTCTTACTTGTCCGTAGTAATGTGGTGGTGCTCCATCTTGTTGGAATACAATATCCATATCGAATTCATTAGGATTCGCTTCGACGATTTCGGTGATTAGAGGGTCAACAGTATTTTCCAGCATATTCAAATACAGTTCCCCTGTTAAATTTTGTTCAATGAATAGAGGTCCTACAATATGGTTTTCCGATATTCCTGCCCAGACGTTAATTTTTTCTGGATATTGAGTATGAGTTTCCCGGAAAATGTAGTGACGTTGTGTCGATGTAGCATACAATCTTCTCATACAACATGAAGAATATCAAAATATTTTTTAACATCTTACAAATCCAGAAGACATTTTCATAAAAAATAATACTGATATAATACTACAATTTACTAATAAAATGTAAAAAATGAAAAATTATAGTGTTCAAACGAAATTAGAACTATTTTTGAAATATTTGGCGAGTACAAGAGATAACGATGCATTTTATGAAAGCATGATTCCAGTGATATGCTGGAAAACCTTATCACAGAATGTTCTAAGGACCATATTTATAAATGCAATGTAGCAAACTGCGGCTGCACCAACCTGTATTCTATACGACCCGACAGAGTGTGGTTCTCAACTGAATGAAAAAAATAGACTTGCACTATTATGGTATGTTGGCCAAGCAGCTTCACTAAAAATCGAAGAAATTATCAGTAATAATGGAAATGAAGACGAAATTAAAGAATCAGGAGACGATAGACGGACTCTATATGATGATATTAACTTCGATGATTATTAATAAATGCTATTTCTCATAAATGAGCAAGTATCATTTAAAATAACCTCCACTTCTCTTCTTGGTAGCAAAATTGTTGATTTTTCTCTTCCTTTAATTTTATTTTTATAATTGGTTATGATAATTTTAGAATGATTGGAGATAGTTATTCTATGATTTAAATAATTTGGAAATATTGTCCACTCAGTACAACCGGTATGACAGGTATTTCCAGCAATTTTTGTGCTGTCAACTATGATATTCTGAAAGAGCACAGAAAAAAGGAAAGAATTAAAAATGTTTCCACGCTATAACGGCAAAACTTTGTTTTCCTCCTTCGAATGGGTACGAGCATGGACTTTTCTATAAATTGCTCAAACTAAAATCAATATCCTCGATTTTGGGTAGAACATTATTGTTTGTATTGATTATTTAATTAAAAATACTTACAGCAAGAAAAACTTCGTCACAACGGGCTCATTTTGTTCGTATGGTTTTCTACAGTTAATTTTCACTAGAATTTTTCGAATGCGCGATGATGGTATGGTTTTTGAAATTTGGTTACGGCGTTGTTGAGTTATTGCAGTCTTCCTTAAAATGTATGGTTTTGAGAAAGGCCATTTTTGAAGATACCTTATAATCGAATCCTTTCTGTATCTTAATGAAATCACAGGAGAAATTTTCAGAAATACATCAGATCACATAAACATTTATCAAAATATACTGGGTGTTCAGAATAATGGTTGTAGTTTTGAGTTTTTTCTTGGGATTCAGTAACTAAAAACTCATTTTGAATATGAAACAATTGCGAAATTGAAAGAGAACAAATCATTACCTAATAACAAGGAGTCATAAACATCGTTCAAAATAATGCCCATTAGATCTGAGACAGGCTTCTAAACGGCTATTCAGTCGCTCTTATAATATTACTGCAACCTAGTCGAATCTTCATTTTCATATAATCCAAATCATAAGGAATGATGGAAACAATATCTTACAAATAACCCCATAGAAAAAAAACAAGTGGTGATGAATCTGGGGAACGAGTAGGCCACCGAATTGGTCATTATTACCAATCCATCCATATTTGGGTACGTTCTATCCAGATATACAGTGAAAACCTGTAAATTATGAGGTGGAGCAACTTCTTGTTGCCCCAAATTCCTTGTCGTTCTGCTATTGGAATATCTACCACCAATTGAATCAAATCAGTTCGTGAAAAACTAAAATATCGCAATACATTGAGATTTTCATTGAAGAAGTAAGGTGCTATGATGCGGCCATTGAACAATCCACACCATACGTTAATACCCCACATGGTTTGAAAATTACTTTCGCGGATACAATAAGGATTTTCTCGAAATCAATAGGGACTGTTATGTCGAAATTCAAGTCCATTATTTGATTTTATTGAATATGTTGGGATTATCATGTACTATTAGCTGGATATCGGCAATGAATTCAAGTCGTTCAAAGTCCATGGGCTGCAAAGCTTGTACCAACTAAATTTTGAATATGTGATATTTGTTTCCGTTCAGAATTCTCTGTATAGTAGATTTACTCACTGTGGCAAGAGTACGAATAGAAACATGTGGATAATTACTGATATAAGCCAACACATGTATATCTAAATCTTCAGTTCTAACAGTTCTCGTCTGATGACAATGCTTTATATCAGAAGGAAATGACCCAGCCCGCAATGTTTTTTTTTACTCTCGAAAAAACCATTCGTGACGGAAGGAGCCTGCCTAGAAAACTTTCTTGTTATAGACAATGTGCTTCAAAGCAATTTTTTCGACATTTGCTAAAGGTTAATAACATTTCGGCGCAATTACTTGGGAAAAAACGAAAGGCATGCTGGAGTTTTAGCACAAAGAACAAATATATTTCTGTTTTGCACAGGATCGTTGATTCGAACTTCCTGAGTTGACAGTACAATTCAAATATAGTTGTTACCATGGCATCAGCAAGCATAAGCTACTTGATGAAAATGCAATGCAATTGACGCACAAGTTAGCCGCTCTCTCAAGAACCAACTTCAATATAATATTCAACTGATATCAATGGGGGACTTCACTTCAATAACGGCAACCTTGTCGTTGAGATAAAATGTAGATTCGTCACTGAAACAAATATTGTGGAGATAGGTAGGATGCCTTGCAATGGTTTCCGTCATAATTTCGCAGAATTCTGTTCTTCTATCAGGGTCATCTTCAGTTAACTGGTGTACCATTTTGATTTTGTATGGATGATACTTATTCCTCTTCAGAAGTCTCCACACAGTAGAAGGACACACCTCACAAACATTCGCGACGGAGGAAGTAGACTGTTGAGGATTTACTATCATCTCACCAATTATTTGAACTTACTGTTCTTCCGGAAGGGACGGATGACCTGGGGGCTTTTTGTTCTGTACACTACCGGTAGTTGTTAATTTGGTTACAAGTTCCCTTAAATATTTTCTACAGATAGGACGATTCGGGAAACGATCATTAAAAATTCTTTCGGTTTCGTGAAAGTTACGCGTCGCACCGTAAATAAAAATCGCTTCGATTTTTTCTTCCAATGGACGAGAATTGACCATTTTAGAGATAGTTCACGTGGTACCTATTTACTAGTAAAACCGAAAACTAAATGAGAATATTTTAACTGAACAATGATGTTCGTTGTCGTACTGACATTTCTTGTCATTTTTTGTTTAAACAAAAAATAACTTATCAAACCTTATCGGGTTGTTGGGATTGCCATATGGCAGAGAAAAACAAATATTTCTAGATGTATCGATATTAATGTGTTTGTATTCAGGTAATTATTAAATGTAGTAGGTGAATATATTGACTTTATACTCTAGGGTTGTGAAGTATTCGTCAGGAGCTTCAAAAAGATGTGTCACGAGACCACCCTTTCAATTTTTTTTTCCCAGGTGGCACCCAGTCGCCATCTAGGAAGTTTCATCTGTCAATTTTACTCCAAAATATAGTAATCATGCATCAATTTCATTACCAAGTTTCAATTTTTTGAGTTGACCCGTTCAAAAAATAAAAGTGGGGGGGGGGGAAAGCACTGTATACTATACAGTGCTTTCGTAAAGTACTGAATAAATTCATTTTTAGCCAAACTCTCCATTTCTGATCAAAACAAACGTAGCCTCGTCGGAAAAAGTTTTTTTTTTACAAAATTATTATGATTTATGCATAGCTGTTGCAGTTGTTTGCAGAATTGATTTCGCCGATCAAAGTCGTCTTCATTCAGCTTATGGATGAGGCGTACCTTAAAAGGATGGTGCTTTGCTTTTCTCAGAATTTAGTGGACTGTAGACGCTGACATATTGAAATCAGAAGCCAATTGGTTGAGTGTTGTGTGATTATTTTCATGCACGACCAGATTTAGGAAGATCACGGACATGCCCAAATTCACGGTATTTTGACTCAACTTTGCTCACCATGCTTTGGTCAATAGGTTGCCGATCAGGATGAGTTGCATTAAACAATTCAACTACTTCTCTTTGGGTGCGCATTCTGTCTCCAAATCCTATCATGCAAAGAATTTTAATTCTTTCTCGTTCATTTAATTTAATCATTTCCGTGAAATGACAAAGTTACTACTCAATAATGTATCGACAAACGATAAGCTATGTTATTCTTTAAAGAAATCACTTCACAAAAACTATTCAGCAATAAAAACAAAATTCTGGTCGCTATGGCTACTGTCAAGTAATGGAAATAGTCAGATAGCAAACGGTGCACAATTTGAACATATAATTTGATCGTTGTTTGAAGCTATCATTGCCATTAAATTTAGTATTTTCATATTTCAAAATAGTTTTTCATGTTTTATTTTCATTTCCCCCATACTCATAATCACCTTTTCCCATTCCGTAATGAAAATCGGAGTTGCCATTAAAAAAACACCGATGACGTCATTTCTCCTACACGAATCATTCTGTATGTATTAATTAAATTTGAAAGAATACCCAGATGAAAATAAAATTCGACGGCTTCGTGCGTTCTTTCCAAAATTATTCCTTCAATTTTTTACGAATATATCCACTACTTTACGAGAGCACTGAATTTAACTGACGCACTGTATACAAACCCTATGTGTGACATATTTTTGAAATCAGCTTTCTGAAGATTTCTGAAAATTGAATAATATATAGGGTGTTCCATTAGTCAAACGTGGATCACCCTGTATATTCAATTTTTCCTTATAAATGTGGCAAATTGAGATTAAAAATCGAACTGTTTCAGGAGATGCCTCAGAAATGGATAGTTTGGCTAAAAATGAATTAATTCAGTACTTTACGAATTTAATTTTTGTACTAGAATAACGAAGTTCGTTGAAAATGGTTTAAATTTTTACTAGTTTTTTGGTGCAAATTTGATATTTCACTCTGGTGGTATGTTAATAACTATTTAATTTAATTTAATGGAAGAAAATAATCGAATAAATTAATTAATTAATGTTAAACAATTAAATCAAACAAATCTGGAAGTTTACGATCACTTTAGTCATAGGTCACCTTAAAGGGTAGTCCTAATTTATGTATTGAACATAAAGAAAAATCAAATTACAAAAATGTTCAGAAATCTGAATAATCAATCATTGAATCCTTAAATTTTCACATGTCTTCCTTCCATCGCCAAACATTTTATTGTTCATGCATCAAATTCTTTATTGAAATTTTTTTATAAAGATTTCAGTAAAAAAAATATTTTTTTTCAAAACGAAAGTTTATACTTTCTGTATGCATTAAACTCACTGGACAAAAACCACAGCCCCGTAAATACAATTTTTCTGAAACCTTTGGTAACAGATCATATTAGAACACTCATTAACAGAATGAAATCCAAAAACAGAAGATATATACGGTTTTAGCACATTTGTAATAAAAAAATCTGGTATGTATTTATTGAAACCTCTCACAGAGATTATAAATGCCTGCTTCGAAGAAGAAGTGATGTGGTTGTCATGTCACAAGGGAATCAAAGGTAATGAGGAAGCAGACAGCCTTGCCAAGGAAGGAGCAAACACTCAATTTTCTAGTGGTCTTTCCAAGAAAGAGTTTCCGCGATGGGAAGCTGACCAAATTAACTGAAATAAGGTTCCAGGGCAAAGACAAGCGAAAAGGTTTCTGAGCCCATCGCCAAAGAAAGCTGAACAGCTCCTCGAGTTGGACAAGACTTGAAACTGGTAACGGGACTGCTCACTAAACATTGTCCTCTGAGGTATCACCTCAAAAAAATTGATAGATCAGGAAGTGAACTGTGCTGTTACTGTGAGAACTCCACTGAAACTGCAGAACAACTGCTTCGCGACTGCCAAGCACTGTTTTGCAAAAAGCTTAATCCTCGAATGGATTTCATTATCGCCATCAGACATCAGGAACTAAGCTCCCAGGAAAATGATACGCTTCCCAAGGAGTCTCGGAATAGATGAAGGGTAATGTAGAAAAGACTTTATAGGTCGAGGTACAGAGGGGCTTGAGAGCCATATCGACCCCGCAACAATCTACACATATACCAGGTCAGAACGTCAGCCATTTGTCAGGAAACACCCATAATTATTGAAGTAAAATTCTAATTTTTTTCAGTATTGTTAACTACACCGGATTGGAAGCAGCTCTTGATATTGAACTTGTTTCCGATCCTTCTGATCTTCTCGGATACACCTCTGATGTACGGAAGGCAGATCACTGTGTTTTGTTGTTTTTCTTTAGATGTCTCAGGTCTCTAGAGTTGTTTCAATACATCTTCTAGGAGTTTCTTGGGATATCAATTCCGGTGAAGGTTCTTTCTGATGTGGTTTAATTCGGCATCTAGTGACTCCTCGTCGTTGCATATGTGCATCGCTCTTTCTACCAATGTTCTCACGATCCCTCTCTTCCTTTAACCGAGTTCAACAAAGGAAAGAACTTCAAAATCGGGAATTGCTGACCACGCCTGGTCTGAGCACCATCGAATTCTATGGGACGACGCAAGTGTTCTACATAGAAAGGAGTATTGGTTCAAATGAAAGTTCAAAGGGATCGCCTACATCGAAGCCAATAACGCCGTTAGTCAACCAAGCGTTGAGATCAAGAACCAAACCATTGATTGCCTTTTCTGGCGGACTACAGAGGCGCGAAACTTCACGCACCACCACACCGCGCGAAATCACACGCACCATTGCATCGACAAACACATACACACACACATTGGTTTATATATATAGACGAACATATATCCTGGGGAGAACACTGTCGAATTTTAATCAATAAACTGAATTCTGTTTCCTACCAGTTACGTAATTTGAGAACAGTTATGTCTAATGATCAGTTGTTGATGCTCTACTACGCTCAAGTAGACTCCTGACTTCGATATGGTATCTGCCTTTGGAGAAGGTCTTCGGGAGCAAATGATGTATTTGTTGCGCAAAAGAGAATAATCCGAGTAATGTTTAGCTTACCTCCTCGACAGAGTTGTATTGATGTATTCAAAACATGTAAAATTTTGACACTACCATCCCTCTTTATCTTTGAACTTTGTGTTTATCTATTCAGCTTTTCAACCAGATCTAGCATTCATAAACATGACACAAGAATACAAAATCAGCTGAATATACCTTTTTCTAGGGTTCAAATATCTAAAAACTGTCCTAATTCACTAGGTCCTTTATTATTTAATAAATTACCAGACCATGTAAGAAATAGTCAAACCTTAACAAGTTTTAAAAAATGTCTTAAACAATTTTTAATTGAAAGATGTTATTATAAAGTCGATCAGGCACTATAATAAGTATTTGTAAATCCACTGTGATTTGTCTGTTATATACATGTTACACAATTAACTGAATGTTATCATATATTATTTACTATTTACTGTTTATTTTTACAATGAATGACTATCAGGCACTATAATAAGTACGTAAATCTACTGTGTTTTGTCTGTGATATACATGTTACAATGTAACAATTAACTGAATGTTATCATGTACTGTTTACTGGTTACTTTTACTTTTACTTTAGATGAACGACTACTCCTATACAATACTTGTATTGTCCTTCCGGAGAATAAAATTATTATTATTATACATAAGTAAGTAACACCTAAGCTTGTCAGTACTCACCTGAAGACGATTGCATATACGAACATTCGAAACGTGGAAACCTTTCAAATCCGTCAAGACAATGTACGTCCGAAACGAGATTAATCAATTTTGAGCCCAAAATATCGATTGTTACTAAAGTTGATGTTCCGATCACGAATCCGTAGGAATTTTTGAGCCTATCTTGCCCCCTAATATTATTTTTCGCAAAAATCGGTATATTCATCGCCCCTGGCGCACAGTATATGTCACTCAGGTTAACCCCAGAAGAGATTAAGACTCATCCTCGGTATATCCAACGATCGTAAAAATTTCAGAATTTCACTCCAATAATTGGAGAGGAACTTTCACCATACACCTAATATGTTTTTTCTGCATTACAAAAACTTTTTGTGTGTGAGCAGAATTTCTCCAAAATATCAATCTATAACTTATAATTGAGTGCACAAGGCCATAGTATGCTGTTTTGAGAACATTCAACGAGACTGTCTCCCTTAGTTGTCTCAAAAGAAAAGAAATTCTGCTCAGTCTAGAAATTAGGTTTTGTGTGTGTTTTTCCCATGTAATTTTTTTGTGGATGATTAAGCCTAGAAATTTTATACAGTTAACTTATCCAATTGACTTGTGATTGATTTTTATTAGAGGATTGAGATCATGAGAGTAATTTTTCTGTTGGATTAGCATGTTGAATGTTTTTTTAGTGTTGACCAGAAGACCGTTATGTGTGCACCATTGGTAGAATTCATGTGCAGCTGTATTTGATAAATTTATGGAGTTCGAAAGTGCTTCATTACTTATCAGTTGATTGGTGTCATCAGCATAAATGACTGTATTGTTTGCAGTTCTACATGTGTTCTGGATATCGGCCATGAATATTATAAAAAACAGTTGACCGAAAATTGAACCCTGTGGCACTCCTATTTTTATCATGGTTGATCAGACTGACTAAGATTGTAAACTACAATTTGTGTTCTGTTTCTCAGATAATTTAGTACCCAATCATAAGCTACTCCCCGCACGCCAAATCGATAAAGTTTTTCCAATAGCAAGTTGTGTTTTACTGTATCAAAAGCTCTTGTGAGGTCAAAATATAGGGCAATAGGAGTTTGTTTGTCGTTAAGGTAGTTGTAGATACCATCACAAATATATATTGTTGTGATAGGTGCTTTATTCATATTTATATCGTGGTAGATTTGTTTCAGTGATTTCCTTTTTATTTAATAATTTAAAAAAATAAATACCTATCATAACAGAAATGAAACTCCGGCTATGTTGTCTTACCTTTTTTCAACACTCTTTTTACCTTATTCCAGCTCAGTCGGTACGCCTATGAAGTATGAGTCATCTCTATTCTTAGTGACAGGATTCAGTAGTGCCAACTTGGTGCGCTGCTTGATGTCAATGTGCTATTTTGAGGGAAGATTATGGTTAGATGTTCAATAGATTAACAAAGAATGCAGAAAAATCGTCAAATAGTAGTTTTTATTGAAATAAATCCTTAAAACTGACCTACTCTGCGAAATCTAACTTATCTAATTAAAAACACTAATATGAAATGGTGAAAACTTGTTAATGTGTGATAAATACTTGTTAAATGAACGTTAGAATGTTATGAAAAGTCTGTGAGCATCGAAAAATTAATTGAATGTTCAGAAGAAAGGACACAAGTGATCAGATAACCAAAATAAGTTTCTGGATCTGATACGTTGCACTTTATTTAGTTCAGCTTTTGAAATACCTTGCAATTCTTCCTTTGTGATGTTCTCCTGCTTCTTGGACGTGTTCGTGCTCACTGGAAAATACAGCTACACTGCAAAAAGCCCCCTTTTGTTCCTGGGAATGGCATGGACTGGATTTTTTGTTCTGTTAATAGGTGAGTGGATTTTTCTCATTCGTTTATTCTCCCATTGGTATCTGAATGAGTTGCATAACGTTTGAGGATAGTTTGCTTGTTTTTTTTTGATATTTTGTTATAATTTTTCTTCCAAAATTGGTACGTGGTTTAGTTTTCTGCATCCATTTTTCATCTCCACCAAACTTGTTACATTTTCTCTTGGCAACACACACATTTTGTTTATTTTCACAAATTTTAAAATTTAATCCCATTTTCTGTCTGATTTTTTGTTATTCTAAATTATTCTAATGATTTTATTTACAAAATCTAATATTATTGAATGTATAAATTTTGTTAAAATTTCATTGTTTGCCTCACATTGTTTTTGATATCTCGCTGTTGGGTTTCCTCCTGATATGATTTACCATACAGGATGTTCCAACTTGTATACCATTTCATCTACTTGAGATCCAAAGTTTTTTCATGAATTTAAATGTCCATATTATTTTTATTGTTTGTGCAAATTGAATATATTGTTGGTCACATACTTATGACAATAAAGGACTGACTTTTTGATACAAATGCATTGACCAGAACATGGTATAAGATTCTAGAATAGTAAAAGTATAGAAAAATTGTAAAACAAACATAGCATGAACCTCGATAACTAAAATACCTAATAATAATAATGAATTATCATTTACATTAAT
Organism: Gonioctena quinquepunctata; assembly: GCA_018342105.1. Classification (NCBI taxonomy): domain Eukaryota; kingdom Metazoa; phylum Arthropoda; class Insecta; order Coleoptera; family Chrysomelidae; genus Gonioctena; species Gonioctena quinquepunctata. The sequence goes on along the minus strand of JAFIRS010000004.1, from coordinate 933,103 downwards.
TTATAAACATTTCCTAACATAACAATATATATACACTCAATTTTGATGACATAAGGAAGCTCATTATGGTACTTAGTCCCATAATGAATTCATTATGGTACTAAGTACCATAATGAAATTCTATATGAAAAACATAATACGACCAGAGAGAAGATGGTTTTCTTTCCTTAGATAAGCATTCAAAGTAAGCCAACAATACTTTTTATGAGTGATATTCTTGATTTTCTTAGTAGAACACCATTCTTCGTACCGATTAAACGCTATTTCATATACACTCAGTGATTTTTCCGGCAAAGGGAGTCCACGATATTTCGCGTCATTTCTTCCAAATCAGAAGGTAAACTACCAGTTTCAGAATCACTCATTATTATTTAAATTATATTCAATTCTACGTGACATTTGTGTTTGACAGCAGATAAATAAATATTGCCGTTACAACCTGACGTTGTCAAGGAAATGGCAAAGCACAGCTCACTAACCTACTAATATTTGAAACTACACATATACTTACTCCTTTAAAAATAGTTGTCATTGTGACATGTCAAAAATGCAGTTTTTAATTTTTCGAAAATGTATTAATATAAATGCCATCAGATAAAATTTTGTATGTAATACGAATCATAAACAATCATTATGGCACACGTCGTGTTATCGGACTCGGCTACGCCTCGCGCAATAACATTCACGACTTGTACCAAAATGATCGTCTTTATTATCCTTATTACATAAATAACTTATATATATATATATATATATATATATATATATATATATATATATATATATTATATATGTTATGTTATAACATCATCATTTGTTCAATCTGTTTTCCTGACCTCTATGTCGGAATTCCGAGATACAAGTCGGAATTCCGAGTTACAAGTCGAAATTCCTATTTACAAGTGGTTATTGTAAAATAAAAAAAGTGTGGCACTTCTACGCATCTGATGGAAAGTGAAAAAAAATCATTGGGAGAGAACAAAATAGGAACTTCTCGATCAATTTTTTGACTACGACTATTAAGTAACGAAGAACAATGCACCAGTTCTTTATTTGCATTTCATATTTGAAAATGGCAGCGCTAGTAATTATAATGATTAATATACTAATTTTGCTCTCGCAGGAAATGAGAAATGACTTATTCGCAGTATAAGCTGATGAATAAATCAATAACTTGTCACACAAATGATAGGTATTCAATGCCGTCAACTTTTTCAATTTTGAGTTAATTCCTTTCTTTGTCGGTATAATTATACCAAACGATGTATTAATATACCGCAGAAGCAATAAACACTTTTTTGAAATTCGAACTTGATGTACTGAACACTTATTGGGATATAGCGGGTGAGTGTTTCAAAACCGAGCCTCCAGAAGCTCTTGATAAGAAACCCGATTCCCAATGCTGAGTTCCAGATCAATATTGGGACAATATCAATTTGTGAAAACCATTCTCCATTCTGAGGAGAGAATAGCAATAATAAACATGAACTTGAAAAACAATAAAAACTTTTTAACAAAAAATTAAACCGACGAAATACGGAACTGAGAAGAAAAAAATAAAATAAAACTTCTTAGTCTCAGTAACTAAGCTCCTAAACTAATGTAAGTAACTAATTTTGAGTCGGCGCCAAACAAACAAGCAAATGAATTAGGTAAGGCGTAAAATGATGGCATCGAGTTGCGCGGTGACATTTTGATAATTTTTTTGAAGTAATTTAATGATGTTCGTTGATTGTTTGGCGCCGACTCAAAATCAGTTACTTACATTAGTTTAGGAGCTTAGTTACTGAGACTAAGAAGGTTTATTTTATTTTTTACTTTCCAGTTCCGTAATTCGTCGGTTTAATTTTTTGTTAAAGAGTTTTTATTTTTCAATTTTTTATGGCTAAAATATACTAATTACTACCTACTTGTTTTTTGATTACTTCCAAAATACTTACTTACCCACCTTACATCAACTATTACCAGTTAAATAATATGATTATCTACTTTATTATTTGTTGTAATATAAATTATTTTTGTTGTTCTGGTTAGTTTATTTCATTACTTTGTATATCATTCCATCCTCTCATAGAATATAATGGTTTTGACGGATGTGGAACAGAAATAATGTCAGTAGCGATCTGTCATTGTCAACTACGTATGTGTGTGCCAATGTTCATAAGTGAAAAATCAATTATCCCCTATTTTTCCATCCGTAAGAGTATATAATTCCATTCGAAATCTAAATATAAGGTATACCCTATCTATTAAAAAAAGAATCATCCAAATCGAAGAACCCAGTACAAAGTTATGCCTGATAGAATCGGTTAACGGACCAGAATTCAGAGGGTGAGTGATCAATATCCTTCATGTTGCTACCCTTAGGGGTGGATTTCATCTTTTAAATTCAAATATGACCACCTTCGAAGTACACCCTATCCACTGAAGAAAGAATTATCGGAATCGGTCGCATCAGTAAAAAGTTATGCGTGATCATACATAAAAAAATGAAAAAAATATACGGGTCGACTAGAGAACCTCCTCCTTTTTGGTTTCGCCGGTTAAAAAACAGCAATGAAAGAGAAAATTTTAAGTACAGTTTGATTTTAATACAATATTAAACATGGCAGATAGTTCAATTAGCATCGAACTGGCAAGAAAGCACACACGAAAAAAATAGAGAAAGTCTTATTTATCAAGTAGTTTTTAGAAAATGGTCTTGATGTAAAACATGTTACTCAAAATATTATATTGTGGTGTTGAATAAAAACTTTTTAACAGAATATTAAACCGACGAAAAAAGAAACTAAAAAGCAAAAAATAAAATGAACCTTTTTAGTCTTAACAACTAAGCCCTAAACTAATGTAAATATCTAATTTTGAGTCAAACAAACAAACAAGCAAATTAATTACGTCCCTTCGCTGGAAATTGCCGAGCAATTATCGAGACCACCTGGAAAGGTACACACGTGAGAGCACACGTCGTTGCGAGTTGTCGTGCGGAGTACGCATTTTCAGAATGTTATTGTCTATCACTGCATATTTCACCTTGCATTTTTATGTTATTTTGTTTTGATCATTTCTTTAAAGTAATTTGATGATTCTCGTTGAATGTTAGTTCGGCGCCGACTCAAAATAAGTTACTTGCATTAGTTTAGGAGCTTAGTTATTGAGACTAAAAAGGTTCATTTACTTTTTGCTTTTCAGTTTCCTTTTTCGTCGGTTTAATTTTTTGTTAAAAATTTTTTATTTTGAATTTTTTTGTGGTTAAAATCTACTAATTGCTATTTACTTAATTTGGATTGATTTCAAGAAACTTACTTACCCACCGTACTTTAACTATTAACTGTTATATACTATAACAAGATGGTTCCAGCGACTTCGTACGCGTTGAATTTTGTATTTTTTGTGACGAATTGCAAATTCACTCACCCCTATATGGACGGAATTTCGAAAAATACTGAAACACGTATTCCTTTATTTGCAGCAAATTTTCACCCCCTTACGGGTTGCATTTATAAAAATACTGAAACATGTATTTCTTTATCCCTCAAAAAGTCCTCAAATACCCATTTCCATGACCCTAACTTGAGAAATAACGGAACCCCTATACAACCCCCATTTCACCCCTTCAAGGGTTGTATTTCTAAAAACACTGAAATACATATTTCTTCTATTCGCAACAATGACTTCAAATATACATTGTTATGAACCCAACTTGAAATCTAACGGAATTCCTATACAAACTTCCAATCCTAATTTAACCTCCATTTCACCCCTATAGGGGTATAATTCCCAAAAATACCGAAACACGTATTTTTTATTCGTAACAAAGACCCCCCAAATACCAATTTTTATGATCCTAACGTTGAAACTAACCATACAGACTTTCAACCCCAACGTACCTCTCAGGTTCGGATTGTGTTCGGTATTTAGGGTAAAACGTTATTTATAAACTCATTTTCTATGAGTATCAAGTGAGAGAAATTTCCAACAGCTGGCAACACCGCCTGGGCGATTGTATGAGATAATAGGGGAGTTCCGCACAAGTTGCCAACTTCAAAAAAACTTCTGCCTCTCCAATAGGGGAAGTGCCGCACAAGTTGCCAACTTAAAAAAACCTTCAAAAGGTCTGCCTCTCCAATGTCAATTGTTTGACTTTGGTTGTATAGAAAATCGCTTATTTCATAAACCAATTCAATTACTTTTGGTCTCGTAGCGCTTATACATTTCTAGTATCAAATGTGTCATTCATAGAGATTTTATGTCTAAATATGTGAACAGTTGGTAGCACAAACAATATTCTGGAAAAAAATATTGACAGATGACAGTCGACAATGCATGAAATCAGATTAGGACAGGCACCAACACTCGAAATATAGGGACAAAATTCCCTATTAATATAACTAAAAGATATAAACACTTTGGGACTAAAAATAAATGATCCAGCATATTCAGTTTGTGATTCTCTACACAACCCTGATGAAATTATTACAATTGGAGACGCAGAAGTTTTTGAGGGTTTTTTTTGAAGTTGGCAACTTGTGCGGCACTTCCCTATCGTAATAATTTCATCAGGGTTGTGTAGAATGCTGGATCATTTACTTTTTAGTCTTGGAGTGTTGTATATGAAAAAGTTATATTAATAGGGAATTTTGTGTCTACATCTCGAGTGTTGGTGCCTGTCCCAATCTGATTCATGGCTTCATGCATTATCGAGTGTCATCTGTCATGATGCCATATGAACCTTAACGCAGAAGAACGTCACTTCTTTCTCTTGTTGCTTCACTTCCATTGTTATCAGTTGTTACTGTGTTGTGTATTTTCTGTTTCTAAAATGAAAAGGCATGAAAGTTTTAAAATATTTTGCTGTATAAACAGTGGTCGACAGGAATCACGATGTTTGGCTTTTCATACATATGGCCATTTTCTGTAGAATGAAAACCATTTTAAATAGATATTGCGAACACACGCCCCAGAAGCAGATGCCATAACTGAGATGAGACTCCACTAATGAGAAATAAACCTTTCTTGCATTTGCAGTATCTAGTTCATTAAATGTAATGCGTACAGCGTAGCAGCCTGAGGCTAACCGCTTCCATAAGTTCCAGACATGACTTTCAAAACCTAGTTTTTTATCAATGTGTAACCCCAAAAACTTATTTTCTGTAATATTGGTAATTATTTGTTCTTCGCTCCCCAAATGTACTTCCTCAATGTCACACTTTTAAATGAGACAAAGTTTGTTTTTTACATTGAGTGATGGGAGATTAGCGTCACACAATTCCTTCACCCTTTTAATATCAGCATTAATTTGGTCAGACAGATTAGTGGTGCCAGAGGATTGTGGTGTCACCCGCCAACATGGTGAGTTTACCCCGTATATCTGGATGGTTCAAATCATTGACATAAAGCAAGAATAAGATCGGGCCAAGAACGGAGCCTTGTGGGATACCAAAGCTAATGACACCTTTTTTGACTACAGTCATATTGGCGACGTTCGGATGGGTAAGATTTGAACCAAGAAGTGCAGTGCCCCTGAATCCATAGATTTCAAGCTTCCACAGCAGTATTTCATGGTTTACACAGTCAAAAGCCTTTGATAAGTCACAAAACACGGCCGCTGCTACCTCTCGATTATTTAGATTCAGCTAATAAAGGTTATCCAGAAAGGCAAAGATGGCATCATGTGTGCTTTTTGATGGTTGGAAGCCAAACTGATTGTCGCTTGATATGTTGTGTTTATTAAGAAAGGTTGTTATTCTATTTTCCCTTGTTTCTCAATTATTTTTGATAGGGTGGGTAGCAGGGAAATCAGTCTGTAGTTGGCAGGCACATCGTGATCTCCTCCTTTGTATATTGGGATGACTGTGGCAATTTTCAAACATGAAGGAAATTGTCCTTGGGAGAATGATATATCTATCGTGTCTGCCAACATTTTTAAAACACTGTCAGGTAATTTTTCAATAATTTTACGGAATATATCGTCCCACCCGGAAGACGATTTATTTTTAATTCATTGAATTTTTCCAACAATTCAGCTGTGTTTGTTTGTGCCCTTTCACTTTTTATAAGCGAAATTGTTTTCACTTTCGTGGGATTTGAAATCCTAACTTCACTTTTCCACTCTGGCGAACCAATAGGGTCGAAATTCCCGTACTCGGCGGTTATTAAGGGTCACAATAGCCTGCAGTTTTCCAATGGCTAGATATCGTATTAGAAACACTATTTTTAGCCTTTTTAGGCAATTAGATCTCTTTCAGCACACTGTTTTATTGTGTTTAATTTAACGAAGTTAACGAAGGAGTTAAATTTATGTAGTGAGTTCAAAATCCCTTATTCCATCAATTTTGCATTTCCTATTTCCCTATATAGGAATTGAATGCGTTGACATTTAATTCTGATAGGACCAAGTGTAGTTGTCACAGATATTCGTATATCATAGAAAGAGAGAGAGAGAGAGAGAGAGAGAGAGAGAGAGAGTGAGAGAAAGTCGCATGGAGGGGGCATAACGCTTTTTTCTTACGTTACATTTTCTGCCAATCAACACCTAGCGCAAGCCGCGTAAAGGAACTTCATTCTAAAAAAAAGTGTAGAATGGCAAACGTATTTTTAGCAAGCTAAGAGCATAATGAGTCTATTTCTCGATGGAACGTTAGATTACTACCTATGGTTGTTCCCAAAAATTTAACGTGGTAGCTGGTTTCAACATGTCTTATCTTTGGCATGATATTTGTTTTAATTTATGAGAAATGAGAAAAACGGTTTTGTTTACATTCATTATCAAAGAATTCACATGACACCACGATTTGAATTGCGTCATTACTATATCTGCTTTAGTTTCTAATTCTGTCAAATTATTGGCGTATATGATTACTGGCGTATTATCCGACATTCAATTCCATTTCTTCTGAACCCATATTCACTGCGATTCGCCTATTTTTAACCGACGCATAACTTTTCACAGAAGAGTCCGATTCCGATGATTCTTTCTTCATTGGATAGGGTGTACTTCAAAGTTGGTCCCATTCGAACATGAAAAAAAACACCCCTAAGGGTAGCAAAATGGAGGATATTGATCGTTCACCCTCTGAATTTTGGTCCGTTAACCGATTCTATAAGGCATAACTTTGTACTGGGTTTTCCGATTTGGATGACTCTTTTTTTATTAGATGGGGTATACCTGTTGATCATCTTTGGATTTGGAATGAAATAGGGGATGATTGATTTTTCACTTGTGAACATTGGCAGACATATGTAGTTGACATTGACAGATCGCTATTGTCATAATTTTTGTTCTCCCACTTCCGTCACAATAATTACATTCTATAAAAGGATGGAATATACAAAGTGATGAAATAAACCAAACAGAACAATCAAAAATAATTTATTGAGTAGATAATCATATTATTTAACTGTTAATAGTTGACTGTTAAAGCGAATGCCCGTTTCATTAATAACTTTTTGAGGGTACTGGATCATAAAATCAGTTTTATTCGTGGTAATCATTTACAAGTTGCTTTAAAAATGTTTTCGTTGAATAGAAAGTCAAATACGTAATTTGAATTGAGAAATAGCTCATTTTCATTATGAGATCTACATGACCTTCATCTTGCGGTATAGCTACTTGAAACAACATTGTTATGTTGAACTTCAAAACCATATCATCCGTATATATTTTCTTATCGCTTCTGATTCCAGCTGTTGGTAATCTCTGCTGGTCTCTAATTTTCTTTTTAGAATTCAGTGTAGTGTTTTATAATCCAATAAAGTCGTGTTGAACCATCAATCTGAAACTTCAACTTTGATTGTTTATTTGAGTTATCGATTACCAAAACCGGATTTTTTGTAACATAACTTTTTCCTTGAACATCATCGCCTCAAAGGTTCTTAGATTTTGACGATACTTTTATGTAGTTTGTATTTCTTATCTGACATGAATTCACAAACGTACTCTTGACCTCCATCGTATCAATTCATTTCTAGGAATCCTTTAAAAAGTCGCATTGCATTTTTCGAGAGTACGATGTAACCGACGGAATCAAAAAGGAGGAGGTACTCTAGACGACGCGTATATTTTTTTTATGTATGACCACGCAAACTTTTTACAGAGCAGTTCGATTCCGATGATTCGGATAGGGTATACTTTGAAGTTGGTCCCATTTGAATTTAAACAAAAAAATCCATCCCTAAGGGTAGCCCCTCTGAATTTTGGTCCTTTAACCGATTCTATCAGGCATAACTTTGTAGTGGGTTTTCCGATTTGGATGATTCTTTTTTTATTAGATAGAGTATACCTCATAGTTGATCATATTTCAATTCGGGATGAAATTATCCACCCCTATGGGTGGAAAAATAGGGGATGATTGATTTTCCATTTGTGAACATTGGCACACATATGAAGTTGACATTGACAGATCCTCCTACATCCGTCACAATAATTATTCTATGAAAGGATGGAATTATATACAAAGTGATGAAATCAACTAACCAGAACTTTCGAAAATAATTTATATTATATTACAATAAATAGTTGAAGTAGATAATCATATTATTTAGCAGTTAATAGTTGAAGTAAGCTAGGTAAGTAAGTATTTTGAAAGTAATCAAAAATTAAGTAGGTAATAATTAATAGATTCCAGCCAAAGAATTTTGAAAAACAAAAACTTTTTGACAAAAAATGAAACCGACGAAAACAGAAACTGAAAAGTAAAAAATAAACATTCTTATCAATAACTAATCTCCTACACGAATATATGTAACTAATATTGAGTCGGCGCCAAACAAACTACTAATATTGAATTAAGTAAAGCGTGAAATAATGGCATCAGAATGCACGGTGTCGTTTTGATATATTTTTTCAAGAAATTCAATAATATTCGTTTATTGTTTGTTTGGCGCCGACTTAAAATTAGTTACATACATTAGTTTAGGAGATTAGTTGTTAATGAGATTGTTTATTTTTTACTTTTCAGATTCTGTTTTCGTGGTTTAATTTTTTCTCAAAAAGTTTTTATGTAGATATGAAGCTATATTTTGAAAATCCACTTGATCCATTCCCGGGAAGCGAATTTTGGGTAGAAAATGAGTATGCGGCTTTACTCGACCATACATTTCTGGATCCTCCAATTTTGTTAGCTTAGAAACATTCCTCACTATTCGAGAAACTCTCACACCAAATATCAAATATACAGAACGGTAAAAAATATGTTTATTAATCTTTTGGCGCGAACATAAAGGCATAGTATCTTTTTTTAATGTGATAACAATCGTCGCCCATTCGACATATTTTCTTCTATCATACTATTGTTCACTGTTTTGTTTATATGGCTGATAAAGCCTTTTGTTATTCAGATAAGTAAAACTGGAAATTACAATGAATCATGCATATTTACAATTCTTATTTTATCTTGTTGAACATTATATTGTACTTTACCCCATTTAGCGTGCAAGTACTTGTTGGTGTTGTTTTTAAAAAAAAGAAAGAAATTATCTTTGTAAATCGATTTATGATGGAGATTTAATTCGATACTTAACATTATTACCTAAGCGATTGTGTGAAAATGGAATCCTGGGGTTTCTGAAATTATACTCCCAAGTGATTGAAAAGGATAAAAAGCGCTTTCAATGGTTTTACTCGCTATGGTGCCGATTTTTTACAGATGTTTACTCTTTGAAACATTCATGTTTATATGATTTTAACCATTGTATACTTAAAACTTGTCGAACCTCTTGTGATTGTTTTGGCCTTTAATGAAATTCTGGTTTACCTGGTGAATGTTCTGTTGATTATGTTTTGACATTTCTAGAAACCAATGGAAAATTTCAATTCAAATCAGTCATGTACGTTTTGGCCCATCAAAACATTATTATAGTGGAAATATTCAACCTATAAAATTGCCGCGGGAATAATTTGAGGTATTTTGTTTTTATTGTCTGACAACGTATATTTCTTTACAAGCTTTTATTTAACTTGCAATGTTTGTATGTAAGTATGTATGTTCCGGTCAAATCTTGCAACAGAATTTTGACCGACTTCTAGTCGTCCGATTGATTTGAAATTTGGCAGGAGTTCATAATTCTGGTAAAAATGCGTTATGTAATTTTTGTTGGAGAATTAAACAAAATGGCGGCTCCAAGATGGCGAACGATATTTGTAATTATGGTCCGATTTGATCCAAAATTGGTATGTGATGGTTTTTGGGGGTCGGAGATTATGAATTTTTTTTTGTTGGAGAATTAAACAAAATGGCGGCTCCTAAGATGGCGGACGAATTTTGTGATTATGGTCCGATTCGATTCAAAATTGGTATGTGGGGGTTTTTGGGGTCGGATATTATGAGTTGTTTGTCAAAATTCATAAGTTTAAGATGGCGGCCCCAAGATGGGGGACGAGTTTTGTGATTATGGTCCAATTCGATTCAAAATTGGTATGCAGGGGTTTTCGGGGTCGCAGATTATGAATTTATGGTCGAAATTCTTGAATTAGAAATGGCGGCTCGAAATGGGGGACGAGTTTTGTGATTATGGTCCGATTTGATTCAAAATTCGTATGCGGGTTTTTGGGTCGGAGATTTGAATTTTTTGTCAAAATTCATGAATTCAAATGGGGCTCCAAGATGGGGACCAGTTTTTGATTATGTCATTTATTCAAAATTGGTTGGGGGGTTTTGGTGGAGATTATGAATTTTTTGTCAAAATCTAATAATTCAAGATGGCGGAAGAGTTTTGTGAATATGGTCAGATTCTATTCAAAATTGGTGTGTGGGAGTTTTTGTGGACGGAGATCATGATTTCTTTCAGCTCAAAACTCACAGGGAAGAGACCTTGTAATAACGATGCTCTACTAGAAATGAACAGATTGAGGCAAACTAACTAAAACAGATTGAGGCAAAAAATAAAATAACTAATAAAACAACTTTTTGCAGACAAGCTTTTATATAAGCCGTGCACTAAAACGTATAAAATAAGTCGATCATAAGTCATCGCTGACAATGATTAAATTATTTTTCTTTGAAGGTTGTAGACGATGTGGTAACTTGATTACTATCGTTTCGGACGTCCATAGTCTTAATGTCTTCAGGTGAATACTCAGTATTCACCTGAAGACGATTGCAGATACAAGCATTCGAAACGTCGTGAAAACCTTTTAAATACATTAAGACGATGGACGTCCGAAACGATAGTAATCAAATTAATTTTTGTTGAATGGTTTGGTTTCAAAAAGCTTGTCGTGCGAAATGTAATAAAATAAATACTTCGACAAGTTGTTACTGACCAACCAATCATTGTCCAATGAAATTAATTGGTACTTACTTTTATAAACACTTCGCGCGACAAGCTTTTTGAAACCAAATAATTCAACAAAAAATTATTAAATCATTGTCAGCGATGACTTAAACTTATTTTATATGTTTAAGTGCACGGCTTGAATGAGAACTTGACTTTAAAAAGTTTGTTTATCAGTTATTTTATCTATTACAAGCTTGTATTTAACTTGCAATGTTTGTATTTATGTTCGGGTCAAATCTTGCAAGTGAATTTTGACCGACTTCTAGTTGTCAGATTAATTTGAAATTTGGCAAGTATTCATAATTAAGGTGACAATGCATTATGAAATTTTGTTGGAGAAAAAAACAAAATGGCGGCTTCAAAATGGCGGGCGAGATTTGTAATTATGGTCCGATTTGATTCAAAATTGGTATGAAGGGGTTTCGGGGTCGGAAATTATGAATTTTTTGTCGAAATTCATAAATTCAAGATGGCGGCTCCAAGATAGCGGACGACTTTTGTGATTATGGTCCGATCCGATTCAAAATTGGTACATGGAATTTTTTGTATCCTTCAAAATTCATAAAATAAAAATGGCGACTCCAAGATGGCCGATGATCTCTGTGTTTATGGTCTTATTCTATTTGAAATTGGTATGTGGGGGTTTTCGGGGTCGGAGATTATTAATTTTTTATCAAAAGTCACAAATTCGAGAGGGCGGACGAGTTTTGTAATTATGGCCCGATTCTATTCAAAATTGGGGTTTTTGGGGTCTGAGATTATGAATTTAGTTAAAATTCATAAATTGAAGATAGCAACTCCAAGATAGCGGATGAGTTCATCTTTAGATGGTCTCCTCACTGATGGACTAGATAGCTCAAAACTTACAGGAAAAAGGTCTAATGATAACGATGCTTCAACAAAAATACATAGATTAAGACGTACTCAAGTACTAAAAAGCACAAAATAAAATAATCAATAAAAAACCTTTTTAAAGACAAGATTTCATTCAAATGCACTAAAAAGTATTCGAACTGAACATTTTGCGAGACAAGCACACATCCAAAGCAATTATTTTGTACTTTTTAGTGCATTTGAATAAAAGCTTATTTTTCAAAAGGTATTTTCTTGATTATTTTATTTAATTTGACGTGTGTCATCAATTGGCAAGAAGAGTGAGACATGAATCAAAGCCGGTTTAGTACATTGTATCATTGTGCGAGGAAATGTGTTTATGATCGTAACATAAAAAATAATCTTCAGAATACCACACGAGAGTTCGATAAAGTTGAAAATAATTCTCCAGATGTCTTTCTCAAACTTGTTGCCATTTGGCAAATGGACTCGAGCCCGTCGGGCTCTCGTGTCTATTGCATGGCAACAAGTTTTCGAAAATCTGACGAATTATTTTCACTTCATTCTCACTCTCTTGTGATATTACAACTGACTATTGTACGTCCTCGAGTGAAAAAATGAGTGATCCAAGTTCAAATCATTATTGTTGTGTACCTCTGGGCAAAACGATTGAGTGAGTCTATAGACAGACGACGGGCTCTTGGGATCTCGAAGAAGAATACAGTTCCTTCCCAAAATCTTCCTGTATCGTCTGTGGCCAAAAAAAAGTGAAAAAGAGAACCTTCAAAGAGAGTTGAGAAGAAGAAAAAAGATAAGATAAAAAAAAACATTATCCAACATACCGAATATTATTCATACAGAATGGAAAAATAGTGACTATATATGTATATCTAGGACATATTTTCCCCATCTTGTTTGTTTCAGATGAAATTAAAAAAACTGATTTTTGTTAGTTTTATTTCAATTCGAACATTCACGGAATTGTGTGTAATATTTTTTCAGAATACAATGCCTCCTTCAAAGTGAATTTTTGCAAATTATATTGTCTTTAGATTCAAATACACCACTTCACTAGAATCTTAAAATGAATAACACTACATAAAAAAACTGGAAACGAATACAAATTGGAAATATTTCAAGAAAAACTCAAAACAAATGTATAACCTCTAAGAAAATAGACAAACAATGTACTTATGTCTGGTTTGCATTTTCTCTGGAGCTGGCATCTAATTTTGAATTCCCAATAGGCTTGAATGCTGATGACGCGTCTTACCATATATGTATAAAGTTTTAATATATATATATATATATATATATATATATATATATATATATGTATATGAAACGGAAGAAATTTAATGGACATAGCCCTCAGAGAGAGAAGTGTTAACCGTAGACACGTGTTTCGGGCTCTCGGCCCTCATCAGTACGGTGAAGAAGTGCAAGGATGAACAACACTTGGTAGAAAACGACAAATCAACGGAGTCAACAAACAGAAGCCAGCCGCACATTTGTGGTTTCGGTTAGCAGACTTCTGTTTGTTGACTCCGTTGATTTGTCGTTTTCTACCAAGTGTTGTTCATCGACGAAATCAAAAAGAAGAAGGTTCTCTAGTCGACGCGTAAATGTTTTTTTTATGTATGACCACGTATAACTTTTTACTCAGACGTCCGATTCCGATAGGGTGTACTTCGAAGTTTGTCCCATTTGAATTTAAAAGATGAAATCCACCCCTAAGGGTGGCAAAATGCAGGATATTGATCACTCACCCTCTGAATTCTGGTCCGTTAACAGATTCTATCAGGCATAACTTTGTACTGAATTCTCCGATTTGGATGATTCTTTTTTTATTAGATAGGGTATACCTCACAGTTGATCATATTTGGATTTCGAATGGAGTTATCCACCCTTACGGGTAGAAAAATAGGGGATAATTGATTTTTCACTTGTGTATATTGGCACTCAAATGTAGTTGACTATGACAGCTCGCTATTGTCATTATTTTTGTTCTCCTACAACTGTCACAATCATAATATTCTTTGAGAGGATGAAATGATATACAAAGTAATGGAATAAACTAACCAGAACAAACAAAAATAATTTATATTACAACAAATAGTAAAAGTAGATAATCATGTTGAAAAGGGAAACATTCTCAATTGAATGTTGATAGAAAGATTTTTCTGTGAATTGAAACAAATAACTTCATTTTAATCGTGGATTTTTCAATTCACATAAAAATCTTTCTATCAATATTCAATTGAGAATGTTTCCCTTTTCAACATGAATACCCCACAAGAGGTTATCTTGACGATGGAAGATAGTGACTAAAGTTTATCTTTCAGTCGCAGATGATTCCACATCTGATTTTATGAACATCCTGTTTATATTTTTAACAAATCAATCTAGATAATCATATTATTTAACTGGTAATAGTTGAAGTAAGGTGGGTAAGTAAGTATTTTGGAAGTAATAAAAAAACAAGTCGATAGTAATTAGTAGATTTCAGCCACAAAAAATTGAAAAAAAAATATTTTTAAACAAAAAATTTAACCGACGAAATACGGATCTGAAAAGTAAAAAATAAAATAAAACTTCTTAGTCTCAATAACTAAGCTCCTAAACTAATGTTAGTAACTAATTTTGAGTCGGCGCCAAACGAACAATCAACGAAGATCATTAAATTACTTCAAAAAAATATCAGAATGTCACCGCGCAACTCAATGCCATCATTTACGCCTACCTACCTAATTAATTTGCTTGTTTGTTTGGCGCCGACTCAAAATTAGTTACTTACAATAGTTTAGGAGCTTAGTTATTGAGTCTAAGAAGGTTTATTTTATTTTTTACTTTTCAGTTCGGTATTTCGTCGGTTTAATATTTTGTTAAAAAGTTTTTATTATAAAACTAATGGTGTTGCTGGCATGTAGCTGACATAGAGAAGCTCAGTCATGATCTGAAAATATGCCGAGAAGATATAAGCGAAAGTATGCTGGTGAACAAAATTATCAGGACTTTTTGTGGCATAAGACAGCTCACTGAATGAAGCATAACATCAAGACCAATAGCAGAAGAAATAATGAAGAATAGAGGCAGTAAGGAAGTCGCTGGGGCATTAACAGCCAAAACTTTCGAGACAACGAATTGGAAAAGAAATGAAAATAAACGCCAGAATAATTAGTTTTTAAGAAGTGGTATTCTTGGTCATTTCTGCAAAAAACGGGGCCATTTCTATTGGATTTATATAGTTTTCCATTAAATTTTAATCAGATAGCAAAGCAGCTTTTAGTTTTACACGAAGAAAAATCAATAACTACATCTGACAAAAATATCGTACATGACATACAGCACTACTATTGTTTCTTTTATCTTTCGTCAAATATAAATTACCAACCAAACGGTGTTATAGAGGAGGTTATTCTAATTGAGATTCACTATCCAACTAGATCTTACAAATCTCGAAGTGGCCCAAACTTGTGGATTTTTATGAAACTATTTTTAATTCATGGAGATCGGACTCACTGCAGGTTCATCGGAAGCCTCCGTCCTGTGTCGAAAAATTCAAATTCGCAGTGGTAGTTTATGCAATCAAAGTAATGTTTGCTTCTACTAGATGATGCTTCCAATATTTCAAGAAAAATAAAAAATCAAATGACAATATAAGTTCAATAAAGGAACTGGAAAAGGGAACCCCAGACCTCACGATTTCTATCTCTGGGGATACGTTGGAGAATAAGTCTACCGCGAGAAACCAACGACACTAGAATACATTAAGAATAGAATTAGAGAAGTTCTTCGCTCTATTACAAGATGAAATTTAATTTAAATTCGAAGAGCAATTGTAGATAGACTTAATTTGTGCACAGCTCAAAATGGGAGATTGTTCGAATATCTGCTGTGAATTTGAGCTCATAGTATGTACTTTTCTGATATGGCCTTGTTTACGGCGTGTTCCATTTGAAAAAACTGATAAAAAAGTGATTCTGAGTTTTGGTTGCCCCTGTATGGGAAAAGCGCCATTCGGTAAAATTATGAATAGGAAATGAAAATACACCATTTTCGAGGATATTTAGTGGAAACATGTTCCTATTCCAAATTATCATTATTCCATATTGTTATCAGACGTAATAGGGCATATTATGAATTTATGTATTTCTTTTGAAGAATATCCTGTTCTTCTCAAAATTGCCATTCTAGTCCCTTATTGAAAAATAGAGACAGCAAAAATATCGAGAATTATCATCCTATATCTCTTATTAGTGAACTCCCAAAAAATTTTGAAAAACTTATATCTCTCAGAATAAATGACTACCTGGAAACATTCGATCTGATGACAGAGATTCATTTTTATTCTAGAGGGCTATCAATACGTTCAAATAACTAATTCCAGTCCTAAAATGTTTGTAAAAATACAACTTTACTGTTTTCGATCAAAATGTTTCAGCTATGTGACGTTTGATTTTAAAATTTGTATTACTATTTTTTTTAAATGGCAACATGGTGGCTCCTCGTGTTAGAAACAAATAGCATTTTATTACGATTAATTTGATACCGCACTCTATTAGGTTGTAAGAAAACTTTCGATAGAAAACTGAAAATACCATAACGTTAGAACCTTTCTAAAATAAAGCACCTGTTGAAAATTAAATAATTATATTGAAACTACCTATTAACATATCTTTAGGGCTCCATATGTTCAAAGTGACCTCCATCTTGTTGCTGACAAAGGCGAACTTTTCTCATTGTTGCTCTTACAACGTTTCTCAACTGTATTGGTGTAATTCTATGAATAGCTGCCCTTACTTTGTCCTATAATTCAGGTCGTGTGGCAAGAGGTACATCATAAACCTCGTTTTTAATAGATCCCCATAAAAAAAATCTAAAGGCGTGAGGTCGGGTGACCTGAAAAGTTTTTTTGAAAAGGAATAAATAAAGGTATAAATTTAAAATAACCCTATTTTACTTCGCCGGCCACCTAACTGGACCCATATTTCCAATCCAGTGTTCGTTGTATGTTTCATGCAGATATTCCGTAACTGCCCTCAGGTTGTGTGGTGGAGCACCATGTTGTTGATAAAATAATCCAACTCGATTTATTAATGGAACTCTGTCCAAGAAATGCTCAAATTCCTACGTGAGGGAACTTAGATATCTAGCCCCCGTCAGGACACCGTCAAAAATTATAGGGCCCAAAATTCTGTCCCCTAAAATCCCAACCCAACAATTGAGACCAAACCGTTCTTGGAAATTTCCTTCCTCAATCAAGTGTAAATTTGCATCGGACCAATATCGCTTATTATTTCTGTTGAAATGTCCCAAATTAGTGAAACGGCTTTCGTCAGTATACAGAATGTTATATGCAAATGAGTCATCCTCCAAATATTTTCCAAAGAACCAATTGCAATACTCAAGTCTCCTTACATTATCGTTTTGGTATAGGTGCTGGTGTAGTTGATATTTAAATGAATGATATTTATGTTTCTTCAAAATGTTACCTGCAGAAGACTTCGAAATGTCACATTCTCTTGCGATCTCCATGAGTGACGTATTAATATTTACTTGAACATAAACCAGAACATCTATTTCTTTTTCTTCACTCACAACAATCGAATCGTTCCCATCATTATCAGGCTCATTTCGCATTTTTTTAACCAGTTTTGGAAAATAGTGCCGGGTCGGGTGACGCCGATCAGGATATCTCTGTGCGTAGAGACGTGCAGCATCGGTTGAATTTTAGCTACACTCTCCAGAAACTAATAACGTATCAACTTTTTCAGTTCTTGTATAAATATTGTGATTTTCAAGCAATGAGGTACACAATAACTACCTAATTAACTTTATAGAAGAGATGTAAAATAATATATCAACACGTCAATTTTTACCGCAACAATTCAATGATTTTGTTTCAGTTGTGCTGGTCACAGGCCACTCTAATTTTAATCTCAATAAGATTCTTTATTTAACGAAAGTTCTAACGTTATATTTTCAGTTTTTTATCGAAAGTTTTCTTACAACCTAATAGAGTGCGGTATCAAATTAATCGTAATAAAATGCTATTTTTTTCTAACCCGAAGAGCCACCATGTTGCCATTTGAAAAAAAATAGTAATAAAAATTTTAAAATCAAACGTCACATAGCTGAAACATTTTGATCGAAAACAGTAAAGTTGTATTTTTACAAACATTTTAGGACTGAAATTAGTTATTTGAACGTATCCATAGCCCTCTAGAATAAAAATTGATTTCGAAAAAAAAAAAAAAGGGTTACAAATAGTAACAAATGACACATGGTAGTATTCTAAATGTCATATAGAGACAAAAAAACTGAAAATATACCTGGTGTCCCATTTAAAAATCGAAAGTTTACGTCACTTCCGGTGAATGCGGAATTTGCATAAAGTTGAATTACTTGTCAGAAAATGCAGTTCTCTGCATTAAACAGATCCTCCAAATTTCATTCCATTATCTCCGAAAACAAAAAAGTTATAGGGGCGAGCACCATCCGTGGACACTTATATCGCTCAGAATAAATGACTACCTGGAAACATTCGATCTGATGACAGAGTGCCGACATGGATTCAGAAAAAATCACTCGACAGAAACAGCAACGCTCAATTTCACACAACATATACATGATTTAATAAACGAAAAAAATAGTGTTGTAGGAACACTGAAATTGTAGCAGAAAAACTCTTTAACACAGGAATTCGAGGTAATATAAAACAGTTACTTGTGTCCTTTTTGACGAATAGATGTTTCCAGGTGAAGCAGAAAAAAGTTATGTCAGATAAATTTCTTGTAACAACGGGTACTCCTCTAGCCAGCGTTCTTGGCCCACTATTTTTTTAATTATATGTGAATGATCTTCCTGATAACATAAGTTATGGAAAAATATTTCTTTGCGCAGATGACACGTCTATCATTCTTTCTAGTAAAACATCTGACAATATGACAAAATTAGGGAATACAGTTCTTATTGAAATTAATGACTGGTGTAACAGAAACAGACTCATTGTGAACCTTAAAAAAATAGTATGCATGCAATTTGCGAATTCATCTCGAAATCTACGAAACCTCAATCTCAGTTTCCAAAACAAATCTTCAGAATTGGCCAGTTCGACAAAATTCTTGGGTACAATGATTGACTCACTCTTCACACGGCAAGAACATATCGATTTTACATGTAAGAAATTGGATCAATCATACTACTTGATAGAATCTCTCAAGTGTAAGTTAGATCACTGATATCAGTTTATTCTGCTAAATTTCACTAGATTATATATCATAATATTGCTGTCTGGGGACTAGCTACTGGATCCGACAGGATTTTCATAGAGCAAAAAGCGCTGCTGAGATTGATATTCAATTTGGATTATAGAAGTTCCTGTAGAGAGACATTCCAACAAAACAAAATATTGACAGTTACAAGTTTGTTGATTTTGAAAACATTAACACATGTACATGAAAATAAAGGTATCCTACAAATAAGAGCAGAAATGCATAATTATAATATACGGAGTAAAAATATGTTCACAACACGAAAACATCATCACGCAAAATATGATAAATCTCCTAAATTTGTTGGTATTCGCATTTATAACTCAATGCCAAATGATATAAAGACCTTGTCACCTTAAAACTTTTATTTTATCAGAAAAATGTTTTTACACGGTGGATGAATTTCAAATTCGTTTTTATATTTATACTGTTTTTGTAAATGATGTGTTTATTTAATAATTTTTTCGTGAAATGTCTTTCAATCACATTTTATCTGACTTAGAACATATTGTTTTTGTATGTATAAACCTATGCAACCATGACTTGTCCCATCTACATAATATGTAGCAAAAAGGATTAATAAAATATATCTATGTATCTATTGATTTTGAGATATTTGGTGTTGACTTCCGAGCCACCTCCGAGCCACCTGGTATAAACCCATACAACCCTATATTTTTGAGAAAGGGATTCAATCGAGTGAAAATATATAGGGTATTTCACTTAAAAAAAGTTAACTTTGATAACTTGATTACTCTCGTTCCGGACGTCCATCTTCTTGAAAGATTTGCATGTTTTTCACGACGTTTCGATTGCTTGTATCTGCAATCGTCTTCAGGTGAATACTGTAATTTGAAATCTTTTAAGACGATGGATGCCCGAAACTTTGATAAGTCACACATTTATGGGACCCCCTGTATGTTGGTAGTTATTTTTGGAACATAACTTTCATTGCTCTCTACAACTTCAATTCGGGACATTTTTTCCTATCTCAAATAGGAAAGCAGCTATCGTCCACCGACGGATCATTGATACACCCTGTATACACATATATCGATTACCCTGAGATTGTACAATCTAAACCGAATCAGGCATTTTTCGCTGCATGCATGATACCACATCCACAACTTTATCTCTCAGGAACTGGGAAATCCACCATATCCATATGATTGTTCACTCTTCGCTATAAACTTGTATCAGAACCTATAAATAGGCGGAAACTCGAACAGCAGGCCAGCAGAGCCGGACCTAGGATGAATGACGTCAGAAGCAAAAATAATAATTAATTTACTCCCCAGTCATTCTAAATCTATTCGATTTAGTTATATCTCCAGTCTTACAAATATCACACAGTTAAACTTTTCTTTGGAAATTCAGAAATTAAAACCAGATATCTTCTCTGCAGAGGTTATCAACAAATACCACACAGCCGGTGTGCATGACCTAAAGCTTTCAAACGATTTGTCTCCTATAATAATATATTCAGAGATAATTGAAATATCAGGGCACTGTGGTTGTCATTTAGTATAACCATTTGAGTTTGACCAATTTTTCAAATAAGTTAAGCGCCGCGCCTCTTGTAGTTGTTAGGTTCTCTAGAAAAAGCTTATGACTAACTTCGCTAGGTCTTCAAAAACACCTAGGCATGGCTTTTTATTATCAAGTGATTCATACATTTATGATGTTATGATGAATATGGCATACTGATTACTTTGCTTTTCCCGAAACCCGTATTGTTTATCACGGATGATGTTGTGTTCATTCAGATATTTTTCTTGACCATAATAATAATAATAATAATTTATTGCATAAATATATATAAACAACTGAGTTAGTTTAATATTCACTGTGTACCTAATAGAATTTCGTTGAAGGATATACCTAAGTTTTTTATTACAATAAACAGAAACCCAAAGAAATCATGGACGGTTGTATATGGTAGATTTTTGGTGTTTGATGAAACACGTGAGATTTGACAACATGTAAAACGGTAGTTTTTTCTCAGATAGAGAATCCTAGTGCCATATCACATAAAAATTTAAGAATTTAAGAATTGCGGTAGATTTAAAAGTATAATAGTATATAAATATGAATAATATAAGAATGTGCAGAATATAATATGTAAGTATATAAAATTATGAAAATGTGGGAAAGCAAATTGTATAGCACTTTATAATTTTCCAGCTTATGACAATCTAAATCATGTATTTTGAAAGTTTCCTTCAGTACTATCATCCCAATATTGTACTTGATTTCTTTTAGATGCACTTTATATTCGTCAAGATTTTTATTTATACTTTGGATATTCTGATGTGATATTCTGAAGCAGTTTAGTGGGCTATATTGGCTTATATAGTTATTTACGTCGGATATATCAGTGCACTCTTTTGTGCTAATGGGATCATAATTAAAATCTCTAATAAGCTGGTCCATTATAGTGTGCTATAAAGAGATATATGGAGCTAATACAATAACTGATAAGATGAAATAAATGTAATGATTAGTAATTTTTTTTTTTTAGTTACAAAAGAAAACAATTTTATTTTTTATTTTTATCCATGGACGCTGATCTTGATCTGGTTCTGATAACACTATTAACGTTTACTACTGGTGGTATGTGTTTTTTGGTACTAGAGGCAGTGTTTTTTGTATAGTCCTGTAGATCTTCGGTTTCTTCGCTATTCAGAAGTTCCTGTACTGTGAACGTTGCTGCTTCCGTGACCAGTCTATTTCCCTTTCATAAATGATTTCTTATTACTGTTCAGTTTTCTCTCCGTTCCTAGATGACGTTTCAATACTTTCAGTTCTTCTTGTTGGATCGTTGTTAAATCATGTACAATGAATACACCAGTATTTTTCAGTTTTCTAGTCATTTGTAGAATCCCTTTTTTTCAATTGTGTGACAAATTCCACTTTTATTGGACAGTTTTTATTTTTTCCCATGCAGTAAATATTGTTAATATCTCTGATATCTACGTTAACTTCTCGTAGTTTATTCAGTTCGTTGATCAGTATTTGAGGAGAGATTTCAGCCGGATCCTTATCAAAACCGAAAATAACCCAGTTATTTGATTTATTTTTCCTTTCCACCACTTCTAGTTTGTTTTTCAGGGTTAGGTTTTCTGCTTCTGGGTCATTTGTTTTGTGTTTTAGTTCTTCTATAGAAAGCTTCAATCTATCTTCACTAGCTTTTATTGAGTTCTTCAGTTCTTCCTTGGTTTTACTCAATTCTGCAATAATTTTGGTCCCAGACGAATTATTTAGCGACATATTCAATTTTCCATCTTTCATCAATCTCTCGAAAAGGAGAATTATTTTTGGTAATTTTGCTACCGGCGTCATACATCCTAGGTTCTCGATCAAGTAAAAAACTATGAAATTCTAGATATTTGAAAAATGTAGAGAGCATTAATTAATATTTTATTGAGCCTACGAAACGCATGCTATGGCTGTCGTTTTCCCTCTGAAGATGCTGTATTTTTGTGTCAGACTTATATAGAAGTGAGGGTATTTGGCGATGGATGGATGGCGATGGATTCTTGTTAGGCAGTATGAATGATGTGAGGATTTGTGAATTTTTGGGGTACATTTTTAGAGACGTATCGATTTTAGGTAATTGGATTTTCCATGGGGGGTGACCAACACACATTATAGGTAAAATTATTGAGAGCTCGACCTCCAAATAAGTTGAAGCCCCATTTGGCGAAGGTGAATTTGACATATTTACGTCAAATTTACTGATATGGGGAAAAATATGAATTAATTCAGATATCAGAAATTGGGATATCAAGGTCGGAGGTGTGAAAAGTAAATTTACTTTAATAGTTATCTAACGTCTATCAATTACAAATAAATATTTGATTTTTTCTGCTGATTAGATAATCATATCGTTTTGGATATTCACTGTATCACATTGGGGTGGTGAATTTGCAAAGCACGAGAATAATGAGAAGAACATTTTTTTGTAAATGATTGAAAGTATTTTTTTCGTAAAGCATTCAAGAGTTGACTCATGCCATCTTCTGCTTTAATTAAATGTATGACAGAATATTTGCAGTAGTTTACAGCTACTATCAACAAGTGTAGTCATCCATGTATATAAATATTTTCGTTTCATAAAGGCGATAAAGTAGAGCTGTGATTACCACCAGTGAATACATGAATCACAACTATTTCCTACAAAAGAAATGATTAGCGTTCCAAAAACATTACATTTCTAAACACTACTGATAAAATGTATGTTCTAAATTGAATATTGAAATTTGAATGTTGAAAGTTGAAAGTTAATGGTACCACACTATATTGCTATATTTGCAAAGAGTGGACAAATATGTAAACAGATACATGTCAGTGAGTTCTGTAGTGAAATACACTTTGAATTTTGTGGTATTGAATCTAATAGTTACAATATATATCGCTGTATACAGGTCCTGTTTGGGGGATTTTGAATTATTTTTGAGTAATTTTGATAAACTTTTAAATACAATTTCACGTTTCGACAAATAGTGTGTAATAGCAGTCGACTTTAATATTAACTTCAATTTCAAAACAGAGCATTTAAACGACTTTAAGAACGTGTTAGAATCCTTTGGTCTCGTGGTAACTATAAAACAAAATACCAGCATCTTGCAGACATTTTCACAAAACTTCCTAGTAATGAATTCATAGTGGGGATTACTGAACCATGTCTCTCTGACCATCTTGGACATGTATTTATTTCCAACAAAATGGAAAAGACCACTTCTAAAGCTACCCTCAGAAGATTTTTCGGACAAAAGAACAAAATGTCCTTTTACAATGGCCTGCAAATGGCTGATTGGTCCTCTTCAACGGTACTGACTGATGTTAGCATTTTGGCCGACAAATTTATCGATACCATTACTAACCTTCTCAACAAAAATTTTCCATTACGAAAATATCACGTATAGTCTAAGCCACCGGTGACATGGTATATTGACAATCTGAGATCTATGAGGGAAACCTTATCTGTAGTAAAAACTGTATGTGCAGAAACTAATTGTCCTGAAGACCTGCCAGTTTTTAAAACTATGAAAAAACAATACTCTTCTGCGTTAACCACGGCCAAGAAAAAATCTTATAAATTATCTCTATCAAATTCAACCAAATTTTCAAAAGATTCCTGGAAACTGATAAATTTTGAAAGAAGCAAGTGTCTTGGTAATACAAAAATTGACGAGAATTTGACTCCAACTGCCTTCAATCAATATTTTTGCAACATCGCTAAAGACATAATATCTGTTCTTCCAGAGTCAACTTACAATCCCATAGATCTCATGAAAAATTTACCAACACCTAGCGTTCCTTTTTTCTTGAACCAGTTGTTGAAAATGAAGTATTTAATGCAATCACAAACCTTGAAAAATTCATCAGCTACAGATATATTTGAACTCAACAGTATGTTATTCAAAGAAAACGCCGACCTAATTACCCCTCTTCTCACAATCGTCATAAATTATTGTTTCAGTTCTGGTGTTTTTTCTGATTCTTTCAGAATTTCTAAAGTTCTAACTTTACTAAAAAAAAGAAATGTTGATTGTTTGGAAAATTTCCGACCATTTCCATTATACAGACGCCCTCCAAAGTAATTGAAATAATCTTGAAATACCGGCTATACAAATACTTCGAAAACAATGCATTATTTGACAATGAAAATTTGGTTTCCGAGGTGGTAGCACAACAACGAAAGCGTTCTTTCAAGTTATAATGGACGCAGTTGAAGGGCTTGAGAAAGGTAAGCATACTAGTCTTACGCTATGCGATCTAACCAAAGCCTTTGACTGTGTATCGCATGAGACACTAATTAGCAAACTTTTTCACTATGGAATAAGAGGTATTCCACTGAAACTGTTTGATTCATATCTATCTCATAGAAAACAAGTTGTTTCTATAGATGGTATTATGTCTGACCTAGGTCACATTGAAAATGGTGTCCCTCAAGGGTCTGTTTTGGGACCAATACTATTTATTATTAGGATTAACGATTTTCATCATTTTTTACTACCGAATAAATCTATCTTATTCGCTGACGATACTACCATAATAAACTCCGCCAAGAATATCAACACTCTCGAACAGCTAGCCATGTATAATGGAATTGAAGCCAATAAATGATTTACGGCGAATAAATTGAATCTGAATCAAGCCAAGACACAATCTTTAACCATCTCCTCACTCACTCCTCACACAGGGTTTGGCAGTGAAATTATTAGGTGTACATATTGATGACAATTTGTCTTGGGTCAGTCACATAAATTATCAAGTATAATTTTCATGCTCCGCAGACTGAAACCAATACGAGGCTTTCATTCTACAAAAAAAGCCATAAATATTTTAACAGGAGCTAATTCGTGCCGACCTCTTTTTACAAAACTGGAAATTATGACTATTCCATCGGTTTACATTTATATTTCCGTATTGAAAATCCACAACAAGAAAGATTCATTAACCAAAAATTCAGACCACCATAATTACCCAACAAGATCTGGAAATCTTTTCAGATGTCAACGATATAAGTTGAATAAATCTAGGGAGAATTCGCTGGACCTTGACCTTTATAACAAACTTCCAGACAAATGTTGGATGTATATCATCCAACCTTCCACAATCTGAGAACGAAATTAAATGGATCAGCGAAAAAAAACAAGCTTCAAACAATATATCTTCCAACTTTAAATATCAATTCAGAATCAATATAGCTAAAAAACATAATATTAATTTATCGCAAGAAAATAAGTATAATTTTAAAAAGGCAAACTTTCTCGTGCTAAGTGAAAAAATCAGAGACACAAGTTGGAATGGGGTCTTGAATCAAACTAATGTGAACCATGATTTATATATATTCCACAATATATGGAAGGAAATAGTACAAAAGTGCATATACCTCAGTTTACAACGTAAAAATAAAATATCCTATATGGTTCACTAAACAAATTAAAGACTTGTTGAAAAAAAAAAGATAAAACAGAAAGTTGTTTCGGTGAGTAATATTTCAAAAATAAATTTATAGGTATGGAAAACAAGTTAAAAAAATTATAAAATTAGAGGAACGAATATCTACGAAGTTGGAAGAGACATTAATACCAATGTTAATAACTTGAAATTATACTAAAAATAGAAGAAATAGCGCTTTGAGTTTGGAAATTATACCTATGAGAATGAGCTCATGAATCAGCTGAAACAGTTGCAGAATTTTTTCCAACTGTTTTTTACTCAAATAAAGCAATATATGACCTGAATGATTTAGGGAACAGTATCAGTGTAAATGAGACACAAACCCAAAAAAACTGCTGGAATTTATTGGAATTCCTCCATATATACTAAGAGGTTGCCATGAATGACTAAGGAAACTGCTCTTACATATTTTCGATTTGATTATAAGAACTAATACGTGTCCAATAATATGGAAAACACCTTTACTTCTCCAATTCACAAGGCAGGAAGCAAATTAAACATTGAGAAACATAGGTCAATATCGATAATGTGTGCTCCAGTAAGTTATTCGAACAAATAATATATGCAGTTCTTTATAGTCATGTTGAGAAATATAAAGTGCAGCAGCAGCATGGTTTTGTTAAAAATAAATCTGTAAGTACGAATCTATTTATATTTACCAATAAAGCTAATGAGGCAATGGAGTACAGATCTCAACTAGACACGGTGTATATTGACTTCATTTATAGTTCTGAACTTCTTACGTCACATCCTGGAGAGGTTTCCGCAGTGTTCAAACAGGAACATTTCTTTGGGATTTTTTTGGAAAAACTAATTCGAAAAAAAAAGAAAAAAAATTTAACCACTCTTCTCATCGTTTTGGACATTGTGATCTCGCCTATTGACTGTTTCTTAATGAGCGCCTTCAGTTTAGGAAATATATATATACCCAACAAACATTATAGGTGAAATTTACGTCATTTCGACCTTCGAATAGGTCAGGGCCCCAATTGGCGAAGGTAATTATTACGTTATAATTACCTTAAATTTACCATTATGGGGAAAAAAATGGAAGTAATGCAGAAGTCGAAATTTGGGAAATTAAGACATTTTTCCTTATAAGTTGAAGGCATAAATAGGTAAATTGCCTCCAGACTAGTCATCTGATGGTAAAAATGTAGTCATTTCTACCTATCTCAGGTTATAAACACTGTAATAAAACAAACAACAAACCTAGGCAGGTTAGAAGAAGATAACAAAAGTTTACTGTATATTGTGAATCTTAACCTACATGCTTATTCGTGAAAGCGTTGAAGTTGACATGAACATGGTGTATGAAGAAAGAACTGTCAATAAACGTATAGGGGAGAATGCATTAAGTGATGGTTTCGCATTCACACCTAGTTGTGATTTCATTTGCGATACAAACTTTTCTGTGATAATGTTGATTTTTACTCATCTAAAACAAGTGGGCCCATCGAATTATTAAATTTGTATGAAAAAAAAACCATTAATTTATGTCTACTTTCACAACTTTTTCCATCAAACCCTTCAAAAACTGATTTTATAGATGAAGTATGTGTATACATATCATATTCACCTATTTTTTGAGTACCAATCATCAAAATGTGGTCGATTCGAGAAAATTATGTATTATTTTTACAATGGCGGAAATGATTCGAACCGAAAAATATGGCGTAGGTTCCATATGGGACCTATATGTCGAAATTCCTTAAAATTTTGACTATGAGAACACATAGACTTTGTTCAAAGTCGAAAGTAACCTTTATTCCTGACTTTGAAGTCCATTTTCCTCATCTTGGGATTTCAGACCCTTTCACATTGTGGTCACGTGATGAAATACAATATATGTTATTGGATATTTTTTCATGCATGTCTATACGTTTCGTTCTCTGGATGGATTGCAAATCGTGGATAATAAATTTATATTTTACTTATTCTATGTTCTGTGCAGAAACACTCAAATGTCAAACGGGGTGAAAAAATAAATATTTTTTGCTAATGTTAATGGTAAAGCCAAGTAACCTATAGGTACTCAGAGAAATGGATATATACTACAAAACCCTGTAATGAGTGTTTATTCTGAAATTAAATATCAAATCCATCAGTAATGTTGATAATAGTACGCGATATTTATATTTCAGTGCACATCTTCCCAGAATAGAAATCATGATTAATGTCATGGTCTAATGAGGGAATCTCTTCCCGAAGAGAAATAGCCAATCATAACATTTTAAATATAAAATGGTGTGTTGTGATTGGCTGAATAATTTTGATTTGACATTTCTGCGTTCCGCGTGCGGTGCCCGGAAATATACAATTTATCAGCCAACTGTAAATACCATTAAAAAATGGACCAATTATGATTTGCTTGATTTTGACTTTTCCGGAAGCCACAATGATTGGTTTTGAAATTTTCGAAGCCATGGAAACTCATCATTTCAACACATAAATCTCTTATTTTTGTTAAAATAAATTTTCTATTTGATTTGATTTTTTTGCGTATTCAATACAATTTTTTTATCCATTTACTTCAAAAGGATGAACTTCATTGAATTCCATTTTGTCGCTGCATCATTGAAAACGTCGCGGCTGTAGTTTACCGCTGGCGACAGACGAAGCTTTCTGAACGCAGCCCATTCATTGTTCAGTGCATTCTGTCATTCCCATCCATCTCTTACCGACATGACCTGAGACCTAACCAAAGTTTAAGGTTAACGCTTCCATGTTTTTATTTCAATAATGGATGAGTGTTTTAAAATAGTTGCCGTCATAAAAAGACGTGGAGCAACACCCATAGTTGACCACCAACTGCTTGTATGGAGACTTTATGCGACAAGGCCCAATGTCTGAGCTCCTCTAACAATGAGAGGTTATCTTCCAAGCTTTGTGCCTTATCCCCATTGAACTCATCGTCTTCTGATCCATATTTTTCCCCGGTATCATCATCAGTAAAAGCAATTTCACACTCTACATTAATTTCTGCAGTTGATGATGACTGAGTGGAAGATGATGCCTCTGATCTCTGGACATCGCGAAGTATAGGATGGTTTCGGATTATATTTTCATTTGTTCTCATTCTGGCAGCTAATCGATAATAGTTGGTGGTATACCTGTATGGTTAACTAACTCTATTCGAATTTTTGCTTGGCATTTTATAGATTTCTAAAATTTAGGGCACAATAAAAAAATTAAAGGAAGTAAATGTATCATGTCATCCTCATCTGAATCGACTTGGTCTTTAATATCTGATGATAGACTGAGTTACTTTGAAGATTTTATTTTAGGTAACTTTGACTTCGTTGTAGACATTTAGTCTGATTAGACAAATATTGTGGTGATCTTGCCCTCATTGTAGAGCGGTAGGTATAAACTAGGTCAAGAAATGTCCAGGCAACTCCTTTAACTTAATCGGTGCCAAAATAGGTAATGAAGAGTATATAGTAGACCTGTTTACTAACTTGTCAATTTCCTGACTATATGAACACACATGAGGTAATAATTAGGTAAATATTCACCAGAAGGTTTTTTCTGAGAGTTCCAAGTATTTTGAACACATTTTGCTGGTTACCTTTAGGTAAAATTCAACCTAGTAAACTCTAGTAACCCATGAGGCTGTGAAGGTATATTTGAAGTCCATAACAAGTAATTCCATACTACGCACTACGCCTATTAAGTTTTTGGTTTTTGTAGGAGATTTGGTGGTCTCAATTATGGTTTTTATAACTCCAATTATAACTTTGGAGCTAGTTAGTACTTGAAGGTAAAATATTTGGTCTGAAATGGGTAAATTCGGACTTCTTGAAGCCGTTTTACCCCACTGCTTGGTATAATTTTCCTATAATGTTAGTTGGGTAAGCGGACTCGACAGACGTTGTCCTGTCCAAATTTCTATGTTCCTGAAAATTTTCCCGTTATCCCGTTATCCCATTTTCCTGTAACCCCTTTTTGTTTTTACCCCGTTATCCCCTTATCCTGTCATCCCGTTATCCCGTTTTTTCGTTATCCCGTTATCCCGTTTTCCTGTTGTCCCATTTTTTCTTCATCCCGTTTTCGCCTTATCCCCTTATCCTGTCATCCCGTTTTTCGTAATCCCGTTATCCCGTTTTTTATTTATCCCGTTATTCCGTTTTCCCGTTATTCCCTTATCCTGTCATCCCGTTATTCCGTTTTTTCGATATCCCGTTATTCCCGTTATCCCGTTTTCCTGTTATAAAAAAAATAAAAATAGGGGTCGATCGTAGAAGGGTGAAAATTAAGAGTAATATGAATTTTTTTATTCTAAGTCATGACAACATAAAAATAAAAATCTTGCCAAAAATAGGGGTTGATCGTAGAAGAGTGAAAATTTAGGGTTGTATGTATTTTTGAATGCTGTATAATAAAAAAATAAAAACCAAAAATTTTGTCTAACAAATAAAAAAAATTAAGGGGTGGACCACCCTTAACATTTAGGAGGATGATTTGTGAATCTAAACCATCCAGGGCGCCACCCAAACGCATACACAAAAATTAATTCAAATCGGTCCAGCCGTTTAGGAGGAGTTCAGTGACAACACACGTACAGAAGAATTATATATATATATATATATATATATATATATATATATATATATATATATATTTATATATATATATAAAGATATATATCAAAATTTTCGTTGACTATCGTCATTGCCTTAACCATAGAAAGAAGTACACGATCATTTAATATCATCAGCAACAAAAAAATACTATCAAAACAAAATACCAGATTTTGATAATCCCTCCAAATCTATATTAGACTAGAAGGAATCGGCGCAAGAGTACCGAAAACTATTCCACCTCAATTTTTTTATGCGATCCTCTTCAAATTGCCCTACTGATGATATAAATGCCATGGGGCAACCCCGTGCCATATTGTTTAAACCGAAATTGTTTAAACAATTGCAAGGAATTGTTATTTTTCAAACGGACAATTTTTTTTTATTCTTTATTGAAATACAAATTAAAAAGGTCCTATGACTTTTCACGAGAAAGTTATTATTTTTAGAGATATGAATTTTTAAAAGTTCGAAAAATCTCAAATTTGGGTACTTTTGACCCATGAAAAATATATAAAAAAAAATATAAATAATATTGTTTTTTTAATTTTTTATACAATAGTTAATAATATTCTCAATAGATATTTAAAAAAAATTCATTGTTTATACCTGTTTTTTTATTGTTAATTTCGCGCGCTCACAAGTATGCGTCGCTTACCTTTAAGTATCGCCGTCTCTCTCTGACTCATACGCTGCATCGGCCTCTCTGTGTCCTGAATTATTATTTATCATTTATCTTCAAAACTATTAACTTTATCAAGATTGTTAATGGAAGCAATGTTATTAATAATGAAATTGTCTACAATTTGTTTCCAACAATTTTTTTTTCTGGAATCAATTTTACATAAGTTATTTAAGCATGAATCGAAACAAGTAATTAAAATTACTTTTTTATCTTTTAAAAAGGTTAATGAAATAATAAACAAAATTTAAAAATAAGTATTTATTTATTATCAATATCATTTTTATATATTATATTCTTACAGTCTTCTGAATCACAACCACATAGAAGTATGCAACTAATATTTTTTTTTTGCAGTAACAACCTTTGGTTGCACAGGATTTCTTAGAATTACACAGTTTTTCAAGATCAAAACAATTGAACATCGATTTTTTAATTCGGGCGTCTGGTAGTTTACCAGACAAGTACCCTACAGTGAACAGCAACAACAATGCTCATTATCAATGATACCCAACACCAGATAAATAATATATGTCTGAATAACGAAAAAAAGCCCTGAAGAAGACGATGAATAAACTTGAAACGTCGACATTTTTTTTAAATTTGGACCACTTTTATTGTCCTTGTTCCCGCTTTATACAAATCTCCAATAATAATAATATTTATTTACATTTAAAAAAAACATTCATTTAAAAAATCATACATTGTTCCAAATGAAACGTAGTTGACTGAACACTTATTCCGAGGAAAATATATCGATGGAATTTGATTAGTTAGTTTAACAATAATTATAAATACTTAATACAATATACTCAAGATAAGACTAAATATGAATTTCAACTTTAATACAGTTACTAAAATACCTATTATGCAAATGAACGAAAAGAATAAATATGAAATTGGGATATTTACATAATAATTATTTAATGTGTTGAATGTGGTCAAATTGTTCCATACATAAAAAAAGAACGTATCGTATGTCTCAAATTTTCCTTTACAGATTTTTTCAATAGTTTTTTTAATGTTATGTTGTTATTTATACATTTCAATTCATCAGGGATGGTATTGTACAATTTCGGTGCCAAGTAGCTGAACATTATCTGTGTTAGTGATATTTTTTCCGGGTATTGTAGTTGTGGTTTGGTAAGGTAAGCGACGCATACTTGTGAGCGCGCAAAATTAACAATAAAAAAACAGGTATAAACAATGAAATTTTTTCAAATATCTTTCAAGAATATTATCAATTATTGAATAAATAATTAAAAAAATATATTATTTATATTTTTTTTTAATATAATTTTTATGGGTCAAAAGTACACAAATTTGAGATTTTTCGAACCTTTAAAAATTTATATCTCTAAAAATATTAACTTTATCGTAAAAAGTCATGGGACCTTTTTGATTTGCATTTCAATAAAAAATATAAAAAAAATTGTCCGGTTGAAAAATAACAATTCCTTGCAAATATTTAAACAATTTTGGTTTAAACAATATGGCACGGGGTTGCCCCATGGCAACATGCATTTATATCATCAGTAGGACAATTCGAAGAGGATCGCATAAAAAAATTGAGGTGGAATAGTTTTCGGTACTCATGCGCCGATTCCTCCTAGTCTATATGGTAAGTCATAGCAGAGATATCGAACAAGCAAAAAAATGTTCAGATTTCTCAATTAAATATGGGGATAACCAAGTAGAAGATCCACTAGAAATGGTCTATTTATTTAATAACTATTTTTTGGAAGTTCCTAAGTCTGTCATAGGATCAAATGAATTCATGAAAAACACTTATTCACCTTGTCATTCTTTCTTTCTTGAAACTTATGATGAATCTGGTTTGTTTAATTTGTTCCAACTCAAGCTTTAAAATAAATACTCATCAGGATCTGATGATGTTCCAATGTATTCAGTTAAAAGAAGTGTATCTGTGATCCTAGAGCCACTGACATTTTAGTCAATCTATCTTTCACTACGGGAGTCTTTCCTAGTATCGCCCCATAACGGTACCCTGTTATTCTGTGCTACTTCAATTTGGTTCCTGTAGTATTGATTCTTTGTGGTTCTCAGGAGGTTTGACAAGAAGTTATTATACAACCTCTGATTTACATCCGGGAATTTTTGTTTTTACAAATTTTTGTTTCAAACTTTCTCTATGACGTATGGAATTTAATAATCCGGTAGTCATCCATGGTTTGAGCTTTGTATTATTTTCGTTGATATTAAATACTTTCGTTACTGAACTAATGTCAATATAATGGGCTATTTTCCCAATAAACAAATTATATGCTGTATCTGGTTCAACAGACTGATAAATTTCCCCCCAGTTTTCTCTTTTTAGTAACTTATAGAGTGTATTATAATTAGTAGATTTTTTTTGTGTATCGAGAGGTTCAGTCACCTTTGTTGGAGAATCCAGTTGGACGGAAAGCATAATTGTATAATGATCGGTTATATCAGTTTTAAAGAAATATGATTTGATTTTACACTCATTTTGGGTATTTGCATTGTTCGTCTTGACATAGATATGGTCAATCAAGCTAGAAGTACTGTCTGTTATAGTTATTCTAATCCCAATTGGAACGGCAATAAAAATAAGAGCACTACGAGGAGTGTTCATATGCACTGCCCGGCAAATGTAAAATTTATATACTACCAGTGTTTTTACTTTCAAAGCGTTCCTCGTACAATCATAAAACAGTTCTGTCGTGTGGAAGCGAATTCCTTCTCGAAACTTTTTTATGTCGGTCCAATTGGGATTAGAAATACTATACTTCGTTGGTTTATTGATATACGGGAAAAATCCCAATTCAGCTAATATACAGGTATAATTGATAACATTTCTGTGGTTAATATTTATCCATTTGGCGACAAACATTTGCAAAGTACCTTGTAGGACTTTGCACGTTTATCCATCGGATGTCATTCAACGTCCGTCGAAGCGTTAGCCAGGGAAGTAGTTGTTTTTTGATGGATTTGGATTTTATGAAACACGTACTAGCATTTTCTCTTGTGGAACAATAACTGGCCAACTACTTATGAAACATATTAACCTTCCAGTAAACGTATAAAGTTAATATTACGATTCGCTTGTAGGTACAAGTTATGAACATTTATCAAACTGGTCCCAGATTGTTCAACATTGGCGTGCAGTGTTTTCTCGAATTTGGAAAACTGTATGAAGGCGACTTTTGGCCAGCTAATACGTTGAAATATAGATAGATAGATAGATAGATTTTATTTAACAACGTTACATTACATGTTAGTTGCAAGCAAGGTAGAGAGTACAAAATAAATAAAAAATAGTATAAAGACAAATACAACAGAAATATGTAAAATATGTAAGATTATATGAGGACAAATATAACATAAATATGTAAAAAATGTAATTAAACACGTAATCACAACTTGATATAATATACGTTAATCTAGCTAGTAATTAGAAATATATATCGTTAGGAGAAAGTTGAATTCAGATATTCCCCAGTACTATAGAAACAACTCTCAAGTAATAATGATTTAATTTTCATTTTGAATGAATAGAAGTTGAGCAACTTATAATCATCTGGTATGATATATAAATTGACATTCAATGAATTTTTCTGGGACTTTGAAGTCTGTACCGAGGTGGTACGAGCAGATGTGAAGTTCGTGTTCTATGATCATGGACATTCAAACGTCTAGTGAAGTCAGATTTCTTTTTATGTATTTCTAAAAGGATATTATAGATGAACAACGAAGGAAAAGGTAAAACGCTGATCTTCATAAATAACGGCTTACAATGTTCCGTGTAGTCAACATTCAATATTATTGTAATGATCTTTTTCTGTAATAAGAATACTCTCATAGAATGAGGTGAGTTTCCCCATAAAAGTAGCCCATAATTTATATGAGAGTGGAACAAAGCAAAATATGCACTTTTCAAAGCACAAGATCCAAGAATTTCCTAAGTTGCCTGAAGGCAAACATATTTTTAGATAATTTTTTTGACAACTCTTCTACGTGAGCTGACCAGGATAAATTACCGTCGATGATCAAACCAAGTAATTTACCTTTTCGACTATTATCAACAATGTTGCTCTGGAAAAATGTATTTCTTGTGTTTTGTCTCCATTTAATTTCAATTGATTGGCTGTCAACCATCTAGAAACATGGTCCAAAGCATCACTCTTTTTCTCTGTTAAGTTACTTACTGTTTTGTCGGATGTTAAGATAGTTGTATCGTCAGCAAAGAGTACACATTTGTATGGTAACATGGAATGGCTAAAATCATTGATGTAAATCAAGAATAAAACCGGCCCCAAAACTGATCCCTGAGAAACACCATGTTTGACAATTTTGTTGGGAGAAAATTTATTATCCAAGAATACCGCTTGAGATCTGTTACTCAAGTACGATCTGAATAGTTCAAGAGGTAGTCCTCTCACCCCATAGTATTCCATTTGCGAGGGGTAAAGAATGAGAGTCGCAGTCGAAAGCTTTGGAGAGGTCGCAGAGAGTTAAAGCCTTATGCTCACTGTTTTCAAGACATTCAACAATCAGATTAATCACTTTTTAACAGCTTCGGCTGTTGATCTGTTACTTCTGAATCCATATTGGTTTTTGTCAAAAATTTCATTTTGCACGAAATCATGAACTATTTTTCAAGATGATTTCAAAAAATTTACCTATACTGAAATAATAGAAATAGGGCGGTAATTATCAACTAGGGATTTATCTCCTTTCTTGAATAACGGCAAAATCTTTGCCGATTTAAAACAGTCTGGAAAACAACCTGATGTTGAACAAGAATTTAATAGTGAAGTAAGTGGATCAATTATAATTTCGATTATATTTTTTATAATATCGCTATTCAGGCCATAAATATCCAAACATTTCTATTTCTTTAGAGTATTCACAGCTTCGAGTATTTCTGAGCCCAATATTGGTGCCAAAAAAAAAGAGTGTCTTGTGGATGCAAAAGGCTGCAGGAAACTCAATGAGTTTTCTTCAACAAGAGGTAGAGTTAAAATGAGGTTTTCAGCAATACCTGCAAAAAAATTACTGAAGGTTTCAATGGAAATGTCAGTTCCATGTTGTTGTTTAGGTTTTCGATTGAGTTCATGATTTATAATACACCAGCTACTCTCCTGCTTGTTGTCGGAATCTGTAATGTATTTGTTAAAGGAAGATTTTTTAGCATTATTCAATGCTTGTCTATAACTCTTGCGATAGTTATTGTAGATCGAGTAATCCTCTGGACTTTTCGTATTGTCACTAATAGTTTTAATGCAAGATAGTACATCTTTCATTCCCCTCAGGGAATTATTGAACCACAGAACTGGTGGTTTATAATGCTCGTAGATTCTTTTCACTGGAAAACATTTCACAGCACAGTCTGTCAAGGTTTTTAAGAATGCATCAGCACTAACATTCGTTTCCATAGAATCATTACATACTGTATTCCAGTTAATTAATATAATTTTTTTTTTTGTTTTTATGATTTTTGCTTCCTCCAAACTTCCAGAGGAGGAGAAGCTGTGATAACAAAGTGAAGAATTGGCCATAGTGTCCGAAAGGCATGCTTCTACCACTCCAGTTTGAAATGAACCGTCTTCCATATTAGACAGAATATTGTCGATACATGATGCGGTATTCACGGTGACTCTTGTATAGTCATGTATAACCAAATTAAATGAATTAATCAAGCATATGAATTGAGTGAGTTCAGGTGATTTTGATTTAAAATCAATATTAATGGAGGATGGAGAACAAAATTCAAGAAATTGTGTATTGTGTGAGTGTGTGTGTGGTAAAACTTACACAGGAGAAACATCAAGAACATCGAGAGTGCGTAAATCTGATTACATAAAATGAAATCACGAAATTGGTGGGCGGATGAACTCGTGCTTGACCGATTTATTATATATTCAAGACACAGCTCGGGTCCTCCTTTAGATTTCTGGGCGCCACTTAAATCGCGCCCTTGTTCCAGCTCTGGCCCAACATCCTGTACACAACGGACTCAATATTTATGAATGAAGTTCATAAACTACGTCTACCTAGTACCTACGCGTTTTCTTGAAATCGTAGCGCAAGTAATGCTTGAAGACCCGAGATGTGAAAGGATATCTCAGTTTTATTATAATCCACGACTTCCGCTATGCCGGAGCATAACAAAAAATCCCGCTTCTCAGGAATTCGCCTCGAGGGCACTAGGGCCAGCACGAACCTCGTGGGAATGTGCTCGATGTTAACACTCCTTCGGCCTTTTTCTTTCGAACTGTACCGCACAAGAATGAAGAAATATGCCTCGAATCAGGGGCGTGACGATGCAGACGGTTAGGAATCTCACGGGTTTTGATCGACACAATCGAAAAAGAAACAAGTCTTTGTTAGATCTTTTTTTTAGGAAAGCGTGAAAGAACCATACATTTTTGTATCTTCATCAACGTGATCCAGTAAAAATATGTGTATTGAAAAATGGGTAGGTAGTACTGCTTTTCATCATTTATATTGATGATTTTTTTTCATCACATACTACCTGGTAAATGTGTCGTTTTGGCTGATGATAGCACACTTATCTGCTCCGACAAAAATTGTCAAAACTTAGTTAAAGTCGCACCAGATATCTAAGAAGGTCGTAAATCACCAACCACTTGAGTTATCAGCAGGCGGTGGATTCTACGCAGAGTTGTACCTGCCCTAGCCATTCAATTTTGTTTTATAGGTAGGTATAATGATATTGGGTTAAGATAATTATCAAGAAAAATCGCTTGAATATAATTGAGAATTGTTTATTTATATATAATATATGATATTAACATATATATATATATATATATATATATATATATATTATATTATATTATATTACATAATAATATATGATATACCTAATTAATGTAAAATGTCAAACTTTATACTTTATAAAAAGTTCAGTTTCTCGATAAAAGGTATTTATAAACAAAATTACTCACGAAGATCAGTTTCACTTTCACTGTCGTCATCCAAATTGATAATACCTGAACTTTTCTTTGGGATTTTTTTCTAAATCCATACATGACTTTTCCACCTTTTTAATATGGGAAACACACTTGGCCCAGTTGCTATCAGGAATGTTTGCAGTTTCTGTTCGAATAAGAGTTCGAATAAGGTTCGAATAAGGTTGGAGAAGTATTATTTCTTCGAACTGCTAACTTAAGCTGATGCCATATATGTTCAATTGGGTTAAACATACAGTGATAAGGAGGAAGTCTAAGTACCGTATGTCCCAAGCTTTCAGCCAATGAATCACAAAAATATTTCTTTTTTATAGAAATACTGCGTAAAACTTTTTAAAATAGGGTTACTTACTATTTTAAACACTGTGGAATACGGTGTTTTTGTTAAAGAAGCACTTTCTTGCACAGCTTGATCCTTGGACATTCCACGTTCCAGAAGGGAAGTATAAACATCCAATATAAATTGTTTCCCATGAGGGTGACCCATTTGTCGACTAGTGGTACTACGACCACCAGTTGAAGTACTAGCTTCAGGATAAGCACATGGACGCCACATTTTTCACGACACACAAATCGAATAGACACTTCAAAATAGACACAACAGACACAAACGAATATTAGGTAGGTAATGACTAAATGTTGTTTAACTTTCCCCCTTTTATTTCTGAAATTGGAAAGCGGTCAGTTTTCAAAACAGTCATGTTTTCCAAATCTGGTAGGTAATTTATTTTGTAACCGTAAATAGACCAGTATCGCTATAATCTCGTTAATAGCCCATTGGTACTGAAAGTCTGGTGGCCAGGTAAGTAAATTTTATTATATATAATAATAATAATAATAATGTTTATTCAAGTTTACAAATGCCTACAATAACGGAGTTCTATTGAATAAACGGAATATATCACTGAAGCTGCTCTGATTGCAGCTTGTGCGTGATAGTTAGTGTGTGGATTTATATCATATGAACAATTACAAACTATGCACTAATAAAAGTAAAAGTAACTGAAGTGTATATTGAAATATTGATACACTCCTGTTGATAAAAAATACTTTTAAATATATACAATTCTGGGGATAAAAAACAAACACAAGAAACAATTTTTTACCTAAGAGTACAATTAAAAATTGATATGTGAACATTATTATGATCATAACTACAGTGAATATAAAACGAGACATAGGTAATTTATGTAAAATCATCAAGTGGTTTAAAAAAAAAAAAAAATTTACCAAGAATACATGTGTGGTGAAAGTTAACAGAAATATAACCTAAAATAAACAAAACCCGGTATGTATATTATATAATTATTCCTTATATATGTATAACTAAATTAATGAATTTATTCTCTAGCATTTTTTCTATTCTATTCTAATTATACTGCACATTGTTCATCTATAATTCAGAAAAACATGTATATTGTGTCTGTGTAAGCTGTGAGTATATTGTTTTTTTTATGAGACTGATAGAATTTATCATGATTATGTCTTTTTTAGGTTTTTTGGTATATAGTTGAACGCCCTTTGGCATAGGTAATAGTGATTCCTCTGGCCTAGATTCTTTTTTGTTGCAGATGTTTTCGTATAGAATTTAGTTTTTTGTCTAGTTTGATATGTGTGGTCCAATGTTTGAAGTATGCTTTTTTTGTTTTTGTATGTATGTATCATTATGTTGAAAAAGTGGAGTTGCCCCCCAAGTCAAAAATCTTTGTTTCAGTGAATGAACTTTCAGTTGCGATTCCTCACTTTTTATGAATAATTTTTAGGAAGTATTTTGAAATATTGACAGCTTTTTCAGATGTATTTCTAAAGCACTTCCCATACCAGGATACCATACTGATTCTCGACTCGATAAGGGCATAGTACAATATTCTCATATGGTGAGTATCTAAAATATTCGAAAAATATTTAAATCTGTAGAGCATGCTCCTGAGAGTATTAACAACATTTCGTACGTGCCTATCCCATCTAAGATGCTGATCAATTGTAATACCTAGGTATTTAATATCATAGGTTGCATATATTTTTATGGTCTCGTTATTATGTTTAATGGACAAATAGTCAAAATCAGATTTTCTACTTTTATAGCATGTGTAGGACAAATATTTCGTTTTTTTCATAGTTGACAGTTAGTTTTCCTGAACTGAACCAGTTTAGAATTTTTTCCATGTCACTTTCAGATTTGGATTTGAGGTACATCCAGCTGGTGTCTCTGTAAAATATGACACTGTCATCAGCAAAACTTATTACTTCACCAGTTGAATTGAGTGCCAATAGCTCATTGAGGTATATTATGAATAAGACTGGTCCAAGTACTGTGCCTTGGGGGACTCCACACACAACATCTCTCTCATTGCTATAGGTTTCATTTATTCGTACCATTTGTTTTCTCCCTGATAGATAGCTTGAGAAGAGTCTGTGAGGGGTTCCCCGTATACCTATTCTCTCCAACGTGTCTAGTAGTAAGGTATGATCTACTGTGTCGAACGCCTTGGAGAGATCTAGGAAGATGCACAGGGCTGTGTTTCCCTCGTCGACAGCTTCGTAGACACTCCTTAGTCGATTGCCGATGGCGTCATTTGTTGATTTCCCTTCCCTAAATCCAAATTGTGATTCAGATAATAATTTATATTTATTTAGATATATTTCTAATCTCTGCTTTATAACTTTTTCAAAAATTTTAGTTAGGGTAGTAATTAGCGAAATAGGCATGTAGTTGACCGGTAGAGTTTTATCACCTTTTTTATATACAGGTTTGACCACCGCCAGTTTGAATTCATTGGGGACATAGCCATCTTGTATTATTAAGTTAATTAGATATGCTAACTGATGCGATATTTGTCTCGAGATGTTTTAGTGTCTCGGTTTTGATGAGGTCATAGCCGGGGACTTGTTTATTTTCAGATTTGATATTATTGTTTCAATTTCTGTATGACTTGTTGGTTCTAGGAAAAGGATTGGAGCGTGGGCTCAGGTCTGTAAAGTATTTCTTCTGAGGAGTTATTTTGTTAGCCATCTCTACCACATTGACATAATAATTATTTAGCGAGTTTGGATGTCTAAGTCTTTGTCTACAGATCTACCATCAGCAAGCTGTATTTGTTTAATTTCATGTTCATTTTTTGTTGGAACAATTTCATTAATAGTCTTCCAAATATTCTTGATATTGTATTTATTTTTGTTGATTTTTTCTTTGTAATCATTATTTTTAGTATTTTTTATCAGAATGTTAAGGTGATTTTTATATTTTTTGTGCTCTTCCCTATGAATGTTTGGGTCCTCTTTGAATTTATTATATAATTCATTTTTTTGATTAATGGAAAGAAGTAATCCAGCAGTCAACCATGGTTTCCTACGAATGTCTCTTATTGTTTGTTTGACTGGGGGTGGTTCTATGTTTTTATGATATTCCGAAGCGTTCCGATGAAGTAAGTTGTTGGGTGTTTTTTATGTTGTAAAATAATGTCCATGTCGTAAGCATCTAGATCAAACTTAACTTGTTCATAATCGGTATATTTTTTGTATCTAGATGTGTCGCTTGCTTGTGTATGAAGTTTTTCAAACAGGATACTCACAGTTTCTGTATAATGGTCAGTTAGGCCGGTCTTCAATATGCATGGTAAACAGTTATTTCTTATATTTGTGGTGGTATTTTTGAGGAAGCAATGATCAATGCAGCTCACCGACTCGTGTTGCTCACGGGTTCTTTTGTTAATCAGTGAGATGAAGTTGTATTCACCTAGTATGTTGAGATAGTCATTGACAATTCTATTATTCTCATCTAATAAATTTAAATTTATGTCACCGATAATTATGTGATTATTTATTGTTTTTTTTTTTATCCAGGTACTTACTCAGATGGTCTATGAAGAGTTCGGAGCTCCCC
The DNA here is from genome assembly GCA_018342105.1 of Gonioctena quinquepunctata. NCBI lineage: Eukaryota > Metazoa > Arthropoda > Insecta > Coleoptera > Chrysomelidae > Gonioctena > Gonioctena quinquepunctata. The sequence goes on along the minus strand of JAFIRS010000004.1, from coordinate 890,618 downwards.
CAGTGATCAATATTTTATTTTTGCTATATGATGTTAATTCTAGTTCTATGCATTTACAGTCATCTATTCTTATTATTCTGTTTATATAATTATATTGGCTTGAAATAAATATTATTACTCCATCATTTTTGTTTTTCGTGCCTCCACTATATAGTAAATCATATCCATCCAGTGAAAAGAATGTTGGGTCCTGTACCTGGAATGTTTCACTCAATACGATACAATCAAATTTTATTTTGCTTTCGTTGAGCATTATTGTAAATTCATCAAAGTTTTTTGCAATACTTCGAATGTTTTGATGTAATATATTGAAACATATTTCACGATCTATCTCACTGTTGAAATTATTATAGTCAGTTATATTCTCAAATTCAACAGTATCAACTGGTAAGTAATTGTAATCTCTAATGATTGGATCCATGGTTTTCTTGCAAAAATGGGAAGGATGGATTAGGTAAAATTATGTGCTATTTATGAATTTTTTTATGAAAATAGTTGAGGAAATATTGTATACTAATAATATATTAGAGTGATAAAGTAGAGAGTGAATAACATTAGAACGTAGAATTTAGCACTAATAAGAATTTATTTGGTTCTGTCTTGTTTAAGTAGTGAACTGACTGAACGAAGTTTTCTAGGATGGTTTTCTACTTGCTTTCCTATTTTTGTTTCGACATAAGTTGGTTTCGGAGTGATGACTTGCTTGTTTTCCTTGATGACTAGGGATTGCTGGGCAGGAGTGTGGTGCTCTGTATTCTGCACTTTGTCCAAGTACGTTGGAGTGGATTTGACGCTTCCACCCCTTTTTCCTGTAGTAGAGTCCTCCTCTGCTTCTGTAGCTTGTATTTCGAAAAGTTCTTCAGGCGTATAGACTAGATCGTCCATTTTATATCAGTTTTTCAGGATCGTTTTTTTCTTGAGATGAGATGTTAGTTCAAGTTTTAGTGGAGCTGTTTCCGTCTTGCCCAGAGAGTAGAAGTTGTTGATATCACGTTCTTGTAATTGAACCCCAGTAAGTGATGTGATTTGGTCACAAATAAATTCCAGTGTGATTTCTGCAGGGTACTTTTTACACACATTTAAACATATCCTTACCAAGGGTACTAAATCAACCTTACGAGATTTTTTATTATCAAATAAATTTAAATTCAAAACTGTCAACAAAAGCCAAAAATAATGGAGAGCCCACTATTATTAAAATACCAAACTATTCCATGAGATATTTTAATCCGGACCTGGGAATGTTTTAAGGGACACACACTTTTATTGCTTATCTATATTTCAAACAATAGGTAATAATGAGGGTCGTCGGCTACTATTGATTTACGACCTTCTTAGATTTCTGCTGCGACCATACCACCATGAAACATTTATAAAATCAGGCTGAAAAGTACTTCACCGGAAATCTTTTGAGGTTAAATAATACCAAAACAAAAAATCTGACTTTTTCTAGTCTAGATTACCTTAGACGACAATCTCAACTGGTTGCATTATATTGATGATCTCTGTTCTAAACTTTCTAAATACATATTCTTGCTCCGACAGTTGAAATCAATAATTAGTCCCAATATTTTGTTGACAGCATATTACGCTTTTTTCAATCACATCTCAGATATGGTATTGTCTTATGGGGAAACTCGTCTTCTTCAGATAGAGTTTTCAAACTTCAGAAAAAAGCATTTAGGATAATTGCGAATGCAGGTTATAAGGACACTTGCCGACCTATATTCAAGAATTTGGGGCTGATGCCCCTATATTTATCACTCACTTCTTGACATCTACGAACTCCATTATCCTAACTTTTGATTCTGCAATATTGTCTGGTCTATTGAAATATACTTTTGATTTTAAATAACCTTATAAGAAGTAATCGAGAGGAGTCAAATCGGGGGATCTAGACGCCATTCAATCGTTCCATTCCAATCCCCCTTGGGAAAAACTTCGTTCAAATAATCTCTAACAATACGTTTGTAATGCGGTGGAGCTCCTCTATTGCATTTGGATCATTAACATCAGAAAAAATTCTTTTCAATGTAGGCTGTGAAAAGTTCATCAAGAAATCTAGTTGAACCTCACCATTAACTGTGCATTCAAGAAAATAAGGGCAAAAAATTTTGTTGTTAATGATACCAAACCCAAACGTTCACTTTTTTAGGATATTGTGTGTGAGCCTCACACATCCAATGAGGATTTTATCTGTTCCAATATCTACAGTTTTGTCTTTTAACCGTTCCATTTAAATCAGAAAAAACAATTTTGTTTATGAACTGCAAATCTGCCTCCATTCTGTCCATCATCAGTTCACAGAATTGTTGCCTTCTATCAGGTTCATTCTCATTTAACTCCTGAATCAACTGAAATTTATAAGAATGGTATTTTTCTTTATGTAAAGCTCTCAATATCGATGATTTACTTACATCATTGTCGGCGGCAAGTTGCCTACTTGTCATATGCGGATTTTCCTCAATCGCTTACAGTACATCTAACTTTTTTTCTTCTTCCAATTAAACATTTAATACCTGATTATTTCTTATGTGGTTATTTGAAATCAAAAGTATATTTCAATAGACCAGACAATATTGCAGATTTAAAAGTTAGGATAACGGAAGAAATTAACAACATAACCCCTGAGGTCCTACAAAATGTTGTACGAGAATTCCAGGATCGACTTGCTTATTGTCAAGAAGTGAATGGTGGTCATTTTGAACATACAGTGTGCGTCAAAATTATGGAACAAATTCGATATTTCGCAAGCCATGTACTTTTGACAAAAATCCTGAAATAGGTCGATTTTTATTTTAAAATGCTGATTTTTTTATATATATTCTAAAGAGGTTATGTCACTGGTTTTGACATGGTGACGTAATCGGTAATTTTTTTTGAATTGGAATATATGTCTTGTGATACCTCATCTGGAAAGCCTTTCAATACTGCATTCAATGATAATAATTAGTTAGATATTTTTTCACAGGGTGAACAAATATTAATATTTTATTTCAATAAGAGAATAACTTTATATCCAACAAAATAGAACAGTTAAATAAGATGTTCGAAATGCCATCCACCAGTCTCTTGACAATAAGCAAATCTACGGACACATTCCTCTTGCACACACAACTTCCGAAGTAATTCTGTTAATTTCGAATCTAGTTCAATTTTTCAACTCTTGTAGATTTTGCGGCCTATCTACATAGACCTTTGATTTCAAATAACTCCACAAGAAAAAATCCAGGGGCGTAAGATCTGGAGATCTTGGGGGCTACTCTATCGGTCCGCGTCTAACAATATCCTAGGAAAACAGTTATTCAAAAACTCGCAAACATCACGTGCATAGTGCGGGGGTGCACCATCTTGCTGCAACCAAATACTTTCATTTGGTGAGTTAGGATTGTTGGCGTTTGGAAAAATATCGGCAAGGCTAGGTATGAGTTCATTTCTTAAAAATTCCAAGTAACGCTCCCCTGTGATATTTCCTTCGGAAAAATACGGGCCAATAATCCTGTCGTTTATTATCCCTGCCCAAACATTGACTTTCTGAGGGTATTGAGTATGCCCGTCCATCATCCAGTGAGGATTATCCCTACTCCAATATCTGCAATTCTGACGATTTACTGAACCATTTAGGCAAAACGTAGCCTCATCGGAAAATAGAATTTGTTTTATAAAACGTGGATTGCGGTTACACAAATCCTGCATTATTTCACAGAACTCCACACGGCGATCGGGATCATCATCATTGAGTTGTTGATGTAGCTGTACTTTGTATGGATGGTACTTTTCGCTTTTAGAATACGTAATACAGAACTTTGGGATATGTCAAGGTCTGCTGCAATTTGTCGTGAAGTATTGTGAGGATTATTCTCTACACCCAATAGAACATCAAGTTTCACGTTTTCTTCTATTTTAGGACGTCCAGCATTCGGAATATGTTTGACATGACCAGTTTCTCTAAATTTTTTCTCAATCTTACTGATTGTTGAACGACTGATAGGTCTATTCGGATATTTCGCATTGAAGTCGCATACCTCTTGCTGAGTTTTGGTTCTATCTCCGCATCCAATAAAAATTAAAATTTCCATGCGTTGGGTTTCACTTAAAGTAGCCATAGTTTACTTTTAGAACCTTTCCACTTAGAATTTGTGAAGAATATTTGTTGATATTTCAACTGACATTTATTTGACACTAACTTGCCTATTATAGCATTAATTTGTGATTGTCTTTTGTTTCCACTTTAGACTAGGAAATAGCTAACTATTAATATTTGAAAAGGATCCATTGGTGTAGTAGAGCACTGACTCACTAGTCTGCCAGGGCAGTCTAAGGGATTAGAGCCTTGGCTCAAAAAGTAAAATTTTGCATTTTTTAACACGCTTTTATTATCTTTACTTGTAACTAAATAACTCACAATGTAATAAAATCTTGGAAGTAAATATTCACCCACTTCCAATCTTCCGAATAATCTGAAATTTGTCACACATATCAAGGACCGATGACAATACAAGAATTTCATAATCATAATGTAATAATAATAAAAATATATTTTTCCAAACGCCAACAATCCTAACTCACCAAATGAAAGGATTTGGTTGCAACAAGATGGTGCACCCCCGCACTATGCACGTGATGTTCGCGAGTTTTTGAATAACTGTTTTCCTAGGAGGTGGATTGGTAGACGCGGACCGATAGATAGGCCCCTAAGGTCTCCAGATCTTACGCCCCTGAATTTTTTCTTGTCGGGTTACTCGAAGTCGAAGGTCTATGTAGATAGGCCGCAAAATCTGCAAGAGTTGAAAAATCGAATTAGGATCGAAATTAACAGAATTACTCCGGAAGTTATTCGCAATGTGCTAGAGGAATGTGTCCGTAGATTTGCTTATTGTTGAAAGACTGGTGGATGGCATTTCGAACATCCTATTTAACTGTTCTATTTTGTTGGATATAAAGTTATTCTCTTATTGAAATAAAATATTAATTTTTGTTCACCCTGTAAAAAAATATCTAATTAATTATCATCATTAAATGCAGTATTGGAAGGCCTTTCAGATGAGGTATCACAAGACATCTATTCCAATTTAAAAAAATTACCGATTACGTCACCATGTCAAAACCAGTGAATATACATAAAAAAAATCGGCATTTCAAAATAAAAATCGACCTATTTTAGGATTTTTGTCAAAAGTACATGGCTTGCGAAGTATCGAATTTGTTCCATAATTTTGACGCGCACTGTATAATTTAATTATAAAGTATCAAAATTTTACATTTTCAAAATAATTTTCTCAGTAGTAATTGCACCAAATTCGAAATACTTGTATCGCTGAACAGAGAATGAAAAGCCCTCTCGAACAAGGTATCACCCTTCTAATTATTTTTTTTTTTGAGGGGGTGCTCATAATTCAGAGGGGGTGCAAGAAGGGAGTAATATTTTCATACTGTAAATTGTCAAATTGACAATGGAAATCGATCTGTTTCAGGTTTTTTTAAACAAATACATTATAACGCTAAAAATGAATTTATTCCATACCTACGGACCGCACTGTTTAGCAAAACTGAAAGAGTTAAAAATAATAAGAATAAAGTCATTGACCAAAAAATTTCCTATGTAAAAAAACGTGGGGTGCTCTTCACTTACTTTATCTATCTATCTACATTTACGAATAGCTAGCGATAAAAAACTTAAGATAACCCCCACGCTTCTTTTACATAACAGGAAATTTTTTGGTAAATTACTTTATTATTATTATTCTTAACTTTTTAGTCCATACTGCTATATAAGCGTGTTTTTTTAGACAATTTACGGTTCCAGTTCAGTTTGTGGAATGGATTTGCGATTCCTCTGATACTCTTGGGTCTTAGTGAATTTTGCTTTCTATTTGTTTTACCCTTTGTTATTTAGCCACCCTGATCTGGAATTGACGTTGAAGGTATTTCTCTAGTAGCTTTTCCAACTAACAAATATCTGTATTGACTCTCTTGAACATAATGATCGCTTGGTAACCAATATTCTAAAATACAAAGTGTTCAACAATATACAGTGCTTCTCAAAAGTCCCCCCCCCTTATTTTTGGAACGATTATACATGAAGAAGTGAAATTTGGAAACTGAATATTAAAGGTTGTGAACTTTCCTACTAGTGATGATAGATGACGAAATCGTCAAAGATGACGTCAAAAGGCCATTGTGACCAATAATTTTAAATGGAACCCTACGGCAAGCGACACCTCTTTTAAAAGGGTATCGAAAAAACCTATTCAGTGATACTAATTTTGTTTGTGTTTATGGCAGTTTTAATGGCTCATTAGTAAACATTGAAATTTAAATTCCATTCAGTATGATATTAATTACAGATCTATGAATCAGTATCTACTTAAAGAAATTGCTCGAAATGACCTCCATTTACTTCCTGACAGTGAAATATCCTATTTTTAAACTCTTCTCGTACTTTTGCAAATGTGTCTGCGGAAACAGTCTCACATTCTGCAACAATACGTTGTTTTAAAACGTCAATATCGTCAGGTTCAGTGGCGTAAACCTTCGATTTGAGGTACCTTCACAGAAAAAAATCCAAAGGTGTGAGGTCCGGTGATCGAGCTGGCCATTCCGATGAACCTCGTCGTCCAATCCATCTACCACGATACTCCTCATCCAAATACCGTCTTACTGCACCGTTATAGTGTGGAGGAGCACCATCCTGTTGGAATATTATTTCCAAATTGCTGAATTCATCTGGATTATCTTCCAAAATTTCAATGATTAACGGTTCTATTGCGTTTTGCAACAGCTCCAGATAAACCTCACGAGTTAAATCAGTATTTAAAAAAAGAGGCCCAACGATGTGGTTTCCCAGGATACCTGCCCAAACATTCACCTTCTGGGGAAATTGGGTATGTGTTTCACGGAACAGGTGAGGATTTGCATCACTCCAATACCTCACATTCTGTGTATTTACATTTCCATTTAGATAGAAAGTACTTTCGTCACTAAAACAAATTGTTTTGACATAGTCTGGCTGTTGGTTAATTTTAGTTTCCATATTTTCACAAAATTCTAGTCTTCGGTCTGGGTCGTCGTCTGAGAGTTGATGAACCATTTTTAATTTGTATGGATGAAATTTGTTTTTTTCAACACCCTGTGTACTGTACTTCGACTGACTTCACATGTAGATGCAACGTGAGTTGTTGAAGAAGTAGGATTAACTATTACTTCTGCCAGTATATCAATTTTTTCTCATCAGAAATTTGTGGTCTGCCAGATCGTTTCGCATCATTAATACTACCCGTTGTTTCAAACTTACGAAGGAGCTCCCTTAAATAAGTCCTCGAAATGGGGCGATCGGGAAACCTCTCATTATAAATGCGTTCTGCTGCATGAATATTTTGTCGAGTTTCACCAAGAATTAGGATCGCTGCTACTTCATCACCTAAAGCACGTATCATTTCGCTTCTTGAAGCACTTAAACGTTCGGCTCACAACAGTTTAACAAATTATTAAAATGTACAGAAATATTGAAAGTCCAAAAGCTGCTAAAACAATTAAACGTTCGATCAACAATACACAAATTATTAAATGTACAAAAACTTGGTCAATTATAAAAACGTCGAATTAGGGAGACTAACAAAAACGTCAGCTTATTTGACAACTATCCAGAGGCGGAGCTTGAATTTGGAATTTCAGTATTAACTGATTTGAATAGGTTTTTTCGATACCTTTTTAAAAAAGGGGTGTCGCTTGCCGTAGGGTTCCATTTAAAATTATTGGTCACAATGGCCTTGTGACGTCATCTATCATCACTAGTAGGGAAGTTTACAACCTTTAATATTCAGTTTTAAAATTTCACTTGTTTATGTATAATCGTTCCAAAAATAAGAGGGGGGGAGGGGACTTTTGAGAAGCACTGTATAACATATAACACTTCATTTCAACTTGTTCGGTTGGAAATCGATATAATTCTCTTAAAAAATTTCTACAATGATTGAATGAACTAATTGAGATAATTTCCTTTTTTCTCCATCATGTCAATAGTACTTTTCAGTGGCAGATGACTCCACATTTCATTTCATCGAAAGAAACACAAGTATAAATGCTATTGATTGGCAATCAGTTGATTTATCCATGAGTGTTTTTATAAAATTAATTCGACTCACAGGCTTGTAAATATTTCATATTTGAAGTATATAATGACGTGAAGTATCAGAACCGTTAATAATGGCAGACTCTCATATAGCCAGTTGTTTGTTCATGACCGAGAATGAATTCTATGAATAACAAACACGGTTTTATCGGTGACCAGTGCACTTAATATGTGTCAGCATTAGAAATCTTTAAAAACTACATTCACCTCTATAGTTCAGTCAAATTGTGAGACAGAAACAACAGTATTTAGTAGAGAAGAATGATCCATGTATTGTTCCGGTTGAGACAAAGCTCTTTTTCTTGTGTCCAGTGCAAGAAAGCAATCAGCAGCAACAGATTCCGTACGTTTCAATATAGGGTATCATAATTTATGCAATTAATCTGGCTTTGTTTTTTGTTATTCAATATTTGCATCAGTTTTGATTTTTTAAACCTATTTGGAATCAATCACTTTTATTCTCGGGAAGATTTGTCAGACACCATACTTTCTTCTGCCAGAATGGCTCTAATTCATTTTCTATATCTTTCATCAATTCTTGTTTTTCAATTTCTGTAAATTTCATCAAATCACTCCATGACTATAGGAATATTTATCTGCAGGTAGCTCTTTATTATTTCTAGCTGATTTTCTCACTATTTGTATTTCATCAACAAATGTCTTCCATTTCATATTCACAATGGCGAGTATTTCTTTCATTTTAGTTTCTACCACCTCTGTATTCTCACAATTTCTTCAACATTACCTTCTTTATTTCAGTTTTCAATAAACTCCACGGTTCTGCTGATATTTCTAGGACCCTTCTCTTATCAACTTCATCTTCATTTTGAACTTCTAGGGTTGATACTTATTATGATTCAGCTTTACGAAACCAAACGTTGTGTCCAAAGGCTTCTTATCACTTTTATTCCACCTACCTCAACACTCAAATGGAGCACTGCCTGATTCATATTCTGGAACCAATAACCTAACAGAATTATGTAACGAATGAAACCATAGGCAGTCAGGATGGTTCATGATTCGGGTCCTTCCAACATTTTGTTATTAACATTTCATACAAGATATGCTCCCTTTCATTATCTAAATGTACCAGGTAGAAATGTTAATGAGTCTTTTCTATGGTAATTAGTGTAGGTAGGTAGTGAACTCTTCAAAGATGTTTCTATCCGCATATCAATCTACTATATACAATATATATCATAGAAATACGAGTAAGTCTTAACAAATTCATGAAAACTTCACCCTCCTGGGCATTCCTAAATGGATGCTCTTCTACGTTGATTCGAAATACTTTCTAGAATCTACATTTCAGGTTCGTGAATGTTTGGATATGATATTGCTAAAAAATCAATGTATTGAAAATTACGTGCTTTGAGGGACAAATATTTTTTCGAACAATACCCAATCAAAAGCTACATATCGTATCAGTTCAGGAAAGGAAATTCAAGATATTGTGACTTTAAATAACAGTTCTCATCATGCCGCTAACGAACCCTTCATTCAAAGTGATTCAACAGTTTCGATTCAAGATTACATCATCTGAAAAAATATCACGTTCATTCATTTTTAATCAACTGCTTTGATGCGATGCTCCCGATTCGTATATGCTTCAGTTTCCTGGCCAATTGATTGAAAATAAATGATCAGTCGGCAAGTTTTTATAAAATCTATCAACAGATTATACACACTGGAGTTTTTCATGTCTACTAAGAGACGCCATATAAAGACAGCATTAAAGATATTGGTTCGGATAGCATAACAGTGGATAAAAGTATCTCGAAAATTATAGTTTCAGGAATAACAGAAAATAAATTATGTTGCTGTCATTAATAGTAAAAAAAATTTGAATATTATTTGAACCAGTTTATTAGCAGCGCAAAAATAGTATCAATGATTTATTTTGCACGTTCTTCGACCTTTTTCCTATCTCTTTATTACTGCTCTCAAAAAAATATTTATGTTTCCTACATTTCACAAAATTCCATCTTTTGAAACTGAAATATTCTTCATATGTTTCACTTATTGGCCATCGCTTCTGACCACCTAGAGTCCACATTTTTGGGAAATATTTATGAATGCTTGTATGTTTCATGTCCATTTTTTTCAAGCTTTTTTAACAACAGGTCAAAAGTTTTTATTTTTATTGAATTTTAAGGAATATTTCCCTGCAATATCTGCCTGAACAATTTGGGACTGATCATCGTAGTGGAATTTGCTACCTGTCCATTTACAGTAGAACGAATCATTAGGATTCATATCAGAGTGTCATTTTTCTAAAGGAATGAGAAATCTCACATTCGTTCGTCAAATTCAGAGTATACATCAATTGTTTGGGCACCAAATTATCAGGTATACATATCTAATGTAGAGAAAATCCAAGGATTTTTTTAAAACTCTATGTTTTAAACCTGATGGCAACTACCCAGGCGTAGGTTATTCACAGGAACAACTTATTTCTAGATTTTCAGTCGATTCACTTGAATCTCGACGATATACAGGGGGGTTCAAAAGGACTTTGACAAACTTCAGGAGGTGATTCCTCACAATATTCTAATGTGAATTGTTCAAATAAATATATGTCCGGAAACGCTTCGTTTCCAAGGTACGGGGTGTTAAATTTTTTTTTTTCGTTTTTTTTAAGTAACTTTCGAATTACCGATTTTAATTTAACGAAAATTGGTATTGAGAGGTTTTTTGAGGTGTCGAATTCGAACCTGATGTTATTATTGCTCTCACTCGTAGGGGGCGCCACCTACACGTCTTTCTCTTTTTTGAAGATTCATAACTTTTTTGAGCGTACTTCTAGCACATTTTTCAGTAAAAAAATCAATTTCTCTATCATAACTACGTAAAAAAGCTACCCCTGTTACGAGTCGCTATAAGCAACCCTTTTCTAGATATTTGGACTTGAAAATTTCAAGTCGATTATTTGATAATCGATGCGTGTTGAAGTTATTACCATTATTTTGAATTTTTCACAAGAATGCTTAGGAAATGAATTTGACGTTAAGTAAGTAGTTTTGGTTTTTTGTAGGGGGCGCCACCTATTCTATTTATTTTTACTCGTTTGAAATAGTTATTTTTGTATCAAGGGTGCAAAATCTGTATTTGTTTTAATAAAATTTGCAAGAAATATCAACATTTTATTTCACGAAATTTTGAATATGTAGAATAAAATAAAATAAAGGAAACTAAATTGTATTCAAATAAATTGTTCAAAGTGTCCACCTTCAGCGAAGATACAGGCATTCAGTCTTCTAGTCATTGAATCTCGTACCCGCTCAAAAATTATTGGTGTGTTTCTTATTGTTTCACAGGCGTCTACTATTCGGTTTCTTAGATCTTCCTCGTTCCCTACTGGAGTTTTATAAACTAGTGTCTTCAAATGTCCCCAAAAATAAAAATCTAGCGGGCTTAGATCTGGGGACCTTGGTGCCCACGCCTGGTTAGGTTCTTCTGCACCCCTACCGATCCATCGATTTGGATAGACAGTGTTAAGGAACTCCCTGGCTACAACACTAAAATGGGCCGGAGCCCCATCATGCATAAACCACAGGCGTATACGAATTTCTAATGGTACATTCTGAAGTAGTAACGGCAATTCAGTTTCTAAAAAGTCTCTGTAAGTTGCGCCATTCAGTCGGAACGGAAGAAAGAAAGGACCTATCAAGTGATTATCAATTATTGCCGACCATACATTTACAGAATATTGATACTGATAATGCCTTTCACTAACTGCGTGCGGATTTTCCAGAGCCCAAACATGGTTGTTATGAAAGTTTGTGATAGCATTTTGGGAGAAGTTTGCCTCGTCCGTGAAGAGTACATATCTTGAAAATTCATTATTTCCAGTCAATTTTCTCAAAAACCATTGACACATAGTAATGTGTTGGGGAAAGTCTCGTGGCAAAAGAGCTTGTACCCTTTGAATATGGTATGGATAAAATTGTTGATCGTGGATAATTCTCCAAACTGTGGACTAAGTAGAATTGAGAGCTTCAGCAATTATTCTTGTACTTGTTTCTGGATTCCCCTCGAGAGCGTTCAAAACAGCTCCTTCTAATTCTGGGGTTCGGACTGCTCGAGGACTCCCAATAATATCAGCTGCCCTCTTAAAGCTACCTGTTTCTGCCCAACGACGGTGGAGACTGCTGAAGGCAGTACTCGATTAGGAAATCGCTCCTGGTAAATACGTCTTGCTTCGCGCGCATTGCCATCCGCAAGGCAATAAACAAAATGCATATCGGCTAAATGAGCATTATTGTTTAAATAATCCATTTTGTCAAAATTAGTGTTTTAAAACTTACAGAAACTTCAACAAAACAACAAAACGTTTTACTGTCACATAATATGTAATTAAAAAAACCACTTCCTTAAACGTCAAATTCATTTCCTAAGCAATCTTGTGAGAAATGCAAAATAATGGTAATAACTTCAACACGCATCGATTATCAAATAATCGATTCGAAATTTTCAAAGCCAAATATCTAGAAAACGGTTGCTTATAGCGACTTGTAACAAAGGTTGCTTTTTTACGTAGATATGATAATTAAATCGATTTTCTCACTGAAAAATGTGCTATGAAGTTATAATCTTCAAAAAATAAAAAGACGTGTAGGTGGCGCCCCCTACGAGCAATAATAACATCAGGTTCGAATTCGACACCTCAAAAACCCTCTCAATACCAATTTTCGTTCAATTAAGGTCAGTATTCTGAAAGTTATATAAAAAAAAGGAAAATAAAAATAAAACTTCAACATCCTGTATCTTGGAAACAAAGCGTTTCCGGACATATATTTATTTGGACAATTCATATTAGAATATTGTGAGGAATCACCTCCTGAAGTTTGTCAAAGTATTTCTGACTCACCCAGTATAACAATAAATAGTTAAAGTAGATAATCATATTATTTGACAGTTAATTGTTGAAGTAAGCTAGGTAAGTAAGTATTTTGGAAGTTATCAAAAATTAAGTAGGTAGCAATTAGTAGATTTCAGCCACAAAAATTTGAAAAATTAAAACTTTTTAACAAAAAATTAAACCTACCAAAAAATCAACTGAAAACCAAAAAATAAAATGAACCTTCCTAGTCTCAATGATTATTTACCGAGTTCTTAGACTTCCATGGAATCCAGACTCAGATTCTTTCATTTTCAAGATCAAAATGACAATAAAAAATAACGAAGAAAATTCAAAGAGACCTACCAAGAGGAAGTTTTTTTAAATTGTGATGTCTGATCCATTGGTCGGATAGTCAACTTCACCATTCGAGGACGAATCATCATACGATTGTTTGGATATCAGGCATAGGTTGGGATGATAGCATCAGCAAAGACATACACGGAGGTTTTGGAAAACTGACAACCAACAAATTCTATCTGTCCTAAGATATTATTCCCGAATTATTCCGACTGCAGGAGCCATCGAGCTACACATTTTTTGCGATAGCAGCAAGAAAGCTGTTTCAGTTGCATACCTGAGGACCGTCTATTGAAAAAAACGTTTTAACAAAAAATTAAATCGACGAAGAAGCAAAAAATAAAACAAACCTTCTTAGTCTTAATGATAATTGAGCTCCTCAACTAATGTAACTAATTTTGAGTCGGCGCCAAACAAACTAGCAATTGAATTAGGTAACTCAAAATTAGTTTAGGAGCTCAATTATCATTAAGACTAAGAAGATTTATTTTATGTTTTGCTTCTTCGTCGATTTAATTTTTTGTTAAAAAATGTTTTGTTTAATAGACGGGCCTCAGGTATACAACTGAAGCAGCTTTCTTGCTGCTATCGCAAAAAATGTGGAGCTCGATGACTTCTGCAGTCGGAATAATTCGGGAATAATATCTTAGGACAGATAGAATTTGTTGGTTGTCAGTTTTCCAAAACCTCCGTGTATGTCTTTGCTGATGCTATAATCTCAACCTATGCCTGATATCCAAACAATCGTATGATGATTCGTACTCGAATGGTGAAGTTGACTATCCGACCAATGGATCAAAAACAGACATCACAATTTAAAAAAACTTCCTCTTGGTAGGTCTCTTTGAATGTTCTTCGTTATTTTCATTGTCATTTTGATCTTGAAAATGAAAGAATCTGAATCTGGATTCCATGGAAGTCTAAGAACTCGGTAAATAATTTTGTCGTCTGAATTGATGTCTTTCATCAGTTCTTCATGGATATAAAGGCAAACATTTATTTTTCGGAGTTCGAAATTCAATTGACCAAGTCGAAACCGGCCATCTTCTGGATACGTCGTACTTCAGTGGTTGTCTCGATAGCCTCTTCTCCGGTATTTGTGCAATCTAGTATTTCTAATCTCAATTGGACCGACATAAAAAGTTTCGAGAAGGAATTCTCTTCCACACGACAGAACTTTTTTATGATTTTACCAGGAACGCTTTGAAAGTAAAAACACTGGTAGTATATAAATTTTCCATTTGCCGAGAAGTGCATATGAACACTCCTCGTAGGATTCATAATCGTCTATATAGCGCTTCTTGGTGATAGCTAGCAGAATGTTTCCTGAGGTTGTGTATTGTTAGGCGATGAGGTTATTGATGAATTGTGCGCATATTGGTGAGGGTGTAGCACCAAATATCATTACCTGCATCTGGTAAATGTTACATTATTTCGTTGTTTTTCCGTTCCTCCATGAGAATCGCTGTGAACATTGATCTTCAGGCCGAATTCGTACTTGGTGGAACGTCTCTCTAACATCACTACAAAACGCGATCTCTATTTGTCTGACCAGCAAGAAGATTGTCATTGAAGCTTGTTCTTGTTCTGTTTAATTTTGAAGCTGCGTCAAAAACAAGATGTAGATTATCAGTTTTGTTGAGGTTCACAACTCCGATCCGAGTGCCTCCTCTTGGTGCTTCATATTTCGTAAATTTTTTGCATATCCTTTGTCCAGATATAGGCATATCAATAGAAATTTTCTGCTCTATTGATTCTGTGACAAAAATACTACCAGGAAACCGACTGTGCCATCTTACAAAAGACGATCCCTAGTTATATCCTGTCATGTTTCCTACTCCAAACTGTCATTGCTAAATTTTTCATACTCATTCAAAAGCATTTTTTTTAATTTGTTATCGTTTTTGACTTGTAACTTGAATACTTATGAAGCAATGTCAATACTCTCAATGGACGAATTGTAGAGAATCAAAATGCAAATAAAATGAGCCCTAGCACAACTCGATTGGATTAATAATAATGGAGAAAAATCGTAACTCGGACACTTTTTAAGTTGTAGTGCAAACATAGTAGTGATTAATATGTACTTCATGTGTGAAAAACTCAGGCGCTGTCGGATCATTAGTTTTGGTATAATTGCAATCTGTATTTTTTAATGTACTCCATTGCAGCAGTCCTGGATGCGTCATAGGCGGTTCGATTCCAATTAGAAGTATTGTACTACAAAACGTATATTCTCATTTTGCGTTACAATGCTGCAAAACAGGTGAAAAATACTTGCAAACATGATGAGTTCGTGAAAGCGGCTGAGTTGCGGGGATAGAGCAGCAGACGCGGGGAAGCGTATGTATAGCAATACAAGCATGATGCCCCGTTGTGCTGCTCTACCCCCACTCCTGAGCCGCTTTCATGCACTCGCCGCCGGTTTTCGGTCGAGTTTGCAAGTATTTCTCACCTATTTCGCAACATTTGAACGCAAAATGAGAATAGTCATTTTGTAGTATTATACTTTAACTCTCAAAATATTTCAGAAAAATTGAAATAGGACCACCTATGACGCATCCAATTAGTGTATTAAAAAAATCAAATTGCATTTATGCCAAAACAGTGCCCGAGTTTTTCACACATAAAGGAAATATTAAACCCCACTATGTCGTGGAGAGCCTGGTTCAAAACTTGAAAAATGGTGGTGTTGGGATTTTTTTTAAAACACATATTTTTTCTCCGTTACTAATGATCCAATAGACTTGTGCTAGGGCTCATTTTCTTTGCATTTTGATTCTCTACAATTCGTCCATTGGGAGTATTCGTTTTCAAGTTACAAGCCAAAAACGAAAAAAAAAACAAAAATGCTTTTAAATGTTTATAACAAATTTAGCAATGACAGTTTGAAGTAGGAAACATAACAGAATATAGTCTTTTGTATGATGGCAAAGTCGGTTTCCTGGTAGTATTTTTGTAACGAAAAAATCTCTATTGATTGGTCTAATATTTCTTTTCCATCTGTCTTTCGATGCATTGCAGTCGTCTAAATACTGTCGATTCACTTTCGGGAAGGGATATTTTGTATGTTTTCCATAAAAGTATCATCTAGTATTTGTGCTGTCTTCTCCATTATCTCCACAAAGGCCAATAGAGATAGACATGATTTTCCCAAAATTTAATAATAATTCCAAAATTTCAAAACTTCAGTAGAGTGAAGAGGACCTTCAAATGATATGTAGTCTGATTTTGCAACCATTTATTATTATATTATTATTATTTTTTCTGAACGGGAGATGTTGAAAATCAGGATTTAATGAATTTTTACATTATTAGCGCGGAAAAATTTGCAAAAGTTCTGCAAACTTCCGAAGTTTTGAAAAATAGCAATTTACATCCTTTGATAAATTTGCAACCACTCATACAAAACGGAAATGTCTGTTTTATCGAAAAAAAATTTTTCCATAAAAATTCCAAAAGTTCTGCAAACTTGAAAAAATTACCAAAATGATGTTCTTGACAAGAGTTTTAATTTGCAACCTCTTGCGTCAAACGGAAAATATATTTTTTCATTAAATTGTTTTTTTTTTATTGAAATAAGTATCGGAATTATTACAAATTTCAAGTGGAGATGTCCTGACATAGAATATTTTCATTAATTTGCAACCTTGTCTGCAACACGGAAATGAGGATAAAATCAAAAGAAAAATAATTTCGTATTTGTACTCTACCAAAAAAAGCAAAAGTTCTGCGAATCATGCAGACAACTCATTTCACCAATTGGTGGCAGTATAATAATTTGCAAACTATGTTACAATGCGGAACATTAGGGATTGAAAAAATATTTATTTTTGCAACACCTGTGTTATCTGAATAATGAAGATTTTTATTTACCTAATAAATGACATTCAATGTGTTACCAAGTTAACTATCGACCAAGATAGGTGAAATCATTCAATGTTGAAAGGTAACGTTTTCGATATGAATTCAAAACATCATATTACAATTAGGAATTTGCATAAAAAAATACTCTTGACTACGTTTGATGGAGGATCGAGAATCTCTCGACACGGTTTCAAAGTTTTCTTGATTCATAAAAAAATTGAGGAAATATTGAGATTTAAAAAACACTCGTACAGTTGTACATTAGTACGATTAGCCTACAACTGTGTTACGGCACAGTGTTTTGTTTACAGAGTAATGAATGCACAGCAGTTTGATAACATTATTTTTCACTAGAATAACAAGAAGACTGACAATTGTATTTTTATGACAGACAACTATATAATAGTCCTAGAGCTACAAGCTACAACTGAAATAGAATTGCCTGAACATGTTTTCCTTATTTATTTAAAAAAAAAATATAAATCAAGAAAATGATTCTTACGTGTCGATTACATTTCAGTCCTCCACTCGGATTCAATAGAATTTTTCATGCGAAACTTTTATTTAATTCAAAAATACATACTTAAAAATTAAATTTGAGATGTAATCGATTACAAATTTTATTTTTCCTTTTTGTTTGACGAAGGAAATTTATTATTGCGAGATATACAATCGATAACGTTTTGATATCCTTACTTCCATAGAGCATCGATTATTCATTTTAAAATACTGTAACGAACCTAGGCCGGACCTGTCGCCTCGCGCGTTGCCGTCGACAGCGATGAGGTCATCCCCGGAGATGTTCGAGAACAGTCCAGTCGCTCTGCCGTGGAGAGCAACGGTCGATATTGGAAACAATTGGAACATGCCGGTCGCCAACTACCCGAATTCGAAACATCGAGAATGCTGTATCGGAGATAAATAGGCAACCCTCAAGTGGAGTCGACAGTCTGAACGAGCCCATACGATCGAGCTATTCAGTGGCGTAGTAATATAAATTAAGTTGTAGATTAAGTGTTAAATAAATTAGTTAAACCAAGTTAAGTTTATTTACGTTACAATTGGTGTCGGAAGTGAGATTTTGAAAATAAACAAGTGATCGTGGAGTGGATAGTCAGAAAAATAAATTGATAGACCTTTTTGTACGCCCAAAATAGACAGTGGCCCGGTTTTCGCGAAGTGGACAATTGTGCTGGGAATATAAACTGATACACTGTTCGCGTGAAACAGAAAATAGACAGTGGCCCGGTTTTCGCGAAGTGGACAATTGTGCGTGGGAATATAAACTGATACACTCTTCGCGTGAAACAGACAATAGACTGGTGGCCCGTGGAAAAGAATTCGCGAAGTGAATTGTTAACAAACTGATAAACTTTTTCGTGTGAAACAGATGATACCCGTAAAGAAATAGACAGGTGGCCCGGTAAAATTCGCGAAGTGGACAATTGTGCGTGGGAATATAAACTGATACACTCTTCGCGTGAAACAGACAATAGACTGGTAGCGGAATTGAAACAGGAATTGGAGGAAGGGAACTGGAAACAACGGGTAAAAGCAAGTACTCCAGGAAAGACTTGCAGAAGGACTTATACAAGAAGGTGAGGACCCGAAACATTTTTTTTCGAAGTTCCCGAGGTGATTTGAGTTTGGTTATGAATAAACTCGAAGAAACTACTAAATCCGTGAAAGAAGAACTGCAACAAAATTCTAGAAATCTGGAAGAGAAGCTTCAGGAAAATTCTATAAATCTGGAAGAGAAGCTTTCTAGAAATCTGGAAGAGAAGCTTCTAGAAAATTCAAGAAGTCTGGAAGAGAATGCTAGAAATCTGGAAGAGAAGCTTCAAGAAAATTCTAGAAATCTGGAAGAGAAGCTTCTAGAAAATTCAAGAAGCCTGGAAGAAAATGCTAGAAATCTGGAAGAGAAGCTTGAAGAAAATTCTAGAAATCTGGAAGAGAAGCTTCTAGAAAATTCAAGAAGTCTGGAAGAGAATGCTAGAAATCTGGAAGAGAAGCTTCAAGAAAATTCTAGAAATCTGGAAGAGAAGCTTCTAGAAAATTCAAGAAGCCTGGAAGAAAATGCTAGAAATCTGGAAGAGAGGCTAAAGAATGGGAACCGTTGAGACAGAGATAGATAAAATTAGGGAGCAAATGAACACGGAGGTAGATAAAATCAAAGATGGGGTCGAGGCAGAAATGGACAAAATAAAGGAAACAATCAGTAAGCTGGAAAAACGAATTAATAGTGCGCCCTCCACAGAGATGGTTAACGAAAATGCAATGCTGGACTTGAGTTTGAACTTGAATAAAGTTCAAGAGGGAATAAAAGATGTCAAGATCAATTCAGAAATAGGGAAGCTTTCCATGAAGCCGCCTCAGTTCGACGGAAAAACTCCATGGGCAAATTACCGCCGGCAGTTTGAAGCAGCGGCCAAAGCAAACGGATGGAATGCAGGGGAAAGAGCTGTAGCACTGACCCTTGCATTACGTGGAGAAGCGACAAATATTCTACAAACTCTCACCGCCCAAGAACAGGAGGACTATGATCAGCTGATTAAACATCTAGAATTACGATATGGCCACGCCCATTTGGAACACGTATACCACTCCCAACTGAAAAATCGCTGCCAGAAATCTGGCGAATCCTTACAAGAATTCGAAGCTGACATTGCACGCTTGGTTCGTCTCGCATATCCAGCCACACCGAAAAATGTAATGGAGCGATTAGCGGTTCAGGCATTCTTGGATGGACTCCGTGACCAAGAAACCAGACAAGCGTTGATATTAGCTCGTCCAACACATCTCGTAGACGCACTGGCACGCGCTTTGGAATTCGAAGCAGCAAAACAATGCTGCAAAAGCCAAAGTAAAGTTCAAACGATTGAGGAAGACTCACAGGAGCCTGCTAACTTGGAAGCTGCCATAAGAAAAGTGATGAAGGAAGTGTTGCCTGAGAAAAGACGGGTAGGATGCTGGAATCGTGGTAATATTGGACCATGTGCGTAGCAAATGTCGAACATTCATCGGCTCCTATGCTGGAAAACTAAAAAAAGTCGACGAGAAGGGACAATCGTCGGCATGTGTCCGGCAAGCCCCGGTTAACAACGCATATGTCGCTATCCTTCAACGACAGAACAAAGGTGTCTTCGTAGACGGTCTCATCAATAACGAGCCTTGCACCATGCTGCTAGATACAGGTGCGACTAGGACAATTCTCGGGCCTTCCTTTGCCAGAACACCGGAACGGATTGAAGCGACAACTTGTAAGCTACGCACAGCATCGGGGGAGCCAGCTACCTGTATATGGCGAGCTACCGATTGAAATAATTTTGGGCAGCACTAAAGTGAAACATCAGGCACTTGTAGCGGACATCGAAGACGATGCAATCATCGGAATGGACATCATGAATTCCAGAGGGTTTGAATTGATTTCAAAGACGGCGTCCACGTGTCAACGGAGAAGAGCTGGTGCTTCATGGGAGAAGTGAGGGTTGATCCGTGTGTTGTTGGCTGAAGATGTAAGCGTACCTGAGAGGGCTGAAACCATTCTGGAGGCTCGCCTGGACGGGAGTACGAGCAGTGGAAACGTGGTGATGTTCGAGCCCAAACTTCATGATGAGAAAATTGGACGAGGGATTGCACTAGGGAAGACCTTGTTGCGTGCTGACAAATTTGTGCCCGTAAGGGTCATGAATGTCAATTATTTTCCAGTGACCTTGAAGAAAGGAACAATATTGGGGCACTGCTCGTCAGTTTCCTCAGTGATCCGGAGTGTACGAGGTACGATTAGCCAACCCAACAACTTGCCCACAGAACTAGAAAAATTAGTTGCCATCTCTTCCAAAGACATAAAACCAGCTCAACAGCCCAAACTAAGAGATTTAGTCAAAAGTACCAAGACATCTTCGATACCGGACAAGCAAAGGAGGTCGAACTAATGTGGTCCAGCACAAGATTGATACTGGGGTGCCCGACCGATCCGGCAATCAGCAAGAAGACTTCCTCTTGCCAAGAAGGAAGAGGCTGACAAAATAGTCAGCGATATGGGAAAAGAAGGAGTTATCGAACCATCTGACAGTCCCTGGTCCTCTCCAGTCGTACTGGTGAAGAAAAAGGATGGATCGACACGCTTTTGTGTAGACTATCGCCAACTTAATAATGTCACGAAGAAGGACAGTTACCCTCTCCCGAGAATAGATGACACCCTAGACACGTTGGCTGGTTCCACGATTTTCTCGACCCTTGATCTGAAGAGTGGATATTGGCAAGTAGAACTGGCTCAGGAAGATCGAGAAAAGACTGCTTTTACCATCGGCTCAGGATTGTGGCAGTTCACCGTTATGCCATTCGGGCTCTGTAATGCTCCCGCCACATTCGAAAGATTGATGGAGACAGTGCTGAAGGGACTCTCATGGAACACGTGTCTAGTGTATCTCGACGACATAATTGTGGTCGGCAGATCGTTCGAGGACCACGTGAAAACTTGGAGGAAGTATTGCTGCGACTGAGGAACCGGATTGAAGCTGAGCCCTAAGAAATGCCATCTGTTCCAAAAAAGTACGATACCTCGGCCACGTTGTCTCTGGGGAAGGAGTAGCAGTGGACGACCAGAAGATCAAAGCTGTTAAGGATTGGCCCATCCGAAAAGACATTCACCAACTTCGAAGTTTCCTTTGGGTTTATGCACATACTATCGCCGATATGTGCTGGATTCGCCAACATCGCTAAACCACTGACCAAGCTCACGGAAGGCCAAACAAAGTTCCAGTGGTCCGAAGAATGTCAAGACTCATTCAGGAAGCTGAAAGGAGCTTTGATCAACGCACCTATACTGAGCTATCCCCTACCCAAAGGGAAATTCATTTTGGATACGGACGCCAGCAACGTGGGACTTGGAGCTGTCCTATCTCAGATCCAGGAGGGACAGGAGAAGGTCATTGGTTATTTCAGCAAGACGCTCAGCAAACCAGAGCGCAATTACTGTGTCACCAGGCGAGAGCTGTTAGCTGTTGTAAAGGGAGTGGAACACTTCTACAAGTACGTGTATGGAAGAAGATTCCTGTTGAGAACTGACCATGCAGCTCTCAAATGGCTCTTACAGTTAAAAAATCCTGAGGGTCAAGTAGCACGTTGGATCGAGAGACTCCAAGAATTCGATTTCGAGATCGAACATCGAGCCGGAACTAGCCATAAGAATGCAGATGCCTTGTCGCGAAGACCATGTCCAGATGATTGCTCACATTGCCGACGAGCAGAAGAGAAAGAAGCAACACTTTGTAGAACCGCGGCAATGGATGACAACTGGAATGACAGTGGGCAAGGGGAACTCGCCGGCTGTTAAGTCCTATTGGGCACAATGGAACTCTCTTATACTGGACAATGGGATCCTGAAACGTGTGTTGGAGGCCGATATTGGTGGGGAAGACAGACGCCAAATAATTGTTCCCAGGAACAGAAGAGAGGAAGTGCTGCGGGAAATCCATGATGGAGTCGCCGGAGGACATCTGGGAGTGACGAAGACCCTGCAGAAAGTGAGGCAACGGTTTTACTGGGCCAATTGTCAAGCTGACGTCCAGGACTGGTGCAGAAAGTGCGCTGTATGCGCTGCTAGCAATGGACTTCGAATACGACCCAAGGCCCCGATGCGTCAGTACAACGTAGGCAGCCCGTTCGAGAGAATCGCCATTGACATCGCCGGCCCGTTTCCCGTATCCGACCACGGGAATAAATACATCCTTGTGGCAATGGACTACTTCAGTAAGTGGGCGGAAGCCTATGCCCTGCCCAACCAGGAAGCCATCACCGTCGCCGACGTCTTGGTGAAAGAATGGATATGTCGATTCGGTATTCCAATGGAGCTGCACTCGGATCAAGGCAGAAATTTCGAATCCAACCTTTTCCAAGAAATATGTCTACTGCTGAACATCCGCAAGACAAGAACCACGGCCCTACATCCGCAGTCCGATGGAATGGTGGAACGGATGAACAGGACGATCAACCGCCACTTGTCCAAGGTTGTCTCTGACCATCAAAGAGACTGGGACCAGTATCTTCATTTGTTTCTGATGGCCTATCGATCCGCAGTACACGAGTCAACCGGTCAAACTCCTGCTAGTATTATAATGGGCCGAGAACTGCGACTGCCTTGTGACCTGAAGTTTGGGCCCCAGGCCATCAAAGAGGGGACCAGTATCTTCATTTCTTCTGAGAGAATGGACGACATCCACGAACGAGTCCGGTTGAACATCCAGAGTGCCAGCGATAAAATGAAGAAGACCTATGACATCAAGGCCGACCCTGGAGGATTTAAGGTTGATGACCTTGTTTGGCTGTACAACCCCAAACGTCGTCGTGGACTATCACCAAAGTTGCGGAACTCGTGGGAAGGCCCGTATAAAATCGTGAAAAGGATAAACGACCTTGTGTACCGAATCCATAAGCCACCCCGAGGGAAACCAAGGGTCGTCCATTTCAACAGGTTGGCCCCTTACGCTGGAAACCATGACCAAGTTCGCACCCTCAAGCCACCGGAGGATGATATGACGTTCGAGAAGTTTATGTCCTTGTATTCAAACGGGCAGAAAGTTCTACATGGGGTTACTAGAGAGGAGTCACGAGACCTTTCAAGGTGCTGCTGATACGCACTAGCGCACGTGTGGCAGAAGATCTTCGAGTCCAGGGCATCGCCGTAGTGTTCTCCAAGAAATTGGTCAACTCCAAACACTGCGGGGGCAGAATCCAGAAGTTGGTGGGGTGCTACAGTTGAAGAAAGGCCAGAGAAACATCTACTACCTAGTTACCAAGAGGCATTCCCAAGATAAACCGTCCTATGAAGATGTCTGGAAGAGTCTCACCAAACTAAGAGATACTATGGTGGACCAGAATCTGGTGGATTTAGCGATTCCAAAATTGTCCTGTGGTATTGATGGGTTGGACTGGAGAGTCATAAGAAGTATGCTGGAGGCGATATTCAGATCCAGCGGCGTCAAGATTTTGGTTTGCTGTAACCCTCTTCCACGACCGATCATGAAGACCGTGGAGTGTTACTTCCATCGAACTTCACGGTGCAGATATGGGGAGTCATGCAGATATCGTCACACTCCAAGGATGAAATTTCGGGACGAAATGTCTTTAAGAAGGGGGCAATGTAACGAACCTAGGCCGGACCTGTCGCCTCGCGCGTTGCCGTCGACAGCGATGAGGTCATCCCCGGAGATGTTCGAGAACAGTCCAGTCGCTCTGCCGTGGAGAGCAACGGTCGATATTGGAAACAATTGGAACATGCCGGTCGCCAACTACCCGAATTCGAAACATCGAGAATGCTGTATCGGAGATAAATAGGCAACCCTCAAGTGGAGTCGACAGTCTGAACGAGCCCATACGATCGAGCTATTCAGTGGCGTAGTAATATAAATTAAGTTGTAGATTAAGTGTTAAATAAATTAGTTAAACCAAGTTAAGTTTATTTACGTTACAATACCCTCGATTGCTATAAAGTCATGTTGTGACAAGTGACAATTTTAAATGAAGAATGATTGGATGTCATTTCTAATGCGATAAAAAATAGATGTCTTCCATTTAGCAGAATTTATCAAAATTATTTCGATTGTTGCATTCGAAAATATTAGATTAAATTTATTTTGCTGAATAGTCGAAAACAGTGACTGCTTCTGAGATCAATAATTATTTTAAAATATTTTAATGGTAAACTACGTAACCGTATTAATCTTCGGATGCAATTTCAATCAACCAGTACAAAGTGTAACAGATATACGCAATTGATAATTAAGTATTTAACTGGACCACTGTAGATATGTCGGTCTAATATATATCTCAAACATATTTGCACAATGTTTGCAATTTATGGCCAAATTATAAAAAACAAATCAATTATACAAAAAAAAATGTTCCGTTGAACTATCTCTTGCGACACGTGAAATATTAGTCGTAATTTCAATCGCAATTTTCAGAACTTTTGCAATTTTTTCAGAAGATGTAGAAATGCAAAAAAAATATATTGGTAGATAAATAGGTTCCGTTTTTCCTATGAGGTTGCAAAGTTACATATCAACTAAGACCGATATTCTCTTTATTTTCAACCACAATAAAAAACTTTTGTAATTATTTCAATGCTTGTGTGTATTGAAAATGGGAGCGTCGATAAAAAAGTTTGATAAATGAATGATGCGTTTTTCAGAAATGGTTGCAAATGTACGTGCATATTTAAAACTTTTTTTTCCGTTCACTTGTCCAATTTGCAGAACTTTTGTAAATTACAATGAAAAATTTAAAAAAATGACAAAAAACAAGGTTCCGTAACTTTTACAAGGTTGCAAACTTGATGCATGTTGTAAAACACCAGCCTGGTTTGCAGAACTTTTGCAGTTTTCAGTGCAATAATAAAGCATTAAAACGTTTTTTGCAATTAAAACAATGTTACGTTGATCGCAGATTTCTGCAAAATTGTATAGTTTGTTTTCATTAATGCACTAACATACCATTGAAGTTTGAAAACTTTTGGAATTAATGTTAATTGATGGTCTATATCTACTGGCCTAACAACTCTGGCTTCAAATTTATTGATTCTAGCCTGATGCCAAAGGCGTCTTCTGTGAAGGAACTTTTTACCATTTTATCTTATGTATGAAAACTTTCGTGGCTATAGGGGGATTTTCGAGATTTTCTTGCTACCGTTAATCGAATATTGTCTTCGTTCTGATATGTTTTTTTTTTTTTATGTTCTGGTTCCCACGAAAAGGGATATCCTGTAATGTTCAGAGAACATCGTGGGAACCAAGGGAAAGAAGGTAGGAGTTGGTGTTCTTCTTAAATTTCTGGAGGTTGTATGCCTCGGGGAACACCTCCCTAGGCAATGAGTTCCAAAGCCTCGCTGTTCGTTGGATGAACGAGTCTTTGGAAAGTGATGTTCTGCAGGTCTCCAAAGTGACCACGAAGGGGTGTGATGACTGAACTTGACGGGTTAGTCTCGAAGAGACTGCCAAAGCAAGAACGATTGTTGATATTTCAGAAGAGCATTGCCCATGAAAATATCTATAAAATAGAGACAAATCGCCAACTTTTCTACGGTGTTCCAGACAAGTGAGCGAGTTTGTAAGCGAGGCATCACCGACGAGACGAATTGCCCTTTTTTGGACAGAATCCAATAGCCTCAGGATATGTTTAGGTGCCGCGCTCCAAATATGGGAACAGTATTCCAGGACAGGTCGGATCTGTGCCTTATAGATCATAAGCAGCTGGGTGGGGGTGAAATAGCTCTTGGCACGAAACAAAAAACCAAGTTTTTGGGATGCACTTTTGGCAATGGACCTCACGTGATTTTCCCAGGAAAGGTTATTGTGAATAAGTCGTGTTGATGTCTTCGATAGGAAGAATTTATTTTGAAAACTCCCTAATATTACCACATTATTAATTTTTTTCAGCACCAGAAAATTTACTTTTTATTAATATTATAAATTGTTACAATTCTGATTTCAACTTTAAAATAATTTTAATTTGTTTAAAATAGCAATCAAATATGCTTTACTTGAAAACAGATTAATCTATGCCATTAAGAGAACATTCCCTAGCTTCACAAATATTTTCATTTCCCCGAGTGCTTTTTCAAAACAAACATCTTCTCCTCATATCCTCTCCACATTTTTTTCAAGCATACTGGTTTTCCCAATCAAGTTCGGCCGACCGCAATGACACCGTTTATTGAAAAATCACTCGCGAATATCATTTGCAAGGTTGCAGCAAGAGACTGCAACGCTATTAATAATTTTTAAATGCGGGTGAAGGTGGTTGGGAAGGTCATTATGAAGTAATGAGTCTTAGGTGTAAAAGTATGAATGAACGGTTCTCGATCAATAGGAATTCCTTTCAGTTCTTGGTGGGGCTCTAATGTGTGTCCGGGTAAAATGTCAGATCGAGACCGTGCATGGGATTGCTAAGAATAGGAAATGATATGCAGAAGAGAGAGGATTTAATACATTAGTAGTATACTCCAATAAAACTAGTCGAGTGAGTGCTAAGTTGCTGAAAATTATTTTCTACTGAAGTTTCGCAGATATTATTTATGGAAGTCCACAGAGATTTCAACACAATAGGGTAGTACATTGCATTCTCTAATCTGGGACTCTTTCTCTAGAATAACCCAAGAAAAAGCAGTCCACGCTAGCCGTCAGAAAATTGAAATATAGACAAAGAAACTGTCATCCCTACAAGCTACCACCTCACCCTCTACCATACACAATCCTCCAGTCCTAGTATATAAGTTCTGCGACACACCACTCGGCGACACCACCCATAATCTACTATACAAAGGATTGACCTTTTCCATCACTCCTAATACTATCCCAACAGAAATATTATTTCAAACAATCATAACATCTCTGTCAAGCGTTTTTCAGAAATTGAAGTTTGCAATCCTTAAAAAAAATTAAAACCTAAACTTACTTACATACCAAGCTTTTACGTTTAAGATTGTACAAACATTTTAGCTGTGCCATTACAGGTAATGTTCAATTTAGCACTGAGTACAGGGTGCTTCCCCAACAAATGGAAAATTCAAAAAAGCTGCCCTATTTTCAAAACTGGTGCCATAAATAATATTCAGAATTACCGACCTATAACCCATTCGTCCAACTTTTCAAAGGATTTGTACAACAGGATCTTTCCTGATGTTAAATATTTGATCTCCAATAATCAACACGGATTCTTCAGTAGAAGATTTACAATTACCAACTTTAATGTGCTTCACACAAACAGTAAATAATGCATTTAATAAAAATTCACAAGTGGATACTGTTTATACAGACTTCTCGAAGGCATTTGACAAGTTGGATCATAATATTCTCATCAATAAACTTTACTCCTATGGTTTTGATACTCAACTCTTGAACCTGTTCCGCTCTTACCTTACTAAATAACCTTCTATGGCTTTGCACGTTTGTCCATCGAATGTCATTCAACGTCCGTCGAGACATTCGCCAGGGAGGTAGTTGTTTTTTTTTGGATATTCGACCAACATACACCTATTGTATAGGTTTTTGTAGTCAGCTGTCTTGAGGAATTTTCATTTTTAATGTATTCATAATAAGTCAGACACAATCAGACCTCCAGCAGATGAAGGCAATGCCAAAGTAATTCTCAACACCTCAGACTATGTCGAGAAGATGAGATCACTATTAAGCTCTCCCAGGTACTAGACCACCGAACGTGACCCCACAACTTATTTCGAAAAGGGGACAAAAAACACTTATTACTAACCCCAAACTATCGGCAAAAACGAAGAAATTCACCATTCCCAGAGATAAATCCTCACGTACCCCAGGTATATATAGTCTTCCAAAAATATACAAACCAGACATCCCCCTCCGTCCAAATGTCAGCGCTTTCGGATCACCAACACACAAACGTGTCAAACATCTAGCAAGCACTAGTCAGTCCCTAGTAGAAGAAGCTTCATCATATTTGCTCAACTCATACCACTTCATAGAACTCCTCAAAATATACAGAATCCAATGGGCCTCATCAACCACTGTATGAACAGCACATACGCACATACTTCTTTTTCCAGGGCACATATTACAAACAAATAGGAGTCCAGTCCTTGCAAACCTCGAGACTCGAGAGAACTCGAGACTAAGGCCATAGACTCATTTGACCACAAGCCCACTTGTTGGTTCAGATATGTTGACGATATATTCATCATATGGCCTTGCTCCAAAACCCTACATGGATTCCTAGATCATCTGAAAACATCCACTCCAACATTGAATTCACAATGGAAACCAATACCGAAAACTCACTTCCTTTCCTAGATGTTCTTATCACAAAAACGAATGATTCCTTCACTCACACAGTATAACCCACACTGACCGGTATCTACTCGCCAGCTCTCATCACCATCCAGCTCAAACCAACTCCGTTTTCACAGACCGAAAGAGGTGAACGAACAGATCGTGAGAGGTGAAAAAACTCAAAACCGCTCTTCTTCAAAACGGTTATAAAAACACACAAATTTGCAGATCAATCCACCATCATCGAACCTGTTCTCCCAAAACCCAACAGATAATTAACCTCGCAAATCTTTCCTTCCCTATATCAAAGGTGTCACCGACAAAATTGGCAGAATCTTAGAGCAAATAATAAAATAATCTCCTCAGATCTCTTAAATATAACAAAGCTAATGAGTCCCAAGGAATATATGAAACACCATGTTCCGAATATCCTAGGACATACATAGGACAAACTAACAGGCGGGTCACCAGCCGAGTTTACGAACATCAACATGTCCGACACTAAGACCCTTCTTTGGCACTTTTCAAGCACTATGAAGAGACAGGCAGCTGCAAGCGAGAGTCATTCGTGAAGCGCTTGACATTAAAAAACGCCTGAATTGCCTCAACAAACGCGATGATGGACGCAGATTAAACCTTTACTATTTGCCTTTCCTCAAAACCAAGCCCAACTGAGGAGTAGGCAGCTTGAGATCTCGGTCAGAAAATCATTTTCTTTCCTGAGGAGTAGGCAGATTGAGACCTCAGCTGAAATCAAATTCCTACCTAAGTGACTAAAACCTAGGAGTTGGCAGATTGAGACCTCGGTTGGAAATTACTTCCTCTTTTACTCCAAAATTATACCTTCAGAAAACTGAAAGGAAAATAATACACAATCTGGTAGGCCCTCGCTTGTAATTGCACCTCCTTTCTTGATTAATCAATTATCATTCTGTACTGTCATATTGTTAGTTATATTCATCTAAATCTGAATAAACATTATTATTATTATTATTAAATAATTTATATTTTATATATTTCCCACTTTTCTTGAAAATGGCTCCAAAGTGGGAGCCGAAACGTCGAAATTATCAAATTTTTACGCGGTTCAACCGGAGTTTATGGTTTTTGCTTTGAAAATAATGCAAAATTATTTTTTCCTATAGATCTGCAACAAATGTCAAATTTGACATTTTTCAAAAGTTCAACAACAGTCAATGGTAAAAAAATCTTTCAAAGCCTAAATTACCCCAGAACTCATAAGACTGCGCGAGTATTCAGCAGGAAGAGAGGAGAAACGATGAAACATTGGATTCGTCTACAAAAGGTCCGTTCCTACTGAACGTGTTCATATATTCTCATGAAATATTGAGCAGCGGTGCGTGTAATATCGCGCGGTGTGGTGGTGCGTGAAGTTTCGCGCCTCTGCAGCCCGCCAGAAAGAGCAATCAGGGGTTTCCATACGTTCTTGATCCCAACGCTTGGTTGACTAAAGGCGTTATTGGCTTCGATGTAGGCGGCCTCTTTGAACTTTCGTTTGAACCAATGCTCCTCTCTATGTAGAACACTTGCGTCGTCCCATAGAACTCGATGGTGCTCAATCCAGGCGTGGTCAGCGATTCCCGATTTTGATGTTTCTCCACGTTGAGTCCATTTCTTGTGCTCATCCAATCTTACCGATAACGGTCTCTTGGTCTCTCCAATGTAGGAATCTCCGCATTCACATGGAACTTCATAAATGCAATTCTTACTGATTTCATTTTTGTTGTCAGGTTTGGTCTTGGTCAGGAAACTCCGTAAAGTACTGCCGGATTGGAAGCAGCTCTTGATGTTGAACTTGTTTCCGATCCTTCTGATCTTCTCGGAGACACCTCTGATGTACGGAAGGCAGATCACTGTGCTTTGTTGTTGCTCTTCAGATGTTTTCGTTCTCCGGAGTTGTTTCAATACTTCTTCTAGGAGTTTCTTGGGATATCCATTCCGGTGGAGGTCCTCTCTGATGTGGTTTAATTCGGCATCTAGTGACTCCACGTCGTTGCATTTGTGCGTTGCTCTCTCTACCAATGTTCTCACGATCCTTCTCTTCGTCGAACTCGGATGGTTGGAGCTGTAACTGAGGTACTGCCCCGTATGTGTCTTCTTTCTGTAGACGGAGGTGTGGATTTCATTGCCTATTCTCTCAACGTTCACATCGAGGAAGGGTAAGGCGCTGTTGGTTTCCATTTCCATCGTAAATATCGCATTCCATGGCAAAACCCGCATTCCAAGGCTCCGACCGTTGCTAGGAAAAGCAGAGAGAAATGATACAGTCCACTGACAACGAAGAAACAAGACGTTTGTCAAATCATTATTATTACAATTACGTTTTTATAACATTATTAGTTCAATATACGTTTCCATTTAACTTTCAACGTGAAATTCCCAAAACCCTTCACCAGTAACACAACAATACTAAATAAATAAGATTTTCTTTTCTTTTAACAATATTAGTATATTAAAGTATAAGTGGATAAAAAGGGCTTTAAAACACGCGCGATTTTTCGAGCACGACGGCGCAGCCGGAGTGCTCGAAATAGAGCAAGTGTTTTTAAGACCAGTTATCCACGAATACTTTACGTTATTTTTTTTTATTGGTGCCCCTTTTTACCCATTTAAAGCACGCCTCAGCGTGTTTAAATCGAACTTTAAAAAACGCGCGTTTTTTAAAGGTAACCATGACAACATCAACAAATCGAGAAACGTGAAGTCTAAATGACAAATTTTTGATTATTGATCTGACAGGAGTACCTTGTAACGTCACATAAAATATTACTCACAATTCGGTCATTTATATGTGCTCCTCCATCCATTTGATGAACTTTTCATATTCTTTTTTATATATATCACTGGATTTCCGCGGTATTTACCGCGATTCTGCCTCACTATTCAAAAAATCGTTATTAGAATCATTCATTTTGAGCTCTGGTGACAACAAATATTGATCTTTGGTAACAAATTGCAAATGAATGTTTTCTCATTTCCATGACAACGAAAGGTATACTGATGTCATATCACGAATTCAACCTTCTTGCATTATTAGTTCTTAGTTCTATTTTTTGTAGTAATAATACCAGTATATATGATTTCAAAGTGCACCAATAAAAAAAAATAACGTAAAGTATTCGTGGATAACTGGTCTTAAAAACACTTGCTCTATTTCGAGCACTCCGGCTGCGCCGTCGTGCTCGAAAAATCGCGCGTGTTTTAAAGCCCTTTTTATCCACTTATACTTTAATATACTATTTTTTTATTGGTGCACTTTGAAATCATATATACTGGTATTATTACTACAAAAAATAGAAATAAGAACTAATAATGCAAGAAGGTTGAATTCGTGATGTGACATCAGTATACCTTTCGTTGTCATGGAAATGAGAAAAACATTCATTTGCAATTTTACCAAAGATCAATATTTGTTGTCACCAGAGCTCAGAAATGAATGATTCTAATATCGATTTTTTGAATAGTGAGACAGAATCGCAGTTAATACCGCGAAAATCCAGTGATATATATATAAAAAAATATGAAAAGTTCATCAAATGGATGGAGGAGCACATATAAATGAACGAATTGTTAGTAATATTTTATCTGACGTTACAAGGTACTCCTGTCAGATCAATAATAAAAAATTTGTCATTTAGACCAATAAAAAAAAAATAGTTAAGTGTTTCGGAGCTGTTTTGGAAGGTTTCGAAGTAAGAACCTTTACTTACCCGACCAATCCGATTCATTGTTTTTTCCGTGACTACCTGAACATTCTCCAAACATTTCGCTTTGGATAACACTTTCGAATTCTTTTTATTTTTGAATAGTTTCAGCATCGAAGAAAATACAATGCGCTTGCAATATGCCACATGATGAATTACCATAGCTAGGCGTATTCTCGACTGAATTCCTCGGATGTCAATAATGTTTACTGTACGTGATCAGAAACCATTTGAAGTCTCCTCAATACCGGCTGAAGCAACTGTCTATAACTACAGAGTTCATGAAACCGTTCTATTCTCCCCAGGTAATATATTCCAATCAAGGCAATATAGAAATGTGATATGTCGAGAAAACAAAATAGCTGATAGGGATCCACATTAAGATCCCGTGTAGGAAATTACAGATTTAAGAGTACTTCTGAGCCATATACCTGAAGGTATTTTTTTTATTTCCATCGCCGCACAAACAGATTTACTTAGAAAATATTACAGCTAAATTCTGTATTCCAATGTATTTTATAAATGTATTAATAAAATCATCGTATAGGCAGTAAGGAGACTGAAGTGTAGCTATATCTCCATCGGAAAATAAAAGTCATTATAAATGCCAATACTCAAGAAACGTAGTTCGTGTGCTTATAAAGTCAATTCTTTAAAACTTTTCAACAAAAAATTAAACCGACGAAAAAATCAAGTGAAAAGCAAAAAATTAAATAAACCTTTTTATTCTTAATGGTAATTGAGCTCCTAAACTAATGTGAATAACTAATTTTGAGTCGGTGCCAAACAAACAATTATCGAAGATCATTATACAGGGTTATTCATTGAGACATGCACATACAGTAAGGGTAGATGAAGGACACCGAGGTGCTTTATAACCTATATTTTTTGGGTTTATCGTTCTTTATAACCAAGATACAGGGTGATTTATTAATTTTCCCAATTTTTTCAATTAATCATAACTTATGAACCACCCTATACATTTTTGTAATATTTGGTTCGTATGTTTTTTGTC
Organism: Gonioctena quinquepunctata; assembly: GCA_018342105.1. Lineage (NCBI taxonomy): Eukaryota > Metazoa > Arthropoda > Insecta > Coleoptera > Chrysomelidae > Gonioctena > Gonioctena quinquepunctata. The sequence continues at coordinate 856,879 of JAFIRS010000004.1, read as the reverse complement.
CACAGTGGTGTCGACAAAAAAAGTCTTACCCGGGTCCGGCATTAAAAAAATTAATAAGTAGGTTTCGAGTCGAAACAACACCCTGTATATCAATATTTTAAAATTTCATTTACAAATTTGGAAAGAGCAGAAAAAAATAAGTAAGACTAAATGTATTTGGTGTTTCCGCATACAACTTTTTTACATAAACTAATGTAAGTAACTAATTTTGAGTCGGCGCCAAACAAACAATCAACGAACATCATTAAATTACTTCGAAAAAATTATCAGAATGTCACCGCGCAACTTGATGCCATCATTTTACGCCTTACCTAATTCATTTGCTCAGTTACTGAGACTAAGACGGTTTATTTTATTTTTTACTTTTCAGTTCCGTATTTCGTCGGTTTAATTTTTTGTTAAAAAGTTTTTTGCTGCACGTTTATTTTTGTTGTTTTATATATAACAAGTATATATTTGAATTTTTTCTTGTTTTGATTATTCCATTAAAGAAATGTCATTAAACAATCAATATAGTTGTCATTTTCATAGCTTATTTTAAAAATATTAACTTTCATAGGATAGGTATTTACAGTAACAACTAGTCTAAGTTTTTCGACGTTTTATAACTCAAAAACTGTTGAAAAGGGAAACATTCTCAATTGGATATTGATAAAAAGATTTTTCTGTGAATTGAAAAATCCACGATAAGATGAAGTGGATTTTTCAATTCACAGAAAAATCTTTTTATCAATATCCAATTGAGAATGTTTTCCTTTTCAACATGAATACCCCACAAGAGGTTATCTTGACGATGGAAGATAGTGACTAAAGTTTATCTTTCAGTCGCAGATGATTCCACATCTGATTTTATGAACATGCTGTTCATATTTTCAGCAAATCAATCGAAAACTGTATAAGATATACAGGTAACATATGGTATATTTTTGAAAGCAGGAAAAAAAGATCATACCAAAAATTTAAAAATATCCCATTTACAAATATCTGAAATCTGCAAGCTACTGTATTTTCGATAGCATTTTATCAAAATTCAGTCATAACCACACAACTTTTACATTCAACTTTTTTTCTGTATATTAAAAACGATGATTAGGGCTGGGTAATTTATAGTGAATAATCCGGTACTAGTAGAATATCCCTTGCATCTGCGGTTCAACTTCAACATGTGCTTGCGAGAAAAGCATTCCAATAAACCTGTCACATAAAGTGGTCGATAGTCTTAATGGCACGAATTTGTTGCTCCCATTCAATGCATGTGAGTGCCTGGGAAATGATGCGGTGATATTTCTTGTATCTAATGAATCTAATATCTTAGAATTTCTATATGTGTAGTATGGTCTACTGGCAGATGCCCGATGAGTCAAGAATGACGTAGACCAACAGACGCTCAAGGATCACCATCATGAAACACAAGAGTATAAATAAATCAGTGAAGTCAACGTCTTCATTTTTTATTTGTTATACGGTTTGAGTTTAATCGCTTCAGATGTCGGTATGTTAAAAAACATGTTTTTCAACACGTTTGTAGATTTGCACGCTATTTGTTTTCATATCAGCAAAAAGTTGTTTCATATACGCGAAAAATATGTTTTCTAATAGCGTTTTAAGCGTCTAATCCAACTTAGCAAGTGAGGAACTTGTTCCAATTTGATATAAATCAATAGGTAATATACAGGGTGTTACAAAATACAATACAAATATTTTAAGGGTGTCAAAATAAGACTTTTTTCCCCATAAACATGTGTCCTAATATGCACCCTCTCGATGCTACAGACATCGTAAGTTGCGCGAAAAAAAACGTCAATTTTGAATTGTGGCTACAATTATGCATCAAACATGTATCGACAATATTCTGACAAACATGGATAAGGAAAACTTCTCAGTGAAGGTTGTTGATCCATGTCTATCTGATCATAGGGCGCAAGTAATTTTCATCAAGGAAATGGTTGAGTTACGCACTGAACACAACTTTGTAAGAAAAATAAAAGAAATTGATTTACAAAATTTCAATGATTCACTGGGCAGACTAGACTGGAACATTTTTGATATTCCTCAAGTAAATTGCAACACCTTATCGGAATTTTTACTAGACAACTACTCATATCTTGGAGAAAAGCACTTCTCCGTACAATGAGAGACTCAGTATCTACAATAAAGTTAATTTGTGAAGTAACATACGACCCTCACGATAGGGCAGCAAATGATTGCTACAAATTACTATACAGTGCTTCCCAAAAGTCCGCTCCCCCCCCCCTCTTATTTTTGGAACGATTATACATAAACAAGGGAAATTTGGAAAATGAATATTAAAGGTTGTAAACTTCCCTACTAGAATAGAATAGAGTAGAATATCCTTTATTCACCATAAAAAATACAATAGTATTATAAGGTTTTGTCAAGAGTATATAAATAAAAACACTAAATAAATAACTAAATAAACAAATGAGAGGTGAACAATTACAATATAAATATCACTGATTCACTAGAATATACATAACTATAATAAATTTTTTTGTGTCTACGTATATTGTAACTTCGAAATATATTAGTTGGTGTTGAAGTCAAATGATAAGAATTCGTCGATACTATAAAAAGCATTTTCCAAGCAGATATTCCTCATGTAATTTGAAAACGAAGCTGTATTTAAGTTTTTTATATCTTTTGGTAGTTTATTAAATAAAATAGGACCATAATAATTTTTCGAAAAACGGCAGTGATTTAGTCTTGTGAATTCAATTTTAATTTGTTGTGATTGTCTGGTATTATGTGAATGAAAATCGTTTTGATTTAGATATAAGTGAGGATTTTTTTTTACATAATTTATGCACGAATAGACGTAAAGAGAAGGTGGTGTAAACATTTTATTATTAATAAATGTTGTTTTAACGTCTTCTTGATAACCCAGTTTGAAGATAACTAGCAAAACTTTTCTTTGCAGTCCAAACACTATATTTGCATGAGGCGAGTGCCCCCAAAGTACTAGACCATAAGAGATATGGGACATAAAAAGTGAATGATAAGCAGTGATAATGGTTTCAATAGATGAAATGTCCATTAAACTTCTTATAACATAAATGCTCTTTGCCAATTTTTTGGAAATAAAATCTACATGTTTTTCCCAAGAGAGCTTTGGATCCATTTGGAACCCAAGAAATTTGATCGATTCATTTTGATCTATAGGCAGTTGTTTGTGTGTAAACAAGTGATGTTGCGTTTTATTTGTATTCAGTTTTAATTTATTATTTGTCAACCATTTATCAGCATTCGATTCGGCTACTTTCATTTTATTAACTATAGCCTCGTAGTTTGTATTTTGGAGCGTTAAGGATGTGTCGTCAGCAAATTGCGTAATCTCAGAGTCACCATCAGTGTTGAAATCAATCACATAAATTGAGTATAGAATTGGTCCCAAAACCGAACCTTGGTAAACTCCGTTTTTTATTTCTTAGGTATCAGATGCCTTATTATTCAAAAAAATGTACTGTCTGTGTTCCGATAGTAATGATAGATGACGAAATCGTCAGAAATGACGTCACAAGGCCATTGTGACCAATAATTTTAAATGGAACCCTACGGCAAGCGACACCTCTTTTAATAGGTACCGAAAAAACCTATTAAATGATACTAATTTTGTTTGTGTTTATGGCAGTTTTGGCAACTCCCTTTTAAAAAACGCAAAGCTGTGATGAATTAAATCAGTTAATACTAAAATTCCAAATTCAAGCTCCGCCTCTGGATAGTTGTCAAATAAGCTGACGTTTTTGTTAGTCTCCCTTATTCGACGTTTTTGTAATTGTCCAAGTTTTTGTACTTTTAGTATTTTTGTACATTTTAATAATTTGTTGAACTGTTGTGAGCCGAACGTTTAAGTGCTTCAAGAAGCGAAATGGTACGTGCTTTAGGTGATAAAGTAGCAGCGATCCTAATTCTTGGTGAAACTGGACAAAATATTCATGCAGCAGAACTCATTTTTAATGAGAGCTTCCCCGATCGCCCCGTTTTGAGGACTCATTTAAGGGAGCTTCTTCGTGAGTTTGAAACTACGGGTAGTATTAATCTGGCAGACCACAAATTTCTGATGAGAAAAAAATTGATAAACTGGCAGACGTAATAGTTAATCCTACTTCTTCAACAACTCACGTTGCATCTACCTGTGAAGTCAGTCGAAGTACAGTACACAGGGTGTTAAAAAAAACAAATTTCATCCATACAAATTGAAAATGGTTCATCAACTCTCAGACGGCGACCCAGACCGAAGACTAGAATTTTGTGAAAATATGGAAACTAAAATTAACCAACAGCCAGACTATGTCAAAACAATTTGTTTTAGTGACGAAAGTACTTTCTATCTAAATGGAAATGTAAATACACAGAATGTGAGGTATTGGAGTGACGCAAATCCTCACCTGTTTCGTGAAACACATACCCAATTTCCCCAGAAGGTGAATGTTTGGGCAGGTATCCTGGGAAACGACATCGTTGGGCCTCTTTTTTCAAATACTAATTTAACTGGTGAGGTTTATCTGGAGCTGTTGCAAAACGCAATAGAACCGTTAATCCTTGAAATTTTGGAAGATAATCCAGATGAATTCGGCAATTTGGAAATAACATTCCAACAGGATGGTGCTCCTCCACACTATTACGGTGCAGTAAGACGGTATTTGGATGAGGAGTATCGTGGTAGATGGATTGGACGACGAGGTTCAACGGAATGGCCAGCTCGATCACCGGACCTCACCCCTTTGGATTTTTTTCTGTGGAGGTACCTTGAATCGAAGGTTCACGCCACTGAACCTGACAATATTGACGTTTTAAAACAACGTATTGTTGCAGAATGTGAGGCTGTTTCCTCAGACACATTTGCAAAAGTACGAAAGAGTTCAAAAATAGGATATTTCACTGTCAGGAAGTAAATGAAGGTCACTTCGAGCAATTCCTTCAAGTAGATACTGATTCTTAAATCTGTAATTAATATCATACTGAATGGAATTTTAATTTTAATGTTTACTAATGAGCCATTAAAACTGCCATAAACACAAACAAAATTAGTATCATTGAATAGGTTTTTTCGATACCTTTTAAAAGAGGTGTCGCTTGCCGTAGGGTTCCATTTAAAATTATTGGTCACAATGGCCTTGTGACGTCATCTTTAACGATTTCGTCATCTATCAGCACTAGTAGTTCACAACGTTTAATATTCAGTTTCCAAATTTCACTTGTTTATGTATAATCGTTCCAAAAATAAGAGGGGGGGAGGGGACTTTTGAGAAGCACTGTATAAAATATCTTTACAAAACTTGGAAACTTATAAACTACGAGATAAATAAAAGAGTAGAGTTTTCAAAAACATCTAACCTGAATCCTGATGAATTTAATAGTTTCTTCACAAATGTTGCTAAAGAGGTCATAAAAACTCTACCCAGCTTCCATCATTGTGTTACGGACTTCCTGAGAGACTTCCCAAACCTAAAGACTCCCCATTTCTATCACCTGTGAGCCATGGAGAAGTGAAGGAAGCCATAAATAAACTAAAAGATTCACATTGTTTTGATGAATATTGCCTGAATACTAAAATCATCAAACGATCGTCAGATTTACTTTTAGAACCCTTGTCTAAACTGATCAACCAATGTTTGCAATCTGGAGTGTTTCCTGATAATTTAAAAGTGATCAAAGTAAAAAGGGTGATCCCGACTTGGCTGACAACTACAGGCCAATATGTAGAATCCCAATCTTCGGGAAAATAATAGAGATCATTTAAAGGATCGCTTACTAAACTCTTTTAAAAAAGCATAATACCCTGGAATCAAACCAATTCGGATTCCGTACAAAGTGTTCTACAGTAGGGGCAGTTCGTAGGATTGTTACGGACGTAATCGAGGGCCTAGAAAGAGGGAGTCACCCTGTGTGCCCATTTCAAAGGCCTTCCATTGCGTCACACACTATAAACTTCTAGAAATTTTTTTATGGCATCAGAGGTACTCCACTAAAGTTGATTGAATCATACTTACAGAACAGAACCCAATCAGTTGTCATTAACCGTAATAAGTCAGAATATCGTTATATCACCCACGGAGTTCCCCAGGGAAGTGTGCTAGGGCCTCTACTTTTTCTCATCTACTTGAATGACATTTTCCAGTATATGTCTCCCACAGGATGTATGCTATGCCGACGACACAACAGTACTGAATGGTCATAAAGACAAATATACTCTGAATAACCCCACTGTCGATGCACTGGAAAAAGCAAATCTATGGTATGAACTTAAATTGAATTAGGCTAAGACGCAAAAAACATTTATATCCACTCATTATCGGCTTTCTTCTGAAGCTTCAGTGAGTCTGTTGGGTATAGTCCTGGATGACAAACTCAAATGGAATGCACATGTTGATCAATTATGTAAAAAACTGTCCTCACAACTATTGTTATTAAGACATTTGAAAAAGATACTAAGCCCCACCAGTCTATTAACTTCATATTACTCATTATATAATGTGAAAGTGGGAAATTATTGTCCGAGAGAAATTATGAAGAAGTAATTTGTGGCATAATGGACAGATTATTAAATTAAAGAAAAAAGAGCATCCTCAAGTGGGACTCGAACCCACAACCTTATGCTTTCCGGACATACGCTCTCACCACTAAGCTATCGAGGCTATAAGAATCGACACACTTGAGGATGCTTTTTTTCTTTAATTCAATAATATGTCCATTATGCCACAAATTCCTTCTTCATAATTACTCATTATGCCACTCGCACCTGAACTATGGCACTCTTCTCTGGGGAAACTCATCCCACGCGATTAGAGTGTTCTGGCTACAGAAGAAGGCAATCGGAATTCTGTATGGAAGCGGCTACCGTAACTATTGCCGGTCTAGCTCTATTAAATATAGGATTTTGCCAGTACCGAAGTATTTACATATGCCAAACACTACTGGAAATTGACGCTCTTATAATTTTAGGCGTAATATTACTACAGGCTAGTCGAATCTTCATTTTCAGATCATCGAAATCAAAAGGAATAGTAGTGTATCTTTTAAATAACCCCATAGAAAAAATAAATTGGTATAAATCTGGGGATCGAACCGGCCACCAATTGGACCCTTATTACCAATCCATCTATTTGAATACGTTCTATCCAGACATTCAGTTGCAACCTGTGAATCATGAGAAGGGGTACATATAAATATCGCAACCCATCGAGATTTTCATTAAGAAGGAAAGCGCTATGATGCAGCAAGACAGTTGATTACTTGGTGTTAAGAATAAAGTTGTATTTCGTGTAAGTAATTTATTAAAATTGCAAAGCGCTTTCGGCTAGCTATTATGCCATCATCAGTGCGATACCTGCGAGTAAGTATTGGCAATTAAGTTGTAATGAAGATTTTGAGAATTGAGGTAAAATGACAAAGGTTAGATTACTTACTCGTCAAATATATACATGAAGATCCAGTAAAAATGATCCACAAACCATTGTACAAAAAATTAACTGAAAGCGCTTTACAATGTTAATAAATTATTTACACGAAATACAACTTAATTCTTGGATAAACAACAGACCGATATTCCTCAAGGGGTAAACACATTAATTTATATTGGTTTTTTTTCTCAATGAGCTATACAGATATTTGAATTGAAGTGTCGATTATCGATCATTTGAACCTACTATTGATGTTATCACAAGTGGTATCCAAATAAATATACAAAAGGGTTGCACACTTCAATATTCGATCAAACTCCCTGTACCTACATGAAATGGTTATTCCAAATTTTAGGGATTTTTTCCAAGACAACGACTGGAGTATTTAATAATAATATTCATATTTTTTATTACCACATCCGACAGATATCTGCGTTCGTTATATGACGGGCGACCTTCGTTATAATTGTTATCTCAAGAACATGGGAATTGCTTTCTACTGGAAAAGGTACAGTATTGATTATTTTCGTTTCACTCCAGATAATTTTTGAGGCAATGAGTTTATATCCCGCCCACATATCATGTAATAACTTTAATGAATTGGTACTCTCAATATATGAACTAGGCGCAACATGAATACATAATGTTGTTCCTATCTCTAGTATTATCGTGACAAATGTTTTAACTTAAATACCTCCGGAAGGAGATTGGCCAATTATCGTACTTTATAAATCATATGTATCATAAATAATAACAAAAATGATGATTTGTTTGAAAATATATCATAAAAAATAACTTCATTTTCATCGTGGAATTTTCGATTCACAGAAAAAAAACAATTCAATTGAGAATGTTTCCTTTTTTAACAAAAATGTGTTGTGTATGTTTTTATTGTCGAAAAGAAAGGAGGCAAAAATACGTGTAAGAAGAAACCAAACGGCATGACTCAATTTGCGCGAATCCACTTGTAGATATTTGATGAGAAAAAAATATGTCCATCTGTAACTTAATCAATTAAAAGTTTGCTAATAATATTTATTCAGATTTATAGATTACTATAACTAACATATATAATATGAAAATAGTATGTATTTGACCAATATTTTCTAAAATCAAAAAAAAATTACATTAAACAAATATACCACTAGGGTCAAAAAGCCAGCGCATGGTTGTATAGTGTTTTTATATAATACAAGTTAAAGAGTATTCGAAATACCTCAATTAAATAATTAATAAAGGAGGTGCAATTACAATACAAGCGAGAAATAGAACGAAAAAATAATAAAATAAAGGATTATATTCAATATCAGATAACAAAAATGATATTCAATAAACTAATTATTGGGACATAAAGAGAGATTGGCGCCATCCTACCGATATATTTTTTATTAAAATCTAAATTTTTTCTCAAAATTTTGAGATTTTTTCTCAAAATTTCGACTTTTTTTCTCAACATTTTGAGATTTTTTCTCAAAATTTCGACTTTTTTTCTCAAAATTTTAGATTTTTTCTCAAAATTTCGCTTTTTTTCTCAAAATTTTGAGAAAAAAAGGCAAAATTTTGACTTTTTCACCATTAATACTCCTTCAATCTCAGGTCGCAATTGCAATTGCATAAAAATCTTCCAAAGAATATTCTCAAAATCCTGAATTTTGACGAAAACCTGAAAGAAACCGAGAAGATTACAGCGGGATATCTGAAGAAGTTTGTAAGAGAAGGTGATGAAAAACTTCTATCCAACTTCCTAAGATACACAACCGGAGCTAACATAATTATAGGAAGACAAATTAGAGTTTCATTTGTAGACACTGAAGCTTCTTTTGGTAGAACACCTGTAGCTCATACTTGTAGTTGTCCTTTAATATTACCTAGTAATTATGAATCCCATCCCGACTTCAGAAATGAATTTCAATGTGTTTTGAACTCAAATGTGTGGTTAATGGACATGGTGTAGCTAAACTTTTTTCAATGGTTATTTCGTTTCTGGTTCAGTTTTTCAGGTAATTTTTATTTTTTGTTGAATGTTCAGACGATTTTGATAAAAGCAAAGTCTGAAGAAATATGAAATGGAGTTTTGTTTTTGTTTATAATAGATAAACTATACCTGATTAGAAGGTTTTGCAATATCAATCTATCAATCCTGTGGAGTTATTTTTATTTTTTATTACTAGTCAGAATATTTTGTTTTTATCGATAACTAGGTTTGCCATTTACATACAGTGTGACCCGTTTCGATTAGAATCCCTCATAAAAATCATACCTGATTAGTAGGTTCTGATTGCAATATCAATCCTGTGGAGTTATTTTTATTTTTTGTTACTAGTCAGAATGTTTTGTTTTTGTTGGTATAAGTCTAGTCAGAATATTTTGTTTTTATCGATAACTAGGTTTGCCATTTACATACAGTGTGACCCGTTTTGATTAGAATCCCTCATAAAAATCATACCTGATTAGTAGGTTTTGATTGCAATATCAATCCTGTGGAGTTATTTTTATTTTTTTTACTAGTCAGAATGTTTTGTTTTTTTGGTATAAGTTTCAATAAAATTTGAACTTTGATAACTAGTAGTTTGCCATTTACATACTGTGTGACCCATTTTGATTAGAGTCCTTTATATCTCAGATATGATATTGCTTACTGAGTACGATAGTGGAATCGATATTTTGTTAACGCTTTTAATATCTATTAAAATGTGTCTATACTACTCAACATAATATTGGCCCAATTCGAATGTTTCTTGAGTTGCGCCACCATTGTTCTCATAGGGCGTATATATTCAATTAATTCCGATTTGAGTATCAAAAAATACGATAGCCAAATGGAATATGGGCTTGTGTACATTTTTATTACAAATTTGAATTAATGTCTCTTACACTATCAAACATTTGTACTGCCAATGAGATTTGTTTTCAGTTGGAACTGTACTCGTACAGATCATCTACTTTTGTGTCTAGCAAATATACATTGAGACAGAGATATAATACTGGCAACTAGGCCTAAGCAGAGAACCGAGTCAAAGATGCCGATGGTGGTGGAGCATCGAGTAATTGGGGTGTCGAATGACAGACACGAAACTGCATAATTTGTATACCAGGATATACTCTGGATATCTCAGAAAATAAATCTATAATGAAAAAACCTTAAACAGGAATAAAAAATACAGGATATCGCAATGCAATTTCGATAATGGTATTCCGTATTTTTTAAATATGGTATCGCAAAGTGGGTCATTCTTTTTAATATTTCCAAGGGGTTGTTAATAAATAACATTTCAATGATACGTTAAAGATGCCCCTTGTACTAGAAAATGACCTATTCAAAAAATTTCAAGTTGTAGCTTTATTTTCTGAGAAATTCAGGATTCAGGGCGGATTCATTCAAAAAATGACCTTGTATATTAATTACAAAATACACATTTGTATAGTTACACAAATACATTGAATGTATTCATCCAAAAATTGCCTTTCCTTCCTACTTCTAGAATGGACTCTAATTATATATTTAAAGTCCATTCTAAATGAAAACTGAATATTTAGAAATAACTGTATACAACCAAAAAATAAGAAACTAAACTTTATTGGAAAATGACGGCCCACAAATTGTTGAGAAGAATAATTTTTTTCTACCATTCTTCCGTTGAATCGATTACGGAGTTAGAATATGACATAATTCTTTCGTTTGATGCTAATTATGTAGTTATTTTGAGCCAAAATGACATTCAACCAAGAAGTTTATGTTCATCTGGTATGAATGAAATAAGAATTTTCAGATCATATATCGTATTTTACTATTTTTATATTGGCAAAAATAGGAAGGCTACAGGAAAATGACCAATAAATTCGCTGTTCAGAAGTATAATTCAACACATTTGAATGGGTCATTCTGCAAACTGAAACTTTTTTCTTCGATTATGATTTTGCATAAATCATAAACATCTTCATCACAAGGATATTCTCTATATTTACATTCTTCTTTACATATTTGAATATCATCTTGGGAGATTGGAAATAAATACCATACAACTCAGGCAGCTCGAACATAATGAAGGGTCTTCCTTTAGGGGCAACAGACGTTTTTTTTCCTGTGATGCGATGAGTATTCCATTCGAAACATACTTGATCAAGGTCCCGCTGAAATTTGTCACAAACATTTTCATTTGATCATCCCATGAAAATTAAATTAGAAAATTGTTTTATGTCTAAATAATATAACCTGACATAAAAAAACAGTATTCAGAGAGTAATTCAGTAATTAGGTACAGGAACTCTTTCCAAATGTACCTATATTGTTACGCGAATTATTTTTCTGTAATTCACGTTAACTTATAATGATTGAATGAATACATTTTCTTATTATAAAAAAATATATCTAGTTGAATCGCCTATCAATTTGAGGTTTCTCTTAGTACTTTCAGAAGCATTGCTTCGCAGGTCTATTGCTATTGAAATGTCTTCTGTCATCTGACTGATATGGAATATGCCACTAAATTATGTTGTTCAACAATATGTACTACTAAACGAAAACGCATAAATTATGTTAGGTTGCATTTGACAAAAAGATCCCAATATAATGTGGACTCATTATGTGTACTTGCACAAAAAAATACTCCAAGAGTATTCAAAACTTCCTCACCTGAATGATATCCATGAAAACAAACTGAACTAATGACTTATCGATGAAAGAGCCATTGACATGTCCATTGTCCTTGAGACTCTGAAACAAATTCATCCAAAACTGTGCTGTATGTTTCCTCAATATATTCCACCAAGATTCTATTCTCTGATTTGCTGTGCTCCTTCCATGAATGAATATTGCTCCCAAGTTGCGGTCACCGAAGAAATTCTGCATTTGTTCGACATAACCATTTTCGGTACCCATATCTGTTCGAATCCTTTTGGGGCAGCCCCCTAAGGATTCGACTGTATTCATGAAATAACCACTTATTACGGCTGGGTCATTATTGGTGAGTGCAGCTTTAAGCCATAAAACATTTCGTGAAAACCCATCGATGCAACCATTAATTGCGATTCCATAAGGTTTCAGTTTATCGTAGGAATCGATGTGCCATAAAAAAATAGGACGTTTACTGAAATATTATCTTCTCCTCAATCTATTTCTTCTGCGTAGGGTGACTCCTTCAGGATCGAGAATATTCAAAGCTAGACGAACGCTTTCTTGTTGAACTAGCATACCGTTTTGCAAACATTTCAAATGCATCCATATATATTCATGTAATTGCCTTGATTTATCAATTTCTTCCTTAAGAAAAGAAACGAGTTGTTCTACGTTTGTGTAGTTCTTTCTTATATATAACCCCAGTGATTTCAAACGTCTTTGCAATGTCCACTTGTTGTGTACTAATTGCAAATATTGTATAATTTCTCCGTAATTCAAACCAAGAAAAAATTATCGCTTAATGAGTTCATCCATGATTCTACCCACATTCGTTAAACGCAGGGAATAAAACCAATGCATGAGAGAAAAAATCTTAACATTTAAAAAAAAAAGTCAAAATTTTAAGAAAAAAATTCGAAATTTTGAGAAAAAATCTCAAAATTTTGAGAACAAAAGTCGAAATTTTGAGAAAAATCTCAAAATTTTGAGAAAAAAAGTCGAAATTTTGAGAAAAAATCTCAAAATTTTGAGAATAAAAGTCAAAATTTTGAGAAAAAAACTGGTAGGATGGCGCCAATACGCCGTCGTACGGGTCTATCAGATTGTGAATTAGTTTTCTTTCAGTTTTGTGAAGGTACAGTTTTTTTTGTATGATACTCTTGAGGTCGAATCTTTGATGTTCCTAGGAAATTGTTGAATATTCTTGTGCTTAGATAAGTATATCCTCTCTGACCAATAGTTTTGGATGAATACTCAGTGCGCATCATGTTTTCTTTTTTTTTGGCCCAGTATTATAAATTATAATTGTGGTCAATATTTCTTAAACGACTTCTGTTTTTGTATTGATCTACCGCTATACGTAGAAAGTAAATTTGCCTGAGGTCTAATATTTTACTTTCTGAATGAAGCAAGGACGATGAATAAGTTTGATATATCTTGAAACAGATCTTTGGGAATGTTTTCTGTAGAACATCTAGAAAAGTTAAGTAACTGCTGGCAACACCTCCCCAACCTAAGATAGCAGCAACACATAATACCGGACCTCTCCCAACTTTGCATAAACACTGCCCATTTTTATCTTTATGTATTATGTAAGTAACTTAAAGCAAGATGTGGGACCTAGTATCTTGAAGCCAGTGTTCTCTTACGACTATTTCCCTCATCATTTTTGGGCCAATCAAATGTACGAATTTTCAAACGGATAACCAATCAGATCAGTTTTATAGGGATAAAACGTCTTCTCGCTGTTTTATACTGATAAAACCACCAGTAGATTCGAGATTGTTTTGCGATAAAACCACACATGTCCCATCATTATATGTCAACGCATTCAATTAATATATTAATATATAAATTACGCGTCACGTTGTTTGTCCGCGATGGACTCCTAAACTACTCAACCGATTTCAATCAAATTTTCACACCGTGTGCAGTTTGATCTAACTTGAAACAACAATTTATAGCCGCAATATTATTTTATTGCAAATTATTTGTTTATTGAAGTGAAACTTCTTTAGAATCGTTGTGATTTCAAACTCGATACACGTTCTCGGTCTCCTCTTTGTGCGATGCTTCGTAACGTCCCCACTATCGTCTACTGAGCATTGTCCATATGTATGCTCCTGTGTAGTGGGATAGTCAGTATATCTATATCTTGCTCTAGTTCCGACCGTTCTACGTGTTTATGTTAGTATGTGTTATTTAGACTGGAGTATAAATTAAATTAATATAGTAGAAAATCGTTAGTTACACTCGTTATAACTCAAGAACGGCTAAACCGATTTGGCTGAAAATTGGTGGGGAGGTAGCTCAGAACCAGGAGACGGACATAGGATACTTTTTATCCCATTCGCCCGCGTTCCCGTGTGACGTGACATAAAACGTCAAATAACGGGATAACGAAAAAACGGGATACCGGGATGACAGGATAAGGGGATAACGGGAAAACGGGATAACGGGATAAAGAAAAAACGGGATAACGGAAATAACGGGATAACGAAAACATGGGAAAACGGGATGACAGGATAAGGGGATAACGGGAAAACGGGATAAAGAAAAAATGGGATAACAGGAAAACGGGATAACGGGATAACGAAAAAATGGGATAATGGGATGACAGGATGAGGGGATAACGGGAAAACGGGATAAAGAAAAAACGGGATAACAGGAAAACGGGATAACGAAAAAACGGGAAAACGGGATGACAGGATAAGAGATAACGGGATAAAGAAAAAACGGGATAACAGAAAAACGGGATAACGGGAAAACGATATAACGGGACAACAGGAAGCGGAAGGAGTCAAAAATATTTGGACAGGACAGGTCAGCTAGCTATTACATATAATTCAATTCCTAGGAGCAATGAAAAAATGCAAAATTGATTAAATAAGGGATTTTGAGATCACTACATTGATTTGATATTGGTATCGAATTTTGGGGAAATTCACTCGACAGCACCACCACACTCATTTTACAAAAAAGAGCCGTGCTCTCTTGGGACTGCAAATGACAGAATCATGTAATGAAAACTTTTTTAATTTGAAAATATGTACACTGGTCAACATATACATATTCAAAGTCGCAATAGCTTCATTAAAAAAAACGAAACCTCACAACATTTTCTGACATTTACTACAACACTCGTAACAAAGATAATTTCTTGATACCATCATTCCATTACGAAGTGAATCGAAAAGGACCATTATACATGGGAATAAAAATACTTAACAAACTACTCAACTCTTTTGAAAATATAATGTCATTAAATAGATTCAAAAAACTATTGAAAAAACTTCTACAAACTATAGTATACTATATTCTCAATGAATTTGACGTGAGACAACTATTCTGTTTCTTTCTCGCTTGCTCTATGAGCAAAGCTTGTCATTTTCAACTGAAATATGTATTCTAATCATTGTTTATAGCTTCTTTCTCTATAAACAATGATTCTAATGAATCGATAATGTAGTGATGTAGTTTCATGGAAAATACAATTTATCTGTCTGATACTTCTCTCAAAAATTGTAATTTTCCTTACATTTTTAAAATTTTCAACCGTATTTCCAATAAACCCTGAATATGTCGGTACATTGAATTTTGTATTGATATTAACGACTTCAACATGAACATAAATTAATGGAAATGAACGTATTGGGTAGCATTAAGATTCGAAGAAACAGTTGACCACATAACTGAAAATAGCATAGTGGTGCCAGGCAATTCCAGGTAGAAGTTGATGAATCATTGACGTAGCGCAACTTAATTTTAAAGTGGGTTATATAGTAGCGGAGACCGTGGGAGGTCGACCTTCACCGATCTGATAACTCGATGAGACATATTTTTTATCAAATATAATTTATAGACAAATATGCCTATGATAACTTGCCTATCGAAAAGTGTTCATAGCTATTTTTAATTGAATTAATTTTAATCAATTTTCTTTCATCACCTTCACTCTTTTGATAACCGAATGAGTTTCCCCTCAACTGATAGTTTTTAACACACAGAATATGCCTAGGTAGGCTTGCCTACTTATTTCTGTGCATGGCTATCTGGCAAGCAGATGTGAACAGGTAAGTCAATATAGGTAACTACACCGATCTGTTAACCAATCGAAATTGATAGCATAGGTAGGATAATTTAATTACAAAACCAATCGTATAGGCTTGCCTGCAAAAAATCGTACATAAAATATACCTAATTGCCAAGCTATAAAGTTTTAGAATTTCAGCTATTTGATAGGTGCAAGAGAGAAAGTAGAGCGTCCAAGGTCCGTGTGATAGAACAGGACACAACATAGTAGTAGCTGCACGCTACCTGACCGTTGAATGTATCCGAGTGCGCATGCTCGTGTACATGTGAGTGACAGTGACAGCATTTATATGCTTTGTAATAAACGCTTTTAACAACATAAATGTATTAAATTTCATTTTTTTATATTGATGATTTTTTTAAATTTATTATACTTAAATTTTAATAGTAACACTTATTCTTTCCCGCCTTACGGCATTTATTTGATTTTAAATAATAAATAAATTATTCTTCATTTAATTTTAAATAAAAAATATAGAATTTTGTATCATTTTTAAATTTTATAATTTAGCTTCAAAATGGAAAAAAAATTGTTGAATTTTTATTTTTTTTATTTAGTAATATATTAAATTATCTATTTTTGATTATTTCATAGCTGTAAGTATATATAGTGTGAAATAATACAAAAATTGTGATCGAAATTAGAATTATAATAAATTAGAGTTCGAAATTACTGTCGAGTGTAAATAAATGCTGTCACTGTCACTCACATGTACACGAGCATGCGCACTCGGATACATTCAACGGTCAGGTAGCGTGCAGCTGCTATGTTGTGTCATGTTCTATCACACGGACCTCGGCCGCTCTACTTTCTCTCTCGCACCTATCAAATAGCTAAAATTCTAAAACTTAATAGCTTGGCAAAAATATTTTATGTAGATTTTTTGCAGGCAAGCCTAGACGATTGGTTTTGTAATTCAATTATCTTACCTATGACACCAATTTCGATTGGTTAACAGATCGGTGTAGTTACCTATATTGACTTACCTGTTCACATCTGCTTGCCAGGTAGCCATGCACAGAAATAAGTAGGCAAGCCTACGTAGGCATATTCTTAAAAACCATCAGTTAGATGAAACTCATTCGGTTATCAAAAGAGTGAAGGTGACGAAAGAAAATTGATTAAAGTTAATTCAATTAAAACTAGCTATGAACACTTTTCGATAGGCAAGTTATCATAGGCATATTTGTTTATAAATTATATTTGATAAAAAATATGTCTCATCGAGTTATCAGATCGGTGAAGGTCGATCTCCCACCGGCTCTTAGACTACAAAATAACCAGAATGGTCAAAACCAATCAATGACTGATAAATAATTCGAACATAATAACGTAGAAAATAGTTATTAATGATATAAGTGGCATTTTATTTTGCGAGTGGGGAATATTGCGAACCGAGCGTTAGCTAGTGAAGCAACCCCACGAACAAAATAAAAACACTTTCAACAAATGTATCATACAATATTTTTTGTACAACTAAGTAAAAAAAATACATTTCTAAAATTTCCGTAGGATTCGAAAATAGGATCTCTGGACTACGAAGCAGACGCTCCAGAACTTGAGCTAACAAAGCAATTGATAATAAATTCTGGTATTCTGTATTTCCAGAATATTTACTATAATTTGAAAAATAAACACAAAAAAAAAGTTTCCAGAGGGTTTGAAGATTCCTCAATCAATAATACAGTGCGGTCCACAGGTACGGAGTAAATTCATGTTTAGCGTTATTATGTATCTGTTTAAAAAAACCTGAAACAGGTCGATTTTTATTGTCAATTTGACAATTTACAGTATGGAACCCCCTCAAAAATTTTGAATGAGATAGGGGTCGTGTGAAACCTCGTTCGAAAGGGATTTTCATTTTCTGTTCAGCAATACTAAGTTTTTCGAATTTGGTGCAATCATAACTGAGAAAATTCATTTTGAAAATGTAAAATGTTCATACTTTACGTAGAATGAAGGAAATAATGTCACATAATGTATAGGAAGTATTTTTTAATTTATTTTACAATTAAAATAAATGTTCAAAATGACCACCATTCTCTTCTTGACAATAAGCAAGTCGATCTTGGAATTCTCGTAAAACATTTTGTAGGACCTCAGGGGTTATGTTGTTGATTTCTTCCGTTATCCTAACTTTTAAATCTGCAATATTGTCTGGTCTATTGAAATATACTTTTGATTTCATACAACCCCATAAGAAATAATCAGATATTTTCTTATCTGTTTTGCTAAAGTCAGGAAAAAGTCGTTCAAGACACCAAAAAATTACTCACAAAACCCACATATCTACCACTATTCTGATTGATTTCCTTTCTGCTCAGTGTGAGCAGAGTCTTGGCCCTCCTGGTAAAGGGGCCTTCGATGTGGAGTTTCAATTGTCTCATGCCAGGGGCCTCTTTCCATGCCTCTTGGAATTTTACTTCCAGGATTTTCTTCATGGTTGAGGCGCTCCATGATTTCGAAACTATTGTATTGGTTCTAGTCCAATCGTTGAGCTTTTTGCACCTTGTCTGGCCAAATGGTCGGCTCTTTCGTTTCCAGGCACACCGGTATGACCGGACACCCACAGTAGCTTTACTTTATTGGCGATGGATAGCCATTGCAGATCGTCAATGCATTCCGACACCAGCAGCGAACTGACTCTGTATGACGTGAGGGCCTTGATCGCCGCTTGGCTGTCCGTGCATATCGTGATCTGCTGGCCGTGGTAGCCTCTGTTGATATTTTCTCTTACACATGCGAGTATGTCAAAAACTTCTGCATGAAATACTGAAACAAAATTTCCCAGGGCATAGTAGAGTTCAGCTTTTGGAGATTGCCCGTATACCCCGGCGCCGGCAAATTCACCCATCTTGCAGCCATCTGTGTACCAGATGATCCCATTGGTGGGGATCAGGCGGTGCCCTATCTGCTCCCAGTTCACCCTTTTGGGAATGACTGGCAGCGGCCTTTTGGTGAATCATATAACATGGCATCTCCAGGAGTGGACAATCCTTCACTGTTTGATTTCATAATCGAGAATTCCCTCGCTCTGCCATTGGTTGGAGCTTCTCAAGCGAGCGATGGCTTTGCGTGCCTCGTGTTCAATGAAGGGGTGCAATGGAGGCAGTCCTATGGGTGCCGTGCTCATTGCACTTGTTGTCGCAAGTCAGGCAAGTCTTTGTACCTTATCTAATTGGGTTTTTGATTTGCCTAATGCTGTACCTTGCCACCATACAGTGTCTCCGTACGTAATCATTGGGCATATGAGAGTCGTGTAGATCCAGTATAGAATCTTGGGGCTGAGCCCCCACGTACTGCCAAATGCCCTTCTGCATACTCAGAACGCGGTTGTGGCTTTCCAAACTTTGTATTCTATATGCTCGTTCCAGTTTAGCTTGTTATCAATGATGACACCAAGATACTTGACCGAGCTTTTGTATTGCAGGGACCTCCCATTGAGTTGGACGTTTGAGAGCCCCCCTGGTTTGCGTTTCCTGGTGAAAAGAACCAGCTCCGCCTTTTCAGGGTTCACACTCAGCCCTACTAAACGGCACCATTCATCCACCCCGTTGAGGGCTCTTTGTATAGTGCCCCTCACGAGGCCGGACCCCTGGTCATCGACCAGGATGACAATGTCGTCCGCATTAGCCTGAGTGAAGTAACCCAATTCTTGTATCTTTCTAGGAGGCCTTCCACCACGAGGCACTATAGCAGAGGGGACAAGACTCCTCCCTGAGGACAGCCCCTCGTGGGTACTGCCTCGCTAGAGCTACTTCTGATAGTTGCTTCAGCTAGTCTTTGGGACAGCATGGCGTGAATCCATCTTGTAATGCTGGGTTCACGCCCCTTTCCCTTATTGCTTGACATATGAAATCAAATGACGTATTGTCAAATGCTCCTTCTATGTCGATGAATATACCTAGAGTGGCGCCGCCCCGGTTTAACCCCCCTCAACCCTATTGGCGAGTCGATGGAGGGCAGTCTCCGTGCCCTTGCCACTCTGGTACGCATGCTGGAGGTCGCTGAGCGGATTCAGTTCCAGTACCTCCTCTCTGATGTATCTGTCAAAAAAGACGTGAGACTGATGGCTCTGAACGCTTTTGCCTGGGTGTAATCATTTTTACCAGACTTGGGGATGAAGATCTCCAAAAGATGGGGGATTAGGATATCCTTGCCTTTTTGTAGTGAGTTTTTGTGTGTGTATTTGATTTAACTATGGCTCATTCATCCGAAACTCAAAGAATATACATTTTAATTTTGATTGGATGCGGTAATAAAACAAGAACTCAAAAGGAAGTTTGTGAAATATTTAATAATAAATTCCCTGGTCAACACATCTCAGAGTCTACAGTTAGCAAAATAGAAAAAAAAAATCGTGAAACTGGACATGTAAAAACTATTCAAAAACCAGGTCGAAATGTTAAATTGGATGAGGAAAAAAAGTTAGATGTACTGTTAGCGATTGAGGAAAATCCGCATATGACAAGTAGACAACTTGACGCCGACAATGATGTAAATAAATCATCGATATTGAGAGCTTTACATAAATAAAAATACCATCCTTATAAAGTTCAGTTGATTCAGGAGTTAAATGAGGATGATACTTATAGTAAGGCAACAATTCTGTGAAATGATGATGGACAGAATGGAAGCAGATTTGCAGTTCATAAACAAAATTGTTTTTTTCTGATATAGCTACTTCTCATTTAATGGAACGGTTAATAGACAAAACTGTAGATATTGGAGCAGAGAAAATCCTCATTGGATGTGTGAGGCTCACACACAATATCCTAAAAAAGTGAACGTTTGGGCTGGTATCATTAACAACAAAATTATTGGCCCTTATTTTTTTGAAGGCACAGTTAATGGTGAGGTTTATCTAGATTTTTTTATGAACGTTTTACAGCCTACATTAAAAAACTTTTTCCTGATGTTAATGATCCAAATGCAATAGATAGATCAATTTGGTACCAACAAGGCGGAGCTCCACCGCATTACAAACGTATTGTCAGAGATTATTTGAACGAAGTTTTTCCCAATAGGTGGATTGGAAGACATTGAACGATTGAATGGCCGTCTAGATCCTCCGATTACTTCTTATAGGGTTATTTAAAATCAAAAGGATATTTCAATAGACCAGACAATTTAGGATAACGGAAGATCTTACATAACCCCTGAGGTCCTACAAAATGTTGTACGAGAATTCCAAGACCGATTTGCTCATTGTCAAGAAGTGAATAGTGGTCATTTCAAACATTTAATTTAATTGTAAAATAAATTGAAAAATACTTCCTAAACATTTTTAAAATAAATGTTCTCAGTTATGATTGCACCAAATTTGAAAAACATAATATTGCTGAACAGAGAATGAAAATCCCTTTCGAACAAGGTGCCAACACGACCCCCTTTCTCATTTAAAAGTTTTAAGGGGGTGTCCATAATTCAGAAGGGGTGCAAGTAGGGGGTAATATTTTTATACTCTGAATTGTCAAATTGACAATAGAAATCGATACCCCCCAGTCAGCAAAGTTTGTATGAAACTCCCAAGTAGAAACTAGTTTTGAATGGGAGTTCATTTGGATTTTTCCCGTAGTTCTTGAATACAGACTGAATATATTTATCCTAAACTTAACCAGCGAGCACAAACATCCCTGGGAGGTTTTGGTATGTTTTGAAAATGTAGACATAAGTAGATTTTTTTAAGACGCAATATGCACTTTCCAAAGAGGTCTTTAAAGGATGTTGGAAGTATTGTATTTGTTCTTCTGTGGCAATTCTTTGCATGCCAACTGAGAGGTATTGGCGAAGTCAAAAAAAATTTAACGTGTGGATGTTCTTTCTAAACATAACATAGTTCGCCTCGAGAGGTTCATCCCAGATATTGAATATTCATTTATTGTCCTGTTTCATAATGGTCCTCGACAATGTTTTTTAATAACTTGATTATTTCACACAACAAAAAGTAGAAAATTTCATGTGAATTGAATTTTAGAATATTTATATTTTTCGACCCCCCACTTTCAACTATTTATTTCATTTTGTATTCCTTCATTTTGATACCAATACCTTTTTTACACAGGACAGAAACTATATTTTCATAAGCAAATTAAACCAATATTATTCATTATAATAAAAACCAATGTCCAAATGAAATGCTTTCATTTTAAAATTCCCGCCATGTTACAATTTGGCCATTCAGTGTGGTAAACCTGATAAACCTCGCAGAACAACACTGGACTATATGGCATATGGAATACTGTAAAGCGTTGGTTAAAGTTTTTTCTTTTATTTTTAACTGAGAAAAACGTGGAAAGTTGTTGTTTGAAGTGTAGTGAATATTACCAATTATATAATAGACATTTTTCATATTACTGAATGAGTAAATAAAATAAGTATCACATGAATTAAATGTATTAGCATAGTCCAGAAACATAATATAACCTCAAAGACATGAAATATGTATTTTTTTTAGGGTGTTCGAATTTGTAATGATATGTTCAAACTGTATCATTAAAGATTCTGGAAAAAAACGACCTGTTTTCTTTATACATTTTTCCATTGGAAACTCTGTTAGTTTTCAGATTATGGGGAGTTGGAAAATAAAGAACAACTCCTCATGTTTTCCAACAGACTTATGCGAACTGAAATGTATTGACTCTTCAAATAGAAGAATTCGGTTTGTGATAAAACTGAAGAATCACTATAAAAATTAATATTTTTCTGAATATAACTTCAACTGAATCTTCCTTCCTAGAGATACAATTGAAATTATATATGAGAAAATATCTAATCATATTGCAATTATCTTCAAAAGTGGTGGTTAGAATACTTCAAATCGAATCTGTTTCATGGGATAAAATCTTAATTTCAGTACCCTAAGAAATATAAAAGCCTTGGAAGTTAAAAAAAATATTATTTTTAGTTTTCAACTTCAACACTATCATTTTAACAGAATGAATTAATGGAATAGTTTCACTCAGAATGTGTCAAGTTCGATTTTTCAAGAAAAATCTCCATTTAGATTACATGATGAACATCCTAAAAGAGGGATGCATTCCTGGTGTATAAAAATTGAAAAAAAAACTTAATTTCAAATAGAATGTGACCTTCAAATGTCCAAATAAATAAAAAAAGGCTTCAGAAAGTGATCTCTAAAAATGTTTTATTCACACCGATTGAATGTGCGCAAAACGTTGTGGGAATGTTCTGTGAAAAGGCTATCAAAAAAACTTAGGACAAGTTCTTTTTGTAACATCCCAGGGACATCCTGAAAATCGCCACATTGGCTGTTCTATAAAAGTTCTAATCATGTATAAACAGTACATCGCGGTGGATGTTCAATGTCTCAAAATCTCGTACTTTTAACATCTCGGAGATGTTTTTGTGCTCGCTGGGTATGGTATTATCCACATTCGTTTTCATCGTTAGACAGGGCACAAACACGTATTAGTGCTCCATTTGACTGACCTCCTAACTCTTATGGGTAGAAAGTTACCAATTTAACAGAAAAGATCACCTTATATACCGCGATAACATGGAGTACATAGTATATTACGTATCAAGTGTTGTAAAATAGTATATTACGTATCAAGTGTTGTAAAAAGCATATTACGCACGAATGGAAAAATTACGCACGGAGCCGCGTAGCGGCGAGTGGGTAATTCCATGAATGCGTAATTGCTTTACAACACGCATTACGTACTATACTTTACCTACGGTCATATACAGTGTGCCAAAAAAGTCTGGACTACTTTTAATATTTTCATTATTATTAGGTATTGTAAATGATGCTTAAACACGTCGATTTTTTATTTTAGTTGTCGTTTTTTGTTGTTCGTTTCATGTATACCTAGATATCTAAAAACTAGTTATGACAGGGTACTTCATTTTTTCAAATGGGATACCCTGTATATTATTGCATCTTTAGATTTTTTGAACAATTTTATTTCGTACGATTTTACGAAATTATAGGGGATATATGTTTCACAATTTTGATTATCATATAGGATATAATTCTTTCTATTTTCTACTACGTTGGTTTAATTAACATTAGGAACATTATAATTATTTATGGTTACTGTACAATTATTAAATATATTAGATGTATCGAATCATATGAGATTGTAATATTTTCATTTGTTGAGGTTGTATTACTATTATGTAAAATAGCGGAGGATATTCTCGATGAGGTGAGTTCTTTGTTTTTTAAGGAATTGTCAACATAACCTGCTACTGAAGACGATTGTCTCTTCAAATCCAATAGATCCCCGCCAGCATCGACTAAAATAGTTGCTGAAGATCTGCAAAAACAGTGTCCTGTGTAGCGATTAAGATTTTCCAGTTTAAGAAATTTAGCAATATCTTTTGGTATACTGCTTAATTTGTTTATCCCAATGGGTTGTTTGGTGCATTTTCCATTTATATATTTAAACAAAATGGTAATTTTCATTTAGTATTGTCTTGCTTATAGTGTAATATTTTTTTATTCTAGAATAAAAATGATCAGAGATCACAAAATAACATTGAATTTTGGTTTTTATATTTGGAGTTTTAATAATGAAGGATTTTCCTGTGTCCTCAACATCTTCAATAATCATATCTCTCAGTTCCTGTTTTCGGCATGCACCACTTACGCCAATTATAAGAACAGTCTAAAAATGAAAATTACTGTAAGTGTGGAAAATAGTCTTAGTGGACATATTTTACCTTCATAAACAAGTACTGATTGTCAGGAGCCGTTTCGAGGAAATCTCGAATATTTTTGGCCGTCAAAATTTTAGATTTTGTGCCTCTAAAGCCATCCGATTTCCTTTTTAATAGCGCTATTAACTTGGAATAGTCTTATATTTATGTTGTTTTTTATGTTTAGAGTCGATCTAAGCATTGAGTAAAAGGCCCATTTAATTTTTTTCAATAGTTGTTGAAAATATGCTACCAAAACATTTTCAGAGTAAGAATTCACCTTATTTTTTAGTCTCTAGTCCATGAATCTACTGTAACGATTTTCGTAGCGTTTGCGGGATTTACTTGGCAGTAAATCATTTGTTGCCATTATTGCCATTGCCATATGACGTTGGGAGGAGTTAAATTTTCGGTCTCACAATCACTTGACATATTGAAAATGTAGGTATTATTTTTAAACGGTATGCATCTTATAATTATTAACTAGAACTTATTTTTATTTTGACAGTTGCTATGACTACGCTGTTGACGGGAGATTGCGCGATCATGAACTACTTGCGGAATTATTAAATGTGCCGCTTACTTTTACGTATAAATTTTAATATATTCAAACTGCCCGTTTTTTTTTATGAAAACTGCGATTTGTTTACCGTGCGTAATGAGCTATTTACTGAGGCTGTGTGTCGTGTGTTTTTGCTTATTTTCTGCAGTGGTCGTAGGTAAAGCATATTACGCACGAATGGAAAAATTGTAATTGTAATTACATGAGTGCGTAATTGCTATACAACACGCAATACGTACTATACTCCTTCTACGACTTTTATGTACTGAGTGGTGCGTTTGTTTAAGCCTTAAGTAATAAAAAAACGAAGGTAATTAACGTAGTTTATTGTTTAATTTACAACAACAACAAACTTTATCTAAGAAAATATGAATTTATACTATATAGTATATGAATGATGAATTAAAGAAATTAAATTTGAATGTAACTAAATAATTGGGAATTATTAATTATCATTATCAGGGGTATTGAAGTAAATAGTAAAATTTTTACAGTTTTTTATCACAATTGGAGCTTTTGATTTATCCGATAAATTATCCATCGTCAAAATATTTGTTAATATCTCAATATCATTATTTATAGTCGACGTGGATGGTAAATTATTGTTGATGTATTGCAATATTCTTTCAGAAATTGCTGTTTTGTTTACAGTGGATTCGACTACGTATCCTTCTGCCGAGTCGTTTCAGCGCCATTAAATTACCCCGTGCGTTGACCAAAATGGTAGCCGAAGCCCTCCTGAATCAATGACCGGTGTACAAAGCAGCATCGGGCAATTTCAAATACTCTGCAATTTTTTTCGGCATTTCTCCTAGTTTATTTATTTCCACTACTTGTCTTGTCAGTTTTCCATTTTGATAATTTAGGAAAAACTCACTAATACTGGTCTTCTTACAGCATTTCTCATTTCCATATATTTCTCGCAGATATTGTAGAAAATTCCGGAAACAATGAACGATCTAGGTATTTTATTTTTCGTATCTTATTATAAGAGTTTTCCCATTAGAATCTTCTAAATCACTTGTTTTCATACTTTTGAATTTTTGTTTTCTACAAGCCCCAGATATTCCAATAATCAGGGCTACTTTCATAAAGAAGAATTCCCGATCTGGAGCTTCTTGTAACAATTTTTTCATTTCTTCCGCCGTAAGAATTTTTATTTTTTCTCCTTGTAGCCGTCGTACTGCCTCTTCAAATAAGTTTTGAATTTTTTATAATTTTCGATATTAACATCGTGCCTATATTTAACGTAGTTCGTAACATCGAGAATATTGCCCAGAGCGAGGAGGGTTTAAATGTTTTGGTCAAATTATTAAACTAGGCGGGCAAAACATTTTCGGAGTACGTACTCACATGGTTATCCATACTCCCCATTCCATAAACTTTTGATAAGCCTTTCCATATCTATCCTTTGATTTTTGCGGCAGAATATTCTCTACAGCAGAAGTAGCCCGAAGAACAATTTCTGGTGGCGTTGCACTCACTTCAATATCCGAGTTGCTCATATTTTTAGACAAACAAAGAATACTAATAAATTAAAGATCGGTTTATAATTTATAAAGTATCGATCTGAACTTCAAATCTCAAATAATGACAATGTCACTGTCAAATATTCAAAAGGCAAGACAGATAAATGTCACGATTTGAGTGGTTCAAGGCTAACACGATTGTTATACTAGGCATCATAACGCACCGTTGTGCATTTTTATTCTTTACGCACAGTTGTGCGTAAGAATGGATTTACTGATAGAGTGAACTGTACGTAATAGTATATTACGTATCAAGTGTTGTAAAAAGCTTATTCCGCACGAATGGAAAAATTAATTCCATGAGTGCGTAATTGCTTTACAACCCGCTATACTATACTATACTTTACCTACGGCCATATACAGTGTGCCAAGAAAGTCTGGACTACTTTCAATATTTTCATTATTATTAGGTATTGTAAATTATGCTTAAACACGTCGATTTATTATTTTAGCTGTCGTTTTTTGTTGTTCGTTTTATGTCTACAGAGATATCTAATAGTTATTTATGTATCAAGGGCGTAAAATAGGCTTTTATGGACCGCAGCGTGTAAGTAATAGCCCGAGCGATAGCGAGGGCTATTAACACGCCTAGGTCCATAAAAGCAAATTACGCCCGAATTACATACAAAATTTTATGCACGACCGGTATATTTGATGTCATGTAGATAGATACCTCTTTATATCTAGAACATGACAAAAATACATCAAGGCTGCCGTGAGGATGTTTATTCATATCATATCGGAAACAGAATAAATCAAGAAGTGATGGAATGAATGTTACCATGGCAACTCAGTCAATTTTTCGAAATAAGATTATATAGGCTAGTAGCCATATTTGCTGTCAATTTTTGTGATCACAGATAATTTATTACTGATTTTGAAATGGATTCAAGCGACGAAGAAAGTGTGAATTGTACTCCACCAGAAATAAGGATGCAAAATTGAGTTTATTGCCAAGTAAATCCAAGAAAATATACGACAAGGTGTATGAAGAATTCGTGAGGTGGTGCAACGGGAAAAATGTAAAAATAAGAAATACACAGAGACTGTACTTCTTGCCTATTTTCTGGAAAAATCTAAATATTGTAAGCCCTCTACCATGTGGTCATATTATTCCATGCTGAAAGCTTCTTTAAATGTACATGATAATATAGATATCATGTAGATACGCAAGATTGATAGCTTTTTTGAAACGAAAATTTGATGGTTATAAACCAAAGAAATCGAAGATTCTAAGCAGAGAAGAAATCGAGTTATTTTTGAGGAAAGCACCAGACGATTTGAATCTTATGATGAAAATAAGTTCTAATTTCATGTTTTCTCAAAGTTCAGTATGTTAATCTGAGAATTTATTGTAGGTAGCACTGATTTTTGGTATTTGTGGAGCATGTCGCCGCGAAGAATTGGCAAATATCACAGTGGACGACATTCAAGATTTCGAGACATTCTTACTCATAACTATACGAGAAACCAAAACGAAGATAGATCGAGTATTTACTGTAATCGATAAAGAACAGAAATCGCCAAGTTATTTGGATATTTACATAAAATATTCTTCCTTGCGAGATCAGAATGATAAAAAGCGGTTTTTTTATATTATAAAAATGGCAAGTGTACGAGACAGGTTATCGGAAAAAATACATTCGGTCTAATACCATTCAGAATAGCCACTTACCTAGGTATTTCTAATGCGAAAGAATATACTGGTCACTGCTTCAGACGTTCCTCAGCAACTATGTTAGCAGATGCAAGCGAGGATACAATCAACATTAAAAGACATGCTGGGTGGAAGTCGATGACTGTTGCGGAAGGTTATATTGAAAATTCAGTTGCAAATAAGCTGAAGATTGCTAAGAAAATTGTAGAAAATGATGATGAGCCTTCTACTAGCCTTCTACTAGCCATTGCAGACAATCTGAAAATATTGCTCACTATTCTGAAACACCAGATAATAACATGCATTCTCTTCAGACTTCTAGTAATGAGGAATCAGTTGAAATCAGTAACTATCTGCAACAACAGAAAACAACAAATCCAAATATTTCCATAAATAACTGTTCTAATTGTATTGTCATTATTAAGTTATAATTCATTTTTTAAATTAATTTATGTTCATTGTTTTCCTTATATTATTGTTAATAATGTTTTGGGTTTGATTATATGATCCATCGGAATATAGATTTCTATCGATATGAGATTGAAATTCACTCTAGCGCCTGTTCAACGATTTTATCGCCCGCCGGGCGATAAAGTAGTCCGCGGGCGCTAAAGTGCTACTTTACGCCCGCAAATCCGGGCGCTAAAGTGCTACTTTACGCCCGGTCGTGCATAAAAACTAGTTATGACAGGGTACTTTATTTCTTTTTTAGTCTCCAGTCCATGAATCTACTGTAAAAATTTTCGTAGCGTTCGCGGAATGTACTTGGCAGTAAATCATTCGTTGCCATTGCCATGACGTTGGGATGAGTTTAATTTTTCGTTCTCACTATCACTTGACATATTGAAAATGTAGGTATTCTTTTTTAGACAGTATGTATCTTATAATTATTAACTAGAACTTATTTGTGTTTCAAAAAAGTTTGTATTATTTTGATTTTGAGAGTTGCTATGACTACGCTGTTGACGGGCGATTGCGCGATCATTACCTACCTACTTGCGGGATTATTAAATGTTCTGCTTACTTTTTCGTATACATTTTAATATATTCAAACTGTGCGTTTTGTTTACGAAAACTGTGCGATTTGTTTACCGTGCGTAATGAGCTATTTACTGAGGCTGTGTGTCGTGTGTTTTTACCAATTTTCTACAGTGGTCGTACGTAAAGAATGTTTACTAATATAGGAGTCGACAAACAAACAAAACAATATCAGTACTGACATGTTATTCAAGTGATACTGTTACTGCTAATTCCAAACTCCAAAACAAAGTCGATAACAAAAAACATGCACCGATTGAACCACTTTCGAGCATTCGACGATGATCCTCATGCAATCGAGCACGAGTTCAGCAGCTGATATCGGCAGAATTTGCCGCATGAGGTCTGTTCAATAAACAGCTGTTTGCGTTACACCTGTCAGGTAACATCTGCCTTTCAGGTCGTACGCGGCACACAACATTTTGGATCATTTTTTTTGTGGAAAGGTACCTACCTACATTAAATGGGATTCTGATTCCAACCACAAGGGCCAGCATAAGGCAGGTCAAATACCGTATAATACGGGTGTGAAACCATCCACATTCACTAATAAGTACTGAGAAAAATTAAAATAGGGATTGAAAATACCTTCTTAACGTTTTCACTGCGGATAGCGTTTCATGCAATTTCGTCTCCTATACGGCTGTCAAGCACGTAGGTAACCAGAATCTTTTGTCAGGGGGGGGTCCAGGTCCAGGCAAATGATTAAAATATCGCGTAAAAGGATACGTAAAAAATGGTAGAAGTAGTCCATATTACTCAAAGTGGAGTGGATGATAGACAAGTAGAATCAATGGGGGTGGGGGGGAACTCCAAGTCAAACGAAAACAATATATATACCTATATATATATATATATATATATATATATATATATATATATATATATAATAACTATGAATTTGAAATACACTTAGTAGAAAGGATATTCCTTGAGGTTGCAGTCAAATTTAATGGACAGTGAAAAAGAAAAACTCTTTCTTATTTTGTCAAGCTTTCGAAAATGTTTTATAATGCTTGACAAAATAAGAAAAGTTTTTCTTTTTTCACTGGCCATTAAATTTGACTCAACCTCAAGGAATATCCTTTCTACTAAGTGTATTTCAAATTCATAGTTATTTTCAACTAGTCCAGTCACGAGACTACCCTTCTTCTATATATATATATATATATATATATATATATATATATATATATATATATATATGTTATTATTTTGGATGTTGTTATTATTTGGAATTGTGATATTAATATTAGTTATTGTATCCAAAATATGCCCGGCTATGAAAATACTATCTCTTTCTTTTAGTTTTTTACCTTCTCACTTTACCTTTGCTAACTCAGTCGGTGACGCCTATGCAGATGATCGTCTTAATCTCAAGAGGGTTGCAGCTGGGCTTTCTTCTTTGCTTGATGTCAATATAATACTATTTTTTTATATAATAATAATAATTTATTTACCATGAAATTACAAATAATTTTGATTGTACATTACATTAATTATATATAGCACATGTGGAATAAATGGGAGGAAAGCCCACATAAGTAAAACTTTTTTCCCGTTTTTTCCATCTATATATTTGTGCGCGAGTTGAAGCTTGGTGCAAGTTTTCATAAATATAGTTCATTCAAGTAAATTATATAAATAAAAATGTATAATATAGCTATAAACTAGTAAAATGTGTGGAGTGTTATTTTATGTACATGTTGACACATATGGACATATGCACATACATATATATGTGGGCAGTAATTTGTATGAATAAAATGTATGTTATAGTTAAAAAATAGTGAAAATTGTGGAATGTTATTTTATGTACAACATGGACTTACGCATATACATATACATGTGGCTACAGGGAATAATATATATGTACATCAGAATAAGGATAATAAATTAAACATTGTTTCGAATGGGAACTTGTTTTGTTACTAATATAAGTTAAATAATGTATTTTATGACCTATTTGTGTATAAAATATCAGATATGTAATCCTAGGGGAGAGTCAGTAGCCAACTTGTGATCAGCTTTTTAAATAAATTATATGAATGTATTTTTTAATATCTGGTGGTAATTTATTGAAAAGTTTAGGGCCAAGGTAGCTAAAACATTTTTGACCAATTGTCTTTCCTGGTCGGGGTATGGTAACGGCATTTATTCTGTATCTAGTATTATAGGGATGGTTAATTGAAATCATTACAAGCTTTTATTTAGTTTCACCTGTCCCGATGTTTGTCATCAAATCTTGCAAGTTAAATTTGACCCACTTCTAGTTGTTCGATTAACGTGAAATTTGGCAGGTGTTCATAGTTCCCGTGACAATGCATTAGTTAGAGAAGAAAAAAAATGGCGGCTCCAAGATGGCGGACGAGATTTGTGTTTATGGTCCGATTCGATTCAAAATTGGTATGTGGGGGTTTTCAGGGTCGAAGATTATGAATTTTCTGACAAAATTCATACAATCAAAATGGCGGCTTCAAGATATCCGACGATTTCTGTGATTATGGTCCGATTCTATTCAAAATTGGTATGTGGGGGTTTTCGGGGTCGGAGATTATGAATTCACAAATTTAAGATGGCGGCTCCAAGATGGCGAACGAGTTTTGTAATTATGGTCCGAGTCGATTCAAAATTGGTATGTGGGTGTTAGGGGTACTTACTAAAAAGCACAAAATAAAATAATTAATAAAAAAAAACTTTTTAAAAACAAGCTTTTATTCAAATACCCTAAAAAGTGCAAAATAATTGCTTTGGATGTGCGACGTAGGTTATTCCGTGAGTTCTAGATTCAAAAGCTTGTCGCATCTGTATTCGAAATGAAAACTTTGCGCGACAACCTCTTGAATCTATAACTCACGGAATAACCTACGTCACACATCCAAAGCAATTATTTTGTACTTTTTAGGGTATTTGAATAAAAGCTTGTTTTTAAAAAGTTTTTTTTTATTAATTATTTCTTCTTTATGTTTGTATTGTTTCAACAGAATTGTTTTGGCGAATAACTGAGTCATATTCAATACTTCTAATTCAGAAAATAAAGCTTCAGAAGAATATCTTCTTGGTTTTTCATAGATATTTTTCAATACGCTTTTTTGTATTTTTTCCACTCTGCTGAAAATGGTTGCCGTCGTTGAACCTCAGGCGACAAGTCCATATGTCAGGTGAGATTCCACCAAAGCATGGTATAGTATTTTGAGATATTTCAAGTCGATAAAATTTGCTAGATTTTTGAATTTATAGACCATAAACCGGAGTTTTTTTATTACGAAATGAGCCTGTTCGTCCCATTTCAAGTGACAGTCTATGATTATTCCTAGATATTTAATTTTCACTACTGAGTTTATATTTCTTGTTTGTGTATTAGTGGTATCATTGATTTTAATGTCCTGATATGAAGGTACATTATGGCTGTATGATGTGAAGGGGATGTGTATTGATAAATAAATATAATAGACCCAGAAAACGATTATGTAGTGTTATTTAATAGAATTCACTCAATAGAAATGTTTGGATTTAATATTTTGTCTCGGTATTCAAAATTCAATTAATATCTACCTACCTCTAGGATTTCATTATGAATCATTGAAAGTCCGTTTCTTGATAAAAATTAAAATTAGAATTCTAAACCAAACTTTGGAAAGATTTAAAATAATTAATGATAGTCTGGATAGAAATTTCACTTTGTCCATGTATATTTTCAGGGAAATATTTGTGATCTTGTAAGGGAATATTTTCACTCACTTTGAGTGTCCTGGTGGATATAACTCTGGTTGATTTGAGGTGCTGTTTACAATGTTGGCAGGCTTTCATTAGATATGTCTCTTATCCAATGACTTCACATTCTTCTTACTTGAGTTTTGATTGAGCTTTGTCTCGACGTGTTTATATCAATTATATAGTTAATTTATCGGTGTTTCTCAATATTATACGATATTAATATTTCTAAACATATTTCCTCAACATTTTTTTTGCATTCTCCTCTTAATTTTTTTCAATATTCATCTCCTAGAAACTGTCCTTTTTTAAAGTATCTAATCACATCCGTTAATTTTCACAATATTCCACTTTTGACATTGCAGGCACAACTCTTTTCACGTAATTATGCCATGGTACATTTTTTATTCAAAATATTTTCTCTAAACATTATACAATTGATTTGAATCTTCTCAATGACAGTATTTTCTTTCTTTCAGTTTTGAAAACTCATATTTTATCTCTTCAAAATCGTTGACATCTTTCATATTTCACTTCATTCCATTTCAGTTCTGAATTCCTACACAGGATGTTTTTCACTGATAAATAATTCAATTTTCATTTAGTTTTTGAATTCCTATACAGGATGTTTTTTATTGATAAATAATTTAATTTTGATTTCTCTACTCAATTAAGTTAATTAAATACTAGATGAAATAATCGAAACAACAAAAAATCAGAATAAAACTCGCTCTTAAAATGTCTGAGCTGATTAGAAAGGCTAAACTTACAAAGGTTCAAACATTCAGAAAAAATAGAATTTCATAGCAGGTTTGTATGCAAACTTTCCACCACAAATTCAATATCATTTCAGTACAATCAAATGATCACCATAAATAAAACAATAAACAAATGGACTTAGGACAAATTTCGTCATCTACACTTTATATATATTTTTTATTTTTATTTACTTTGTAATATCACAAGAGAGTGAGAATAAAGTGAAAATAATTCGACAGATTTTCGATAACTTGTTGCCAGGCAATAGACACGAGAACCCGATGGGCTCAAGTGGCTATTGCCAAATCTCAACAAGTTTGAGAAAGAATCTGGAGAATGATTTTTTGCTTTATCGAACTCTCGTGTGGTATTCTATAGATAATATTTTCTTATGTTACAATCATAAACAGATTTTCTCGCAAAATTATAGGATAGTTTTTGATTCATTTTTCACTTTTGATGCGAATTGATGACAGACGTCAATTTAAAAATATACAATAAAAACAAAATACCTCAAAGAATTCCCACGGCAATTTTATAGGTAGAAAATTCTCACAATAATAATTTTTTGATTGGCCAAAACAAAACGTACATGAATGATTTGAATTGAAAGTTTCTATTGGTTTCTAGAAATGTAAAAAAATAATACATGAATGATTTGAATTGAAAGTTTCTATTGGTTTCTAGAAATGTAAAAAAATTATCATCGTTATACACAAATTAAGAGATAATATAATAACATTTATGTAAAGTGTAGATGACGAAATTTGTCCATTTGTTTGTTATTTTATTTATGGTGTCCATTTGTTAAACTTTTTGTATTCGTGCTAATGATGGAAGTATAAACTTCCGAAATGCATACACTTTGGAAATAAAGTAAACTACATATTGTTTTCGTTGAGATTGACTCAGAGTCCCCTCCCATTTGGATATGTAAAAGTTTCTCGAAAATAAAAAGCAAATCAATTTTCTCAAGTTATTCAATAATTCACAAATTCGGACCCCCTCTTCCCCTCTGGGTACGTTCTTAACGGCTGGTAGGAGCTGGGGCTGATCAACACGGTTCCCGCCATAGACAAATTAAAAATAAAGAGACTGTTTGAAACATTGGCGATCTTGACCAACAAGTTTTTGGTACGGCCAGTCGCGCATGGAGGCGCTGCCCGCAATCAACAGACGACTGGCGACATGATAATTTTCCAATTTCGACATTTGTCAGAAAATGACAAACCACGTAATAATTTCAGAATAATTCTACTGTTAATTGTCATCGAAAAATTAATTATAGAAATTATACCATGGACTTGAATTATGAACCCAACGTCGAAAATGGAATGTTTTGTTATTCGAGTTGACGCTGAAATTCCTCGAAATATTCTTTCACAAGGTAAAATATAAGCTGCTTTTCACAAACTGATACTTATTTCCATCCATCAGTTGCAGAAATTTTTTCACAAACTGGTACTTATTTCCATCCATCAGTTTTCATTTCCTATCACCATTTGAGGAAGTACGAAGTACATGGTCTCCTTTGTGCTAATAAATTAACAAAATTATTGAAGGTTTGTTGTAAATGTAATGTTTTTATTTTGGTTGATTTGATGATAAGCGACTGAAGAATATTTTTAATTTTGTTGTTTTTCGGAGTTTTATTATTGTTTTGTCTGTAGTTGTACATTGTCCTAGATATTAACTTATTTTCTTGTTTTATAAGATGTTTAATTTTGTTCTTGATATCATGAAATAAAGATTTACTTTGAAACTTTATGTTAATATAACCACGAACGAACTAACAGATTCTACGAATCGATTACTGTATATATTTTATTAGTGATCGATTTGCATTTCTGTATTTTATATGATACAACCATTCATATGGAATGCAAGAATGGCAAATCGATCACTTATAAAATATATACCATATCAATCATATAAAAGTAACACATTTGAAAAACCCGCCTTATCTCAATCGGTTTTACCAACCGACTTACAATTATCTAGGGGCGACTATAATCTTGACTGGCTGCTATTTTCGCCAAGAATAACTGGTGAATTACTTACTATACTCATAGGGATCGATACAACCTTTTGTCTTGTCAATAAGTGAAGGTCACGATCAATCAAAATTTCTTACAATTCACTTTCTCAATTTCCTAGTGAAATACTCAAGAATATTTTATAACAAATATATTTCAATTTGATAACAAAAATAAGTATGATAAAAACAAGCCAAATTCACTAAAATTAAATACTTGGAATTCACTCTTTCCGAAGGAAATATACACTCAAGAATCCGGAATAATAAAATAATATGTTTGAGGTGCACTAACTTATTTCCCTTAAAACCAAAATATTTGCAGACTCAGATCACATCGAAACGTTAATATTGCAGTAAGCTGATCGAGTAGAAGAATGCATAAATTCGGGAAAGAATGCCTCGGAATTTATGCCTGTTAAACAAAATTCTGATTCATGAAGCACAAGAGTTTTGAAACATTTTTTAAACGTCTCGGCCAGAAACAAACTACTATCTATAGGCAACACAAAATACATTAAAAATCGCGATTTCGACCGGTACCCGCAGTTGACACACAAAAAGGTTCCACGTATTTATCCGGTTCCCGTTGTACAATCACGAAATTATTTTACGTAGACATCCGGTTCCCGCAGTGGTTAAGGATCGAAAAGCCAGGAAATATTGAATTATTGCTCTCTGAAAATACCTGTATGACTTTTCTCAAGTGTTTTTGCCTTCTCAACACGAATCCGGAAGATGGCGGTCTCATACAGTTTCCTAGTTAGAGCCCTTGTTTGATTTCAGATCGCCTTATTTTCAAGAATTGTTTTCTCGGAATGCCTTCTTTTTTTTTAAAATGGATGGAGGAGCAAGAGGTATCACATATAAATGAACGAGTTGTTAGTAATATTTTATTTGACGTTACAAGGTACTCCTGTCAGATCAATAATAAAAAATTTGTCATTTAGACTTCACGTTTCTCGATTTGTTGATGTTGCCATGGTAACTTTAAAAAACGCGCGTTTTTTAAAGTTCGATTTAAACACGCTGAGGCATGCTTTAAAGAGTAAAATGGGGCACCAATAAAAAAAAATTGTGAAACTGTTCTGTGCCTTCAGAAATAGTTAAAGGTTCATAATGTTTTTATTAATTACAAATGTGTTTATATTTATTTTGTCAAAATCAAACCCCATTCCTACAATACATCTAGTTCAAGAACTGCAGTCAGGTATGTTTATGTTTTTTTTTTCATAACCATAATCTGTTCCCATATTTAGGAGATGCTGATAGGAGATTGAACTTCATTGCATGGTTGTCCAGTATTCATGATGATGATTAGTTTCTAAACTAGTATATTAAAGTATAAGTGGATAAAAAGGGCTTTAAAACACGCGCGATTTTTCGAGCACGACGGCGCAGCCGGAGTGCTCGAAATAGAGCAAGTGTTTTTAAGACCAGTTATCCACGAATACTTTACGTTATTTTTTTTTATTGGTGCACTTTGAAATCATATATACTGGTATTATTACTACAAAAAATAGAAATAAGAACTAATAATGCAAGAAGGTTGAATTCGTGATGTGACATCAGTATACCTTTCGTTGTCATGGAAATGAGAAAAACATTCATTTGCAATTTGTTACCAAAGATCAATATTTGTTGTCACCAGAGCTCAAAAATGAATGATTCTAATATCGATTTTTTGAATAGTGAGGCAGAATCGCGGTTAATACCGCGAAAATCCAGTGATATATATAAAAAGTTCATCAAATGGATGGAGGAGCACATATAAATGAACGAATTGTGAGTAATATTTCATTTGACGTTACAAGGTACTCCTGACAGATCAATAATAAAAAATTTGTCGTTTAGACTTCACGTTTCTCGATTTGTTGATGTTGTCATGGTTACCTTTAAAAAACGCGCGTTTTTTAAAGTTCGATTTAAACACGCTGAGGCGTGCTTTAAATGGGTAAAAAGGGGCACCAATAAAAAAAAAATATTATAGAGTGATGAAAGTCGTTTCCATAACAACGGTATAATAAACAAACATAACTCTACTGCTGGTCTGACGTGAACCCTCATTGGATTCAAGAAACGAGATATCAATCTGTGTGGGAGATGAATGTTTGGTGTGGAATCATTGATGGATATTGGATAAGACCTAAATTTTTTTAAGGAATTCTGAATAGATAGAAGTATATTATTTCTAATCCCAATTGGACCGACATAGAAAGTTTCATGAAGGATTTCTCTTTCCAATTGCCGCCTTGACATAGGCGTCGGTATATTATTTTCCAGTGGTATTTTTTCAGTTACTTATTCTTACAATCATAGCAATTGATCACCCCATGTAAAAGTAGACACATGTTATCTCAACTGAATTTTATTATTTGTTTCGAAAGGTCTCCAGAAAGCCATATTGATAAAATTATTTTCAATGGATAATTCCTAACCTCGCCAACACACGGCACTGATTAAGAAATATTGTGAACTGCGTAAATCATGCGGCTTCAGATAACATATGTCCAATCCAGCTAGCCGAGCTTCTATTCCTCAAATATATTTGATAGCGCCTTCACTAATAATCTGGGCAACTAGAGACACGCGCCAGAACTTTTTTATGATTGTACCAGGAACGCTTTGACAGTAAAAACACTGGTAGTATATCAATTTCCCATTTGCCGGGCAGTGCATATGAAGAATCCTCGTAGTGCTCTTATTTTTATTGCCGTTCCAATTGGGATTAGAATAATCATGGGATTCAGATGTCCAATCCAGCTAGCCGAGCTTCTATTCCTCAAATATATTTGATAGCGCCTTCACTAATAATCTGGGCAACTAGAGACACGCGCCAGAACTTTTTTATGATTGTACCAGGAACGCTTTGAAAGTAAAAACACTGGTAGTATATCAATTTCCCATTTGCTGGGCAGTGCATATGAACAATCCTCGTAGTGCTCTTATTTTTATTGCCGTT
Organism: Gonioctena quinquepunctata; assembly: GCA_018342105.1. Classification (NCBI taxonomy): domain Eukaryota; kingdom Metazoa; phylum Arthropoda; class Insecta; order Coleoptera; family Chrysomelidae; genus Gonioctena; species Gonioctena quinquepunctata. Next base: position 817,827 of record JAFIRS010000004.1, on the reverse strand, counting down.
CCGATTGGGATTAGAATAATCATGCGGATTCAGATGTCCAATCCAGCTAGCCGAGCTTCTATTCCTCAAATATATTTGATAGTGCCTTTACTAATAATCTGGGCAACTATGGACACGCGCCAGAAGTTTTGTATGATTGTACCAGGAACGCTTTGAAAGTAAAAACACTGGTAGTATATAAATTTCCCATTTGCCGGGCAGTGCTCTTATTTTTAATGCCGTTCCAATTGGGATTAGAATAACTATACTGCTTTTCCTCCAACATGTGTTGCCAAATCTCTTGGAGAATTTACCAATACAAACACGACTCAATATGTGGTTTCAATGAGACGGGGATTGGATTGGAAATGAGGGTTCAATACCATGACCAGCTCGAATTTCATATATGTTAATTTCAAACACTTGTTTTAGTTTGTATTATAACAATTATAACTACTAGATCAATTAAACTCGTATTATTGGTTTTTATTTTGTCACATTCATGGCTCTCTTTATAATATGCAATAAAATTGACGTTTTTCATCATTGACATCGAAATAATGTCAGATATCTCGAAAGATGTTCAAAAATGCACGCTGATAAAGCCGACTTAATTTACAAATATTGAGATTTTGAACTGAAAACTTTTTTATTAAAATGATTTATGGCCTACATACATACAAACAAACAAAGTTTACCTCTTCTTCTTCGCACAAGGTGGGCCGGTTCTAAGAAACCCGTGCACGTAGGCCTCTCTATTTGGGCCCATTGTGCGCCCACTTGCTCTGAGGATTAGCTGAGCAGGCCGATTTCTGTGACGAACTTCAGCAATTTCTTCAGCTGAATTTCCTTGACGTCCTCTGGGTTCAGAATTATGCTCCCTCTGGTGCACCACAGCGGGGCACTCAGTGAGGATGTGCGACGATGTCTCGTCATCTTCCAGGCACCATCTGTGATCCCGATAAGCCCTACGGGCCTGTTCAGGTGATTGTGTCCCGTTAGGAGCCCAGTCACAGTCATGATGTCCCGTCTGTTGAGTGACAGGATTTCTTTAGACATTTTCTTCGATGGCCCCTTTATATGGAGCTTTGATTGCCTAATGCATGACGCCTCTTGCCATGTTTTTATGAACTGCTTTTGTAGCAGTTCCTCCATGTTTGAGATTGCCGTGCCTGGATATTCCCAAGCTATGTTCCGGTCTGATTGGGTTCTTTCCCGATCCTATCTTGGCTAATCTGTCTCCCTCTTCGTTCCCGGGGACACCAGAGTGTCCTGGGAACCATATGAGACTGACATTGCTTGTTTTCGATAAACTTTCTATGGTGTTTCTGCACTCGGACACCAGTTTGGATACAATGCCATTTGCTCCTAACACCATAATGGCAGCTTTACTCTCCGAGTAGATAGCAGTAGGTCCTCGAGTTTTATTGACGAAGTTTTCCTGGGCACAGGTGAGTGTAGCATATACTTCAGCCTGGAACACTGAGGCATATTTGCCTAGGGAATTGAGATTTCTCTCTTTGTTCCTTCTTCCTGCGCCGGACATTCCCCCAAATCTTGATCCATCTGTGTACCAGGTTTATCCATAGATTGGGGGTCTGTCTGCCGGGCGCATTGCCTTTCCATTGTTCCCTTGTATGGATGGTTACATTGGACCCTTTTCTGAAATCCAGAACAGGCGGGGTACTGTCTCTTTCCATTAATAGGACTGGACATCACTCCTTTGCCTCGTTCCAAATAGCTGAGTGTCCTTGGTCTGCCTCAGTACTGATCCATTGGCTTGCGCCTTTGTGTGTCTGTATTCAGTACGCATGGCTTCGTGCTCAATGACAAGTTGCAGGGGTAGTAGTCCGAGTAGAACTCCTAGAGCTAGCCGTTGTACTTTATCAAGTTCGTTTCTGGACTTGCCCTTTGTGGTGCCGGTCCACCAAATGATGGATCCGTATATATCCAGTGTAGGGTTTTAGGTGTCAAGCCCCGCGTGTTGCCGAAGTCTCTTCTGCATGCCCAATAGGAGCAGGTAGCCTTCTTTGTTCGATTTTCAATCTACTCGTTCCAGGTTAACTTGGAGTCTATGATGACTCCAAGGTGTTTGGTCGACCCTTTGTACGGAAGCTGTCTTCCTGAGATTAGTATTTCTGGAAGAGTTCCTATTTTGCGTTTCTTGGTGAAAAGGACCAAGTCCGCTTTTTCTGGATTGACCTTCAGCCCTCCAGCAGAACACCCCTGTTCTACTCTGTCAAGAGATGTCATAATGATTTCTCCTAGCAGGTTTACCGATTGGTCTTGAGCCAGCATGACTAAGTCATCTGCATACGCTTGTGTATACAGTCCTGACTCGTTTAGTTCTGTAAGAAGCTCGTTTACTACTAGGCACCATAATAGGGGTGACAGAACTCTTCCCTGTGGACACCCCCTTGATACCTTGGCAGCTACGGTTCTCCCGTTTAAATCTGCTGTTACCACACCTTGTGATAGCATAGCTCATGGCAGACAGACTCAAATGACGTGTTGTCAAAGGCTCCTTCTATGTCAATGAAGACCCCCATTGTGGACTATCCACTAGCCAGTACTCTGTCCTATATACAAGGTGGTATCCGTGGACTTTCCTGGTTGGTGGGCATATTGTTGCTTATGCAGTGCGATTGTTCTCTGATGTGCCGATCTACCCGCTTTTCGAGCGTTTTCAAGAAAAAGGACGTTAGGCTGATAGATCAGTACGCCTTGGCCTGGGAGTTGTCGGTTTTTACAGGTTTTGGGATAAAGACGATCTTTACTGGCATCCATGTATGTAGCCCAGGGCCAGAAATGATCTCATAATCAGTTTACTTCTTTATATTAGTTTATTGTTAAATTCAAATGAGATAAATTCGGCGTTTCAAATAGAACACTCAGTATCCCCTTTCTATAACCAGTGGTTTCCTACAAGGTCGTCCTGCAATCATGAAATATATTTTTTCTACTTTTGACATTTAAAGTGACACTTTTCAAAACTCTTTGACGTTAGCAAATATCTTACTTTTCATCACCAGCGAAAAATATTTTTTTTTTATTGGTGCCCCTTTTTACCCATTTAAAGCACGCCTCAGCGTGTTTAAATCGAACTTTAAAAAACGCGCGTTTTTTAAAGGTAACCATGACAACATCAACAAATCGAGAAACGTGAAGTCTAAATGACAAATTTTTGATTATTGATCTGACAGGAGTACCTTGTAATGTCATATAAAATATTACTCACAATTCGTTCATTTATATGTGCTCCTCCATCCATTTGATGAACTTTTCATATTCTATTTTATATATATCACTGGATTTTCGCGGTATTAACCGCGATTCTGCCTCACTATTCAAAAAATCGATATTAGAATAATTCATTTTTGAGCTCTGGTGACAACAAATATTGATCTTTGGTAACAAATTGCAAATGAATGTTTTTCTCATTTCCATGACAACGAAAGGTATACTGATGTCACATCACGAATTCAACCTTCTTGCATTATTAGTTCTTATTTCTATTTTTGTAGTAATAATACCAGTATATATGATTTCAAAGTACACCAATAAAAAAAAATAACGTAAAGTATTCGTGGATAACTGGTCTTAAAAACACTTGCTCTATTTCGAGCACTCCGGCTGCGCCGTCGTGCTCGAAAAATCGCGCGTGTTTTAAAGCCCTTTTTATCCACTTATACTTTAATATACTATTTTTTGCAACTGGTGATGAAAAGTAAATTTCACCACCAGTTGCAAAAAATACTGGAATGGAACGTGTTATAATTTTGAGGCAAAACTACTTGAAGTACTTCTTCATTGTTATTATATTCTCTGTACATATTATGACGATTAAATTTTATTCGAATTCAATACATAATATGTAAAAACTAATTATAAATATCAATAACACAATTTGAACAATTGGTTATATTGACCCCCAGCTGACAACGTAGTTTTCTATCTAGCATTAATTTCCGTTTTTTCCAAGTCTCTCCAAGGATGAGAACACGCTTTAAACGCACTAAAAAGTAAAAAATTATTTTAATATTCAATGACTATGCCAAAAAGCGTGGGGTGCTTTGCCGAAATCAATTAAAATAGTCCAATATCCCGGAGCCGGCAATCCTACGTCATTTTAGCAAAGCTGAAATTTTGAGTATGAGTAGTGTGATATGTAGTTAAGAACGTATGCATACTTGCTAGCTTGAAAGACGGGCCCTTTCACGGGTAGCAGGTATAAAAGTACATAAAAAACTTTCTTACTGACCTTGTAGTATGGGTAATGCGTTTGACAATTAATATCGTCCAGTTGGCCAAGCGGTCTAAGGCGCAAGATCTAAGCTCTGATATCAAAAACTGGCGAGGGTTCGAATCCCCGCGCCTGACGATGTTTTTTAATTTTTCTCATCGAAATTGAGAAATGATTTGTTTTTTTTGTTTGAATATTCAACCCCAAACTAAATCATTTCTCAATTTCAAAGTGAAAAAAAAAATCATCAGGCGTCGGGATTTGAACCCTCGCAAACTTTTGAGATTTAGAGCTTAGATTTCGCGACTTAGACCGCTCGGCTAACTGGACGATATTAATTGCCAAACGCATACTTTAACGTAAATAAGAATGTTTTTTATGTACTTTTGTATCTGATACCTGTAAAAGGGCCCCGCTTTCAAGCTAGCAAGTACGCATACGTTCTCAACTACATATCACACTATCCATACTTAAAATTTCAGGTTTGCTAAAATGAGGTAGGTTTGTCGGCTCTGGGATCTTACTCTAAAAGTATTATGTTTCTCAAAGAGACGTAACCAAAAAGCACATTTGCTTTTCGGCATAGTCGTTGAGTATTAAAATTATTTTTAATTTTTAGTGCGTTAAAAGCGTGTTCTTCAGTTTTTTAAATATATATTTTTAGTATTTTTAACTTGAATTAAAATTAGAAAAAATATTGTGTGAAACAGGTTGGGAAAATAGTGCTTTTCCCAACTGGTTGCACAAATAACTATTGTTGTTCTTGAACTGAAAAAGTTTTTCTTTACAAAGTGTTCCCTTATTTATGGATTTCAAGATATCGAGAATCACGCACCAAACAGACACACGGTGTATCAAGATACGAATAAAAGAATAAATAATTCGAAAATGACAGTATATTCATGAAATAAAATACAAAAGTCCAAACACAGCAATAACAAAACAACATTCTATCAGAAATTTTATTTCACGTCATAAATTAAGAAAAAAACGCCCTAACCGTCGCTTTGATAGACGACCTACAAACCGGGCAGTCCTCCAAATAGAAGGCACAGTCAACGCACGTTGCTAAATGTCCACAAGGCAGGAAAACTATTCCCATTTCCCCGTTCATACAAATCTTACATAATCGAGCTTCTTTGATTATCCTATTTTCGTCTTCGAGAGACACATATTTGTCGGAACTTTTATTGGTATTATCGGCACTACAGTTCTCCACACTTCCCGGAGATGTCGAGACGTTTTGGAGAGAAGCATCTGGATTCTGGTGCGGAGATTCTGGATTCTGGCGGGAAGATTCTGGATTGAGGAGCGAAGGTTCTGGATTGAGGGGCGAAGGTTCTGGATTGAGGAAGGAAGGTTCCGGATACACGCGGGAAGATTCCGCGTTTTGTCGTGAAGGTTCTTGATGTTGTCGTCGTTGCTTCTCCGCTTCGGAGAGTAGTGTGTAAACTGCTTGCCTGAAATTTATATTCGTACTGCTATCACTATCGGCCGAGGGATCCTCTTCTTCGTGTTGGAGATTCAAAGCTGCCTCTACCAAAGCGTCAGGCTGGGAGTAAGCCCTGCCAGTCTGTTCGAGTTTTTCTTTTATTGCACGTTTCACCCTTTCCAAGTTGAGTCCTATGCTGAGAGCTGTCATAGCCTGGGGGCTGTTCAAGTGTGCTTGTAATTCTCGCTCCGTAACTTCTCTCCTTATCCTTGTCGCTGGGGTTTTTCGGGTTGAGGGCCTCTGCAACAAATACGGAAATATTAAATAAAAATTCCATATATTCATATCACGGAAATGACAAAGCTATGACAATACTCAGATAACATTACTTATTACTTATTTTCAATAACAATTATTATGAATTGAGTGCGAGAAAGGGAGTCGAGTAAATGACTCTGTAGACCTCTTAGTTTATACTTCCTATTAGTACGGAAGATAGCGCTGCACTTTTGCAAGGAATTTTATACCGAATGAATTTCATTTTAAATAACTGTTTAATATTCAATAATAAACAAAATGAGCGTCAGTCGCCGAAGCTAGAAATGACAGAAAGTTGTTGAAAAAAAATATGCTACGAGTATTTTCATACCGTGCCAAAATTCATGGGATGGTTTTTGAGATCATTTTCAACCAAAAAATAATAATCTGCTGTATTGACTAGAGCGGATTATAAGTCAGTCACGTATACAGGGGGTCCCAGGGGTGCGTGCAAGCTCCATAACATTTTTCTATCCAAGTTATCGACTTAATTTTATTTAAACTATAGGACTAACAATGAGGTACATTCTTTAAATATTTCTACTTATATACAGGATGTCCCAAAATAAGATACACAACTAAGTTCTGTTTTTTAACTATTTGGGGCACTGTCACCGGTACAAAAAATACCCTAGAAGCACAGGTAGTCTGATTAACAAGTTAAAAAACGGGTTAATTCTTGTTCCCGGTCCTAAAAATATGTGCGATAGCTCATTCGATTTGAATGACTGCATCTAAAAAATTACAATTGTTATTAACAAAATAAGATAAAAAAATATATTCAGTTTTCTTAAAAAAACTATTGATATTTAAGAACTTTTGAAAAAAGATCCTTAAAGAGGGGAAATTCCAATAAAAAAGTCCCGACTCCCGGAATTCTATCTTTATTATTTATAATTTTTATTCAACGCTGAAAATAGTATATCACACAAAATATTTTTTTATAGTTATAAATATTAATTTAAAAATTTGAAAAAATTATGGTGTCATCAGAAAACTTGAAAAAATAAATCCCCGTTGGAAAAAAAAATTATATCCATTTTTCAAAAAGTTATACGATTGTTAATTAATTTTTATCCAATGTCTGTTTTTACAAAAGTCGACATAAAAGTTTAAATAATTGACCTATACATGTTTTGCTTCTTGGAGACCTTCTTTATACATACTTAACAAGATCACGTGATAAAAGTTTATTAAAGTTTTATATTTTGTTTGTTAAAAAAAAATTAAAATGCTTGTTGACAAATGTTGACAAATGTTGACAAATGTTTTTGCATCTAACAATGGCATTAATTAACGTAGGAAAAACATTTTTTACGTCATATATTAAGAAATTATTTATAAACAAATACACAAGTATAATACTTAAAAAAATATATTTCTTACCATTTTATTGGCAAGACAAAATGATGATTATTAAAAAACAACCTAAATACATTTTTTAATTGTTTATAATCGTTTTTTTATATTCCGTTTGTTTAAATAATCAATTGAGAAATTTTTTTCTCTTTAAAAATCATAATTGGCATTTCTCTATAGGTTAACAATTTTTTTTTTTTATAAATAATTTTTTTTTTTTTAATTAAAAAAAATTACAAAAAAGCCATATATAATATAGTTATAAAAAAATGTTCTTTAATTTTTTATAACATTTTCAAATATTACACGATACCGAAATCAAAGTGGCCCCTTAATTTTTCAAGTGAAAAATAGACATAACTTTTAAATTATAAGAGATACGATAATGGACATCCAAGACATTTTTGTAAAGGATTAATCAATCTTTGAAATGGATAAAAATCCAAGTTTGTTACTATTGCTAATCAGCTGTTACATGCATTTGTTTATAAACATTGTTTTTTTTTACATTTTCGTACTTTTTTTGACTTATAACTTGTTAAAAAATTAAAATACAGCTGTGAACCAGACAATTTTGTTTTGTGATAAAATATCTGCCAAATAATATTTACACCATATCCATATCTCTTATAGTTTGAATTATAAACGTATTTTAATTAATATTTATCTAACTCGTGTTCCGTTATATACGATATTTCATTTTATATTACAGCACTCATTTATATTTAGCAATATCTGTACTTTCTATTTATTGTAATAAATTATAGTAGCTTCTAACTAAAGGTGCCTCTATTGTTTATTTAAAAAATATTAATTTTTTAATCAAATTATGGAACTTTACTCGAATTTTTCGTTTTCTCAGCTGTATCTTCTAAATTTTTTAATTTACTTATATTTTTATATTTTTCATCATAATAAAACAGTAGAATGAAAGGATGAAACAGAATCTATAAGTGAATAAAAAATTTTTTTAGTATAATTATTAATAATATATTTTAGTTAATAATACAGAGATTTTAAATACATCTTCTTTTCTTTTTCAAGGGAGATATTCTATCACTAAACAAAATTGTCTGGTTCACAGCTGCATTTTCATTTTTTAACAAGTTATAAGTCAAAAAAAGTACAAAAATAGAAAAAAAAGAATTTTTATAAACAAATGCTTGTAACAGTTGATTAGCAATAGTTACAAACTTGGATTTTTATCCATTTCAAAGATTGATTAATCCTCTACAAAAATGTCCTGAATGTCCATTATCGTATCTCTTATAATTTAAAAGCAATATATATTTGTTACTTGAAAAATTAAGAGGCTCCTTTGATTTCGGTATCGTGTAATATTTAAAAATTTAATAAAAAATTGAAGACAATTTTTTTAGTACTTGTTATATATGGCTATTTCTGTATTTTTTTTTTACTTCGAGGAAAAAAATAAACCGACGTTCACAAATTGTTTATAACAAATTGTTAACTTAATAAACAATGAAATTATTGATATTTTTTTTATTTTTCTTAACATATAGAGAAATACAAATTATTATTTTTAAAAAGCAAAAAATTTCTTAATTATTTAAACGAACAAAATATAAAAAAACAATTATAAACAATTAAAAAATTTATTAAAGGTTTTTTTTAAATCATTATTTTGTCTTGACAATAAAATGGTAAGAAATATTTTTTTTAAATATTATAGGTACTTGTCTATTTGTTCATAAACAATTTCTTAACAAATGACGTAAACAATTTTTTTCCTACGTTAACTAATGCCATTATTAGATGTAAAAACAGATGAATAATATAATTTGTCAACAATTTTTTTTTATATTTCATTTTTTGTTCATTTAAAAAAATTATAACAAACAAAATATAAAACTTCAATAAACTTTTATCACGTGATCTTGTTGAGTATGTATATAAGAGGGGCGCTAAGAAGCAAAAAATTTATATGACAATTATTTAAACTTTTATGTCGAATTTTGTAAAAACAGGCATCGGATAAAAATTAGTTAATTAACAATCGTATAACTTTTTGAGAAATCGACATAAAAATTTCCTCCTCTTTGAGTTTTTTTTTCGAGAGTTCTTAAATATCAATAGTTTTTGAGTTAGGTATTAACAAAAAACTGAATATCTTATTTTTTTTCATCTTATTTTGTTAATAACAATTGCAATTTTTTATGTGCTAATAAATGCTCGAGATAAATTTTTCTAGACGTCATTCCGAATCGAATGAGCTATCTCACATATTTTTAGGGCCGGGAACAAGAATTAACCCGTTTTTAACTTGTTAATCAGACTAAGGATATATTTTTGCTAATTCTTTTGATTTTTTTGGTTGGTGTAAGTAATAAAATATACTCTAATTGTGTTTGTGGAGGTTTATTTTTTGTTTTAATATAAATTTTGGCGTGGTACCCTATGTGTACCACCGTGCAAGTAGGAATATTATTACAAACACTAAAAGTAAAAACAAATAGTAAAAAGATATTTTTACATTTTCGTAGCAAAAATATGACATATTTTCACTCAAATTAGTGAGAGAACTTGTACTTCTAATCACTAGTGATTAAAAATCTTTTAATCGCAAGTGAATAAAAGTGTTATCTGGGTTACCAATAAACAACCATCATACACATTGCTCACAGCACAGCAACTGCGTCGAATTATTCGTATCGAGTAGGCTGGTTTCCAAATTAAGCAACGGTAGCGCAGATTTTTATTCTTAGTAGGCTGGTTGCAATTTTGTTTCGAAGAGTCAATGACACAATAGTTATTTATGTATCAATTGCAAAATAATTTTTTTTTATTTTTGCGAAAATGGAAAAAATCGGATGTAAGACACGTTAGTAAAGCGCATTTAATCACTCACCTGGTTGAGGTTCGTGATTAAATGCTACGCTTTACTCACTTTCCTAAAAATAGCTATTTTGCAAACTGCATGATATTCAAAAAAACAGTTTTAAGATTTTAAGACAGTGGAACGATACAGGTTTGCACATCCAATCTGTGCGTATTTATTTGCTTCTCTCTGGTACTGAAATGTGTACATCTTCTTCTAGACATATGGAGATTTTCCTTGTTTCTATTGCTGGAGATGTTTCTTCGTTTGTAAGGGCTCTATACGTGATTTTATTTTATTGTTGTTATAGACTTGACTTTCTGATATTAACGAGTTAATTATTTCGTATTTGAAACTTTCAGACTAATTGCCTGTATTTAGTTGTTCGTGTATAACAAAAGAGTTTACAACACACTCATTTGAAAAAATGGAAGAAAATCATGTGCCACCACTGTGTTCCTTCCTTTTAACTCCATCGCATTTATTTATCAAAGATTCATTATAATATATACTATAATTAGGAACAGAAAAATCGTCAATGTTTTTAATATTTCCGGTTTCTGATAATACAATTATGTCAAGAAAATCTTTTGCCATATCAATATATACCAACAGCTCGTCATAATGTTTTTGTAAACTTCCAATATTCAGGAGGACAATTCCTATACTAGTCTAATCAACAAGTTCAAAAACGTGTTAAATAGATATAAAGCTCCTAAAAATATGAGCGATAGCTCATTCGATTCGGAATGACGTCTAGAAAAATGTTTTTAAGGGTTTATTAGCACGTAAATAATTGCGATGGTTATTAACAAAATAAGATTAAAAAAAGAAGGTATTTCGTTTTTCGTCAATAATTTCCAAAATAATGATATTTAAGGAATAATGAAAAAAGATCCTGAAAGAGGAGGAAATTTCCAATAAAAAAGTCCCGGAACTCTATCTCTATTATTTATAAAAAAAATTTAACGCTGAAAATAGGGCTGTTGTCATCTGTTCCCCCCTGTATATAACCATATATTTTGGTATCTACTTCAGAGTTATCATCTAATACATCCAAGAAATCTTCTTTCATAGACAAACAATTTGAATGTTCCTGATAATTGGAAAAAAGAAGCAGGAAGAAGTATTAAATTTTAATTTGAAATACCTGCTTATATAATTTTGTTTATATATAATTATTCCTTTGCATGGCACTGCGAGCACCTAATAAGAATCAATTAAGTTAGATAGATGTAAAATTTTCATAACGTTTCGTTTTCGTTTCTAATGATTTGCACTTAATTGTATTTATTGGAGTGGATTTTACCGTTGTGACTCCAACCGTTTTTGAGTCCAAATTATTCAATGGCCATATTTACTGATTACTAAGGTGTACTGCGCACTTAAATTTTGACTTGGGGTTTTGAGGCTTCTGAGAAATGTTTCGTCATGTTTCTAGATGGGACTGCCGTTCTCTGTTGGGTTAGCCAGGCTTGAATACTCGCCTAACTTGAGACACTGTCCCAAGTTTAAAACATCAATTATTATTGTTTTATTTTCATTCAAAACATAAATTATTCGTGCATTTTTTTTAATTGCGAAGCAATATTATCGCCAGCCATGCATTAAAAATTTTATTTCACGAATGTTCATTATTTGCCAGTTACCCATAGACCTATTGTTGTTTCGCAAATGATACTATACTCATTACATGAAATATAAAAGTGAAATATTTCTTCTTTTTGTTATAGGCTCTTGATTGGACGTCGTGCCGAGCGCATACAAACAGTACAGCGGTGCTGAGCTGTCTAAGGCAGCAAACGCGATGTCTATCCAGAGACACCTAAATGGTAAACACCAACAAAAAGTCGGCTATCCATCTGTTTTCTGTGACCAAGAACAGATAATTGCTTATTGTTTTGGATTATCAGCTGACCGGGAATTTCTTCTCTCCAAGTTCGATCTGAAAAATATCATTCAAAGATTTTGGACGCCAAAAACATAGAAGAACCTCGAAAAACAGGCAGGGATCCAGATGGCTTAAAAATTCCCTGAAGGGGGGCTTGAGTCATAACATCACATGTGCTCGGGCAGCTGTGAGATCAGCGCTTCTCAAAGACTATTTTGCAGAGCACTTATTAACTACGATAATACTAGCATGCAAGACGGGTAAGGAGACTATCATAGTCAGAAGGAAATGCAAATGCCCAGATCGGATACTGGACTTATCGAGTTCTGATGTTTGCTGGGACAGCGTTTGCGTGTTCATGAGTCATGGATTCAGGGAGGCCCACCGAATACCCGATATGATCATTCACTTTCTGGATGGTTCGAGTAGACCATATTCGAGGACAAGTTTCAGTCAATTGTTTTGCACTACTTTATAAAGTTGGGGGACTGCCAAAAAGTTGTGATTGGAGACAACCTGGCCAGCCATGTGTCCGTCAAAGTGCTGCAGCTTTGCTAGGAAAACAATGTTTGTTTGCTTCCCCCAACGCCACGCACCAATGCCAGCCTTTGGATCTTGCCTTTTTCAGTCCGCTAAAGAATTCCAGGAGGAAAGTCCTTTATGATTGGGAAAAGAAAAGGACGGGTCCAATCCGCAACGACTACTTCCCAGTCCTTCAAAGGACGTTGGACAATATAAACGAGCAAATTTCAGACAACATGAAGGCTGGGTTTGCTGCCAATGGACTGTATCCTTTCGACGTAAACCGTGTTTTGGGTCATCTGCCTAAGGTGCCAGCACCTGAAGAACATAAAGAAAATGATCCTGGATGGATGACAACATTCACCGGCTTCCTAAAAGAAACGAAGAATAAAGATACAGTTACTAATTCAAGAACGAAGAAAATCGACTTAATTCCTGACAAAAGGGAGGCCTGCGAGGGAATAATTGCTCAGCCGGAGAATAATAGCAGAGAAAAGATCAAGAAGGCGAGTACGAAAAGGGGAAGAAAAAGCAAACCAAAAAGGAAACAAGTTGAAGATTATGGCGACTCATCTGATGAAGACAGTTCTGAAGTTCCAGTGGTTGGTACTGATGCCTTGGACATAGCTTCCTTCTTTGTACAACCTGAGGAAGATTTTGATAATATAGAAACGCTATTGTCACGTGATTCTCCTCCATCGACTACGATTTATGTGCCAGCTCCTTCAAGAATGCCAAAAAGGCCCAAGTAGGTTATCCAGCAGGCCAAGACAATATGCCTTCGACCAGTGGCACATCTGTAATGAACATTCCCGAAGTAGATGATTTCGTTGTCGTTAATTACGTGTATGACAAGGGCACAAAGCGAGAGACCGTCAAAGTCCGATAGAAAGCTGTTCACAGTCCGCTTTATGTGAAATTACAAAGACGACATTAACCGACATTACTCTGATATTGATGACGTAATGATCCACCTTCGTCGCGATTATTACAAATTCCTGTTGGATAGAAGTTCCTTGGTTGATATTTTTAGTTTAAGTTTTGTGGTCTACCTAGTTGCAACATGAAAGTCTGAACTTGTGTTTAGTTTTAGAAGGTAAATGCTTTTCAAATATATAATTTCAAGTTTCCTGGTCAGTTACCTTGTTGCAACGTGAAAGTTTGTTATTGCGATTTTAGTCTCAAAAGGAAAATGCATTTTAAAAAGCATTAAAGAATTTGCCGCACTTTTCATTCAACTTAGTGAATTTGTCTGTTATCGCTTTTCACTACTTCTGAACTTGTTAGTGATTGATTTTCATTGTTTTATTGTGACTCAAAGGTTGTCAAATCGCAAAAAACTAAAACATAGGATATTTGCGCTATTTTTTAATAAAAAAAATATTTTCAGATTTTCTTGTCGGGAATTCATTCTAATTTTTTTTTAAACCTTACCACTGTCCCACGTTAGATATGGTAGGAAATACGAGGAAAAACGAGGCTGTCCCAAGTTAGGTACCATGGCCCTACTTAGGACGAACGCCATTTTTTTTTAAATATTAAATGGCCATGTAAAATGTTCAAATTTTGGGAAGATAGAACCTAAGAGCCCTTCGGAATGAGGTTTTTTTTTTTTTTATTTACAAACGGGTAGTTATTTCCTAAGTTATGGCACCTGACTGTACTTATTATGAGACATGCATATATTTTCGAAATTTCTAGTATACCCATATTAAAATTTTTGATGAATATTTTTTAGTACGTTCATGGATCTTGAACCATAATGGACGTTTTTTCATTTTACATCAAGTATAGGTACTGCCGGTCACTGTATGATATTAATAAAAGTTAACTGGACTACTACACTCCATTTATACGAGAAAGACAAAGTCATTGTCCTCTGTATTGTATGCAAAATATTTTTGTTGGTTTTCAGCTAACATGCTAAACGAGCGTTTTATGACTGATAATGTGAATAATTGCAATGATAAAACAATACAAACGAAGTTCATTATTCCAATTCATGTCGGTTGACTTCTTTTTTTTCATTTCGATAAGGCTTTGTTCTTGATATTCACAATATGGTGACGGTTATTAATAATGATGATAATAACAGTATCGCAATAGCTCTTCCAGGTCATGAATGTTCATAATTTTTTTGACCTTTCAAGATTAAAATGTAGGGTGTGAAATCGGTGTTGAAAGTTGTTATGCACAAAGTATAATTTGATCCCAATTCAGATTTGTTTCGAACAATTGATTGAAAATCCTCAAAAAATCTTTAAAGTCGAATGTTTTTTTCTCGGAAAAATTTCTCTGGCGAGTTTATTCTATTTGGCAACGATTTGACCATCTACTAGTAGTTCATTCAGATAGATCAACTGCAATCGACGGAATTCGAACTTAACTAATGATTTCGAAGTGCATTATGAAGAGGTCATAAATAACCACCAAATATGCAACTCGAACGGATCTCAACTGAACTGTAACATAATAATGAAAAAAAGTGTAAAACAAAAAGTACGTCAGCCTAATAAGGCCCACTTGATTTTAGCTCTCGGAAAAAATACATTGAGTTGTACATTTTACTTTTTTGGGCTACAAATTCCTACCTGGGCATTTAAACTTTAGTCAGGATACAAGAAAACGTAATATATTAATGAAATTATGTAATGAACAAAACTTGGTAAAGGGTCTTATTTAGAATCACTGGCCTTAACAAGGCCCACGGATTGGCCCTAATAAGGCCCAAGGAAGTGCCGAGTAACATCCTTACAGAAAAATGAAAATTGGGAAAAGTATACTAAAAAGTAGGAATTGCAGCATGAATTTTTCATTTTAAATAAACCCTAAATCAAAAATATTAGACATTCTAGTTTACAGTCTTCTAAAATGACAATCTGACTATTACAACAAAACAGTTATTATTGAAGAAAAGAGACTGCATTTTTCTACAATTCAAGAGCAAGAAGGACATAAGAATGCTGGTTCGAGGTCTTTTTTTGTTAGGCCCACGCATTCCTGATGAACATATCTGAGGCACATTGTGCAAAGTCTCGACTTTATCCTCTTTGCACAAATGGCAGTACCACTTTCCAACCACTTTCTTATTCTTTTCTACTGTTTTATTTTTTCTGTTTTCGCTTCTTGATCGTTTTGTTCTTCAAACAGTGCCTTTGTGACTTTCTGAGCTCGATAATTTAAAGCCTTTTTTCCTTCAGATGATGAGGTATTTCGAACAGTCTGAAGAAGAGACGGATGTTTGACATTGTCTTCTTGCATGGCTCTGCCTAGCCTGTTGAGCATCTGGTACAATCTCGAAATTGGTATTCTTTGTAGCAAGGGGAACAGTTTTCTTTCTCATGAACTCTTGTTGTGAAATGTTTGTCGCATTAGGAACATTAGGAGTACCTAGTTACATCTTTTTTAGTTGCGGAACTTTCTTGGGTTTCATTTTCAATATTTTCCTGATCAACTGTTTGCCTGGTTGTTAATTTGGACGGTGCAAATGCTACATCCGGAATAATATTTGCGTCATATGGATACACAAGGTGAGTCAGAAGTACTTTGACAAACTTCAGGAGGTGATTCCTCACAATATTCTAATGTGAATTGTCCAAATAAATATGTCCGGAAACGCTTCGTTTCTAAGATACAGGGTGTTGAAGTTTTATTTTTGTTTTTTTTAAATAACTTTCGTAATACTGACCTTAATTGAACGAAAATTGGTATTGAGAGGTTTTTTGAGGTGTCGAATTCGAACCTGATGTTATTATTGCTCTTACTCGTAGGGGGCGCCACCTACACGTCTTTCTCTTTTTTGAAGACTTACAACTTTTTTGATCGTACTTCTAGCACATTTTTCAGTAAAAAAATCAATTCCTCTATCATATTTACGTAAAAAAGCTACCCTTGTCGCTATAAGCAAGCGTTTTCTAGATATTTGGACTTGAAAATTTCAAGTCGATTATTTGATAATCGCTGCGTGTTGAAGTTATTACCATTATTTTGAATTCTTCACAAGAATGCTTAGGAAATGAATTTGTTATTTAAGTAAGTAGTTTTGGTAATTACATATTATGAGACAGTTAAACGTTTTGTTGTTTTGTTGAAGTTTTAAAACACTAATTTTGAAAAAATGGATTATTTAAACAATAATACAATAATTACCCGATATGCATTTTGTTTATGGCCTTGCGGATGGCAATGCGCGCGAAGCAAGATGTATTCACCAGGAGTGATTTCCCAATCGATTACTGCCTTAAGCTATAACATTTACCGTCGTTTGGCAGAAACAGGTAGCTTTTAGAGGGCAGCTGATATTATTGGAAGACCACGAGCAGTCCGAACCCCAGAATTGGAAAAAGCTGTTTTGAACGCTCTCGAGGAGAATCCAGAAACAAGTACAAGAATAATTGCTGAAGCCCTCAATTCCATTCAGTCCACAGTTTGGAGAATTATCCACGATCAACAATTTTATCCATACCATATTCAAAGGGTACAAGCTCTTTTGCCACGAGACTGTCCCCAACGCATTACTATGTGTCAGTGGTTTTTGAGAAAATTGGCTGGAAATCCTCAATTTCTAAGATATGTACTCTTCACGGACGAGGCAAACTTCTCCCAAAATGCTATTACAAACTTTCGTAACAACCATGTTTGGGCTCTGGAAAATCCGCACGCAGTTAGTGAAAGACATGATCAGTATACATTTTCTGTAAATGTAATTGATAATTACTTGATAGGTTCTTTCTTTCTTCCGTTCCGACTGAATGGCGCAACTTACAGAGACTTTTTAGAAAATGAATTGCCGGGACTACTTCAGAATGAACCATTAGAAATTTGTATCCGCATATGGTGTATGCATGATGGGGCTCCGGCCCATTTTAGCGTTGTAGCCAGGGAATTCCTTAAAACTGTCTATCCAAATCGATGGATCGGTAGGGGCGTAGAAGAATCTAACCAGGCGTGGGCACCAAGGTCCCCAGATCTAAGCCCGCTAGATTTTTATTTTTGGGGACATTTGAAGTCACTAGTTTATAAAACTCCAATAGCGAACGAGGAAGATCTAAGAAACCGAATAGTAGACGCCTGTGAAACAATAAGAAACACACCAATAATTTTTGAACGGGTACGAGATTCAATGACTAGAAGACTGAATGCCTGTATCTTCGCTGAAGGTGGACACTTTGAACAATTTATTTAAATACAATTTAGTTTTCTTTATTTTATTTTATTATACATATTCAAAATTTCTTGAAATAAAATGTTGATATTTCTTGCAAATTTTATTAAAACAAATACAGATTTTGCACCCTTGTTACAAAAATAACTATTTCAAACGAGTAAAAATAAATAGAATAGGTGGCGCCCATTACAAAAAAACCAAAACTACTTACTTAAACGTCAAATTCATTTCCAAAGCATTCTTGTGAAAAATGCAAAATAATGGTAATAACTTCAACACGCATCGATTATCGAAAAAAAATTTCAGAAACTTCTGTAACCAACATTTTGAAATAATGTTAGGTCCTGATATGGTGGAACGGATCAACCTATTCAAATATCTTGGGGTTCATGTGGATAGGGGTTTACATTTTAAAGAACATGCCAACTTCATTATAAAGACGATAGCTTTTCTTGACATGTTTTTTGGGTAACCTTCCACAGTCTGAAAATGAAAATATAATCAGGAAAATCTATACAACGGCAAGTTATTGACAAATTGAATCATTTTTCTATAGGAAATATAATTTGGTGAACGCAATAACTTATCGGGGTGAACTAATCAGTTTGCCCTTTCTACACTTGTATAGATTTTCCTGATTATATTTTCATTTTCAGACTGTGGAAGGTTACCCAAAAAACATGTCAAGAAACGTTGTTCCTCCACAAAAAACCACATTCATTCAATAAAGACGATAGCATTTAAAATACATTATTTATCTCGTTGTGCCCCATATTTGTCGAGGTGCGCATAATTTTAAATTGCAAAAGACTAACACCAATAAGAGATATGTTAAAGCAACTAGAATGGTTACCAATTAATTCCTTTCTCCTCTACCAAACATTAATCCTAATTTTCAAAATAAGAAATAAAATTTCCCCAACATATTTACAGGAAAAAATTATGTACAATGACCAAATCCACGGATACAATACAAGATTCAGAACTGACTTCCATATTCAACAAGTCACATTAACACATACCCAAAATTCTGTTTTTTTCAAGGGACTTGATAGCTATAATAATCTTCCAGAAGAGATCAAACGTTTAACATCTTTAACATCCTCCAAGACAAAGTTAAAATCATATTTTCTTAATCAATAAAAACCTAGTAGCCACTTCCTCATTTTGTTTGTTTCGAGTTAATATTTAGTTAGGACAGTTATACAAATGTTTTAGTATGTTTAAAGTATTTTGTGTATTCATTAAATATTTTTTTGAATTTGTATGGGCGTATAGATGTAGTAGTTGTGTATATATATGTGTATATGTGTTGTATATATATTTTTATTTTTTAAACTTAGTCTATATTAATCTAAGAGCATGCTATATATCGTTCTCATTGTAACCATTGCAATAACTTGAAAATAAAAATGTAAATTAGTAAATGGACTAAATAAAGGATTTATATATTATCAAATAATCGAATTAAAATTTTCAAGTCCAAATATCTAGAAAACGGTTGCTTATAGCGACTTGTAACAAGCGTAGCTTTTTTACGTGATATGATAGAGGCATTGATTTTTTCACTGAAAGTACGCTCAAAAAAGTTATGAATCTTCAAAAAAGAAAAAGACGTGTAGGTGGCGCCCCCTTTGAGTAAGAGCAATAATAACATCAGGTTCGGATTCGACACCTCAAAAAACCTCTCAATACCAATTTGGAAGTTATTTAAAAAAAACGAAAATAAAAATAAAACTTCAACACCCTGTATCTTGGAAACGAAACGTTTCCAGACATTTATTTATTTGGACAATTCATATTAGAATATTGTGAGGAATCACCTCCTGAAGTTTGTCAAAGTACTTCTGACTCACCCTGTATACCCGTTGCTCGAAACCCAGCCATTATGTTGCTTGGACTAGTCGCTTTCGGTCATACTTTATAAAATATCAGTCCAAAGGTAGTTTTGTTAATCGTGTGGTTCGGTTTATTTGCCCAAAAAAGAAACACTCCATCATCCCAATAGGACTCAAATGGTCTAAAAACTGTTTTATCCATGGGGTGAAGCTCGTGGGTAGTATTGCTGGGTAAGCCCAACAATACAACATCATTTTTTTCTGCAGTCTCGACGATGGTGTAATCTAGATGTGATGACGCCCCATCGAAGATTAGAAGAACTTTGCCCGGTGGTTTATACCGCGAAAAATGTTCCATCCACACCACCACACAAACATCTGAGTGGTCATATGAAGAACTGAACCAGGTGGCAGTTGCATAGACCATTCCGGCTTTTGTCAAACTCCCTTCATCAAAATCATAGGTGGAATTGCTTGACCCAGTGCATTTCCACATGAAACTACAGTGACATTTTGAGCATGCTCCTCTGATAACAAATGTACTCGTTTGGCGCCTTTTTTAGCAAAAACATTATGTTGCTTATGTAGATTGAGTTGGCACCATGATTCATCAAGGTTGAATATACATTGTGGCTTGTCGATGACTCCTATTTCAGTCATCACGACTTTTTTTTTAAATAATCATCTACAATATGCCTATTGAGTTTAGCTGCTCTAGCAGCATTCATATGTTGTGCTTTTGGTCTAGTAATGTCTGGATGGCGTTTCAGAAATAGCGTAACCCATTTACTACCGGCCATTGTAGTTTTTTCAGAAAAGTTATGGGCAATCTGCATTATGTTTACGTATGTATAGACAGATAGTCTGAGACATTTGTAAGTTATTCGCAAACCTACTCCAGCTAATCTTATAATTCTATGCCGAAGATCGTTTTCTTGCACTGCTTTTAAAATGCAAGGACGGCCAATCTGTTTTGTACGTTTTCCAGTAGTTAAATGGTTTCGCAGTGTTCTTCTTGGTATTCTGAATGTTGCACTAGCTGTTGGATACATACCAAAGCCATGGAGGAACATTAGGGTAATCTTCATACCAAAACCCTAAGACTAATAAGTCTAATGTCCTTTGGACTGAATACCCTGGAGAAGCTGGTGGACAGGAATATAAGGGACGGTGCACTGGTAGAAAGGCCACTGCACCGAGAACAATATGCTTACAGATCCGGCTGCTAAACAGAAACAGCACTCCACAAACTGGTAGAGAAAGTGGAAAACACGCTAGAAAATAAAGAGGTACTAATAGCGGCCTTTCTAGATACAGATGGAGCTTTTAATAACACCTCTATAGACTCAATCACCAGGTATCTTAGTCGGAGAGGAGTCGAGGAACCTTGCGTGACCTGGATAGACTCAATGCTAAGAAACACGATACATACGACCCTAATGGAAGACACTGTAGTGGCCTGGGCGGCCAGAGGATGCCCACAGGGGGGAGTTCTTTCTCCAGTCCTGTGGAATCTGGTCAAGGACGGACTACTGTGGTCCCTGAAAGGAAAAGGTCACAAACCCTTGGATACGCTGACGACATTGTTGTCCTGGAACAAGGTAAATTTAACACCACGGTTAGGGATCGAATGCAAGAGGCACTAAACTTGGTAACCAAATGGACGGACTTCGAGGGATTGAACATCAACCCGCAGAAGGCCACCATAGTAACATTTACTCGGAGACGCAATTTAGAGGGGCTAGGACCTATAAAACTTCGAGGAGTAACAATACAGAGCAAGGGAGAGGTCAAATATCTCGGGGTAATACTAGACTCGAAATTGACCTGGAACCAACATCTGATAAAAGTGATCAGAAAAGCGGAGACCATATTAATCGTGGCAAAACACTCTTTTGGCAAGGAATGGGGGCTAAAACCACACATGGCTAAAACCACACGTGGCAAAACGCTCTTTTGGCAAGGAATGGGGGCTAAAACCACACATGGTACACTGGATATACAACATGGTGGTAAAACCGGCCAAAATGTATGCCTCCCTGGTGTGGTGGACAAAGACACTGCAAAGGAGTGCCAAAGCTATACTGGGCAAGGCACAAAGACTTACCAGTGTAGGCATTACAGGGGCAATGAAATCAACACCCACTGCAGCCATGGAGACACTACTGGGACTGCCTCCCCTTCACTTGGTATTACAGGGAGAGGCAAGGCTAGGTGCCTTGAGGCTGAGAAACACACAGGGCAACATAAATGTTGGGACAGGACCCATGAGTATCGTAAACAGAGACGTGCTAGACATGAGATCAGACTACATTGCGGAACGATTCTCATTAGGCAAGTTATACAGGGTATCTATACCAGACAGAACTGTATGGAATCACACAGAACACAGGGCAAATCTGGTACACAGACGGATCGAAGATGGAGAATGGTGCGGGAGCAGGAGTGTACTCCAAAAACCCAATGACCGAGCTTAGCTACTCCCTGGGAATTCACACCTCTGTATTTCAAGCAGAGGTCAACGCAATCCTTCAATGTGTGAGGGAAAACATCAGGAGAGTAATAGTAGAGTAACAGATCCACATTCTCTCAGACAGCACTGAAGGCTCTAAGTAGCCAGTAAGTGACGTCCCAACTGGTATGGGACTGCAAAGAGCCAGGACATCAGGGATTTGCAGGGAATGAAAAAGCCGACGAACTCGCCAGAAGAGGGTCGGAAAACGAACCAGGGCCAGGACAGACCCTCGAGGTACCGAAGCATACGGTACGAGCGTCAGTAGATAGTCCAATCATATTAGTCAAAATAGGGCAAGTATCTCGGAATTGGAGATAGTCAGCTATAAACTTGTATAAACCTTTACTTTGACACCCTAAAACGTGTCTCAAAACCTACTTATCGTAGGGTGGCTGCGACTACATATATCTACGGTCAAAGGTGAAAAAATCGTTTCCTATGGGTTTTATGCTATTCAATATAAATATTGTAGAGGATTAATTTCTCTACAACTTTTATTTGATTTTTTTTTTATATCTTGACTATTTTCGAGATAGAGGGCTAAGAGCGCGCAGTGTTTAACTATTTTGAGTATCATTCGAGGTCAATCCCGATTAAAAACACGCCGTATAAAGTCTATAAATTATTGATAAATATATAATTCTAAATAATTTGCATTTCTTATTAACTATTACGTTATATTTAATTTTTTTTTTCATTAATTGAGTATCTATTCATTTAATAACACTTACCTACTCGTGTAACTAAAAAGTTATTAAGGGAAATCTGTCAAAATCAATGATTGTGAAGTTTCAGTAGATTCATTGCTACTCTTTCAAAGAATAACAATAAGCAAGCAATTTGGAAGCAATCTTGAAGAATATCATCAATATGAATTGAGCCCGTATCCAACAGCACTATTTGATAATGATGGCATGAGGAAAACCACAAAATCGTCATTGTATGACAATATGACACCTATCGATTTTGATCTTAAGGAAAAAAATGTAAGTTCATTATTGATGGCGGATTTCTTCTGCATCGTGTTGTATGGAGAGAGAAGATACTTTTTCTATTAGTTTAGATAAATACGTGAAGTATTTACAAAGGCATTATGGTTCAGAAATTGTTCTTGTATTTGACGGATATTCAGACTATAGTAAAAACATAAAAGCAATGGAGCAGCTGAGAAGAACTGCTGCACTTTCAAAAACATACGGAGTTTGTTTCGACGAAACGATGGTTAAGTTTCAGGGTGTCAAAATAAAGGTTTATACAAGTTTATAGCTGACTATCTCCAATTCCGAAGTGACACCTCTAATATGATTGGACTGAGAAGAGTGGATCCAGGTAAAACACAAATAATACTGGAAAGACATTCCAGGAAACAGATACGGGAAAGCCCGTGTCGGAAAAAACAGCAGACCTGTTAACCCTTAACAGGGAACAACTGAAAATTGTTACGGGGCTAATGTGCCAGTAAAAGAGCACCTCAACAAAATTGGACTGTTCAATGGCGACCTAACATGCAGACTGTGTGGCAAGGAACCAGAAACAGTATCACACATACTGGCAACTGCGGAGCTCTGGACCGCAGAAGACAGTCAGTCATCGGGCAACCAATTGGTGAACCGAGACTGTACAGCACACTTTCAGCAAAGGACCTGTACAAACTTGTGCAGGGTACAAAACTACTGGAATGGGTGCTGTAGAAGGGAATAAGCAGGCCAGATACAATGGGCCAAAAGGCCCAAGTGTCGTTCGGAGGTACGAACCAGACGAGCCTACTGGGTGAGATTTTTAGTGGGTAACCCGGAGAAACGAGGACAATGGAACCCGGAAACTCAGAGCGAGTCACACACTCTGTCCATAAAGAATTTTTTACATCCCCTCCAAAAAAAAATGTCCTAACAGCCATACCATCTCCCACAGCTTCAATTGCTTGCTTTAATGTCTCCTCAGTCCATAAAGCTCGTTTTCTTGGCATTTTATCGTAGCAACCGTAAGTGGAGACCGCAAAGATTATGTTCCAAATAAGGCCCGGGGCTTATTTGGAACTGTCATGTTGGCCTTATCAGGGACTGTCAGTTGTCTCGTGCTTTTTAGGTTATGTGATTTTGTTTTTTTTTTCACTTATTAATGTTTTACAAATTCTTTTTATGCTATATAAATCTGTATACTTCAGACTCTCCTTACATACACATGCTTACATGCTTTTTCAAACAATGACACAACAGCAGCAAAAATTTTGAAATGCACTTTTTTATATTACGCCACTATAACTAGTCGGGTTGAATTGAATTGCTACGTGACAGGTGACAGTCAACGCAAGAGCGCGCTAACTGTATTGGTGGTGACCTATGTTTCAGGGTGGGAAAATCATAATGGTGGAAAAAATTTGGCAATAACACTTATTAATTCTCTAGAGTTTGGGCCTTGTTTGGTACCGGGCCTTATAGGGCTCACGTACCTTATTTGAAATTTTCATTCACAATTTTTAAAGCAGATATTTTTTTTAATTAAATTTCAAGTTCTGTATATTTGTGGTGTTTTTGAACTGACAAGATACTCATTATGAAATATCGAAATCAGTCCATATTTTGAATTTACATTTGGAATAATCACGTTTTGTGTTGGTGTGTTATTAGAATCATGAACTGTGGTTATCTCATGAAACTCAAGATTGGAATGTTTCAAATTCTTTGGAAAATGAGCGAAAATTTCGATCTTGGAGCCGCTACCTTGAATTTGTGGATTTTAACAAATAAATCATGATCTAAGACCCCAAGTACCCACAAATACCAATTTTTATTGGAATCGGGCTATAGCCTCAAAACTTGTCGCCATATTGAATTTAGACAAAATTTCGTGATCTCTGTCCCCGAAAACCCCCTCATACCAAATTTGAATAGAATCGAACTATAATAACAAAACTCGCCCGCCATCTTGGAGCCGCCATTTTGTTTTTTCTTTAACAAAAATTCCATAATGCATTGTCACCGGAATTATAAACACCTGCCAAATTTTCCGTTAAGCGGACAACTAGAAGTGGGTCAAAATTCACTTGCAAGATTTTAACTGAACATATAAACATACAAATGTGAAGTTAAATAAAAGCTTGTAAAAAATATGTTTTTTTTCAAAATTTTACAGAAATAAGAAGATTAAATTCCCAATATTTTTTTGTGTAAACGGCGGAAACGTGAACATTCTTCTAAAAAATTGTCCAACTTAATCTTCTCACGGTAAATCTTATGAAATTTGTTTTATTAATGATTATAATGATCATTACAATAACATTATATAGCGTAAGTTTTGAACTTTGCCTTTTTTTTATTTTTGACAGATGTCAGTTGGAGAAATAATTTTTATTCAGGATACAGTTTTTCAGGGCTTTCAAATGACATATTGCAAGCCAAATTCCGTGTGCTATTGGGAATTCAAAATAATGGATACTCCCTCTGTTGTCGATTTTTGAAACTATACATACGTACATTGTTTACTTTTCCAAACATTAATGTATATATTTTAGCCATTGTATACCTGAAACTTGTCGAATCTCTTGTGATTGTGGACATTTAATGAAATTCTTGTTTACCTGGTGAATGTTCTGTTGACTATTGTACGTCTTCGAGTGAAAAAATGAGTGATTCGAGTTCAAATCATTATTGTTGTGTACCTCGAAGTGACTCTTGGCAAAACGATACCGTTGTACTGGAATAAGTTTTTATCATTTTCCGTGAGGAAATGAATGAACGTACGGGTGCAGACTAATCTAGGATTGAGTGAGTCTATAGACAGACGACGGGCTCTTGGGATCTTGAAGAAGAATGCAGTTCCTTCCCAAAATGTTCCTGTATCGTGGCCAAGAAAATAAGTAAAAAAGAGAACTTTCAAAAAGAGTTGAGAAGAAAAAAAAAGAGTTAAGGTAGTTCCGCCACGAGACAGTTGAATTAGGAAATTAATTTCGACGGAATCGAAAAATTTCAAAGGACTTTTCGATTTGAAACGCGAAAAAATTTCAAGGGGGGCTCTTGCCCCTATCGACTCTAGAAAATTCCTGCGTTATAGAAAGTCGGCGACTCACTCAACAAATTGATGTCCCCGAAAAGCGCAGCGAAAAAAAAAATCAGACCCGGGCACCCCCCTCCCCCCCGACACTAGAAATCATACGTCATGGGAAAAATTTATCGTTTTTCGATAAAACTTCAATGGACTTTTTTGTAGTACCCTTTTTGAACTTTTTTTTTGGGGGGGAGGGGGGGTATCGTTAATATCGATGGGGTCAACTAGGAGTTTTTTTTTCGCGTTCAGACCCTCAAATGATCCCCCGTCCTTCTTTAAAAAGTCCCCTGGCACAATCCGCATTTCTCTACGACCCCCCCCCCTTTAGGCTGTGCGCTTCCCCGTGGACTATTTCGAATAACGAGAGTAGTTTTGATTATATCTGTCAAACTAGATGGTCAATCACTTTGATTTTTTTTCACAATATCTGTGATATCCTGCTCTAGCTCCTCCTCGTTTTTCATAAACTTCTTAATTTTAGTAACTAACGGAATAATGTGATGTTTGCCTATGCATGGTCCATATGTTACGTGTTAATTGAGTCAACTTGAATTATATATATCTCGGGTTCGGGATGGTGAAACTTGTTAAAATTTTATAGAGGTGTTGTTCACATGTTAAACAATGCGTATGCCAATTTTTATAATTTCCTAATTCAACTGTCTCGTGGCGGTACTACCTTAAGAAGAGAAAAAAGAGATATTATTCAACATACCGAAGATTATTCATACAGTATGGAAAAAGAATGACTATATATGATATCTAGGTGATAAGGACACATTTTCCACACCATCTTGTTTGTTTTAGATGAAATAAAAAAAAATTTTTTTGTTAGTTTTATTTTCAATTCGAACATCCTCAAATAATGTGTAACATTTCTTCAAAATAATTCATTACAACAATTCCCGATGACTTCACGTCCAGAAACTTCGAAAAAGATTTTTTTTGCAAGCAAATTAGAACATACTTTGTCTCCTTCAAAGTGAGTTTTCGCAAATGATATTGTCTTAAGATTTAAATACACCACTTCACTAGAGTCTTGAAATAAATAACACCGCACAAAAAAACTGGAAAATAATACCAAATGGAAATATTTTAAGAAAAACTCCAAACACAAGGGTATAACTTCTGAGAAAACAGATAAACAAAGTACGTATTTCTGGTTTGAATTTTCGCCACTCTGGCGTTGGCATCTAATTTTGAATTCCCAATAGTTTCTGTCATTTTTAATAGTGACACTTCCGTTTGACATATAACAGACAAAATAATGGTCGCATTCGGGGCAGAAACTGTATCTTCAAACCAAATTTGAGCTCGATTGGTCAAATGGTTCGGCACTTATCGTGGACAGACATACATACATACAGACAAACAGACAGACAGTAGTAATCCAGCAGTAACCAAACAATCAGCGAGAATTTGGTAGATAATACATTTCTTTTTTGCTGGATTATTAAAAACTTGAATTTCAAAAAAAATACTTTTTCTTTGATAGACTATAAAGTGTTGGCGGTAGTGCAAGAAGTTACTTTGCACCTTGTATAATTTGAAATAGTTATAGTTTGGAAATATTCCTTCAAAAAAGTCGATTTAACTATAACTAAAAACTCAATATAACCTTATTCTTTTGCTTGAATCTACTACAATATGAATTATGTTTTGAAACTAAAAAAACTGAGGACGAAATAATAAATATATTGAAATTCTTATTTATAGATCTTCAAAAGGAGACTACTTTGAATATACCTTGAACTTATACAAAATAAAATTATGTTATCAATAGTCATTTTCCACGAAACGTTAATCTCGACGTGAAATAATTAACAATCGTAGGAAATCGAGAAATATGTCCTCAATTTTTTATTCCAGCGTAGTAAAAGTGGAATGTAAACTTGGCAATGACGATTACATTTCCTAGTACAGAAAAAGAAAGTATACGGTGGAGAAGGCAAATCAAAAGCTGACTAAAATACACATAAGTTATCGGCTTTTTAGACTCCAACCTGCCGAATACGATGAAGCGGACGGAAAACCCCTATGGGACTAGACAGGATAATACGTCGCGCTAAAGAAACTAGTCTTGCAAAAACCTCGTTGTCGTCTGATGGCTGCCATAAACAGAACTTATTAGCGATATTATGGAATTACGGTTAAGTGAGATCGACCGAAGATCATACGGCAACAAGATGTTGTTAGTAATGGTCGCCATCGAACACGTCCGTCTATCGAGTGCTAATGAAACTATTTCCCGACTAATATGTCATTATTGCCATTAAAATGCTCTTTCCGCTGAACGGCTACACTTTTTTGCTTCTGCTTCGCAATCGATTTTTCAATTTCATGGAACAAATAAGGAAGAATATTGTCATTAGTTTTTTTCATCGTGAAGACACATCGTGGGAGCAGATGATAGTGTTAATTTCGACTTATTGCTTGATCTGAATGACAGTTTGAACTCCAGTTATTTAATAAGAATTGCAAAAAGAAAAATACCATTTTATGTAAAATGCCTTACCAAGATTCAGATAAGTTTTTGTTTGAAATGTCCAACTAAGAGTCTTTTGAACATGCAGGTTTTCATTCTTCCACTGTCGTTTATTTACAACAAATTGTGAGCTTTCAAAGGATTGAACAAACGGACAGAGTCTTAACTTTCTCCTTCACTTACTTCAACGAATTGGTACACAGGGTGTCCCAGGACTTCTTCATTTCCTCTCGGGAATGTATAGATGGGGTCAAAATCCTTCATTAAGTTACGAAGTGAAACATGTTTTTTTTATAACTTTTCAAGTTAATATTGAAAATCAACCAAATTTTGGTGATTGACGAAACAAATGAATTCCTTCGATGGGGTTGCTACATGCATGGTTTGCTACAAAGTCAGGAACGGACTGCCCTCGATGGTCCACACCCCAAAGTAAATGATGAGATTTTTCAATATTTTTTAACAAAACAAGATTTTCTGGACAATTTTCTGAATAACAGTATTCGTGTGTAACGTCGATCAGAGCAACGATCATTT
The DNA here is from genome assembly GCA_018342105.1 of Gonioctena quinquepunctata. NCBI lineage: Eukaryota > Metazoa > Arthropoda > Insecta > Coleoptera > Chrysomelidae > Gonioctena > Gonioctena quinquepunctata. The sequence goes on along the minus strand of JAFIRS010000004.1, from coordinate 788,658 downwards.
ATAACAATGCACTTTTATTCAACGCCATCCAACCCGAGCGTCCACCATTTTATATAGGGTGTTTCTTAATAACATGCTAATATTTAAGGAGGTTGGTTCAATTTTGAGCAAAAAAACTTCATATGAACAATGTCCTAAAGGTCTTAACTTTTGTGCTACAGGGTGCTAAAGTTTTAAGAAAAAAATTATTTTTTTTTATGAAAAGTATACCAAGCAGAGGGGTAAAATGGCTTGAGGAAGTCCGAATTTACCTATTTCTGACCAAATATTCTACCTTCAACTACTAACTAACTCCAAAGTTATAATTCGAGTTATAAAAACCGTAACTGAGACCACCGGATCTCCTTCAAAAACCATAAACTTAATAGGCGTAGTGCATAGTATGAAATTAATTGTTATGAACTTCAAATATACCTTCACAGCCTCATGGGTCAATAGTTATTCATTAGGTTGAATTCCACCTAAAAGTGACCAGCAAAATGTGTTCAAAATACTTGAACTTTCAGGGAATACTTTCTAGTAAATATTAACCTAATTATTACATCATGTATGTTCACATAGTCAGGGAATAAACAAGTCGGTAAACAGGTCTACTATACACTCTACATTACCTATTTTGGCACCAATTAAGTTGGCTGGGCATTTTTTGTCCTAGTTTATACCTACTGTTCCACAATGAGGGCGAGATTACCACAATATTTGTCTAATAAGACTATATGTCTACAACGAAGTCAAAGTTATCAAAAATGAATTCCTCAAAGTAACTTGGTCTATTATCAGATATTGAAGCCCGAATCGATTCGGATGAGTAGGACAGGATACAATTTACTCTCCTCAAATAATTTATTTTGGAGCTAAATTTTAGAAATCTATAAAATGCCAAATAGAAATTCGAATAGAATTAATAAACCATACAAGTATACTACCAACTACTATCGATTAGCTGCCAGAATGGGAATATAAAATGAACCTACACTTCCCAAAGTCCAAAGATCGGAGCCATCATGTTACTTATGTGGTACATAAGAATATTCCACTATGTGCTCCACGCCTTTTAATGACTTCAACAATTTCAAAACATTCATCATCCATTTTCATGAATAAAATATGAAAGCAAAATGAAATTCAATAAAGTTGGTCCAGCTGAAGCAAACGGGTAAAAAAAAATTATTGAATAAAGTGCAAGAAAACGAAAGCAAATAGCAAAACAATAAAAGATTGATGTGTTGAAACGATGACTTCGAAAATTTCAACACTAATCATTGCGGAGTCCGGAAACGTCGAATTAAAGCTTTTAGCAAATCATAATATCTCGATTTTTTTGAGAGGTAGTCACAATTGGCAAACAAATTGAATTGGATATTTCCGAGCAGGCATTTGCAAAGTTAGCATTTTGATTTAGACTATGCGGAAGCGGCCATGTCAAACTACAATTTTTGAGCCAATCACTACACACCATTTGGTATTTAAAATGTTATGATTGGCTATTTCTCTTCGGATAGAGATTCCCTCCTTACACTGAGATAACATTATCATGGATATTATTATGGCAAAATGGCACTGAATACAATTATCGCGTACTATTTTCAATACCACTGATATTTGATGTTCAATTCCAGAATAAACACTTCAATTTCAGAATAAATACTTATTACGGGGTTTTGTAGTATATATCGTTTTCTTTGAGTAACTAGGTATAGGCTAGACAGAGATACTTGGTTTTACCATCAACAAGAAGTAGAAAATAATGTTTATGTTTTCTCCGTATTAGTAATTGAAATGATCATTTTAGTGTTTTTGCTCAGAATATCGAATAAAACAATAATTTATTATCCACGATTCCAATCCAACCAGAGAACGGAACGTATAGACATATCGCATGAAAAAACATCCCATAAAAAATTTGTATTTCATCACGTGACCACATTGTGAAAGGGTCTGAAATCCCAAGATAAGGAAAATGGACTTCAAAGTCAGGAATAAAGTTACTTTCGACTTTGCATGAAGCCTATGTGTTCTCAAAGTTGAAATTTTAGGAAAATGCGACTTAAAAGGTCCCATATGGGATAGACGCTATATTTTTTGGCTTGAAGCGTTTCCGCCATTGCAAAAATGATCCATAATTTTCTTGAATCGACTATATTTTAATGATAGATAGTCAAAAAATTGGTGTATATGATATGTTATAAACTTCATCTAAATTAGTTTCTGCAGTGTTTATGAAAAAAGTTGAGGAAGTACACTTAATTTTATGAATTTTTTCCATACAAATTTGATATTTTGAAGGGGCCCACTTGTTTTACATAAGTAAAATTCAACATTATCACAGAAAAGTTTGTACCGCAAATACAATCCGAACTAGATGTGAATGCGAAACCATCACTTGCATACATCATTCTGGGCTGTACGTTTCTTGACAGTTCTTTTCTCATACGCCATGTTCATCTTCAAAGTTTTAGAATAAAAGTGGTTAGATACAAATACAGTAAACATTTATTATCTTCTTCTAACCTCATGTTTGTTTTAATTAGTTTATAACCTAAAAAGGAGAATGACTATTTTACCTCAGTCGACTATTCTGAAGGCAATTTTACCTATTTATGCCTTCGACTTATTAGGCAAAATGTCTTGATTGCCTAATTTTCGACTTCTGAATTACTTCCATCTTCTTCCCCATATTGGTAAATTATAGGTAATTATAACGTAAGAATTACCTTCGCCAATTTGGGCGCTGACCTATTTGAAGGTCGAAATGACGTAAATTTTACTCAAAATGTTTGTTGGGATACGCATCTTCTATGCATCAAAAGTCATTTTCTGCTATACAACATAATTTGTTATTCTTGCGCTGAATCATTTTAAAGAGAAAAATGCGCCACTGCTTTTTCTTAAAGTGAAACATATTTTTGAAATCCTCATTCCTTTCTGAGCAAATCTGATCTCTTGATTTTTTTCGTTTGACGTACGGTTTTCGCATAAAATTATAAAATTCATTCTTTTCCACGTTGTTATGAAATTGGGTATTATCAAGAATTAAAAACGCGTATCTAGTAGGTAAGAAGCAGATTTTGTTTTGTAAACATAAACAGTTTTGACAATTGTCTATCTAGTCTAGCCAGGCGGTTGTATGAAGACCGCTTTCCAAATAGAAATATTCCGGATGCACGAACATTTTCAAATATTCATAAAAAGGGAAAAGGGAAGTTTTGAACCAGACAATCATCTGAAAGGAGAACAACGTACTGTAGCATTTTTGAATTCAAAGGAAGATTCCGGATTAAGTACACGAAAAATTGGGAACAATTTGAATATCTCACATATTCCTGTTTGGAAAATTCTTCATGACTCTTTATTATATCCCTATGGTTTCTTCAAAAAGTTTATGAAAATCCATTATTTAATACTGAAATTGTATTCACCGATGAAGCCAATTTTTCCAGAAACGCCATTCAAAACTTTCACAATAATCATTTTTTGGCTGAAGAAAACCCACATGCAATCTTAGAATCCCGTCACCAGGAGCAGTTTTCCGTTAACGTGTGGGCTGGAATATGTGGTGATTATTTAATTGGACCCTAATTTCTTCATGCGAGATTGAATGGGTATAATTACCGGCAGTTTCTCGAAGAAGCATTGCCAGATTTGATGGAAGATTCCCATTTTAGTAAGAAATCGACTGTGGTTTGTGCACGACGGGGCGCCAGCGCACTTCATCGCTCTGGCGCGCGAATATTCAAACCAAAATCACAATAATCGCTGAATAGGTCGCGGAGGACTACAGGCATGGCCACCCAAGTCCCCTGAGTTTAGATTATTTCCTGTGGTGGTCATCTTAAAACATTGGTTTACAGCACACCAATTCATACAGAAGAGCAGTTGAGAAATCGCATCATTATTACCTGCGAAACTATTAGAAATAGATCAGAGGCATGCATATTTGAAGGAGGTTCATATTTTTTTCAAATCCGATTTAATTTATTTCTTTGTGCGTTCAGGGTGATTTTGTGTTAGCATTCCAAAATGTATTTAGATTACTCTAATTTTACCGTTTAAAATGTATTCTCTCAAATACATTTTTGTTTAAGGTTGAATTGTTTTTTCTACGTTCATGCAAAAAACAAAACTTTATTGAACTATATTTAGTGAAAAAGTGGTTGTTTATTGCACTGCGCAATAAAATGTTTATTGCACTCATCTGTCATTCTACATCTGTCATTTGTGATCATGACAAACATAAAAGTCAAATCGACGCAATTTTTATTTTCCTACACTTAGTGCTATCTAAATTAAATATTTTTTGGTTTTTGCATGAATGTAGAAAACATAATTGTTTGAAGGTTGTAGACGATGTGGTAACTTGATTACTCTCGTTTCGGACGTCCATGGATTTAAAAGGTTTTCACGGCGTTTCGAATGCTTGTATCTGCAATCGTCTTCAGGTGAATATTGACAAGTTTAGGTGCTACTTACCAATTTATATGTCTGCCGGTGCAATGATGCGTGTAATTCCGCTGTGTGCAGTGGTACATGTAATTTCGCGCGGTGGGGTGGTGCGTGAAGTTTCGCGCCTCGCATCCCGCCAGAAAGAGCAATTAGTGGTTTCCATACGTTCTTGATATCAACGCTTGGTTGACTAAAGGCGTTATTGGCTTCGATGTAGGCGGCCTCTTTGAACTTCCGTTTGAACCAATGCTCCTCTCTATGTAGAACACTTGCGTCGTCCCATAGAATTCGATAGTGCTCAGTCCAGGCGTGGTCAGCTATTCCCGATTTTGACGTTTCTCCATTTTTTTTGCTCATCCAATCTCACCGATAACGGCCTCTTTGTCTCTCCAATGGAGGAATCTCCGCATTCATATGGAACTTCATAAATGCAATACTTGCTGATTTCATTTTTGTTGTCAGGTTTGGTATTGGTGAGGAAACTCCGTAAAGTACTGCCGGATTGGAAGCAGCTCTTGATGTTGAACTTGTTTCCGATCCTTCTGATCTCCTCGGAGACACCTCTGATGTACGGAAGGCAGACTGTGCTTTGTTGTTGCTCTTCAGATGTCTTCGTTCTCTGGAGTTGTTTCAATACTTCCTCTAGGAGTTTCTTGGGGTATCCATTCCGCTGAAGGTCCTCTCTGATGTGGTTTAATTCGGCATCTAGTGACTCTTCGTCGTTGCATATATGCATCGCTCTCTCTACCAATGTTCTTTGTCGAACTCGGATGGTTGGAGCTGTAGCTGAGATACTGCCCCGTATGTGACTTCTTTCTGTAGTCAGAGGTGCGGATTTCATTACGTATTCTCTCAACGTTCACATCGAGGAAGGGTAAGGCACTGTTGGTTTCCATTTCCATCGTGAATTTGATTGAATCCCTGATTTTGTTAATTCTTGAGAAGAAATCCTGGAGATGTTCATCTCCGTGATTCCATAAAATGAAAGTGTCATCCATGTACCTCAACCACAGCTTGGGTTTGTATTCTGCCTCCCGTATAGCCAATTCCTCGAACCTCTCCATGTATATGTTGGCGATTATTGGAGAAAGGGAAGATCCCATCGGGAGTCCGTCAACTTGAGAGAAGAATCGGTCCTTTTCCTGGAAGTATGAGTTCTGAAGGCAGCACTGCAGTAATTCCAATATTGCTTGGATGGGAAGGTCAGTCCTCTCGTGGAGCTGGTTATCCTCTTCGGAGTTTCCTTTTGATAATACTAAGGGATTCCTTTATAGGGACATTGGTGTGAAGGCTCTCCACGTCGAAGGTGATGAAACGATCTTCTGGTCCAAGTTCAACATCTGTGATGGTATCTACGAAGTGCTTGGAATTCTTGACGTATGAACTGCTATTTCCTTGTAAGAGTTGTAGTATCGGTAGGAGGTATTTCGAGAACTTGAAAGTTGGTGAGTTCCGGGAGCTGGTGATCGGTCTCAGTGGCATGTCTGGTTTGTGGATTTTCGGAAGCCCGTAGAGATGCGGTGGTTTACTGTAATGTGGCGTTAGATGTGATCGTTCGTTGTCTGGAATGAAATGTTTGAATTTCCTCAGAGTGTTGTAGATCTTCCTTTCTATAGTGGGTGTTGGATCCTTCTTCAAGAGTTTATAGTTCCCTGTGTGGAGTAACGACTCTATCTTGTCATCATATGTTGTGGTGTCCATGATAACCGTGGCGTTTCCTCTATCGGCTGGGAGAATTTTTATGGATGAATCCTTTTTTAGGATTTTTAGGACATTCTGTTCCCCTGCAGTGATGTTACTCCAGGGATTTCTCTCCTTCTCGAGTGTCTCCCTTACTTTCCATCTGAACTCTTCTGCCTGGATGGGATTCATTCTGCTGCTGGTTGACTCTACAGAGCTTACAAAGTCCAGGATAAGTATTGTTTTTGGTGTAACTGCAAAGTTCAATCCCTTTTCGAAAAGGGACTCCTCTACTCCTGTAAGGGGTTTGGTTGAGATATTAATAATGGTTTTCTTACCTACGCTGTTGGTTTTTGGAGACCGTGTTCTTCCTGTTATCCGATTCCATTTCTTCTGATGCCTCCTCTCTTGTTCCTGGCGGATTCTCGCGCATGTATTTTCAATCTTGGCAAATATGGGTTGATTGTCCTCCTCTAAGGTGTACTCTCTGATTTCTTGGAATCTAGCCGTGGCATCCTGTAGCAGCATCTCTTTCTTCCAACGGTGGTAGTTGATCTACGACCTGATTAGTGCGTGACTGGCCCGCTCCATGATGCGTTGTGCTCGTTCTCAGCTACAACTCCAACCATCCGAGTTCGACAAAGAGAGGGATCGTGAGAACATTGGTAGAGAGAGCGATGCACATATGCAACGACGAGGAGTCACTAGATTCCGAATTAAACCACATCAGAGAGGACCTTCAGCGGAATGGATACCCCAAGAAACTCCTAGGAGAAGTATTGAAACAACTCCAGAGAACGAAGACATCTGAAGAGCAACAACAAAGCCCAGTAATCTGCCTTCCGTTCATCAGAGGTGTCTCCGAGAAGATCCGAAGGATCGGGAACAAGTTCAACATCAAGAGCTGCTTCCAATCCGGCAGTACTTTCCTCACCTAGACCAAACCTGACAACAAAAATTAAATCAGTAAGTATTGCATTTATGAAGTTACATGTGAATGCGGAGATTCCTACATTGGAGAGACAAAGAGGCCGTTATCGGTGAGATTGGATGAGCACAAGAAATGGACCCAACGTGGAGTAACGTCAAAATCGGGAATTGCTGACCACGCCTGGACTGAACACCATCGAATCCTATGGGACGACGCAAGTGTTCTACATAGAGAGAAGCATTGGTTCGAACGGAAGTTCAAAGAGGCCGCCTACATCGAAGCCAATAACGCCTTTGGTCAACCAATCGTTGAGATCAAGAACGTATGGAAACCACTGATTGCTTTTTCTTTCACACACCACCACACCGCGCGAAATTGCACGCACCACTGCACATGGCGGAATTACACGCATCATTGCACCGGCAGACATATAAATTGGTAAGTAGCACCTAAACTTGTCAGTATTCACCTGAAGACGATTGCAGATACAAGCATTCGAAACGTCGTGAAAACCTTTTAAATCCATTAAGACGATGGATGTCCAAAACGAGAGTAATCTAGAAAAAATATTTTATGCAACTCGTGCAAAAAGTGTTTATTGCAACTCGGCTTGGCGGCCTCGTCGGACAACTTCACGTCGAGTTCAATAAACACTTACTTTTTGCATAAATAACTATTTTCTAGTAAGTGGTCTAGCGAGATGAATTAATTTTATTTTTTTATGCGAAAACCGTACGTCAAATGAAAACAAATTAATAGGCCAGATTTGCTCAGAAAGGAATGAGGATTTCAAATATAATTTTTACTTAAAAAAAAAGCAGTGGCGTATCACTTTTCTCTTTAAATGATTCAGTGCAAATCCCGCACGAACGCTACTGGCAAGAATGAAAAATTATGTTGTACTGCATAAAATGACTTTTGATGCATAGAAGATGCGTACTATTTTTCACAAAAAGATCTAGGGTCAAATCAAAGTTATAAAAAAAATCTATTTTTTTCTTAAAACTTTAGCACCCTGTAGTTCAAAAGTTGAGACCTTTAGGACATATGTTCATATGAAGTTTTTTCTCAAAATGGACCCAAGAATAACTTCCTTAAATATTATCATGTTATCAAGAAACACCCTGTATTTACATATTTTTTCCGATTTGAGTTTTTTCACTCATAATTGCACGAGAGGTTTGTATTTTATCGGGTAAATTTGGGTTGTTTAATGAGAAACTGTTGCCTAGCAATTAGACGAGAAAAACTGTCAACTATTAAAAACGCGACACCGAAGGTGTAAACCATAGAGAAACTAAAAATAAAGAGAGTTGTCAAACCTGCAGTAAAATTTGGCACCACGATAGTGGCGACATATCTCGCAACTGGCCGAACTAAGTACAATTGGTAAGACCGATTGAGATAAGGCGGGTTTTTCAAATGTATTACTTTTATATGATTGATATGGTATATATTTTATAAGTGATCGATTTGCCATTCTTGTATTCCATATGAATGGTTGTATCGTATGAAATACAGGAATGGCAAATCGATCACTAATAAAATATATACAGTAATCGATTCGTAGAATCTGTTAGTTCGTTCGTGGTTATATTAAAGTTTCAAAGTAAATCTTTATTTCATGATATTGAGAACAAAATTAAACATCTTATAAAACAAGAATAATAAGTTGAACACTATAAAAACACATTTTATTGTATCTAGGACAAGGTACAACTACAGACAAAACAATAATAAAACTCCGAAAAACAACAAAATTAAAAATATTCTTCAGTCGCTTATCATCAAATCAACCAAAATAAAAACAAATTACATTTACAACAAACCTTCAAAAATTTTGTTAATTTATTAGCACAAAGGAGACCATGTACTTCGTACTTCCTCAAATGGTGATAGAAATGGAAACTGATGGATGGAAATAAGTACCAGTTTGTGAAAAAATTTCTGCAACTGATGGATGGAAATAAGTATCAGTTTGTGGAAAGCAGCTTATATTTTACCTTGTGAAAGAATATTTCGAGGAATTTCAGCGTCAACTCGAATAACAAAACATTCCATTTTCGATGTTGGGTTCATAATTCAAGTCCATGGTATAATTTCTATAATTAATTTTTCGATGACAACAGTAGAATTATTCTGAAATTATTACATGGTTTGTCATTTTCTGACATATGTCGAAATTGGAAAATTATCATGTCGTCAGTCGTCTGTTGATTGCGGGCAGCGCCTCCATGTGCGACTGTCCGTACCAAAAACTTGGTGGTCAAGATGGCCAATCTCTTTATTTTTAATTTGTCTATGGTGTAAACCATAGACAAATTAAAAATAAAGAGACTGTTTGAAACATTGGCGATCTTGACCACCAAGTTTTTGGTACGGCCAGTCGCGCATGGAGGCGCTACCCGCAATCGACAGACGTATGAAGACATGATAATTTTCCAATTTCGACGTTTGTCAGAAAATGTCAAACCACGTAATGATTCCAGAATAATTCTACTGTTATTGTCAACGAAAAATTAATGATAAAAGTATACTATGGACTTGAATTCGGAACCCAACGTCGAAAATAGAATGTTTTGTTATTCGAGTTGACGCTGAAATTCCTGGAAATATTCTTTTACAAGGTAAAATATAAGCTGATTTTCACAAACTGATACTTATTTCCATCCATCAGTTGCAGCATTTTTTCCACAAATTGGTACTAATTTCCATCCAGAAGTTTCCATTTCCTATCACCATTTGAGGAAGTACGAAGTACATGGTCTATTTAATGATTATCATCAAACTGGAGTATTTGTTATACCTACTCGTTATTCTTTGTGCTAATAAATTAACAAAATTATTGAAGGTATCTTGTAAATGTAATTTGTTTTCATTTTGGTTGATTTCATGATAAGACTGAAGAATATTTTTAATTTTGTTGTTTTTCAGAGTTTTATTATTGTTTTGTCTTAGATAAAATAAAATGTGTTTTTATGATGGTGTTTAACTTATTATTCTTATTTTATAAGAACTTAAATTTTGTTCCTTGATATCATGAAACAAATATTTATTTTGAAACTTTATTTTAACCACGAACTAACATTCTACCAATCGATTACTGTATATATTTTATTAGTGATCGATTTGCCATTCCTGTATTTCATATGATAAAACCATTCATATGAAATACAGGAAATCAAATCGATCACTTATAAAATATATACCATATCAACCATATTATTAAAGTAATATATTTAAAAAACCCGCCTTATCTCAATCGGTAACTGAAGAGAAATCTGTTTTACCAACTGTACTGAATTAGTTCGGCCAGTTGCGAGATATGTCGCCACTGTCTAAACGTGGTGCCAACTTTTTCTGCAGGTTTGACAACTCTCTTTATTTATAGTTTCTCTATGGTGTAAACTTTATTTATGAAACATTAAAATAAAACACATTTTTATTTGAATGTATAATTATTAAAAACGCAGTTATTGAAATTCATACTAGGAACAGTGATGTCGCTGCGGGTGCCACACACAACTAATCGTTTCTGTAGTAGATGTTGAAGTTTTTTCTTTTTCCAAACGAATTGATTGAATAATGCTCGAATGATACTCTTTGTCAACTTGTAAGTATGGTTTTATTGATGATGAATTGCTGTGTCCTGTTATTTTTATTAGAGGTTGTTCTTAAATTCCGCTTTTACTTAATTCGCTAACTGCTGCCGCTCGATTTGTGTGATTTGTAATTTTGACACGTTTGACATCTTTACCAATACGTTGTGCTGAGCATTTAGTCCATTTGGAAATTTCATTAATTCCAATCGGCACATTCTTATACCAACCTTTAGAATTTTTCTTCTTCCAAAAGGGATTTGGTGTAAGAAATACTCTGTCCAATGTTATAAAAGTGTCTCGTTTTTCCATTAACTTTTTAAATAAACGTATTGGGCAAATATCTTCCTCTAAAATATTAGGCGTAATCCATTTGCTGTCACAATTTATTGTTACCGCCTTGTCTCGTTTTCGAAAATGAGGATTATACTCGATACGTCCAGTTTCTTTTCCATTATTTTCAATTTCAGATACGAAATAAGTGGTTTTGCAGTAAGCTGCTTCTCCTCCGCGCCAAGCTAATTCAAACGCCAAAATGTGATATAATTTCTTTTGAAGTCCTTCCGGTTCATTTTCGTCATATAATCTGGCCATTGCAAATACTTCAGATTTATTAAGAGCTGATGCACTAGATTTCTCTTTTCGGGTTGTGCTTGTATGATTTTACGTTTAGCATTACGTGCAGCTCGTGATGAATTAAACTGAACGTCGGTGAAAGGGTTAAATACAATATTGAATTCGTTATAATATTTACTTTGTAGCATTTTAGCGGTTGTGTTCCAAATTGTTTCAACTACCGCTTCTTTGTAGTCTTCTCCATTACCTCGTCACATATTAAATGCCCAATCTTGCAATATTACATTCAATTTCTCGATGGAAGTATCTGGCTCAAATTTACATCTTTTTGCATCGCAAAACGTAGAAAATTGTCGCCAGATTGATGATTTCGTCGCAACTGTATTAGTACGCACACAGGTATTAACAATTTGACTAATTTCGGCGTTCGTAGACTCACCAAATCGACTCATTTTTAGTGCTTAGAAATTCAATAAGTTGTTGACAAACATGTCAAACTATTTATTTTGGCAACCAACACCGCGATAATTGATAAACAAATGAATAAGTGAAAAAACCACTAGTGCATTTGTCGATGTAAAAGTTGAAGCAAACTTTTGCCGCTGTCAAACTGACAATTGCACTGTGGCATATGCGATTTTTTATACATGAGTTGAATTGTCAGCTAAATTTATAACTCGTGTTGAAGATTTTCGCTCATTAAATAAATTCTCAGTGAAACTCCTCAACATTTTAGCTGTGAAGAAGAATTTGAATCATTAAAATCATGTGTTTCATGAGATAATGATTCAGATGAGAACCAACACGAAAGTGATTATTCCACACGTAAATTCAAAATATGGACTGAATTCGATATTTCATTTCAAAAACACCACAAATCTACAAAACTTCAAATTTTATTTGAACAAATATCAGCTTTCAAAATCGTGGATGAAACTTTCAAATAGGTACTTTACTTTTTGTTTAAGACTTTTTTATTATTATAATTGTTGCTGAATTCACTTTATCATTATCATTTCGGCTTTGAACATTTTTAACCGACGAAAAAAAAAGGAGGAGGTTCTCTAGTCGACGTGTATTTTTTTTTTGTATGTATGACCATGCATAACTTTTAACAGAGTAGTACGATTTTGATGATTCTTTTTTAAATGGATATGGATAGGGTAGGGTAAAAGCCGGATAGTTGCCACACTTTTTAAAAAGCTCCTTTAAAAAATGTGTACCAATACATTTTTTATTCAAAGTGTATTCTCAAACATAGTTCATTAATTTTCTAACATACCCTATCTATAAAAAAATTATAAATATTATAAATTTTAAGTAAATCCAGTTTAATATGACCTCTAAAAAGAGGATGGTTGCCAACTATAGCGGATACTAGCCTAACGTTAAAAATGGTTGGGGATACTTGCCCAATGTGAGGATAGATGCCCGTCTGTTTTTTCCAATAAAATGAACTTATATTAATTTAAATAATCAGTTTTTATTGTTAAATACAATCTTTTATTAAGTATTAATTAAAGTTAAATTATAATTATAAAATTATAACATTTAGTGAACATGTAATTTTTTAATTAAGTATTAGTATTTATCTTAAATATTAAAAATATGGTAATCAACTTTGGCATTAGCATTGATTATCACCAGAAGTCAAGCTTTTCAACTTGCCACATCTCATGCAATGGTTTTTGAGTGTTGAACAATTTTCATGCAACCACATTCGACACATCTGACATTCAATCCATCTGATTTCGATTTAGTTAAATTATAATTTTCAAAACATTCTACACAATAATCATGAACTGAAACTTCTTTCTTGGTATTTTCTATTTTTGAATTAATATTTTTTACTTTTAATATCTTATTAGTGGCTCCAATAGATAATTTGTTTTTTGCCTTTGATTAGTAGCCCTTTAGTTGCTTTTCCTTTAGATATTTTTGAACTTATAACATTTTCTTCATTTTCACTGCTAGAACTGTAGATACGAGTTTTTCTTTTCCTTAGAGCCCTTCCTTCAGTCAGTTCAATAAAATCTGTGCTATCTGATTCTGATTCACTGCTAGTAATATCTCTATATTGTTTTGATTTTTTATTTTTTTGTAGTCGCCCTTTTTTCTTCGTAATCTTTTCTTTGCTACCAACTAGTTTGTTTTTTGTTTCTTTCGTTTGTTTCATTACGCTTGTTTTCTTTACTTTCTCAGTTTTATTCTTCTTCTCGATTATTTTTTCATTCGAGTTTGAAATTTCTGCTGATTGTTTAGCCCTTTTAGACATAGGGCAACAATCCGCAAAAGACAGTAGGCAACTATCCGATTTGATACGGATACTTGCCCTTTTTATTTACGAAATAAATAAAACATATTTAACAATAAAACCTAATAAACAGTGCAATTTAAACTCTAATGCACTCAAAGAAATATATTTTTGACTGAAATCGCAATCAGTTATAAAAATATTTAACAGAGATTACTTACCAATATAAATCTGGCGCTCGTCAAAGTATCGCCGCGGAAGATGTTTTCTCACACGGACAAACATGTGCGCCTACTTCAACGGCTTATGCGGCACTGAGGCCTGCGCGGGGGACGCTTTTAATTATGATAAAAAAGAAACACTGTCAATTCGTCTAACATAGAGCATTTGAAACTGAGGCATGTATCCGACCGAGGCAGCTATCCGGCTTTTACCCTATACTTCGCAGTTGGTCCCATTTGGATTTGAAAAAAAAATCCATTTCAAAGGGTAGGAAAATGGGGAATGATTGTTGATTCGCCCACTGACTTTTTACTTCTTAACCGATTCTACCATGCATAACTTTGTACTGGGTTATCCGATTTAGATGATTCTTTTTTTATTGTATATGGTATGCTTCGAAGTTGGTTCCATTTGTATTTGAAAAAAAATTAAAGCCCTAAGGGTAGAAAAATAGGGGACGATTTATTGATTTCACACCTGTGAACCGATTCTGTTGACCAAACCGATGTACCTAAGAGCTAAATAAAATTTTGACAGTATATTTTTTTAATATTTCACCCCTAAAGGGGAGAAAAGGTGGATGAGAAGGGGGGTGGAAATGAAAGTACAGTTCATTTTGAAATTAGAGTCATGGAAATTATTATTTGAGCTCTTAACAAATACAGGTAAATGTTTCTTGACATGTTTTTTGGGTAACCTTCCACAGTCTGAAAATGAAAATATAATCAGGAAAATCTATACGAGTGCAGAAAGGGCAAACTAATTAGTTCACCCCGATAAGTTATTGCGTTCACCAAATTATATTTCCTATAGAAAAATGATTCAATTAGTCAATAAATTGTCGTCTTCTGAATTTGCCTATCAAAAATTTTTTTTTTAAATTCAAAAGATACTTCTCTATATAATTTTTGATCTTCTAAATCTCCTTTAATTGTTTTAATGATTTGGATTTTTTCTTGCAGTCTTTTTCGCTTTTTCAACTGACGGATGTCGATTGAGATCTGCCAAAAAAGTTTGAGAGTGACGTATTGCTCATTTGATATATGGGGTGTTGTTCAGATCAGTTTATTAGCATTCTACCATATCTCACTTCCTCTCTGAGTAGAGGTAACCATGTACGATCCATTTCAACAGAATTTGTTGAAAAGCAGTTTTTATTGGAATACAGGCCGTTTCTTTCAATTTTCTCCTCTCTTGATGTGGTTCTTTCATCAAGATTTTTGTCCTATTCCATTCAATCGTATGATCGCCATTGGATGTGAGGATATGTTCTGCAATTTTTGATCCGGTTATTTGCCGATTTCTGATGTAACTCTGATGTTCACTTTGGCGCACTTCCAATGGTCTTGACGTTTCACCTATATAACTATCACCACACGAACAAGGTATGTTGTAAACACAGTTTTTGGTACTTTCTTCTGCGTTTTTTGGTTTTGTTTGTGTTAGTATAGATCTCAGTGTGTTTGTTGTTCTAAATGATGTTTTCACATCATACCAATGTCCAATTCATTTGATCTTTTCAGATAATCCGGGGACATAAGGTATTATGTTGGTTGTGAAATGTGTAGGTGGTTGGAGTACTCCTGTTGGTTGTATTAATTGGTTGTTTGATGGATTTTTTTCAATGTCAGTGATTGTTTTTTCTACAAACTGATCCGGATATGCATTTTCCTTGAGAACATATTTTATGAGGTTTATTTCTTCCTGTAGATTCTGGTTGGAATTGCAAACTGTTTGGGCTTGATTATAGAGACATTTAACTATGCCTTTTTTCACACTGGCATGATGGTTTGAGTTGTAGTGTAGATATCGATTGGTATGCGTCTTCTTTCTGTGTACAGATGTTTCCATTCGGGATGATGATTTTTGGATCATGACATCTAAAAAGGGGAGTTGGTTGTTTTGTTCTAATTCTAACGTGAATTTGATCGTCGGTTCTTGACCGTTTATATGATCCAAGAAAATGTTTAATTCTTCTTCACTTCGATTCCAGATAGCGAAAACATCATCCACGTATCTCCACCATATTTTTGGACCATTGTGGAATGTTTCAACGAAGGATTCTTCAAAGTATTCCATGAATATGTTACTTAAAATGGGTGACAAAGGAGAACCCATCGCCATACCAAACTCTTGTTGATAAAATTCGTTCTTAATTGGAAATATGTTTTTTCTGTGCATAGTTTGAGTAATTCTATGATGGCACTGACATCCAGTTTTGTTCTTGTCTTCAGTGATGTGTCATTTTCTAATCTTTTTTTCACGATTTCTAGAGTTTTATCAATAGGGACATTAGTAAACAAACTTTCGACATCAAAACTTACTAGAAGATCTCCATCTTGAATTTGTAATTCATTCAATTTCTCCAGAAAGTGAGGGGTATTCTTTATAAAACTATTTCCATTTCCAGATATTGGTTTCAGAATGTTGAGTAGGTATCTATATTTTCATTTTCAGACTGTGGAAGGTTACCCAAAAAACATGCCAAGAAACGTTGTTCCTCCACAAAAAAACACATTCATTCAATACAGGTAAATGTGTTTCAGGGTTTTTGAAAATTCAACCCAAGGGGTAAAATGGGGGTTGAAAGACTGTATAGTTAGTTCTAAAGTAACGATCATGAAAATTTCAAATAAAAAATATATGTTACAATTAAAAAATACATGTTTCGGTGTTTTTGAAAATTTGAAATAGGGGTGAAATAGGGGTTAAATTGGAATTGGAAGTGTGTATAGGAACTCCGTTAGTTTTCAAGTTGGGGTCATAAAAATTGGTATTTGAAGTCTTTGTTACAAATAGAAGAAATATGTATTTCAGTTTTTTGGAAATTCAACCCCTAAAAAAAGGGGGGAAAAGTTTGTTAGGGGTTTCCTTACTTTTCAAGTTGGGGTCATAAAAATTGGCTTTGGGTTTTGTAAGGGATAACGAAACACATGTTTCAGTGTTTTTAGAAATGCAACCCCTAAGGGGGTGAAAGTTTGTATGAGGGTTCCATCAGTTTTTAAGTGAGGGTCATACAAATTGGTATTTGAGGTATTTGTTTGTTTGTCCTAAAGGAGTGAGTGAATTTGTAATAATCGTCACAAAAAATACAAAATTCAACGCGGATGAAGTCGCTGGTACCAACTTAATAATTGAAGTAAAAATTTTAAAAGTAATCCAAATTAAGTAGGTAGCAATTAGTAGATTTCAGCCACAAAAAATCAAAAAATTAAACTTTTTAACAAAAAATTAAACCGACGAAGAAGAAACTGAAAAGTAAAAATAAAATGAACCTTTTTAGTCTTAATAACTAAGCTCCTAAACTAATGTAAGAAACTAATTTTGAGTCGGCGCCAAACAAACAATCAACCAAGATCATTAAATTACTTTAAAGAAATCAAAACAAAATAACATAAAAATGCAACGTGAAATCTCCAGCGATAAACAATAACATTCCAAAAACGCACTCTCCGCACGACACTCGCAATGACATCTGCCCTCACGTGTCTGCCCGTTCGAGTAGCTGTCTCGCTGATATTGACTTCGAGAACTCTCGGCAATTCTCGGCGCACAACACTGCCATCATTTTACGCTTTACATAATTGATTTGCTTGTTTGTTTGGCGCCGACTCAAAATTAGTTACTCACATTAGTTTAGGAGCTCAGTTATTAAGACTAAAAAGATTCATTTTATTTTTTGCTTTTCAATTTCTTTTTTCGTCGGTTTAATATTTTGTTAAAAAGTTTTTATTCATTTCAGATAATGGTGGACGCTCGGGTTGGATGTCGTCGAATAAAAGTAAATTTTTATGAAAAATCGTTGCTCCGATCGACTTTACACACGAGTACTTTCATTCAGGAAATTGTCCAGAAAACCTTGTTTTGTTGAAAATTATTGAAAAATCTCAGTCATTTCAAAGTTTTGGAGTGTGGACCATCGGGGGCAGTCCGTTCCTGATTTTGAAACTTCATCGAAATTCATTTATTTCGTCAATAACCAAAATTTGATTGAAAAGTTATCAAAGAAAAACATTTTTCATTTTGTAACTTAGTAAAGAAGTAGTTTAACCCTTTGAGGATTACACTTTTTTAGCAGTTCCTTTTCTAACCCTTCAAACTCAGACTCTAATACCACGCTGGATAATGAACCCTGTCACGACTTGAATTTGAACATGGACATCTTCCAAGAAAAAGAAGTCTTATCTGCCTTAACATCTTTAAAGCAAAACTCACTACAGGACCGGATCATATCCCTGCATATATTGTTAGAGACTGCGCGTCAGTATTAGCTCGTCCCTTAACAATCCTAATTAATATTTGCATTCGTTTACATACGATTCCCTTTATGTTGAAATGCTCTAAGGTGTGTCCGATCTTTAAAAAAGGCATGCGAACTGACATAAAAAATTACAGACCGATTTCAATTATATGCAACTTTTGTAAGGTCTTTGAAATATTGTTACAAGAAATCGTTTATCAACACGTCAACAATTCTATTCTAGACCAACAGCACGGTTTCGTAAAAGGTCGATCAACGACAACAAATCTCACCGTTGTTACACAGCATATAACAGAAAATATTGATAATAAAACTCAAACAGATGTTATCTACATGGATATGACCAAGGCTTTGATAGACTTGACCATACTTTAATACTGCAAAAACTCTTGAATTTTGGCCTATCGAGTAAGCTACTTGCATTATTCAAATCATATCTGACCGACCGCACGCAGTATGTGCAGTTAAATGGATTTAGGGCCAACGAATACTTAGCCAAATCAGGTGTTCCGCAAGGATCTAACCTAGGTCCACTGTTGTTTAACATATTCATCAACGACATATAATTAATCAAAATTTCTTGCTGTATGCCGATGATTTCAAAATTGTTTCTCCTATCACTAACATATCTGATTGTGAGAAACTATCAAAAGATCTTATTCAAGTCAATCAATGGTGCAATCGTAATAAGTTAACGTTAAGTCATACCAAATGTTGCGTAATGTCGTATACATTGAGATCTGAACCTGTTATATTTGACTATAAGATAGATAATCATTCTCTAGACAGACCATCTAATTTTAAGGACCTTCGACCCAGAGCTGTCTTTTAAAGAACACGTGGACAATATAACCGCCTCAGCGAACCGTATGTATGAATTTCTAATTAGAGTAGGCCGTGACTTTAACCATATACATATAAAAATCTTTACTAGGCTTTTGTGAGATCTAAGTTTGAATATGCATCGGTTATCTGGAACCCTTATTAATCAAGTGCACATCTATAAACTGGAGACAATACAAAGACGCTTTCTCAAATACTTAAGTTTAAAAATAGATCAGACTTATCCACCAATTGTCACGTCACATGAGAGCCTATACTGTCGAGACACAGCTTTATCAGTCTGGACATAAGAAGAAAATGTTCAAGTGTCATAACGCTATAAATCAACAATGAAATTAGATGTGAACTTACGTCAGATAAACTTTAAAATTTCCCCGTCAGGCATCTCGATACACCGACTCATTCTACACTTCTGCGCCACGAATACATATTTATAAAAACTCCCCTGTTCATACTATGTGTATCAACTATAATTTAGTTGATTATTCTATTGCAGTGTGAGACAATTTGAGAACTTTTTCTTTCAGCAGTAACATTCCTGTATTAGACTTAAGCTTTCTTCTACTGTTAGTCTTTTGTGCAAATTGCGTATTAGTCTTAAGTTTCTACTAATGTTAGTATTATTGTACTTTTTTTTCTACTTAATCCCCGTTCTGTAATTGGAAATCTTTTTCTGTAGAACAGTGTAAATAAATGAATAAATAAATACTGGTTATCAGTGAAAACAACACTATTAATATGAATGCAACGAAGTACTCAAAGTAAATCACATCAATACTAATTTTAAAATATTTCATAATAACATTAGAAGCGCTTCCAAAAATCTTGATCATCTATTATGCTACCTTGAACAGTTCTCAGAAAAACCAGAATGCATCATTTTAACTGAAACTTGGCAAATAGATGATATAAATATCTTAAATATAGATGGTTATAACTTAATATACAATTATGCACTCTTAATCAAAAAGATGGCACAATGGTTTTTATTAAATCATCCTTAGATTATACCTATAAAATTATTTCTCTAGATAACGGTAACAAATTGATACTTACAGAGGTGGCATTTATAAATTCAGAAAACTTAAAAACTCTTACACCAAAAATTAATAATTCCCATCATTAAATTTCTGAAAACGCAAATAATAATAAAGCGAGTGGCACACAATACAGGAAATAACATCCGGCAAACAAAATAATACACCTATCAAACACATGAAAAAAAATGGACATATTGTCAGTGATTTGAAAAAATTTGGCAAATCTATTCAATGAACATTATATTACAGTAGGCCCAGGCTTGGCTGGCAAAATTGCAGTTGATCAGAACTATATCCCCCCTCAAAAAAAATCAAACAACTCAAGTTCTTTTTTCCTTTCACCTTGTATGCCTACAGAAATAATCAAAGTCGTAGAAGAATTGAAAAACAAAAAGTCTCCAGGCGAAGATGGTATTACGGGTGGAATTTTAAAATGTATAGTGAAGCATATCTCTGAACCTTTAGCATATCTATTGAATAGATGCTTAGAAGAAGGATATTTTCCTTCCTTGTTTAAAACATCTCTGGTAAAACCAATTTTTAAATCCGGTGATCCCCTTGATGCTACTAACTACAGACCTATCTCACTCATAACAACATTTGCCAAGATATTCGAAAACTTCTGAAAATCAGGTTATGCTCCTACCTAGATCATTCAACATCTTATCTAACAGACAATATGGGTTTTGAAGTGGTGTATCGACACAGGATGCCATAATGCACCTGACATCTAAAATGTATAGTGCAACGGATACTAATAAAATGCTTTGAGCGTCTTTATAGACCTCTCAAAAGCCTTCGACACTGTTAGCCATACATTATTATTAAAATCTTTGGAAGATGTGGGTATCAGGGGCAACAGTTATTTAAAACGTACCTCACAAAAAGGTACCAGTTTGTACAAATCAATCATACCAGAAGCGAGCAAAAGGAAGTTACTTTCGGTGTACCCCAAGGATCGGTGCTAGGACCAGTCAACATTTATTTAAATGATCTTTTCTCAGTTCCTACAGCCGGGGAAATCATAGCATACGCGGATGATACTTGCATCTTCTACGAGAAAGAAAATTGGAGAAAAGTCAAAACACTGTCAGAAAAAGATCTTGCTAACACTAAAAAATGGTTCAATAGTAAATTACTCACCATAAACTTTGCAAAAACATCGTTCCTTCCCACTTATATTGACAGTAGAACACCACCAGACTTCCAAACAATAAAAACTCTAAATACCGCAAATATAAATGCTGTTAATGAATTTAAACACCTGGGAGTCGTCTTGGACTCAAATTTGAGATGGGACAAACATGTTAAACACGTTAGATTCTTAATACACAAAAAAGTTCTACGAGATATTCTCAATCCTAAGATGCTACATACAGTCTATATCTCACTTGTCCAGCCACACTTAATGTATGGTATAGTAGCATGGGGAAGTGTTGAAAAAACTACTTTGACAAATCTTGATGTCATTCAAAAAAAAAATCATCAAAGTTATGTATAAAAAAGATTTTACTTATCCATCCGACAATCTATTTCGGGAAAGCTCTATAATGGACACACGGCAGCTTTACTATTATTTTACAAACATCTACCAACATAAAAATGTGCATCAACTTAAAAATATCAATCATGAATACAACACACGAAATAAAAAAAAACGTACGCACTAAAACAGACAAAGAAAACGACTGGCCAAAAATGCTACACTTATCTAGCCCCTAAACTATATAACACACACCCAGATAATATTAAAAATACAAACAAATTAGAAAACTTCAAATACCACCTCAAAAGTTTCATTTTTGAAAACTCTAGAGAAATGATTCATAGAATAATAGAATAAATAGATAGTGCCCTGGTTGTATACTTATATCTATTTCATTATTACTTCTACCAATGTAAACGCCTCTTCTATATCAATTCACTTTATTCATCGGACTTGTCGATCTTGATGATTTTACTCGTTGATTTTAATTAGTATAACTTATATTTATTACCATTATTTTTGATTTTTTTTTACTGTTGCTTTATCTATATCTATTGTCAATCTCAATGATTCTACTCGTGATTTTTATTAGTATAAGTTATATTTATCATCATTATTTTTACTGTGGTTTTATCTATATCTATAGACGATCTTAATAATTTTACTCGTTGATTTTAATTAGTAATTAGTATAATGTTATATTTACTACCATTATTGCTTTATCTCATATTGATTTGTGTATTTATGTCACGCACAGGTTTAACCTATAGTGACTTTTTCCAGTTTATTTACTTTAGCTAGATTACTTATTTACATTCCAACAAGAATTCTAGTGTTTATTCTGTAATTTTTGGTGAATAAACTTATTATTGAAAAGGGAAACATTCTCAATTGAATATTGATAGAAAGATTTTTCTGTGAATTGAAAAATCCACGATTAAAATGAAGTTATTTTTTGTGAATGTCTAACAGAAAACAACTACTTCCCCGGCTAAAGCCACGCTGGACATTGAACTACATCTGATAGATATTCTGAAAAGGCCCTAACTCAAAAGAAAAAATCTGAAATTGAAAATTTGCATTTCCATTCAGATAGTTATTTGATTTTCTATTCCAGTCTTAATTAGGAACTCATAAAGATGAATGAGGCAAAGAAGAATGTTTTCCAAAAGAGAGTACTCACCAGAAATCATTCGTAACATTGACGCAGGAGAGACATCGCATTCACTAGGTCTTCAATACATTTTTGTCGACGAAATCTTTCTATCAATATTCAATTGAGAATGTTTCCCTTTTCAACATGAATACCCCACAAGAGGTTATCTTGACGATGGAAGATAGTGACTAAAGTTTATCTTTCAGTCGCAGATGATTCCACATCTGATTTTATGAACATCCTGTTTATATTTTCAACAAATCAAACTTATTATTATTATTAATATCCACCTCATTATTTTCCTATCGGTTTTACGTGGTAATTACGGTGTCTAATGTATTGCCTACGCATCATTTTTACTCTGCTTGTCGATTGCAACGATTTTTTTACGTCTTTGTGACATTTACGATGCCGAATTGATACCGTTTCGACCATTTAGTTCCTATTGGTTAGCATTAGTAACCACGTCCTGAAGGATAATCCTGTATAATTTTGTGTTTATTTAAGTCTAATTTTTATTTTTGTCGTTTAAGTCTAATTTTTATATTTTTTGTTCATTTAAGTCTCAACTAAAGCTTATGTTAATAATCACATTTCTATAAAAAATTCTCATATTTTTCACTTTTACAATTTTAGAATTATTTTCGAATTAATTTCGGCCTCAAAGAGTTAAGAAAAAAGTTATATGAAGTACTGGTGATATTTTGATTCATTCATAAATTCCCGAGAGGATAAGAGGAAGTCCTAGGACACCCTGTATAATCTTGACTCAGGACGTCCTCGAAAACAAATCGATGAGGAAACGTATAACACAATCATTTTCTATTTGCCGTGTTGAGTTTTAATGCTTCATTGAAATGCAATAAACTTTCCCGTTTCCGAGAATCTAACGTTTTATAACCACTGAAATGTGTTATTACCATGGGTGTAACTCGCATATTATTGTACGCTAATTGAAAGTGAATCATCCGGAAGTCGGTTATTTTTGTAATAGGTGGCGACAAAAAACTCACAATATCATTTGCACCCAACATGATTCTGCGTGTTGATTTCATAATTGCGAAAAAAAAAACAAATACACTTTTATTCAACGGTCTCTCTCTTTCCGTTTGGTACAAGTTGTATCACCATTTAACTTGTTGCTTCACAATTGGTCAAATAATTCAAGAGCAGATTCATCATGTTGACAGAGAGCACATAGGTGTTCGAATAAAAATATTTTATAATCTCAATCAAATATGTATATACAGAGTGGGCCATTGAAAACGGAACAGCGGCTCTGTAGGTCGGCAGAACCGAATTATATAAAAACGCTCGGACACGTCAACTACATTTTCGAGGGGGACATCGTTCGCGATGAAATTCACCCGGAATACATTCCATCCCTCGGAGCTGTGACCGCCACCCCTAAATTGTTAAATGGCAACATATGGCAAGTGATACCTCATTTGAAAGGTATTTTTCTTCTTAATATCAAACAACAAAAATAAATTGATTCTATCGATTCGTTTTCGAGATATAGGAACATGAAATTGGGAAATAACTTTTTATTCGCTCAATCAATAAAAACAATATCTGATAAAGCAACTGTCGCAATAATTATTATTGTCAATGAACTAAATGTTCAAACTGTCTACCACCCATTTCCATACAATAGTACAAGTTCTGTTCAAAACGAGACCTCACATTTCGTTAGTATTTCCGGCGTTATTCGACGGCATTCTTCAATAATTCTCCTTCGTAAATCTTCCAGAGTTTCTGGTTTGGTTGCAAATATTTTGTTTTTCAAGTGACCCCACAGGAAAAAGTCGAGTGAGGTTAAATCTGGAGATCTGGCTGGCCACTCTATAGAGCCTCTTCTTCCAATCCAACTTCCAGGAAACATTCTATCCAAAAACGCCCTAACATGATGTGCATGCTGTGGAGGTGCCCCGTCTTGTTGAAATATCAAGTGGTCTTCATGGTAACGATCGTCATTTTCAATTATGTCTACTAATTGTGGATAAACAAATTCATTCAATAATTCCAAATGAGTTTCTCCTGTCAGGTTACCTTCGAGAAATACTGGTCCAATCAAACGGTCCCCAACAATACCGGCCCAGACATTGAGTTTTTGGGCAGTTTGAGTATGGACTTCGTGGAAAACATGTGGATTGGCATCTGACCAATAACGACAATTATGACGATTCACAGTCGAATTAAAAAAGAATGTAGACTCATCAGAAAAGCAGATGTTGAAAAGGAAATTCTCATCAGCATCTATTATCGTAGTCATAATTTCACAAAATTCTTGTCGCCTATCAAAATCATCTTCATTCAATTGGTGTACCAAATGTATTTTGTAGGGGTGGAATTTATGATGTTTCAGGATTCGGCGGATACTGGTTCTACTGATATTGGTAACACTAGTCAATTTCCTTGTGCTCAATGTTGGGTCTGCATGAACTTGTCCTAAAAGTGCAACTTCAACAGCTTCATTTCTTAACGGAAATTCACGTTCTAGGTCTCGTTTCTTGTTGGCTACTGATCTAGTTTGACGAAATTTTTGCACTAATTCTAGAACGTATTTTCTAGCAACAAGTTTATCTGGATGCGTTTCATTGAACAAATTAGCTGTACGGTAACCGCACTCATCATTCTTAAAAAAAATTGTTATTATTTCAACTCTTTCCGCGCCCGTATACACCATTATTGCGGAAAGATATTCAGCAGCTTTAGTCAAGTAATTCACTCTAATGTCGTTCAATCAAAGATCAGTTTGACACTGATAAACGTCCAAAATTGCGATTTGGCGAAAAAAATTATCTCATACATGTTTTTGTTGTACTCGTATCGAGTCGAATTCGAGAAAACGTCTTTTTATCGATTCTTAAGAACCTTAAATTTTTTTCGATCAAGTAAATGAGGATGAAATAAAAATTTGAAACGGAATTGCATGTTATTTGTTGGTAAACAGTTAGATCATTTAATTCCTTGACAATGATCATTATTTTTAAACAGTTGCATTGTTAGATGCTATTTTTATTGATTGAGTGAATAAAAAGTTATTTCCCAACTTCATGTTCCTATATCTCGAAAACGAATCGATAGAATTAATTTATTTTTGTTGTTTGATATTAAGAAGAAAAATACCTTTCAAATGAGGTATCACTTGCCATATGTTGCCATTTAAAAATTTAGGGGTGGCAGTCACAGCTCCGAGGGATGGAATGTAGTTGACGTGTCCGAGCGTTTTTATATAATTCGGTTCTGCCGACCTACAGAGCCCCCTGTTTCGTTTTCAATGGTCCACTCTGTATATAAAAGGTTTGAAGCTCTTATTGGCCCATTTGATCTTTTGGGTGCTAAAGATTATCCCCGCTAGGCTCCTGCTGGTTCTGTTGGGAGGTTGGTGACAACCCCTTCCAGCTGAGCACTTTGCAGCTCGTCTTCAACAACCTTGGACCCAGGAAAATGTGTCTGGATGAGAACACATGCTTTCCTTCTAGTTTTCTTCATATCCACCGTTCGGCTTTTTGATCAGACCGATGCCGTTGGTATGTTCTATACAAGGCGTTAGGCTGGGGCTAATTCCGTAATCCCCTCATGTTCTTCTTTTGGATTTTCTGAGTTCCTTGTTGTACTCAGAAAGAGCCGCTTTGTAGTCTTCCCAGTGACCCAGACTTCTAGCTCTATTGAAGAGTTTCCTAAGTTTGGCTAGCTCTTTATTCCACCAATGCACGTCTCTATTGGCTGCCTTTTGTTTTTCTGGACAGCTGATTTCATATGCTTTCATTATATCATTTTGAAGCTGCTTGGAGGCAGTATCTAGTTCCTCAGCTAAATCGATGGATATATGTTGGTCCTCCAACTGCCTCTCGAGATGCTCTTTATAAGCATCCCAGTTGGTCAGTTTGGGTACCCTATATCCCTCGAAGCGTGTTTCTGTTTGGTCTATTTATAATCTCAACACATCACATACACTTCGCAACGTCCTGGGTAATTACTGGCGATGTGCATGTTTGCGGACACTAAGCACTCGTCAATAATCACCTGTGCCTCTTTTTTGTATCCACATTGCGGAGTTACAGATCCCAGCAGTAACTCCGTACAACTTCTATGCGATCGATTCTGGTTCACGGGAAAGTTGGTACGGCCACGTTCAAAGTCTCCGTACACAGCGACCAACTCGTAGGCGTATTGCATTTCAAAAACAAATATTCAACGACAGCTCGATAATCGATTTTTTCCATTTTCACAAAAATATTCACATCAACTCACTCAAACGATTGTCAAGGGCCATATAACAAGACCTTGATAAATAGTCGACTATTTTGATTGCATCTAAATTTCGACTGTATTTTATAATAATTTAACGAGACATAATTTTGGCGTTATAAATCTGATGAAAGCCCGAGAGCAAAGCTCGGGCTTCCATCTCTGATTATTAATGGCAAAATAATGTCGAGTCAAATTAATAAATACAAGAGAAATTTAGCAGCAATAAAAATAGTAGCTTATTAATCAATCATATTTATGAAGATTATCATGATAATCATCATGATATTTTGAATCAAGCCTGGTACGAAAAAAAAATTTCCGTTATTTTGCAATAGTTTCAAATTAAACAGGATAACAACTGACCCGTGGAGTAGGCATACTGGGGAAACCACATTAAAAAAAACTCGCTAAGTACACTACCTCATAGGTAGCGTGGAAACGTGTGCATATTATGACGATAATAACTTTTACAACTTTTTGAATCGTTATATCTCAGAAACGGTGGCTCGTAGGAAAAAAAGTATTGATTATAGATAATTTTATGATCTACAATTTTTGTCTGAAGTACTTTTATGATAAAACTTACCGTTTTGCTGAAAATAGCAAAAAACTCATTTTTTGACCTTTGACCTCGAGTAAAATTTTTTCCATACACGGGAATGATTTGGAACTTAAAAATTTTATTTATAATTATGTTTTGAACAATTTTAGTGATTTTCAGCTTGTTGTGATTTTATGCACCTTCACTCTCATTTTTTGGTCTAGATTGACCGGACTAAGTAATAGAGTTTTCTTTCGATCCCGAAGTATATCGGGGAGATTATATTTCCTAATAAGGCAAATTTTGGATGAACTTATCCAGTCCTGATTCACGTATGAAGCCTAAAACATCACTAACTGGTAAACACCGTGGGCGTGATTGCCCCAAATTGATATAACTCTTCTAGACCATTCCGTGGGAAGCAAGGACACAAAGAACGAAAAAACTATACGAAGTTGTTTATTTCAACGTGTAGGGTGAATCGCAGGCGAATTTAGCATTTTACGGTCCGTGCTCCCAGATAATAATGAGATTATGACGCATCTGGGACCGCCAAAAATGTAACGTCATTGTTGTTTGTTGAAGAATTATTCGTTCGAGAGATGGAAGAAGCAGATAGCATAACTTCCTTTGGTAGTTATTGTAACTGTAGAAGTCATAAACAATTGTAATTTCAAGTTTTGTCGGATGATTCAATGAAAGTATAAAAACAGAAATGTGAAATACAAACGCAACTCTTATTACAAACAATGTATTCAAAGTAATTAAGAATATACATTTGAGGACTTCTTCCACCACATTCTATAAAATATCACAGATTCAACCAGCACAAATATTCATCCAAAACTGAATTTCGAGTTTTTACTAATAGGCCAATCATTAGAGACTTTTTTGCGACAAAAATAGTACCAGGAAACCGACTGTGCCATCATACGGAAGACGATCCGATCCGATAGATGTTATAGACATTTAAGAGCAAAAAATCGTGTTTTATTTTTCGTTTCCGTTTGTAACATGAAAACTAATGAAGCAATGAATTAATGGACGAATTGTACAGAATCAAATTGCGAAAAAATGAGCCCTTGCACGACTTGATCCGATTATTAGTAACGGAGAAAAATCGGAAAAATCGGAAAAACCGGAAAAATCAGCGTTTTAAAAAAAAATCATAACCATTTTTAAAGCTGTAGCGCAGGCTCTCCGTGACAACTAGTGATAGATATGTATAGTTTTCCCAATATCAATTGCAGAAGCATAAAAAAGTCTTGCGGCGAAATCCTGTGAGCAGCAGTGGCGGAGATAACTAATTTTATTTAGATATTTTAATATCCCAAAACGTATTTCGATCGGCACACACCAAGACCACAGACGCTACTGGTTTTTAATCTTTCAGAGCTATTAAAACACAAATATAACGCGTGATTTATGACCTCCCATCGTATAGACACACCTGCAAGCATTGATGTCCGACTTGATTGGTTGTAGAACAGACAGCAGTCACTCAAGTCCACGTTGACCAGCGGGCTCTTTGTGCCGACGGAGACTGTATACAAGTAGTACAGATTATTTTTCGTTCCGTTTCTTCGCATATACGCTCGTGTTAGCGAAGTGAGTTTTTATTTGCCTATAGAAACAGCTTCTGTAATTGATATTGGATGGACTATACTTCATGTATTGAAAATTCAGGCATTGTCGGATCATTAGTTTCTGCCCAATTTCAATTTGAATTTTTTAATGCACTTTATTGGAGCAAGCCTGGCTGCGTCATATGCGGTCCGATTTCATTTTGAGAGAAGAAGTATAATACTACAAAACATCTATTCTCATTTTGCGTTAAAATGCTGCGAAATAGGTGAGAAATCGTTGCAAACATGACTGAAAACGGGAAGACTCGTGAAAGCGGCAGAGTAATGAAGGTAGAGCAGCAGATTCATAACTTTATACAGTGTCGCTGATATGTATGGACACAAAAGTTTTTGGGTTTTTTTAAATCTATTACAAGAATACAGGATCAGTCAAAAAGTCATGACGAAACAAAGTTGCTTTTTCTTTAATGGAACACCCTGTATATTATTCCATATTTCAATTCTTCTCAAAATTCTAAACAAAATTGATAGAGCACATCATATCCTAAATTTAACTGTTTTCGAGATATCGAATTTTGAAAATAACTTTTTACTACTCTCAAATTTATTAAAGAAAAAGTCTGAAGTGATGGATATTTATTATGAAAATTACTCATGGATATGATTAAATTTTAATAATAATTTTTTTAGAGAAAATAAAAAAGCATAATTGTTCAGGGTTGATAAAAATGCATAAAACGAAAAAATTTATTTTTTATTGGCTGGAAAAAAATATAGAAAACAAGTTTTAATAAACAACAAATATTTTCTTTGGAATTTTATTTAATACGGAGCTCAAAGTGTACCATTTACCTCCTGACAGTAATGAATTCGCTGAACAAAATTTTGTAGAAAATCATGTTGGGAGGAATGGTGGAAATTTCATGCTTTATATTTTCTTTCTAATATGAATTGTCCAAATAAATATATGTCCGGAAACGCTTCGTTTCCAAGATACAGGGTGTTACAGTTTTATTTTTATTTTCGTTTTTTTTAAATAACTTTCGAAATACTGACTTTAATTGAACGAAAATTGGTATTGACGGGTTTTTTGAGGTGTCAAATTCGAACCTGATGTTATTATTGCTCTTACTTGTAGGGGGCGCCACCTACACGTCTTTGTCTTTTTTCGAAGATTCATAACTTTTTTGAGCGTACTTCTAGCACATTTTTCAGTAAAAAAATCAATTCCTCTGTTATATCTACGTAAAAAAGCTACCCTTGTTACAAGTCGCTATAAGCAACCGTTTTCTAGATATTCGGACTTGAAAATTTCAAGTCGATTATTTGATAATCGATGCGTAGGAAATTAATTTGACGTTTAAGTAAGTAGTTTTGGTAATTACATATTATGTGACAGTTAAACGTTTTGTTATTTTGTTGAAGTTTCTGTAAGTTTTAAAACACAAATTTTGAAAAAATTTATTATTCAAACAATAATGCTCATTTAGCCGATATGCATTCCGTTTATGGCCTTGCGGATGGCAATGCGCGCGAAGCAAGACGTATTTACCAGGAGCGATTTCCTAATCGAGAACTGTCTTCAGCAGCAACATTTACCAGTCTCCACCGTCGTTTGGCAGAAACAGGTAGCTTTAAGAGGGGCAGCTGATATTATTGGAAGACCACGAGCAGTCCGAACCCCAGAATTGGAAGAAGCTGTTTTGAACGCTCTCGAGGAGAATCCAGAAAAAAGTACAAGAATAATTGCTGAAGCTCTCAATTCTACTCAGTCCACAGTTTGGAGAATTATCCACGATCAACAATTTTGTCCGTACCATATTCAAAGGGTACAAGCGCTTTTGCCACGAGACTTTCCCCAACGCATTACTATGTGTCAGTGGTTTTTGAGAAAATTGGCTGGAAATTCTCAATTTTTAAGATTTGTACTGTTCACGGACGAGGCAAACTTCTCCCGAAATGCTATCACAAACTTTCATAACAAACATGTTTGGGCTCTGGAAAATCCGCACGCAGTTAGTAAAATACATTATCAGTATCAATTTTGTTTAAATGTATGGGTGGCAATAATTGATAATTACTTGATAGGTCCTTTCTTTCTTCCGTTCCGACTGAATGGCGCAACTTACAGAGACTTTTTAGAAAATGATTTGCCGGGACTACTTCAGAATGTACCATTAGAAATTCGTATCCGCATGTGGTTTATGCATGATGGGGCTCCGGTCCATTTTAGCGTTGTAGCCAGGGAATTCCTTAACACTGTCTATTCAAATCGATGGATCGGTAGGGGTGTAGAAGAACCTAACCAGGCGTGGGCACCAAGGTCCCCAGATCTAAACCCGCTAGATTTTTATTTTTGGGGACATTTGAGGTCACTAGTTTATAAAACTCCAGTAGCGAACGAGGAAGATCTAAGAAACCGAATAGTAGACGCCTGTGAAACAATAAGAAACAATAATTTTTGAGCGGGTACGAGATTCAATGACTAAAAGACTGTATGCCTGTATCTTCGCTGAAGGTGGACACTTTGAACAATTTATTTGAATACAATTTAGTTTCCTTTATTTTATTCTACATATTCAAAATATCTTGAAATAAAATGTTGATATTTCTTGCAAATATTATTAAAACAAATACAGATTTTGCACCCTTGATACAAAAATAACTATTTCAAGCGAGTAAAAATATGTTGATATTTCTTGCAAATTTTATTAAAACAAATACAGATTTTGCACCCTTGATACAAAAATTACTATTTGAAACGAGTAAAAATAAAAATGGTGACCCCCCCAAAAAACCAAAACTACTTACTTAAACGTCAAATTCATTTCCTAAGCATTCTTGTGAAAAATGTAAAATAATAACTTCAACACGCATCGATTATCAAATAATCGACTTGAAATTTTCAAGTCCAAATATCTAGAAAACGGTTGCTTATAGCGACTTGTAACAAGGGTAGCTTTTTTACGTAGAAATGATAGAAGAATTGATTTTTTTACTGAAAAATGTGCTAGAATTACGCTCAAAAAAGTTATGAATCTTCGAAAAAACACAAAGACGTGTAGGTGGCGCCCCCTACGAGTAAGAGCAATAATAACATTAGGTTAGAATTCGACGCCTCAAAAAACCTTTCAATACCAATTTTCGTTCAATTAAGGTCAGTATTTCGAAAGTTATTTAAAAAAAACGAAAATAAAAATAAAACTTTAACACCCTGTATCTTGGAAACGAAGCGTTTCCGGACATATATTTATTTGGACAATGCATCAGAATTCATCAGAATATTGTGAGGAATCACCTCCTGAAGTTTGTCAAAGTACTTTTGAATCACCCTGTATGTGAAGAAGAGCCCAAATACTAATTTCCATGACTCTAATTTCAAAACCAACTGTACTTTCGCTGTCCCCCCCCTTTTCACCCTTTTAGGAATGGAATATCAGAAAAATATGCTGTCAAAATTTTAACTCTTAGGTCCAGCGATTTGGTCTGGGCGATGATCAGTCAATCAGTGAGTTAGGACATGTAATTATATATGTACCCCAAACACGAGGTAGCCCAAACACGAGGTAGCTGCTGTGAACCGTTGAGGAGATCCCTCAACTGTCTTCCATCTCCATCATCAGATTTACTTCGGGCCTCCATTATGACTACTGTCATCCTAACTACATATGTGCGCCAAGTTTCAACAGAATCGGTTAAGAGGTGTAAAATCAATAAATCATCCCCAATGTTTTACCCTTAGGGGTCTAATTTATTTTCAAATTCAAATGGGACCAACTTCGGAGCATATATACCCTATACAATAAATCGGATAACCCAGTACAAATTTATGTGTGGTAGAAACGGTTACCAAATAAAAATTCAGTGGGCGAACCAACAATCATCCCCCATTTTCCTACCCTTAGGTGTGGAATTTGTTTTTCAAATCCAAATGGGACGAACTTCGAGGTATACCCTATCCATTAAAAATAATCATCAAAATCGGGATACTCTGTAAAAAGTTATGCATGGTCACACATAAAAAAAATATACGCGTCGACTAGAGAACCTTCTTTTCTTTTTTTTTTCGTCAGTTGAAAATAAATAAATAGAACTATATAATTATTTAAAAACATAGTTTTTCTGACTTTTTTGGCGGGAAAATCATCTATTATTTTTTTAAATTCAGCTTCCTTGCTATTTATGACTCGATTTATGTAATCTCAAAGATATATTCTCTTTCGTTAACAATATTAATATTTTTTTCATCACACCCAGACGAACTAAATGCATATAATCTAGTGGAAAGTAAGTTACCATTCCAATATTTATGTTTTCTAAAATTGAAATTCCTTTATGATGCTCTTCATCTTCCTTTGATGTGAAAGATAAATTTGTTCTTAGTGGACAATCAATTTCAGAAAATATAACACGACGTTCATAATATTCCCCATGTACTATACATTTAGTGCGAGAATTAAAACCAGTATGTGATTTCACATTAATGATATATGCTCTAGCTGGAGCATCACAAATGAAAGCACCAATATTAATTATTACATGGCTATTTTTGAAACGAAGTCTTTCAATTCAGCGATTAATATTTTTAAGCATTCGTTATTTGATTTAGGTTTCGTATCACCATAATATATACCAATAACAAACGGTCCTGTATAAAAATTCACCTGTGCAATGGATCCCAGAATGGGCCAGAATTGACTACAACTGCTTTTTGCAATTGGAATGTTGAAATTTAAATACAGTTCTCTGGGTATTATGTTGTGTCTAAAATATGAATCCAAATAATGTTCCAGGCAAACTTTCAATCCAAAATGAACATATTTTCCAGGAGAAACATCGTATAAAGTTACGTTACGTGGAGTGCCCAAGAGAGTACGAATATCTATCGGTAGGTTATTATCAATATCATGCTTACTCAAAATTTTCATAATTCTAGTGACTGCAGAGTGGCCTATATTTTCCTCCAAGAAACACTGCCTTAGGTCACTGATTAAAGTAGCTTTATGTTCTTGTCCTTGAGAATTGATCAATTGTATTATTTATATATGAACTCTCGATAGATCGTCAAAAAATGGATTACCCACTTGATCTTCAAACCGATTACTCGTATTAATAATTCCTTCAGCGTTATCAGAAGTCAAAATAGAAATATCTGCAGCAAATGTATTGTCACTAGCCTCTGTGACTTCAATGATTGAGTTTACTGGCATCTGAGTCGCGGCTGTCTCTCAAGATTCACAAAAATGAAGGTTAATGGATCTTAACAGACAAAGACTGTGGCTGTTTGGCCCCACTTGGGTATTCGGTGTGGGCATTGAATAATCATTTTTATAATGTTTCATGAGGACTCCTGGCCCCCAGTCCTCTAGAGCCCCGGGTGGCGCTAGTGTCGCAGGAGCAAATATAGGCAACCAAATTCGGAGAGTACAAACCAAGAAAGAATAGATAGAATCAGGATTGACGGATAATTTATAGAGTATTCCGTCAATAATTATAAAAATCGTAAATGAACACGACCCTGACGCATTCCAAACGCCAGCACTGGTTGACATAGCACTGATAGACGATGCATCGTGCTTGGTACCACCGTGGCACCTAATGTTATAAACAAATTATCATGTGACGGACCTACGTATATGTGCATGTGTCAATATCACATGAAAACAAATGCATTTCGCGTGAGTCACAGTCAGCGCACTCGCGACCATTACTCTTGTAATTGTTTTCCCATTCAACTCGTCGCCGCAGAAGAAGAAAAAAGACGACCGTGAACATAATAAAATGAATGTAGGTTCGCCTAGACGTTATGTAACGGTACCTAGAGTTAGGAATGTAAGATTCAAGTGGGCATTTGCCCAATTACAGGAATACAAACCAGTCCTTACAAGTCAAGGGTTAAAGCAGGGTTACACTTTGTCACACAGCAATATGTATATAAAAAACTTACAAGCGAGTCGAAAGGTCAATTAAAATCAGGTATAACATTGAAAGAAAATACTTAAGGAGAGGTGAATTTTAGAAATAACCTGCTTAAAAGTTTCTAGCGGCCATTTTACCAGTGGCATCGGGAGTTATATTAAATTTCAACTAAATCGATGTTAATGAACGGCTAAGGATTCGATTTGAGGAAAGCAAAATGCTTGGACACAAAAAATTTGGAAAAGTCTTGAATGATAATACTTATATCAAGAGATATTCAATCTGCATTTCATAAAAAAATCAAAAACCCATCTCAAAAATTTCAGCCAACTTTATTTTGATATACGTACTAGCGGAAGGCTCCTTAATGATACACCAAGAGATAAATGATTCATAGGCCGTCCAAGGGGTATTTCGAAGAATTTTGAAAATTTAATTCAAAACCCGACGCCCCCAGTGAATTGGCCGCCAATTGAAAAAGGTCGCTAGAAAATGGCAGCTTGCTTCACGCCGCGCCGCTTCGGTGTGTGAAGTTAGCAGCCATTTTTTATACACGCTTCATTAGCTTCTCCTGAATGTATGTATTTGTATGTATGAATGTAGGTAATGGAATCTTTGAAATTAATATTCACCCACTTCCAGATGTCCGAAGTATTTGAAATTTTGCACACGTATTAAGAACCGATGACAATACAATAATTAATGCACATTCGCCAAGATTTAGTTATAGTTTTAATCTCATTTTTTTGGTCTTTTGAAGCAATATGGACTAAAATGTTAAAAATAAAATTATAGTTTAAAAAACTAAAAAAAAACACGCTTATGAAGCAATAAGGACTAAAATGTTGAAAATAATAAGAATGAAGACATTGACCAAAAAATGTTCTTAAGATAACTTATCAAGCATCCTACGCCTTTTTTACACAAGAGGGTATTTTTTGGTCAATGACTTCATTCTTATTATTTTCAGCATCTTAGTTCTTATTGCTTTATAAGCGTGTTTTTTAGTTTTTCAAACTATAATTTTATTCATTTCAGCAGTCAAAATACCGGTGACTTCGGCAAAAATGTTTTTCCACTAGTTGCAGTAAATTGGGTTGATTTTCCAGAATGTACTTCAAAGACAATGATTCAGGTCGAGCATCATTTTTTATTAATGCCTATTCTGAGGTTGAGTAGGTGGGGAAAAGAAGGTAGAGAGTGTAAATGAATCCATGATACATTTTGCAACTTGAAATTGATGTGATACATCTACAGTCACACAATCGACCATATGTATCAATAACATCCATTTTCAATGGGGCTAAAAGATAAAAAGCAATCCTGAAGAAAAATTTAATTGGCGTAAGTTTCGCTAGAAAAATCCCGCCAACTTTAAACTCCCACAACAGAATAAAAACCACCTAACTGGGCTTCTGTATCGATATCATTTTCAAAAATCAACCCCCTGGAAAAATCCAAATTGGCCCAAGTCCTGTCAGAAAAATATTAAACCTGAAATTCATAAGGCAAGGTCATAAATTCCCGACCTACCTTCTGTATCAATACCAATCATTTGCAAAGGGGGTGGAGGGGAAAAACTAAGATGTCTAAAAACCCTGGTGCTTGAACTGATTCGATATTGTTTAGATTTTCGAGGGGACACCACCTGTTGCTTTAATAGAGCTTCAATATCTGTGGTAGATGGCGACGCCCAAAAATGTTTGTTTATATCCTCGCTTAATGTCAAAACTCAATTTTTGACATCTGCATTATCTTATTATGAAATTATTTTCTATTTTGTCGGTGTCTATGCGTTTTTTCTTTTCGTTGATTTGAAATCTTGCCTATCTCTATACTATTAATGATGTTGAGCTGGAAACTCTTAATGGAATCAAAGATCTGGGTGTTGTCTTCACTAAAACTTTCTCCTTTAATGAACATATTAACAGAATTAGCTTTGACTGCTACAGAAAACTTGGCTTCATCCTGAGATCTAGCCATGATTTTAAATACCAAACATGTATAATACTATTCAACTCCTATGTTAGATCGAAGTTAGAGTATTGCTGTATTATCTGGAACCCAGAGACCTTAACAAATTCTGATATTCTTGAGAAAATTAAAAAAAACATATTTAAGATCCATGCATTTGAAAAAATATGGAATTTACCCGATACGTATATCATATGAAAGCCAAAGAAGAGATTTTGAGATAATGACTTTGAACAAAAGAAGTGAAAGGATCCAAATTCTGTTCATCTTTGACATTTTAAATAATTTGATCAATGTACCTGACATACTAATGAACATTCACTTCAACGTACCAGACATTAGAATGAGAATCTGACAAAGTGCCTTCAAAATTTATAATGTGAGCGCCCCCATTAATAAATGATCCGGTATTGACAATTTACTGAGAACAAGTGAAATTGATTTCCTTAACATTACCAAGACCTCACTACTCTCCCCATCTGGAACACATCTAGGATAGGATAAGTGCTGTGTGATATTTGTTTACAATTGATACTATTGTTAATATTTTAATAGAATTTTTTATATATATATATATATATATATATATATATATATATATATACTAATTGCTAGATAATAATGTATACGTTTTTGTCTTTTTTTATATTTTTTCTGTGTTTTTTTTATTCTACCAACTGTTACCTATTATTAGACATGGTCTGTTTGTAATCAGTGTAAATAAATAAATAAAATCACTGTCTTGGCGGGAGATCCATATTTAAATTTTTTAACATGGGAGCTTATAGAGGTTCAACTTTGAGATGAAACCACGCTATCTAAAAGTGAATGTTAGTATAGAGACATCAAATATTGGATGCCTTCATCATCATTCCAAAATCTATTATATATATATATATATATATATATCCTTAAATTAAAATTGAAACCAGTGTTGTTCAAAAGATTTCAGTATGTCATAGATAATTTCTGCTGTGCGTCAATTATTAGTCTTTACATGTTCGATTAAGGTTATGATATTATTTGTGACTGTGATCTGTGTATTTAATTCAATCAAAAATGACTTCGAGAATTATCAAGCTATCAGTTATAAATTAATACTTTCAGGATGATATGGAATGCATTCAACAAGGTGAAAACAGTCTTTCATCTGGACATTTAGAAATGTGTAATTTGGATCCAGGATTACGAATGATCAAAGTCCATTTTTTTTCAAACCATCTTTGAAGTGACACAACTATTTTTATTGGGTTTTTATCAGATCGGCTGAAAATTCACGTTTAAAATTGTAATATTCATAATTCATCTCCTGAATGTATTTGTTACAAACCATGCCAAGTATTTTATCCGCATTTTTAAATCTATTTCTTTTGTTGGCAATAAATAGAAATTGCAATCACTTAAGGGTCTGTGATTGCAGCCAGGCGCAAAACAATGCATCATTTCAAGTTTTTTTTCCTCTTCCATCAGAGCACACTGCATCATTATGTATGTCTGAGACCTGAGATCTCACATGTAAAGAAATATTATGAATAACGCTTGGCAATGCTGAAATTCAGTTATTCTTGAATGATATGTATGTATACCGAGTTCA
Organism: Gonioctena quinquepunctata; assembly: GCA_018342105.1. Classification (NCBI taxonomy): domain Eukaryota; kingdom Metazoa; phylum Arthropoda; class Insecta; order Coleoptera; family Chrysomelidae; genus Gonioctena; species Gonioctena quinquepunctata. Next base: position 750,293 of record JAFIRS010000004.1, on the reverse strand, counting down.
ATATCATTATTTTCTCGGCCTACTCACATTGTAAAGAAATATTATGAATAACGCTTGGCAATGCTGAAATTCTCTAGCGCTCTCGGCGATAGTTTTGAACTTGTTACGTCACATCATGGCGCAGTTTCCGGAGTTTTCAAACACTTCTTTGGGATTTTTTTTTGGAAAAACTCCTTGGGAATTTTTCGTTTTTAAAATCCAACCACTTTTCTTATTGTGGTATTTTTTCCAGAAATTAGTGATCTCGCCCATTAAATTTGGATCATCGAACTGTATTACCATGCAAAATTTCAACTCTTTCGGTTAAAAGGTTTGTGTCAGAAGACTATGACTGACAATTTAAACTCATATCAAAGCATATTACTTAAATTGTCTTTCAAACAGCATTTTTTATTGTTTTATCTCATTAATAGTTACTAAAATAAATATAGTCGAAATCAAAAGTTTACAGCAAGTGTATATATATATAAATATATATATATATATATATAAATATATATATATATATATATATGTATAAGAGAAAGACTGTCCTGATGATTGGGAAACCATGAAACAGCTGTAGGCAGATGATGGCTTTCTTGGAATCGTAACAAATATCTCTATCGTTATTTGTTATGCGTTACTCTGAACTCACTAGGAGTACGACTTTTGGTGTCGTGGGTTGGCCTATGCTGACATCTGTTGGTGACCTATTAATGTGCACGAAATTTCGTGTCATTGAATTCCAAGTCATTAGGTCTAAGCTTCACCCCACAAATTATAGGTGTCACCTCTATAAATTTGTGCATTTCACATTTTTATACTTGCCAGTAGGTATTAGCACTCTGAGAGATTTGGTACGAATTTGAGAAAGACCACAAGCCGTCCTGATGATTGGGAAACCGTGAAACAGCTGTAGACTGTTAGTGGCTTTCTTGGAATCGTAACAAATCTCTCTTTCTTGCGTTATTTGTTATGCGTTACTCTGAACGCACTAGGAGTACGACTTTTGGTGTCGTGGGTTGGCCTATGCTGACATCTGTTGGTGACCTATAAATGTGCACGAAATTTCGTGTCATTGAATTCCAAGTCATTAGGTCTAAGCTTCACCCCACAAATTATTGGTGTCACCTCTATAAATTTGTGCATTTCACATTTTTATACTTGCCAGTAGGTATTAGCACTCTGAGAGATTTGGTACGAATTTGAGAAAGACCACAAGCCGTCCTGATGATTGGGAAACCGTGAAACAGCTGTACACTGATGGTGGCTTTCTTGGAATCGTAACAAATCTCTCTTTCTTGCGTTATTTGTTTTGCGTTACTCTGAATGCACTAGGAGTACGACTTTTGGTGTCGTGGATTGGCCTATACTGACTGATGTGCACGAAATTTGGTGTCATTGAATTCCACATCATTAGGTCTAAGCTTCACCCCACAAATTATAGGTGTCACCTCTATAAATTTGTGCATTTCACATTTTTATACTTGCCAGTAGGTATTAGCACTCTGAGAGATTTGGTACGAATTTGAGAAAGACCACAAGCCGTCCTGATGATTGGGAAACCGTGAAACAGCTGTAGACTGATGGTGGCTTTCTTGGAATCGTAACAAATCTCTCTTTCTTGCGTTATTTGTTTTGCGTTACTCTGAATGCACTAGGAGTACGACTTTTGGTGTAGTGGATTGGCCTATACTGACTGATGTGCACGAAATTTCGTGTCATTGAATTCCACATCATTAGGTCTAAGCTTCACCCCACAAATTATAGGTGTCACCTCTATAAATTTGTGCATTTTATATATGTATATATATAAATATACTTAGCTAAAACGCAGTAACTGCAGATAAATTAAAATGGTGTTAATCCTGAATATCAGTGCATATTTTCGTAGATACCGCATAAAATGTGTGTTATATGGGTTTTTGGTTTGACTTACAGAATTTCTATTAAGCACAGAAGATGTGTATTAATATCTCGAGCAGATTGGTGTATAAATATGGTTTTTCCAGATAAGCAGAAACAACAACACTAAATTCAAAAGAGTAAATATACTCACATGGCTTTCTTGGTTATTTGTGCATGCTGTAACAAATTCTTGTCCTTTAACTAATTTGACAAACGAGCAATTTGGAAACCATCTAGCATGCTCCGTCCAGGGATCATCATGTGGATCCCAGTGCCTGAGTCCCCCATCACAATGAAAACATCTTACTTGGTCTCCCAACCCTTCATAATAGAAACCAGCTTGTGAGAGTACCTCTGGTGTTTGAATCAAATCAGCTGACCAGTTTATAAACGAATGTAGTCGTGACTCGACTGTGGCAAAATTTAATCTCTTTGGCCCTTTGTGAGCTTGCACCCCCAACTCATCCAAGTTCTGTTCCTCACCCACCAGGGTAACATTGGGAAATGAGTCCTTACCTATAGAATTATTTGCTCCATCGCCATTATTGGTAACTTGTAGTCTGGGATTTATTACACTGATAACGAAGGGGCAATTGGGGAAATGTCTCTGATGTTCTGCATCGGGATCATCACCTGGCTCCCAAGCCCTAACGACACCCTTGCATACAGCACACTTTGTATTATCCGCTTCCTTGAGATAATAAAAGCCGGCTCTAGCCAACCTTTCTGGTGAGACAATATTAGATACAGGCCAATTCTCGAATGACGCCAATCTCATCGCTAAAGAATCTCTGTACAAATTAACTGAAGTGGAAGGTACATGTGTGGATATAATAGGAACATTTCCTGAGGTAGAGGGGTTCGATACGAAGGGACAATCGGGGCTTAAAGCTATATGTCGTGCCATTACTCGATCTCCATAATCCCATTCGGATATTTTGAGATGACATGCAAAGCATTCTACTTCTAAACCTTGGTTTGTGGAGAAGAAGCCAGCTTTTGCTATTCTCTGGGGGTTGACTGCAGCATCACTTGGCCAATTGTTGAAGGTTTGCAGACGATTTTCTTCTAGGTTCATTTTCCACCGGTTAGGTTATGACAGTGCTCAAGAAATGATTCTACGATTCATTTGTATTCTCAAAATATTTAATTCGTCATTGTCTCTCTTTGAATTTGGCCATAAATTTCGTTAACGTTTTTTTCTAGAATTTGGAGTTTTTATGTAGAATCGACCTTTACCTTGATTAATTAATATTCACTGGCCCAGCTGACGAATGACAACTGTCTACATTGTCAACCACAAAACCACAACTTTAGGTTTGTTCGTTTTTGTCATCAACAGATATTCAACAAATGAACGAATCTTCGAAGTCTTTAGGGACCAATTAAGGGTTCGGTACAAACTCCAGATAAATTAATAGATGGTCAGAATGGAAATAGATTCCGGTTATGAACAGATGCATATGTAATAACTGGTTAATAGGGAACACGCATGTGCCCCTTTTCTAGGATATTTTGATTGGCACATGAAGATTACCACCTAGAAAGCTCGAAACAAATTTACAAATTGAAAAAATGGTCAATGTTTCCACTGATTTGAGATTGGAAACGTCAATTTTTACATCACATTCAAAACGTACTCCTAGCGCCTCTGATGGACGTATGCATCGTTACTTCACACAGTTCAAACTTTTACCGCCTGTTGCTTCGAACTGTCAACTATAATTTCATCTATCTTCGTTTATATAATGTACTAGAATTTTCAATTGTTACTGAATTTATGTTTGCGTTGTGATTCCTAGAACAACCATAATTGCCGCTAGTGTTTGGAGGAAGTTATTCAAGTTATGATCAAATCGAGTTCGAATTGACGAACATCTTTAAATTTGAAGATTTCGAGAATCATTTGGGATTTGAGTAAATTATTTTTACAAAATATAATGTTGGAGGACTGAACTGGTGCATAGAAAAAATATAAAAAATCATCATCATTCAGGATTCTCACATTGGCAGCACTGACTGTCATATGAATTCGGCATTAAGTTGGATTCATATGCAAGCTTTCGCTTATCGCGTATTGATGTCTGATTGACTGTTGAAATAGAAAGCTCCTCTCAAGGTCAGTAATCCGAAGGTCGAAACACTTTCAACATTTATTGAAGAAAAGCTCCGATTTTGTCGAGTTTTATGTTTCGTGACAACTATTTTCTGTTTTTTCTAATCAGTTATTACAAACATAACCTAAAAATTGATAATAAAATAGTTGTCAAGTTATTGTATTGTACCCACCTCAAAGTGAGAGCTAGTCTCGTTGAAGGTGGTATTGGCTCTTGTACCACATGAAATATTTCTAGTGATGAGCTAATCAACTGCATGATATACTCAAATTGATCTCTATTTACCCTAAATAAATTTTTGTAACTATGGCTATCATACAACTGCATTTCTACCATCAGGTTTGATGCAATACCTCGACCTCTTCTGGCTTCTTCCTCATTAATTCTCCTCACCCATAAACTTCTATGTTTCCTATTACTCATTATTTTACGATAATAATATAAAACTACTAATTGTATATGACTTTTTCGAAAGTATAAGCCATAAGTGAACTTCATTTGAAGAAAAATTAATTAAATTAAAAAGTCCCTTATGACAGATTTTATATGAACAGGACGCGCTTCATGTTTAAGCTTCCTGCGGAAAGAGAAAGCTTGCATATGAATTCACCTTTAGACCAAATATACGAATAGGGAAGTTCCGCACAGGTTGCCAACATAAAAAAAACTTTCAAAAATTCTGCCCTTCTAATGACTTTGGTTGTATGGACAATTACCAATTTGATATACCAATTCAATTACTTTTGGTCATGAAACGCTTATATATTTTTTACATCAAATGCGTCATTCATAGAGAGTATGTGCCTAAAAATGTAAACAGTTGGTAGCACAGAACATTTTGTAAAAAAAAAAAGATTGAATAAGACAATAACAGAATTCGCCTTCCAGCCTCGGTTGAGGACAGGCGGCGTCCTCGTGGTTGGAAGTAAAGTTAATGTTTGTAATTGTCCTGCCGTTGATAACGTGCATTGCAAAATAAATAAATGTTTGTGAAGTTCAATAAGTATATGTAAAATTATCAGACTACTTGTTCTCTACGCCGGTACCCAGGCCGGATGACAACGGATTTGTCGGAACAAGGGGAACGTTAACAAAGGGAAAAAAATGTATCAGACATATAGCCGTTTTACGTGCATTACAAAATTATTTGAAGTGGAAAACTCGGGCACTCGTTGTATCATTTCGAGTGAGACATCCAGGGTGCCTTACGAAGGGGGGCAAGTGAGGTTCAACCACACGAGACCCACGGACATGGTCAACTTCCTGATGGGAAGAGGCCAACATACTGAAAGAGGAGAGATAAGATAATAACAACACATATCAACTGATAACAACGGACGTCAAGCAACAAGAGAAAAGGCGTTCGAGTAAACGTTATCTGATAACGTTTACTCTCTTTGAGTTCAAGTGGCATCGTGACAGATGACAGTCGATAATGCAAAAAAGCACGAATCTGATTCGTGCTTTTGGGTATAGACACAAAATTACCTATTAATATAACTTTTGTATATAAAAAAATACAAACACTTTGGGAGTAAAAATTAATGATCCTGCATATTCAGTTCGTACGAAAGCCCCCTGGTGTCACGCACACTTTTCTTTTCAAAAACTCATTATGATGACTTTTTTCTCATTATAATGACTTTCTTCTCATTATAATGACTTGTTTCTCATTATATAATGGCTGTTTTCTCATTATAATGACTTTTTTCTAATTATATTGATTTTTTTCCCATTGTAATGACTTTTTTTTCATTATATGGACTAAGACTAACAACAATATGGTCCAATTCTTTCAATATAATTCTCACACTATTTGTCATTGCAAAACCTTGCTGGATGCATTTCAGTTACATCCATCGCGATAGCCATGTAATTGCCCGCACTCAACTAGTTCCGTTATGAAATCCAAATCTTCTGGCAACGAAGTAAAATATTTTTTTTATGGAGTCCATTGTCTTCAATATTCTCTGCACCGTTGATAAACTTATACACTGTTTGTGAAATAAATTCAAGAAAGCCGTAATTTTTTTGTACCAAGACCCAATAAAAAGTAATATGCAATATAATAGTACACCATTTCCATTTTGAAAAAAATCATAAGAAATTTAATTAATAATAATTATTTAAAACAAACAAATTATGTTCCTTAAACATCAATAAGAAAATATAAGGTCAAATAATATAATGAAAAAAAGTCATTTTAATGAGTTTTTTAAAGAGAAAAGTTTGCCTGACACCAGGGTACTTTCGTAAGTTCGTGATTCTCTGCACAACCCTGATGAAATTATTACAATAGGGGAGTGCCGCACAAGTTGTCAACTTAAAAAAAATGTCAAAAGTTCTGACTCTCCATGGCAATTGTTTGGCTTTGATTGTATGGAAAATCGCTAGTTTGGTATATCAATTCAATTACTTTTGGTCATAAAGCGCTTATATATTTCTTATATGAAATGCGTCATTCATAGATTTTCTGTCTAAAAATGTGAACGGTTCATAGCACAAACAATACTTTCAGTGCGTTCCACGACGAGCGTAAATAATTAACAATAACATACCTGATAACCTAGAGGTTGCGGCTGACTGAAAGCTGGTAACCATTTTTTTAATATTCCTCAAACCATTTTCTTTCAAGTAACGTTTAGTTCGCTTGAAAACATATGCTTGGAATTCATCAAAATAAATTGGTTACAATATTTAGTTAACGGGAATCGCGGCTAATTTTTGATAAGCTATCCGCAGCAAAGTATTACATTGTCTTTAATCACTCATTTGAATAGTTTCATTAAAAAAACTTACCTGCAAAAATCAGCTGCCGGATCTCCGACTATGAGTAATTCTTTGTTTTGTTGGAAATTAACCTGGTAACGACTATAATCCCCGTTCTACTTAATCAACTATATATGGGAATGGCCTTGGTTACCTTCTTATACCTACAACTATTTGCTCTATCTATTTAACAAGAATCATCGTGATTATTGAGTTAGTATTATCTTCACCTGAAGAAGCTATTGTATAGAGAAACACGAGTCATGGAAAACAACAAGAAACATATATTCTCATTCCTTAAAAAATAGTTACTTTGAAACAATAAAAATCTTTCCGGAGCAGAATAATTTTGAGAGTAGTCTCAACGAATTTAAAAAAAGCACAAAAAATTTTTGTTAATGTAAAGCTACATTTTGTATCACTAGTGCTATCGGAGATCGCAAAGAAATTTTGGTTTAAGTCACTTCAACTATAATAATAGAACAAATATTATATTTAATTAAATATATATCTAGGACAGATAAATAGTTGACACTTTGTGCTCCTTACTCCTCCAGTAGCTTCTTTGTAATAAAACATATCTGAAATTCAAAGATATTTTATGCCTCTGGGAATGATGAGGCTTGTTTTGGTTCGCAGTAGGGACGGTCCTAGAACCGTTCGAAGTAGTTATACAGTCATCATTTATTGAAAACGGATCCGAGCAAAATCTTTCACGCTACGTTTGTTCCACACTTTAGAACCGATTCGGAATCGTCCTGGCTTCGAACCAAAACAAACCTATGAGGTGAGCTGATCTGGCATTCTTATAGAAAGATATAGTTAAATATCCTTGATCTGTACCAAGTGTTATGGGGTACACATGATAGCTCAAGCTCACTGCCGATTCAGAACTTCTCATTCTATGTCATTCAGTGACTAATCAGAAAACATTATATGAACTTGGCAGCTTCCAAATTAGGTCTTAAGTGGCGCCAGGAAATCACTGCATCATGAAAATTCTGCAAACTCAAACTAATATTAATTTGATATTTTTCAAATTAATTATTTAAAAAAATAAACCTACCTAGTCTCAATAACTAAGCTCCTAAACTAATGTAAGTAACTAATTTTGAGTCGGCGCCAAACAAACAAGTAAATGAATTAGGTAAGGCGTAAAATGATGGCATCGAGTTGCAAATTTTTTTAAAGTAATTTAATGATCTTTGTTGATTGTTCGTTTGGCGCCGACTCAAAATTAGTTACTTACATTAGTTTAGGAGCTTAGTTATTGAGACTAAGAAGGTTCATTTTACTTTTTACTTTTCAGTTCCGTATTTCGTCGGTTTAATTTTTTTTTAAAAAGTTTTTATTTTTAAATTTTTTGTGGCTGAAATCTACTACCTACTACCTACTTGTTTTTTGATTACTTCCAATACTTACTTCAACTATTACCAGTTAAATAATATGATTATCTATTTTTACTATTTGTTGTAATATAAATTATTTTTGTTGTTCTGGTTAGTTTATTTCATTACTTTGTATATAATTCCATCCTCTCATAGAATATAATGATTTTGACGGATGTGGAATAATGACAGTAGCGATCTGTCGTTGTCAACTACATATGTGTGTGCCAATGTTCACAAGTGAAAAATCAATTATCCCCTATTTTTCTACTCGTAAGGGTGGATAATTTCATTCGAAATCCAAATATGAGGTATACCCTATCTATTAAAAAAAGAATCATCCAAATCGAGGAACCCAGTACAAAGTTATGCCTGATAGAATCGGTTAACGGACCAGATTTCAGAGGGTGAGTGACCAATATCCTTCATTTTGCTACCCTTAGGGGTGCATTTCGTCTTTTAAATTCAAATGGGACCAACTTCGAAGTACACCCTATCCACTGAAAACAGAATGATCGGAATCGGAAGTCTCAGTAAAAAGGTATGCGTGATCATACATAAAAAAAATATACGTGTCGACTAGAGAACCTCCTCCTTTTTGGTTTCGTCGGTTAAAAAAGGATTCATCCCTTACATTTGAGTTTATATCAACAAATCTACGTTGTTTCATGCAAAGTAACACACAGTGATCTAAAATTTGACCCCTGTAAATTATTTTATGTGTATTGGGTATTAATACGAAGAGAAACATACATGATTTTAATGAATTAAATCAAGAGATGAGGCTCTAGCAGTGGCTGTGACAAGAAAGAAACTTTGGCCACTTACTGCAGAATGATAAAGGAACTGCAGACATACTTCAGTGTGCATTAAAATGGTAAAAAATATATATTTATTTATCCAAAATATATTTGCAAGTGAGGAACGAAGGTAATAGTAATATTATTTATATACACAGCTTGTATTTCCTTTTAATTCTGGCTCATCACCCTTATTGAAAAGCCTTCTACTTTTTGTTTCTCCCGTATCTTCTAAAGGTTCAATACTCCCAAAGACAAATCTGAGTACACCTCCCGCCATTTTGCTTACATAATACCCTTGTCCCGCATGTTTGAAGAGTAGGGTTGTCACATCGCATGGGTAAGCCTCAATAAGGAGTTCTACCTGTAATAAAAAAATATCACTATAGACCAGTTAAAACTTTTATTTATTTAGAATTACAGAAGCTAAAGTTGACCAAAAACTGATTCGCAACTCTTTTAGCACTAATGCTGGAGAAGTTGCAAAAGAAATCCAGGAAGAGCTCATTGAATTCCAAAATGACAGAAACTGTAAGGAAGCATTTGAGTCTGATTCTCTGGAGCAGTTTTGATGTAAAAAAGCAATTTCATACACCAAAATTCGAGAAATCGCCTTGCGCTATCTTTTGCTTTTCTCAACAACTTTTTTATGAGAACAAGGGTTTTCTGCTTTGCTGTAATTAGGTCCAGGAAATGATTGAAAGTAAGTGATGATTTGCGTGTAGCTTTGAGCAATAATATTAGCCCCAGGATTATCAAACTTATACAGAAGATGCAAGCTCAAAAATCACATTGATGCAAACTGAATTCAATTTTATACTAAACATGATATGTTCTATTACAATAGTACTGTTAATGCATTTACCCTTTGAGTTTAAAAATTACATATATTAAAAATGTTGATTAAAGTTTATTTCTTTTTAACCTTGTGGTCCCTGCTAACAACAATGAAATCAAATTGGTCCCTAGTGGAAAAAAGGTTGGGAATCACTGCTATAGACCATTCAAAATTAAGACAAGTAGCATCAAAACAAATGCATGCCATTAGTGCCTGATCGAAATCGGTGAACTGATATAACAGGGCCGCATTCAGGACCGTACATGTATAATTCGGAAAATACCATTTTTTTAAATTAGTCCCAATTTGAGCTTTGATGTATTGAAATTATAATTAATGGAAATAAATCAAGTCAACATTCAAAACAATCCTAATATTCCTTAGAAAATTAATAATCTAATATACAGGGTGGGGCACCCCATACGACACGGTCCCTATAAACCAAACCGTTAATTTTTTCGGGAATTTCTCCATTTCATTGTATGTATATTGAGATTAAGGCAGCAAAAAGAAATTATTTTGGAGTCTACAGGGTGGCTCAAAAAAGTGTGACATATCAAAGTTGTGTTTTTTTAAATGGAACACCCTGTATTTCGTTACACTTTTGAATAGGTCAGGAAAAAATAATATGATTTCATATAAGGTACTATGTACCTAACTATGTATAACCGTTCTCGAGTTAATGATTTTTTTATGAAAATGCTAGGTACAATTGGAAACTAAATAACATCGAAATATATAGAAATCATCCCTTCGAATTCTGACCAAGCATAAAAGAGGTTTTGGGCTATTGATTTCGATAAAACCCGTTTCTCAATATTATACAAAATGTTCAAAAATCATTGTCACTTTTTTATAATTTCGGACAAAGATAACTTTGTTATTTCAAATAGAACACCCTGTATTTTTTTGGTCTGAACAATATAAAATTCAATTATCTTTCATTTCATATTGGGGTTCCCTGTACCTAACCTAAATAGTTTTTCAGATATTGGCTTTTTCAAATAGTAGTTCTTATTTCAATGTATTCTTTGAATCAAGATAGCTTTGAAACGACATTTATTTGATTTGCTCACAGAATTCTTATTGACAGTTGTTATACTTCACTTCATCGAAAATATTTACTGTTCACTAAAACCAATACCTATTTATTTGACAATTTGAATGAATAATTTCATTGTTTTCAAAGCCTCCTTAGTAATAATTCCTTCAACAGGCATTAAAGCTATGCGAGTTCAGAAGTGCATTGACGTTAATGGACAGCATTTCGAACAATTGTTGTAATGTTTTGTGTTCATTTTTTGTATTTCAAAGCCACCTTAGTAACTTCTTAGCATTAAATTAAAACAAAGTAATTGTATTATCTTATTTTCTTTTAGCTGTAATTTTGATTGTATTTATCGCACATTTTATTAGCAGGTATGAATAAATTCCTTATTAATAGTACTAATAAATGGTACCACGGTACCAATATGGTGCCATTTTAAAAAATTGAGTCTTACCCCAAAATCGATTACGATGAACTTTATTTGCTCATAAAAAACGCAATTTAGTATTTTTGAAGGGATTTCGATTTTTCTAGCATTAGACGGGTGAATTGGAATAAATCGGAACCATCATGACACACTTAAATGGAAAACTAAAAATTGAATTATCAAAAATATTGACGTTTGAAATGTCACTTATTTGGTATCATTGGATTTAGAAAATTATGCAGATTTCAGAAATGTAATAATATACAGGATGTTCTATTTAAAAATCGAAAGTTGGTATCACTTCCGGCGAAACCGGAAGTGAAAAAAATCATTTGTATGTCAAAAAGTGCCGCATATTATGTATATGGGATATCCCAAATTTCAATCAATTACCTTCAAAACTAAAGGAGATACGGGGGGTGTACCATGATCCTGTTACACACGGTATATATATATATATATATATATATAGATATATAGATATATATATATAGATATACAATGTCCGCCAAAATCTTGGAACCAAATGGGAATTTCTTTTACTTATAGTTTCTCAGAAAATTTCATTTTTCATAAAAGTTGGTGCATTCAATTAGACTATGTTGTAACCTGCATATAGAGCCTGGATAGGAATAATGCCCTGATAGAATATATTCATTTATAAAGATCACATTTAAACTATGGAAAATCCAGTATTAATTTATAAATTCATATTACATGAAAGTTATTCTATTCAAACGATTATTGAACTCAATGAACCGAAAAATTATAAAAATAACACCTTATATCTGTGCTGATGACGAAAATATAATTATATACTGCACGTGGGAAGCAATGAATTTTAAAACAGGGGTTCCTAAAAATAAATGTACAAAGAAAATCGTATCTAATTATGAACTCCAGTAAACTATGAGTTCGTAAGAAAATAGATTACCAATTTATAATCGACCCTAAAAAAAAAGTAACGACACAGCTGCATTATCGTAGGAGAGACAGTGTAATTATATTTAAAAATAAAACAAAGCCAACTTGGGAGTTTATAATGGATTATAGACATTTTCTGCAGGGGGTAATTACGAGGATATATAAACCGTATTGTAACAATGAGAGTCATTTCATTCGTGTATTCTTTTCAAGTCAGTATGTAACTTATGATGCGTATCGGCATCTTAAATTGAGTTAATTTGATCATATCATGTTTTAGTCAGATAGATGAAAACTTTTAATTGTTGTATTCAGATACAAACAAGTTTAAAATGTACCAGTTATTAGAACTCACACTGATGAGTTTATTTCCCAGTTTACAAGAAGCAAATCATCTTCAACATCATAGCTACAAAGAAAACGAGTCGAATTGTATACATTGATATGTAGTTAAAAGAATTCATCCGAAATTCTTCATTGCTCCAGAAGTAATTAAATAATTGAATACTTGACGGGACTTTTTGAAGATTAAACTAAAAATCACTTAAATAAAAATATTTGCAAGATAAAATACCGGAAATGATTTTAGTGAAGTGATCTTCGTACCAGGTGTATATACAGGGTGAGACTACATATTTTTTCTCTTTGATTATATTGTGAACCAGGCTTTATATAATGAACATTTTTCACATTCCTTAAAGTTTAATTCAACTAATCTGATAAATATTTCTTCATTTCATTAGATTTTGATAGTTTGCTCGTACTAAAAAGATATACTATGATTAATGCTAGTCACTGCTTATAACTGAAAATGTTAATATTATGTAGTAAAATATTACAGTTGTTGTTTAGAGAAGAAAAACAATTACAATGATAATTGTTTTAACCAAGATAATTTACCTTGGTATTTTAAATTTGTGTACCTTGATAAATACAAAATTTTAGATTATATTGACAAAGCACAAAAGAAGTTATTAAAATAAATTGCTACGTTTGATTATGCTTCAATTGATTGAAAATACATTGTTTATTGCCTTAAATTTATAAAATATTGTAACTGATATGATATTGATTATTGCTATGGTATTTTTGCTATTTTTATACTCATATTTTCTGGCGAGGTTATATGAATTGGTTTTATAAGAAATTATTGATGGATTTGTGTAATGGTTTTGATGATTGATGTTAATTATATCTTTTAAATTTACAACTATATTATTATTTCATTTATTTTATAACTTGGGATATGACCGAGTACATAGGTTAAAACGAACCTGAATCATATACTGATTGAATTACTTGGATCGGCCGTTCTCCGAGTACATTCCCATTGTCAATTTTTTTAGTTGGACAACCCTCAGTATAAAACCTCTAAAGGCTTTTTAAGACACGCTTTTGTGTGAAAAAGATCAAGTATTGAGTAGAGTGAATCCAAAAAATACAAGTATAGTTATACATCATTGGGCGGTATTTGTAAAATCCTTATATTGGGTATTCTAAAATGTATCTTCGGTAAAAGTAAATGTGAGGTATGACAAACACTTGGTTGATTTTGGAGTGGTGTGTGAATTCATAACACTCCGTATATAGCCAGGGTTTAACAATTGGCTAGGCAGGGGTGTGGTTTTTGAATAAATAACACCCTGTACAGGTCATAACAATGGTTGGTCAGATGAATCGGCCGATATTCTAAATTCACTATAGAGTAAAGTAACATTACTATGGAAAATATCGAAAAATGTTATTAAAAAAAGTTGTTTGCAATTGAAAGATATTCCCACTTATCCAGTTAGGTAGGTACACCTACCTACAAAGTCTCAATTTAAATATTTATTTTCTGGTTATTAATTATTCAGCAAATATTTTTCTAATTGATCTCTTTTTTAAGGATCCTGGTTTTATTTCCTTATCTTTCCATTACTGTTTTATGGACTCATCATCAAGATTTTGTTAGATTATTTAATTGCTTTGACATACAATGTATGCTAATTTAGTAATTTACTCCACAAAAATTATTGTCGATTAAAAATTGAGGACATCTCATTGAGCAGTTATTGAAATTAGTAATTGGTAGAATGAACTGGATAACTGGGAATATCTTTCAATTGCAAACAACTTTTTTTTAATAACATTTTTCGATATTTTCCATAGTAATGTCACTTTACTCAATATATAGTGAATTTAGAATATTTAGTCTAATTAAATGCACCAACTTTTATGAAAAATGAAATTTTCTGAGAAACTATTAATTACAAAATTTCCCATATGGTTCCAAGATTTTGGCGGACACTGTATACACATTTGAACTGATGATATTTTTGGGTTCTGATCGGTGAAGATATATCAAAGTTTATTGAAAGTCTTGTTGTGATGACGGAACCAATCAGTCGTGACCTTATTTTCATAGAAATAGAATATTTAGATCACTTGAAAAATCCAGCTGGAATGACCTATTTATATAATCCACCATAAACTATTATGAGATTATTTATTTTTCGTTTTTTCTTTAAACGAAGAAGAAATTTGGTGCAAAAAAACTTTCTAAATTCAAACACAAAAAATAAAGGCATAACATTATTAAATGCTCATCTTCCAAAATTATATAAATTACAATTGTTCCTACTCGATGAAATTTTCCAGTCCTGAATTTGAACTTACCTTTTTCCACTCTTTACTCTTCCATAGCTCTACATAGACTTCTTCACTCTGCCGAAATTCAGCAATTATTTCTGCGGGATCACCAGAACGTGTATAAATTGAAAGCAGATCACCTTTTGTATGTTCTCCTCCACATCCTGTTATGTCTAATTTATACGTCCAACAACAGTCTAATCTTCCGGTTACCCATTCACTCGCATAAATGTGAGGCATGAATTTATCCATAATGTAGCTCAGAAGGCGCTTGTTTTTTAGTCGTATTATCTGAAGTTTCCAAATGATATATTATTTACGGAATGTGTCCAATGGAAAAAAACTGTTGTAAATATTCTTGGACTTATAATTATTGCTAAAAGGGGTGTTCAGAAGTGCAAAGTGAGAATAGGTAGGGTAATATGACAAATCCAATTAGAAAAGCAAAGGACCTATCAAATGTCTCTCAAAAGTTGGATGAGATCAAAAATATAAAGTCCGTCTTCTGAAGCAATCTATGTATATTATTTTTTCCAAATCATTATGTGAATCGTGTTATTTTTTTATCACTCATGGCATCAAACCCATCTTATGGCTCTAGGAATGTATAAGAAGATTGTTGATTGATCATTTATATTATTAAACCTTCATTGTCAGACATGAAGAAATCAGTAATTATTACACATTCATACAAATACTTTGATATACAAATCTCATTTAAAAAGCATAGCGGCAATACCGCAGTACATATTATATATACAGAGTACGTGTTTTGAAGTTGAGGAGAGGTTGGGACTCCAAAATAATCTAAATAAAGAATTTGGAAGAAGGAAGTTTGGTACATGTTTTTTTCTTGGTACAATACAATACAAATGCCTTTATTTCCAGTAGACATAACAATGTATGGAATCCGTCAGTGTAGATTAACTACTAAATACTAATTACAAATTAGGCATGAAAAAATAGACACCACAATATCATCTTCAAATATCAGATTACACACTGCCATGGGACATATATTCATTCAAATCATAAAACTCACCCTGAACCAAAAAATGTTTTAGTTGCTTTTTAAAGTTATTAAATGACTTACAATCGCGTACATGTCCAGGTAGTCTGTTAAAAACATGCAGACCAAGATTATCTGGTGAATTTTTCCCCACATTTAATCTATTAAAGGGGTGTGTAAAAAATTATGGGAACGAGTGAGATGATGGTGAACGTCACTATTCCTTAGGTAATCCGCCTTGTTTAAAAATACAAACTTAGAGAGTTCATATACAAGAATACTATACAGAGTCATAATTCTCAATTTTTTAAACTGATCCCTACAGGATGTAGTTGGGGATAGACCTACTATACACCTAATTATACGTTTTTGTGCAACAAAAATAGCGTGGGTGCAAGATGATAACCCCAAAAGCAAATACCGTAATGGAGACGTGACACAACATGTGCACCATACACAGAGATAAGGCCTCTTACTGGAAGAACTCGCTTTAAACATCAAAACAGAAGCTGTTTAGTTTAGAACACAGCTGATCACAATGTTTATTCCAGGATAGATTCTGATCAAGAGTTAAACCCAAGAATTGAGTACTTGTAGCTCTACTCACACTCTCTCCCCCCACCTGAATAGTAAGGTCGAGATCTTGTTTATTCTGGGGTGTGTGAAACCGTAAATAAGAAGTCTTGTCAGAATTTAAATATAAGGGAGTTCTGGCTGAACCACTCAAAAAGCGGCCTCAACCCAGAGTTACAGGCCGTATTGAGGACATCCCCATCGGAATTGGAGACAATGAAGGAAGAATCATCCGCGTACAGCGAGACTGTCCAACCCTCATGTATAATTGAACTGATGTCATTTATATAACATATAAACAAAACAGGGCCTAAGGCGGACCCCTGCGGTACTCCTAGGTCAACACCTAAAGTTTCGGATTTATACAACCTTCGACCCAGATTAGTGTCAAGGTGAGAAATAGAGACAAATTGTTGTCTTTGCTCTAGATAGCTTGATAGCCAGCTCAGTGCTGGTCCCCTAACTCCGTATGCCTCCATCTTGACAAGCAGGAGTTGGTGGTCGACGCAGTCGAACGCCCTGCTGAGATCGCAGAATATTCCAGCAGGGCATTCACCTGCCTCTAAATGGCTCACCAACTCCTTGTAAAAATGCTGGATGGCGGTCATAGGAGACAACCCCCTTTGAAAACCAAACTGGTAGGGGGAGAGTATGTTAGTCGTCCTCAAAAAAGATTCCAACCTGTTCAACAAACAAAATCTTTCAGAATATAGATATAAGTGCCACAGGCCTATAATTTTCAAACCTGTATTTGTCTCCCTTTTTTACACACATGCACTCTGAATATGGGGAAAATACTTTTCTTACGTGTTTTTGCGGCGGTCTCATACCGTTCCCGAGTTACAGCACTTAAAAAAAAAACGAACCTCATTTTCTAGCACCGTTTTCTCGCACAAAAATCACTCAAAATGCCTCCTTCTTTTAACCAGCATAAACAATACACCCTAAATCACTTATTTTCGGCAGAACTTTGCACAAAATATCGTCGTTTTTATCGAAAAAATCCTCTTCTTACAAAGTTGCAAATGAACAATTTTCGTTCCTTTGACACAAGACATTTAGTAATTTTGCCTCATTTTTCATGTTGGCAATAAGTGAAGCACCGCCAACTTTTCGAATTCAAATGTGAGCAATCCTCCTGTTTGCAGTTGTTTTTCTAGCTATTGCTCACATTTGAATTCGAAAAGTTGGCGGTGCTTCATTTATTGCCAACATGAAAAATGAGGCAGTTACTAAATGTATTGTGTCAAAGGAACGAAAATTGTTCATTTTTCGATAATAACGACGATATTTTATGGAAAGTTGTGCCGAAAATAAGTGATTTAGGGTGTATTGTTTATGATGGTTAAAAGAAGGAGGCATTTAGTGATTTTTGAAAACGGTGCTTGAAAATGAGGTTAGTTTTAAGTGCTGTAACTCGGGAACGGTATGAGACCGCCGCATTTTTCTTCCGGATTCGTGTTCAGGAGGCAAAAACACGTAAGAAAAGTATTTTCCCCATATTCAGAGTGCAAGTGTGATGTAACTAGATATTTACCCATTAGAGTTGGCAATATTTTTCAACATTTGGTATATCTTGTAAAAGCACCCAAAAATTATAAAATAATCTACAAAAGGATATATAAGATCTTAATACAAACCTGTACTTTGGTGCACCTAGAATAAGAAGTGGCAAAACAACTGGTATAACCATTGAAGTCTGGAACACCAACAGGCAGTGGATCTGATCCAGAGGGTGGATCTTCTATTCTAAACTGATCACCATTATGCAGTATATCCCAGTGCTTATACCCTTCCTGGCCATTTCCATTCTTAACAAGGTTTGTAAAATTATCCGTTGTGAAGTAGCAGTAATATACATACCATGGTAAGTTCTTAGCTTTAGAGGAACGATGCCAATTGTATATATGCATCCAGATGTGTTCTGATTTAATTATATTACACCACTTCTTGCAAACCAGTGATAAATGCAATAACATTTTTGGAGGAATATAACTGAGTATAGTGGTAAGTAGTACTTCAGGAATATAGACATAATCTAAACATAAACCGTTGGTGGACTCCTCTTCGAAGAGATCATGAAACTCAAACTCTCCCACAGGAATGAAGTCTTCCATCTCGGTACTGGATTCATTCATGTTTCTAAGTGGTATTTCCTGAAGTTTTAAGATTATATATTATATTATGTATTCATAGCTGTAGTGAAGATGTCAAGAGTATAAGATATGCTCCCCAAAAGTTCCCCTTTTTTAGTAGAAATACTGTATTGAAAATTGTCAAACATACTTTTCCAGTAGTGTGTGTATTTGTGAAAAGTTTGATCAATGTTTCGAACAAAAACAAAACAGTGAATAGATTGAAATAATCAAACCCAAAGTTATTTGCTTGTACCTAAACAGCACCTGTTTTTGCTCAGTTTTTTTTTATCCCACAAGATAAAATCGATTAGTTATTTCTTCTGCAAGTCCTTCACCAGTGCAGGAGAGAAAATAATTTGCTGAAGGGAATGAAGCATAATAAAAGATGGAATGCTCACTCTGTAAAGAGATAAAACAGCCATCCAAAGATATACAAATCCCTTGTCACTCTTGTAGATGTCTGATATGCTTGGAATGTAGCGAACTCTCTTCCTCAGAAATAAGATGTTTACCCTTACAACGACGACTACTGATGTTTCACTGATTATGTAAAGCTCTTACAAAGTAAAATTGAGGATAAAGAAGCGCTAATCAACGATAAAATTGATTACTGAAGGTACAAATACCATGATAAAATTCTTCCTCATCATAATATTATTTATTAATAAGAAGTTTTCTTCGATTTTATGTAGGGAGTTTGTTGTACATCTTGAGAACATTAGATATCCAAGAATTTTTATAAGGATACTTTTATGAACCAAATCAATAGTTTCAAGCACAAAAAGTGGTATCACAGTGAAATAAAGAGTGGTCTGCAAGAGTCTGTCATTTTCGCCTTACATATACCGGATAGCCCTTTGTTGAAAAACAAATACACTTGTAATTGCTTGTTGCAAACTCCCAGAAACTGATCCCATATATTATGTGTGCCTCAATAAAAGCATATTAGACTGTTCTTACAAAATATTTTTAATGTGTCTCATTTAACTTCTCTGAGATGTTTTTATGCTTGGTGGGCTCTAAAGTAATAATAAATGTATTAATATTAAGTATATATACACATATATATATATATATATATATATATATTTATATATATTGTCGTGAATTGGGGTTTGTTCACGACTAACTAGGTAGACTCTGACCCTCTAATGATTGAAAACACTTTGTAACAAAGTATAGAAAAATATTTATTAAAAGGACTACAAGAATTAAATGAATTATAAATGAAAAATGAATCCCTTCTAGTACCTAGTTATGAATTTCAAATGTATAGAGCATTTTTTACTTACAGAAATAAATGTGGACTAATTCCAAAAACCATAATCTTCAAATGGCTTCTTATCCTTTCAACTCTCTAACTGCCCCCATTGCCCTTTTGGGCACGGTAAAAGCCCAACGTCGACTTCCCGATCAAACCATCAGTCGTCACTTTTAAAACCTCTTGTTTATGTTTGGCACTAATTCGTGTTTTGCAGAATAACAACATTGTGACCCACTTGAAAATCATACTGATTGTTTCACTCTACGGTGTGTTCGATACATTTTTGACAATATATATATATATATATATTTGTAGGTTGTTTATTTTATTAATTGATTATTATTATTATTATTTTATCAACCACTAGTCATCCCCATAATTTTGCAATTTGTTATGATAGTCAGCTTGATTGATTTGATTTATAATCAATTTTATTTGATTCTTTAAAAAATACTCATCATAACAATAGAAAGTCCGGCTATGTTGTTCTTACTCTTTTTCCAAACACCATTTTACCTTTCCTCTGTTACCTTATTCCTGCTCAGTCGGTACGCCTATGGAGACATGATCATCCTACAGTTCAGCAGAGTTCAGTTGCGTCATCTAGTTGCTTTGTTTGAAGTCAAGTTATTGTTTCATGAAAATATAGTTCGTGATATGATCAAATGAGGAATAACAAAACAGAAAATAGTTAAATTTATTTTTTCCTTTTATTGAAATGAATTTCCAAAGGTTTCAAAATCCTACTCCTGCGATATCTAGCTTATATTAAATATAATTGAATCTATGAACTTATATCTTTTCCAGAACTCGAAACCTGAGGCAAAGATAAATTAAAACAAAATCATGCATGTTATAATGCACTAGAATTGAATTGTTCAGAATACAAATGCAGCACAACTTCATATTTACCATAGTATCATTTGAGAAATTAACCACGTCTGAACGTCAGACATAGATTTTCTGATTGTGTTCCAATACAAAAGCCCTAATATTTACTTAATAAGGTCCAGATTAATTTAAGTAACTCTCCATTGTTGAAGATTAAACAGGTAATTACTATAATTCCCGTTCTATTTAATCGCCTATGGGAATATTCTTAATTGCATTTTTCACTACTACCTGATCTACCTATGTAAAATCTCCACCTGAGGAAGCTATTGTGTAGCAAAACACATGTATTGGTTCAGTTCAGTGAAAATCATTTAGTGAAGTGTACATGTTGATATATGTTAACAAATATCAAGTGTTGTAAAAAGCATATTACGCACAAAGGGAATAATTGTAATTACATAAGTGCATAATTGCTTTACAACACGCAATACGTACTATACTTTTTCTACGACTTATATATACTGGGTGGTGCGTTTGTTTAAGTCTTAAGTAATAAAAAAACAAAGGTAACCAACGTAGTTTATGGTTTAATTTTCAACAACAAACTAAATCCAAGAAAATATAAATTTATACTATATAGTATATAAATGATAAATTAAATTTGTATGTAACTAAATAATTAGGAATTATTAATTATTATTATCAGTGGTATTGAAGTTAATAGTAAAATTTGTACAGTTTTTTATTAAAATGGAAGCATTTGATTTTTCCGATAAATTATTCGTTAAAATATTTAACGAAATCTCAATATCATTATTAATAGTCGACATGGATGGTAAATTATTGTTGATGGATTGCAATATTCTTTCAGAAGTTGTTGTTTTGTTTACAGTGGATTCGTCTACGTGTCCTTCTGCTATGTCACCGAGTCATTTCAGCGCCATTAAATCACCCCCTGCGTCGACCAAAATGGTAGCCGAAGTCCCACTGAAGCAATGACCAGTGTACAAAGCAGCATCGGGCAATTTCAAGTACTCTGCAATTTTTTTTTGGCACTGCTCCTAGTTTATTTATTCCCACTACTTGTCTCGTCAGTTTTCCATTTTGTTAATTTAGGAAAACCTCACTAATACTGGTCCCCTTTACAGCATTTCTCATTTCCATATATTTCTTGCAGATATTGTAGAAAATTCCGGAAACAACGAACGATCTAGGTATTTTATTTTTCTTATCAGAAATTCTTATTATAAGAGTTTTCCCATTAGAATTACTTGTTTTCATATTTTTTAGTTCTTGTTCTCTACAAGCCCCAGATAGTCCAATAATCAGGGCTACTTTCATAAAGAGGAATTCCCAATCCGGAGCTTCTTGCATATTTTTATTAATTTAATCTGCGTAAGAATTTTAAATTTTTTCCCCTCGTAGCCGTCAGACTGCCTCTTCAGATAAGTTTTTAATTTTTTATAATTTTCGATATCAACAACTTGCCTTATATTTAACGTACGTAACATCGAGTATATTGCCCAGAGCGAGGAGGGTTTAAATGTTTTGGTCAAATTATTAAAATAGGCGGGCAAAACATTTTCGGAGTACGTATTCACATGGTTATCCGTACTCCATTTCATAAACTTTTGATAAGCCTTTTCATGTCTATCCTTAGATTTTCGCGGCAGAATATTCTCTACAGCAGAAGCAGCCTGAAGAACAATTTCTGGTGGTGTTGCACTCACTTATATTTTTCGACATACAAAGAATACTTATAATTTAAAGATCGGTTTATAATTGATAAAGTATCTATCTGAACTTCAAATCTGAAATAATGACAATGTCACAGTCAAATATTCAAAACGCAAGACAGATAAATGTCACGATTTGAGTGGTTCAAGGCTAACTTGATTGTTATACTAGGCATCATAACGCACAGTTGTGCTTTTTTATTCTTTACGCACAGTTGTGCGTAAGAATGGATTTACTTATAGAGTGAACTGAAAGTAAAACAATGTTTACTAATATAGGAGTAGAAAAAAATGTTAAATTAGTAATTTGTCATATGCCGATATTTCTCTTCAAATGTCAACCAAACTCAAATTAATATCAATTCGGGATTTTTAAAATTTATTATATTAAATAAGGATTAATCCAATACACCACATTTGAGTTCCTATCGCCAAATCGTTGTTTCATGCAAAATAACACATAGTTGATCTATACTTTGACCCCTGTAGACTATTTTATGTGTATTGATACAAAGAGAAACATACACGATTTTCATGAATTGAATCAAGAGATGAGGTTCTAGCAGTGGCTGCGAGAAGAAACTTTGGCGACTTACTGCAGAATATTAGAGCTACAGACATACTTCAGTGTATATTAAATTGATAAAATATATATTTATTCATCCAAACTATCATTGCAACCGAGGTTATTGTAAAATTGTTTTTAACCGCTTTCTTAGTTAATGAAAACCTATATGAGTTAAGATCACGGGGGCCTTACCTTTCATAGTGGGATCCGAAACCACTCTTGGGGCTTTGAGCATTTTTTCACCAGCTGCGGAAGTCAAACAATAATTTTTGCGTAGTAAATTACTAAATTCGCATAAATTGTATGTCAAAGCAATTAACTCATCTAACAAAATCTTGAAGATGAGTCCAAAAAAAAAGTAATGGAAAGATAATAAAATAAAGCCAGGATCTTTAAAAGAGAAGTCAACCTTTATTAGAAAAATATTTGCTGAATAATTAATAACCACAAAATAAATATTTAAATTAAGACTTGGTAGGTAGGCCTACCTACTTAACTGGATAAGTGGGAATATCTTTTAATTGCAAACAACTTTTTTAATAATATTTTTCGATATTTTCCAATAGTAATGTCATCTTACTCTATAGTGAATTTAGAATATTGGCCGATTCTCGCTTAGCCACTGATAATAGCGGCTATGCGCGTATTTAGTCTAATTAAATGCACCAACTTTTATGAATAATGAAATTTTTCAAGAAACTATTAATAAAAAAATTCCCATATGGTTCCAAGATTTTGGCGGACACTGTATATATAGTATTTAATAAATAGATAGGAGCATTCACTAATGCTGTTTATATAACACTATCTGGTATAACAGCATTTAAATTTATTAATATAAGCATAAAACAGCCATTTTTTTCTAGAAACAAAATAGAGAGTAATAAAAATATGTATCACCACATGTTTCACCTCAATTATTGCTTATCACTCTTTTTGAAAAGCCTTCTACTTTTTGTTTCCCCTGTGTCTTCCAACAGTTCAATACTATCAAAGGCGAATCTGATTAAACCTCCCGCCATTTTGCTTCCATAATGCCCTTTCCAAAATTGAGTATCTTGTCCCTCGTGTTCGAAGAGTAGGGTTGTCACATTGCATGGATAACCCTCAATAAGGAGTTCTACCTGTAATAAAAAATATCACTGAGTTCTACCTGTAATAAAAAATGTCACTATGAAAGAGTATATTAAAGTATAAGTGGATAAAAAGGGCTTTAAAACACGCGCGATTTTTTTAGCAAGACGTCGCAGCCGGAGTGCTCGAAATAGAGCAAGTGTTTTTAAGACCAGTTATCCACGAATACTTTACGCAATTTTTTCTATTGGTGCACTTTGAAATCATATATACTGGTATTATTACTACAAAAAATAGAAATAAGAACTAATAAAAACTTTTTAACAAAAAATTAAACCGACGAAATACGAAACTGAAAAGTAAAATAAACCTTCTTAGTCTCAATAACTAAGCTCCTAAGCTAATGTAAGTAACTAATTTTGAGTCGGCGCCAAACAAACAATCAAATGAATTAGGTAAGGCGTAAAATGATGGCATTGAGTTGCGCGGTGACATTCTGATAATTTTTTTGAAGTAATTTAATGATCTTCGTTGATTGTTCGTTTGGCGCCGACTCAAAAATTAGTTACTTACATTAGTTTAGGAGCTTAGTTATTGAGACTAAGAAGGGTTATTTTATTTTTTACTTTTCAGTTCCGTATTTCGTCGGTTTAATTTTTTGTTAAAAAGTTTTTATTTTTCAATTTTTTGTGGCCGAAATCTACTAATTACTACCTACTTGTTTTTTGATTACTTCCAAAATACTTACTTACCCACCTTACTTCAACTATTACCAGTTAACTAATATGATTATCTATTTTTACTATTTGTTGTAATATAAATTATTTTTGTTGTTCTGGTTAGTTTATTTCATTACTTTGTATAACATTCCATCCTCTCATAGAAATTATTGATTGTGAGGGATGTGGAATAATTATAGTAGCGATCTGTCATTGTCAACTACATATGTGTGTGCCAATGTTCACAAGTGAAAAATCAATTATCCCCTATTTTTCCACCCGTAAGGGTGTTTAAATTTATTCGAAATCCAAATATGAGGTATACCCTATCTATTAAAAAAAGAATAATCCAAATCAAAGAACCCAGTACAAAGTTATGCCTGATAGAATCGGTTAATGGACCAGAATTCAGAGGGTGAGTGATCAATATCCTTCATTTTGCTACACTAAGGCGGGATTTCATCTTTTAAATTCAAATGGGACCAACTTCGAAGTACACCCTATCCACTGAAAAAAGAATTATCGGAATCGGACGTCTCAGTAAAAAGTTATGCGTGATCATACATAAAAAAAAAAAAAATACGCGTCGACTAGAGAACCTTCTCCTTTTTGGTTTCGTTGGTTGATAATGCAAAATGGTTGAATTCGTGATGTGACATCAGTATACCTTTCGTTGTCATGGAAATGAGAAAAACAGATATTCATTTGCAATTTGTTATCAAAGATCAATATTTGTTGTCACCAGAGCTCAAAAATGAATTATTCTAATATCGATTTTTTGAATAGTGAGGCAGAATCGCGGTTAATACCGCGAAAATCCAGTGATATATATGAAAAAGAATATGAAAAGTTCATCAAATGGATGGAGGAGCAAGAGGTATCACATATAAATGAACGAGTTGTTAGTAATATTTTATTTGACGTTACAAGGTACTCCTGTCAGATCAATAATCAAAAATTGTCATTTAGACTTCACGTTTCTCGATTTGTTGATGTTGCCATGGTAACTTTAAAAAACGCGCGTTTTTTTAAAGTTCGATTTAAACACGCTAGGCGTGCTTCAAATGGGTAAAAAGGGGCACCAATAAAAAAAATGAATCTTCAAAGAAATATTGATCCAGGAACAAAAAGTAGCATTATGAATTGAAAGCATACTCATATTTCCAGAATTCAATTTCCATCCTACAAGACATACAGTGTTCAACAATAAAAAGGAAACTTTTTCTCTTCCAGGGGTTGGGTTGAATAAGGGCTCAGCTCCAAGAATATAATTTCACTTTTTGATTGTGAAGTAAAATAATATTCAAGATAGTGAATTGACAATTTTTTCTTGGCCTTATCATATATTTAAATAACCTAGAAAATTACTACCTAAATCCAGCTGGAATGACCTATTTATATAATGCACGATAATCATAAGCTAATATATCTACTCTAGCTAAAATCATTGAAAAGTTAGTTAAAAATAGAATAACAAAATTCTCTGAAAAATATTCCATAATTTCGCCAAATCAGGAAAAACAAAATACCAGTGATGCCATTTTCTCTTTTCTTCAGGGAGTATACACAAATGTCAATAGTGGTGAAGCCGTTGCGGCATTATTTTGTGATTTCTCAAAGGCATTTGACTGTGCTGATCACGAGATACTGTTAGCTAAGCTTCACCACTACAGCTTTATAGGTGTAGTAAACGACTGGATGAAGTCTTATTTAACCGATCGCTACCAAATAGTAAAAACCACTACCCTGTCAGATAGTGCACCTGTTATTTGTGGTGTACCCCAAGGATCTATATAAGGCCCCACCATTTTTTTGTGATATATTAATGATCTGCTTAGCATAAACATATCAGGAAAATTCACAGTTTTTGCCGATTACACTACCATTTTATGGCAAGACAAAAATGCTAACTCTCTGCAAGAAAAAATCCATACTGACATGAAATTAATAAAACAATGGTGCAATTCTAATCGTCTTATTTTGAATGTAACGAAAACCAACATTATATCTTTCAGGTGTGAACTAAGCAATATTAAATTTGATAATTGTTCTATCGAGAGCCGCGATAACACCAAATTTCTGGGAATATTCATTGACAATAAATTGAAATTTGAACATGTTTTCAATTTAAATAAGAAATTAGCCTTTGGATGTTTTGCTGTGAGACTTGTAACAAAAGCAAAAACAAGTTACTATGCCTTGATAGAGTCCCACCTAAGATACTGAATTCCGTTTTGGGGAGTATGCAATAACAATCACCTACAAAGCACCATGATACTACAAAAACGGGCAATTAGATATTTATCTACAGCAAAGGCACGTGATCCCTGTGAACCATTATTTGTATCCCTTAAAATACATTCTGTTTTCGCCATTTTCATCCTTGAAACAGTATGCTTAATTAAAAAACATTTGTATAATTTTAATACTACTCCTTCCCATTACTCTATTCACAAGCATAACAGTATCAATTTACCAAGACCAAATTCGTCCTTAGTGAAGGACTCATTTATCTACATGGTTGCAAGATGTTCAACCATCTACCAGATTATATAAGGGATAGTACCAACAATGATCATTTCAGAAAGGCTGTGCATTTATTACTATGTGATCGACCTTATTATCAAATCAAATCAAAATATACTTTATTGTCTAAGATAGTTACTTGTTGACAAAGCTTTGTGAAAGGGACATAAACAATTATTAAAAATTAAAAATATATATAATTACAAAAAATAATAACACTTCCATAACATGGTAAAATGTTATTAGTTGATTGTCATACTACACGTTAAAATTTTAACAATACTCAACAATTAAAAATTACAATTATACGCTATATAAACTACATTCAGTAGTCAGAGGAATTACAATATAATAAAAAAAATAAAAATAAATGGGTGTACAGTAGTAGTCATACATAATGATCTAACTAAGGTTGTCACTATAGAATTCCCGTAGGTTGTAATATGCCTTTTTGAGAAGGATATTCTTAATTGAATTTAGCTTGGAAGAATTATAGCTTCGAAGAATTTTATTCTGACACTTTTTAACCCTTTACTCTTCTACCTTTAATCTTATCAATTAATCTCATATACCAACATCATACCCATGTTGCTTCGTTCTTTTCAGTGTCATGACCGTGTTATATATAGATATCATTTTAGATTTATGTAAGTGCTTTGTCCATATGATTTTATTTCTTGACGACAATAATTTATATTTTTTTTCTCTCTATATCTCTAAGTAAACTGTGATTGAGAACTATTTACTATTTAATATTTTATCTTTTTATATTGTCAAATGTGATTGTTTCTCGTTTATTGATCGATTTTATACATGTATACCTACCAACCGTACTCTAAGCTAGGGGTGAGCCAGAATTCACCGAAATATATAGGCATTAAATGTTTTAACAAAATAAAAAGCTTTATGGATACAGGTAGCACAATAACTATCTTCAAAAGAAACCTACAAATTTTTTCAGGTGATAACCAATTCTATGATATTGATGAATTTCTCAATTTTTAGTTAGCCTATTCGACTATACATTTATACAATTTATATACTCCAATCAGTCCAATTAATTTTTGAACATTTTCTGTGAGTGAGTGATTGATTTTCTAATTATGTGCAAGTGTGCAAAATTTGTAAACTTCTCCATTAGTCCGATGAGATTTATAAATTTTATTGCTTTATATCTATCTTTATTAGTGTATTTAAAAAAAAAATTGTTTTGTTTGTATCTATACTTCCATTAGTATATAAAACCTTAACCCCTGCTAGTCCGATAAGTTTGTATACATTTGTAGTTTTTGTACATTGTGTGTAATCTTTTGTGGCGAATAAATATCTATCTATCTATACTTATTTATTGCATTGTTCATTGTAAACTATGCTTTGTCAATGAGAATTTTATTTCTTCAGACAATAAAGTACATATTGATTGATTGATAAGAATTATTTTTATTTTTTTTTAACAAAGAGAAGTAATTTGGTGCCAAAAAACTAAATATATAAATTACAATTGTTTCTTCTCAATGAACGTTATCCAATCCAGAATTTGAACTTACCTTTTTCCACTCTTTACCCTTCCATTGCTCTACAAAGACTTCTTCACTCTTCTGAAATTCTGCAATTATTTCTGGGGAATCATCAGAACCATAAAGTGAAAACACATCACCTTTTGTATATTCTTCTCCACATCCTCTTATGCCTAATTTATACCTGGAACCACAGTCGAATCTTCCGGCTACCCATTCACTGATATAAATGTGAGGCATGAATTTATCCATGATGTACCTCAGAAGAAGCTTGTTTTTCAGTAGTATTTCCTGAAGTTTCAAAATGATTATTGATGGAATGTGCCCAATGGAAGAAAACTATTGTGAATATTCTGGAACTTATAATTATTGCCAAAAGGGGGGTTCAGAAGTGCAAAATGAAAATAGGTAAGGTAATATGACAAAACCAAATGACCCATCAGACATCTCATCCAAAAGTTGGGATGAGATCAAAAAGATATAAGTTTCATCCTTAAAGGCTGTCTTCCAAAGCAACATACTATATATATAATTTTTTCCAACAAATCACTATGTAAATCATGTTATTTTTTCATCAAGCATGTATCAAACCCATTTTGTGGCTCTGGAAATCTATCAGAAGAATGTTGACAGATTATTTATATTATAAAACCTTCATTATCAGATATGAAGAAATTCATATATATATATATATATATATATATATATATATAATATATATATATATATATATATATATATATATATATATATATATATATATAATATATATATATATATATATATATATATATATATATATATATATATATTATTTCACTTGCTTTAAAAAATTATTCAGAACTAACTGACTGAGCCATAAAACTAGAAAAAGTAATTTAGAAAAAATATCCTAAAAGAAAATAACACCCATTTATGATAATAAAACAAAAAACAAACAAAATATATACCCTTACCAAATGTACAAAAATTATCCAATAAAATCAGCAAAACATAGGAAAATACAACATAACAATAGCACATCGATTAAAAAAATACAAATGAATATTACACTCGAAATTAAAACTTAAAAATCTAAAAAATAAAGAAACCCACCCATGTAAAATACCATGTAAAGATTGGAAATTACACCAACAAAACAAATACAAAACGAATTCAAGCCCACAAATACTTAAAAGGGGACATCACAGCATTGTCTAAACATGAAAAGTAAAATCAACATAAATTCGATTTTGACAAGGTTGAAATTTCGACTAAAGAAAAAATCCAAAATTGAAATTTCCTCGTAAAGATTCAATAAAAAAAGATACAAACAGTATGACAATATAAACGACATAAAAAACCCCAATAAAATCTACAATAACGTATTTCACAAAAAAAATATAATTGAAAAAATAAACTGATTCCTACATTTTTACAAGAAAAAGTCTTGCATGAATCAAAACAATAGAGCCCACATACTGTAACTGAATATGTCGAACACTCCAAAGTATTTTAAAAAAAATAAAAAACATCAATAACAGATAAAAGAAACTCGATACCAGCAATCTCAGACATTCAACAAAGTTCATTCCAATCGTCAAATATGAACACGAAATAATGAAAAAAGAACTGTTAAATTATATTGTAAGTTTTGAATGTCTCCTTGAATTTTAATCATATTTGATGTTATGTTACGTATTATGTTTTTAACTTGCCGTGTTTTACATTATTTTTAAGAATTTACCTGAGGATGACATAAGCAATGTCGAAACGTAGTTACGAATAAAAAATACATAGACAGAAAGACAGGACATGTCGAAGCTGATTGGAGCACCAGCTGAGGGGAGGTTGGGAGTTAATCAAAAATAACCTAAATGGAGAATTTGTAAGGGGAAAGTTTAGTACACGTTTTTTTCTCTTAGTAGTTGGATATATGAAGTATAATTTGGAAGAACCAGTTAAAATGACCCAATATTTTTTCACAATTGTTTAATAATTGGTTTTAAATATAATCCTGAAAAAGTGTCTGAACATATTTCTGGAACTATTAAACTGAAACTTTGGAAAACACATGCAGAATCTATAAAAACTATGCCTTCTTAAATTGTGGATAAATAGCATTGAATAAAAAAATAATTGTGCAGAATAGTGCAATCTGTTAATTTTCGTAACAATAAGAACAGTGAATAGCAGAAAATATGACAACAGACCAATTGTAGGATATGGAAGTGCATTGAAATAGATATCTTAACATTTGTTCTGGGACAACAATAAATGAGGAAACAGTAGATGAACATTTGCTTAATTATGTAGAATTGGAAATCACCCATAACAGAAAAATATGCAAAATAATATCAGAGCTGCATACACACCAAAAGTCTTTAAAAAAAGGAACGGAAAACAACCGGCAGGACAAGAGTTTGCATTAATAAATAATGTAGATTAATTTTGTATACAAGATCAACATTTAGTAGGTATATCTTGTAGAATCAGGTAAACACCCATAAATGATATAATCATTAAATGGATATATATAAGATCCTAATACTAACCTGAACTTTGGTGCACTCATAATAAGAAGTAGCAAAACAACTAGTATAACCATTGAATTCTGGGACACCAAGCGGCAGTGGATCTGATCCAATAGGTGGATTTTCTATTCTAAACTGATCACCAAAATTATTCAGTATCTTCCAGTGCTTATACTTTTCCTGGCCATTTCCATTCTTAACAAGGTTTGTAAAATTATCTGTTGCCAAGTAGCAGTAATACACATACCATGGTAAGTTCTTAGCTTTACGGGAATGATGCCTTTTGTATATATCCATCCAAATGCATTCTGATTTAATTATATTACACCACTTCTTGCAAACCAGCGATAAATGCAATAATGTTTTAGGAGGAACATAACTAAGTATATTTGTTAGTAGTTCTTCGGGAATATAGACATCACCTAAACATAAACCATTGCTGGACTCCTCTTCGAAGATATCATGAAATTTAAACTCTTCCACAGGAATGACGTCCCCCGTCATGGTACGGGATTCTTTAGTAGTTGCAGTTCTATTCTGAAAATTCCCCATTTTATTCATTGGACTAGTTGGTTACTCATGATGAAATGTTTGCTGGATGACTAATTCCTGGAAGAAATTAGGAAGTACTTGAAGATAATGGAACAAACCTATCATGATTAGTTTGATGCAAAAAACAGAATAAAACAAATTATTTCATACCAAAGACAAAGCTAAGGTATCTTAAGAATACTTGAGGATTCATTTACATTAATTTACATCTAATCCATGACTATTATTATAAATATAAAGGTTGTTCGTTTGTTGTTTTTTGTTACTTACTACTTACTATCCCTGTTACGTGTAAACCTTTCATTACTAACTAACAGGAGTAAAATATAGAATGGCCGTTTGGATAGGAGGTACTAATAAGCTCTAGCCAATCAGAATCTTGTAGTATTAAACCATCATAGTGACGTACATGGATATGAGTACAGGTGGCCCACGTATCATACAGAGTAGTCCAATATACATTCAAGAGCCTGTAACTCTCAGATACCAGAGATTTCATTCAGTCATTGTTTCACCAGAAAAATAATGACACGATTGTTCGTTAGTTGGACGCATAAGTGACACTTGGACATGGAATTAATTCTTCGCAATATTTTTGGGCTAGAAAATATACTACCACCAAATGAACCTGCTTTATTTGATTTTGAAAATATATATACGAGCAGTGCTTAACAAACTTTGGATTTTCAACTGGCGACAGGTATATGACAGAAAAAAAACAAATCTGTCGAAACAAAGGAACTTTTAATAAATTATTTTTGGCATTTATTTGAATAAAGTAGGGGAAGCATGTATCTTAGATTGAGGATAACCTCAAAGTCGGACACAATGCGCATGCGTATGTCAAAATAAGAGAACTTTATTAAATGAACTATAGAACGGACGTTGTAATAACTCTCTATTACTGAGTCAAATTTTGTGTTGCGCTATTAGAGCTCATCCAGTATTGAAACGACCACTTTGGCCTTCCCCCACCTAACAACCAATTTTTATCGAAGATACCCGAACCATTGTCTAACTATGACTATTAATAGAAATTCCATAGGCGTACCAAATTATTTGGTATAGGCGATTTACGAGACGTAGAGAACTTACACTCCTATAACTTTCCTAACACTCCTATTTCTTTTTCCGCTACTGAATAGTACTTACCACTGGGCATTTTGGCAAGGTAACGAGTAAACTATTGCAAGTTGAATAAATAACTCCACTACCTATTTATTAATTAAACAATCCTAACCTTTCAAACGCTGCATGCCAAGACACTGGTGAAGATTCGCCGTAGCACAGCAAATCGTGTCAACTCGTGTTTCCCCCTCTCTACCTACCAAACGGTCGTTTCAATACTGGATGAGCTCTACAGCAAACGTTATATCGACATCTACACATGAGCAGATTGTGTTCAAGGCAGACACTGTGGTAGTGCTCGTCCAGTATTGAAACGACCGTTTGGTAGAGAGGGGGAAAACACGAGTAGACTCGATTTGATGAGGCTGCTTATGCTACGGCGAATCTTCACCAGTGTCTTGTCATGCAGCGTTTGAAAGGTTAGGTTTGTTTGATTAATAAATAATTAGTGCAGTTATTTATTCAATTTTGACAAAAAATTCACAATCTCCGACTCCGAAAACCCCCACATACCAATTTTGAATAGAATCGGACCATGATCACAAAACTCGTCCGCCAAAAACTCGTGTTTTGCCTATACCAAATAATTTGGTACGCCTATGGAATGTATATTACTAGCCACAGTTAGACAATGGTTCGGGTATCTTTGAGAATAATTGGTTGTTAGGTAGGGGAAGAAAAAGTGGTCGTTTCAATACTGGATGAGCTCTAATACCGTTAGCGCACAACGTTATTGGAGATATTTTAAGCCGTTTATTTATCCACCTTTGTTTCGTTATCGTTATTGTGATCATGCGCAAAGAAACTTTTCTGATACTTTAACTTCATAAACTATAACTGATTCCGTTAATTACGGAAAAATAAAGATGTACTATGGTTATGTTTATCACTATGCGTAACAGGTCACCGTTGCCACACGTTCCAGCTTTTCGGGCATTAGATTAGATTGTAATAGGTGATGTACGTGCTGATTGAAATATTTAACATTAAACTATTAAAAAAAAACATCTGTTTCGTGAAGAATTTGTTATAATATTTAATATTGTATCGTAATATTGTTCAAAGTTTTTTTTGCAATATCGTGATTGTAAAATTTAAATTGAGTATCTAACAACGTGTAAAAAAATTGTATAGATTGTTTAAAACATAACCTAACTGCTAGAGGGTTTTGACATTTACGGCATTAGGGTCTCTTCTATTTATAACATTTTCCAAAACATTCATTTCATAATGAATACATATATTTTTTCAATCATAAATAAACTGAAAACCAGGAAAACCAAAACAAAATATCGGTGTCACCTATCACTTTATGAAGTTTAAAGTTGGTGTTTACAATGTCTTAGTTTCATCGTCGTGGTTATTATTATGGTTAGAGAAAATAAGATGATCATTCAAAGGGCTTAACATCTCTCTATAAACGTGATTTTACACCGTACGTTAACCGTTACGCTATCCTGTATCAGAAAGATTCTGAATCCATGGGCCATGGCATCGCATCTCATCATAAAGCTGGATTTATAGTTAGACGGACTGTAAATGTAGACGCACTGCAAAAAGATCAACTATATAATTTATGTACGTTTATTTATAAATGAACGTAAACGCATGACGTAACGTAAGTGAAACGGACTGGAACGGAAGAGTTGGCCAACTTTCATCTCTTATACTACGTTTCTTGCGTCCGGCCAATCAAAATAAAGAATTATGTGTGATGTTTTTTACAAGACCTAATTATTCATTAAATACTGGAACAGTCATTCACGTATACTCAAAGAATTGATCTGGATCAACAGTCTTCATCTTTAAAAAATTATTGAAGGCATTCTCCACTTTTCTATTACGGTTTATGGGTCTTGTTTTCTAACGTCTTAGTCGCATAATTATTGTTCTTCGAGTTTGTTGACACTTTTCCAATGCTACTGCACACAACAACAGTCCCACGGCACCACGAAGCATACCTTCATGTATTTCATAATCCATTGTGACACAGATAAGATGTATATAGACACAGAAAATGAAGCATAGATGAATATTTAGAATATAATACAAATCCAAACCAACACAGGCTGTTCATGATTCGTATAATGTGTAGGTTATGTTGAATGTCACTATCACTTCTACCCATGCGCAAAAATTCCGTTCCGTCGATTTATAAATTTAATAATATTTTACAGTCCGTTTGTTATGTATACAGTGCGTCTACGTTTACAGTCCGTCTAACTATAAATCCAGCTTAAGGTTTGAGGTTATTTATGTTAAATATTTTTTTAAGTATGGTGAGCCACTCAAAAAGGTTGGGATTTTATTCGGACGATGATTTGTGATTACTACGTGAAATTGTTGGTCAAAATCCGGAAAATAATTTCATATGAGATGCTGCAGATGTCAAAACTTAAGTTTGGACATTAAACGAGGATATAAACAAATATTTTTGGACGACGCCATCTACCACAGATATTGAAGCTCTATTGAAGCAACAGGTGGTGTCCATACGAAAATCTAAACAATATCGAATCAGTTCAAGCACCATGGGTTCTTATACATCTTAACCCCAACTGTTTCATAGAACGACGCTAAAAAATTTCAAAAGCATACAGTTTCACCGAAGACTGCAAATTTCGTATGATGAAAATCAATTATTTTATGAGATTGAAGTGGAGCTTGTAGAACATGCGCATTCAGTATCTGAAACATCACTCTCAACTGATGGGTGTACAACATAGAGAAACTAAAAATATTTATTTTTAATTTGTCTATGGTGTACAAGCAATAGGAACTACTCCGCCTAATCATATCTTTTGGTGTGTTATCTCTTTGGTCTTTGGTTATGTTTTATCTTGTTTACATTTTCGAATATTTACAAAGGTCAAAGTTCTTGTGTTAATTCACTTTTAATTCCATCTTTCAGTACCAGTACCTACTCGTGCGAATGCTAATCAGTGACCCATTCCTCTTTAATTCGGTTCTGCTCATCTCATTACCATTACTGTTGTAATAGCAACAATGATTTTCACAAAACCATTAAGGGTAATGTGAATTTGGTAGCGAATTTCCAGGGACCATTTAAAAAATTATTAATTTTTCAGGTTTTCCACACGAGTCGTCGTCTTTTAAGCTCATCATCCAGAAATGAAGTTGTTATTATATCAGCCACACGTACCCCATTGGGCACATTCTTGGGACCTCTTGCACCGTTAACAGCAACTAAGTTGGGGGCTATCGCAATTCAAGCAGCAATCGAAAGAGCCGGCATACCTAAAGAAGAAATCAAAGAGGTGTACATGGGAAATGTTTGCCAAGGTGGTGTAGGACAAGCACCTGCCAGACAAGCAGCTTTATTCTCAGGGCTTCCGAAATCCACGATCTGTACGACCATCAATAAAGTGTGTGCATCTGGCATGAAATCTATCATGTTTGGAGCCCAGAGCCTGCAGTTAGGCGACCAGGATGTGGTCCTAGCAGGAGGCATGGAATCCATGTCTAACGTTCCTTATTATTTGAAGAGAGGACAAACGCCCTATGGTGGGGTGCAACTGAGCGATGGAGTTGTTCTCGATGGGCTAATTGACGTTTATAACAAGTTTCATATGGGCAATTGTGCTGAGAGTACGGCCAAGAAGTTGGGAATAACCAGACAGCAACAAGATGACTATGCAATTAACAGCTATAAACGGAGTGCTGAGGCCTACCGAAACAATGCGTTTGCTTCCGAGTTGGTTCCTGTTAGTGTTCCTCAGAAAAAAGGCCAGCCAGATTTTGTTTTGAGCACAGACGAGGAATATAAACGAGTCAATTTTGATAAATTCAGGAATCTCGCCACAGTGTTCCAGAAGGAGAATGGCACAGTTACTGCGGGTAATGCATCCACTCTTAATGACGGAGCAGCTGCTTTAATTTTGACCACTCCGGAAACAGCCAGTCGCTTAAACGCAAAGCCTCTTGCTAGAATCGTAGGTTTTCAAGATGGAGCATGTGACCCTGTAGATTTTCCCATTGCCCCAGCCGTAGCTATCCCAAAACTACTGGAAAAAACCGGGGTCAGTAAGGAGGATGTTGCACTATGGGAAATCAACGAAGCCTTCAGTGTCGTCGTTGTTGCAAATCAACAAATTTTGGGGTTGGATCCTGCCAAGGTAAACGTACACGGTGGGGCTGTGAGCTTGGGACATCCAATTGGTATGTCAGGGGCTAGGATAGTAGTCCATTTGGTGCATGCCTTGAAAACCGGAGAAAAAGGAGTTGCTTCCATATGCAATGGCGGAGGGGGTGCTTCTTCAATCATGATTGAAAAATTGTAAGTTCAGGATTAAAATGGAATGGATTTGATGCAAGAATATTTTAAAAAAGTGCAGCATCCTCTAAGGTCTCCCAAAGTGACTTTATTAAACCATCTTTTCTGACCTTTGAATGGCCATTTTGCCAAATCTCACAAAGTCATTTTTGCATGCAAATTTCGATTGCTCTACTGTTCTAATGATTTTTGAGAGCATATGTAAAAGTTCTATTAAAATGGGCTTGGTTTTGTATTTCCAACCTTTTCTAAATTTGAATGTACTTTTTTCAACAAAAAATGCTTTGTCATGGAAAACAATCTGGGAAGATTTCAATAAGTATTCAGTGTAAATTTTTATTGAAATGATCCTTGAGTTGAACTTCATATTGAAGGTTTTTCTTAAACATGAACAGTAAGACTGTTGGAGTTCATCAGATAATTATTTTTATATTTATAATCCATGTATACTATCTTTAATGTACTTTTAAGATTATATTGTTGTTCTTTGAGTTATTTTTTAAAAGATAAAAATTGTTATAAATAAATTTAAATTGTTTGCCAATGATGTTTTCATACTTATTTCGTGATAAGTTAACTGGCAGAAACTGAATAAACATTCCAATATATCACTTTCATTTCATGAAATTGTTATTGGTTATTATTCAGCAAGTTCTTTTCTCAAAATCTATGTCTTTACATTCATATTTGGTAACTTCTGAGTTATGGCAATAACTCGAGAGTATGAATAGTTTTATTTCTCATAAATATATTAAAAATGTAAATAGAAGAGAATTTTACTTACAGAAGAGCCACCAAATCAAGATTTCATTGGGTTCCCCCTTTTTAGGCTATTTAAAAAAATGGAACCATAGCACAAAGAATAAACAGTTTTTGAGCTATTCTTTAGCTATATCTATGAGAAAATACCTATATTGAAAATAAGTCCTTGTATTTATTGTCAAACATGGTGTACATCCATGTAATAAATTACACTATTTTTTGGCAGGAAAGATCAACTACCTGCTAACGAATTGCCCACTCTCACTCTCTATACAAGGCATCCCTGTCCTTTGTGTGACGAACTCAGAGAGGAACTAGTTCCTTATTTGCATAGAGTGGAATTCAATACTATGGATATTTCACAGAAAGAAAATCTTCGTTATTTGAGATTATATCGATATGAAATCCCTGTAGTGTTCTTGAATGGGCAGTATTTATGCAAGCATAAGTTGGATGTACAATTACTAGAAGAGAGATTGAGAGCAATCGAAGCAAGAAAATGAATGACTGTGGTGAAGAACTTGCGACAAATTTGTTACAGACATTGAGATGTATAGAAGACCACTCGATCTTTAGAAGAATCTTACAACTGCAATCATCTCTCTCCTTAGCGCGGAAAAAGATGTGATGAATAAAACTGGAACTTAGAGACAGTGAAAACGAAATTATTAACATTTAGACATATTTTGTTAAATATATTTGATAAAAAAAGACTGCGAATTAATTACATTAAATGTTCATAATAGTATTAAGGGGAAGAAGGTATGTAAAATTATAATAGAAATAGTGCTAAATTGCAAACCGCTATATCAGCACCAGCCGGCAGGGGCACTATGCTATGCACTACCCCGGTAACTTCGAATGACAAATCATAGATGTCACAACCATACCACAGTTTATAGCTAAAGAATCAGTTCGCTCACTTGGCGTCGGCACTTTGATCTTTATGTTCCCGTTTGTACACTGCGCAACTCTGATTTTTATCCCTCGCGCATACCGCGTGTTACTAATACTGACATTTTTCGGATACTTCGAAGAGCGATAATCGCGTACAGTCTTCTACGCTTCCTGAATTCTTTCCCTGGAGTGGATGTTACCTTGGAACATGCATTTGGGTCAAGTGAGCTAACTGCTTCTTTAGCTATAAACTGTGACCATACCATCTCTGTGAGATTTCCGCGAATAGGACTTTTCACGACTCGTTACGCGCAAGCACAACCAGCATTTTAAAAATGCGGGTAATATGAAAATTTCCAACACTTTAATTAATATGGCTGGTATGGCCGTTATTATTATTTTATTCTTAGTATAAAACAATTGAATCTATAGAAATTAATAACTGAAAACGTTTTTTTAACACATTGAAACCTTCATATTCGCGGGTTATACTGTATACACGTATGAACTGTACGAAAAACTTGGCGGAAGTTGAGGCATGCGCATAATTTTTTTTCTAAAATGAAAAGGCCTGATTTTATTTAAAAAAAATTTGCCCCAGTTCGGTCCTCAGATATTACATTTTGTTAAAATAATTTCTTAAGTCTCGAATAATTTTCAAGCTCCTCAATTCAAAATCGATTTGACCATCACTTGAATACCTTCCTCCAAACACTAGCGCCGATCGTGATTGTTTCAGGAAAGTGGATAAACAATCATATTTCTCACAACCCAAACATACAGTATCGGAAACATTTTATCTGGGGTATAGACAGAAATCTACACGAGCAACAAGGAACGCAATGATATGATAATACCACATAAACAAGAGAGACGCACTGCTGTGCGCCCCTCCTGTTACCCCACCCGACGCATTAACTGACCACGTGGCAATGCGACACAGCTTGCCGAGCCGTGGTTGGGAAAACACAAGATCGTGACAATTATTACCTTTTGAAACATGCCGCCTATTTACACAACCGCAGAGAAAGTACAATAGATTCGGCTATCGTTTGGCCCAAAATGGTGGTTTGTTAGAACATTTAATAAAATAATTCCGAACACAAAATATTTAATTTGGTTTGTCTTTTCTTGTAAATATTTTTTTTCTCTCCCTTCAAGAAATAATTGTTTTTCTGTTAGGAATAAGTTTTTTGTTTTTATTGTCTTACAGAAATATCGTTTGCTTTTGTTTATGTTTAAGAATTTTCTGTTGTTTTCGCGGCCACCACGGCACCAAAGATATTTTGATCTACCTGTCGTCCGACAGATTAAATTGAATCAATGATTCAGTTTAATTTGTCCAAATTATCTGAAGTGAAATTATCGTCAATAATTCTTCTTCATTGCAGCGCACACATTCTCCCGACTGCTGCTGGTATGATACTAACGTCACAGTTTATAGCTAAAGAAACAGTTCGCTCACTTGGCGTCGGCACTTTGATCTTTATGTTCCCGTTTGTACACTGCGCAACTCTGATTTTTATCCCTCGCGCATACCGCGTGTTACTGTGTTACTAATACTGACATTTTTCGTATACTTCGAAGAGCGATAATCGCGTACAGTCTTCTGCGCATCCTGAATTCTTTCCCTGGAGTGAATGTTACCTTGGAACATGCATTTGGGCCAAGTGAGCTAACTGCTTCTTTAGCTATAAACTGTGCTAACGTCCTGTCCTGAGCTGACCGCCGGGAGCCGGGACCGCCCTGATTCTCCTATCTCTGTGTCGTGATGTAAATATCCCTTCCTCGTGCGAGTCGAGGAGAAATTGTAATGCTCTCTCAACATGAAGCAAGCTATTCTTTACGCTCTCATGAAACCACCGTACCCAAGATAAATACTTTCCGATACTGTAAATTCAACTCAGGGTTATTGTATATACAGGGCGATTCAAAAGTACTTTGACAAACTTCAGGAGGTGATTCCTCACAATATTCTAATATGAATTGTCCGAATAAATATATGTCCGGAAACGCTTCGTTTCCAAGATACAGGGTGTTGAAGTTTTATTTTTATTTTCGTTTTTTTCAAATAATTTTCGAAATACTGACCTTAATTAAACGAAAATTGGTATCGAGAGGTGTTTTGAGGTGTCAAATTCGAACCTGATGTTATTATTGCTCTTACTCGTAGGGGGCGCCACCTACATGTCTTTTTCTTTTTTGAAGATTCATACCTTTTTTGATCGTACTTCTAGCACATTTTTCAGTAAAAAAAACAATTCTTCTATCAAATCTACGTAAAAAAGCTACCCTTGTCACAAGTCGCTATAAGCAACCGTTTTCTAGATATTTGTATTTGAAAATTTCAAGTCGATTATTTGATAATCGATGCGTGTTGAAGTTATTACCATTATTTTGCATTTTTCACAAGAATGCTTAGGAAATGAATTTGACGTTTAAGTAAGTAGTTTTGGTAATTACATATTATGTGACAGTTAAACGTTTTGTTGTTTTGTTGAAGTTTCTGTAAGTTTTAAAACTCTAATTTTGAAGAAATGGATTATTTAAACCATAATGCTCATTTAGCCGATATGCATTTTGTTTATGGCCTTGCGGATTGCAATGCGCGCGAAGCAAGACGTATTTACCAGGAGCGATTTCCTAATCGAGTACTGCCTTCAGCTCCAATATTTACCAGTCTCCACCGTCGTTTGGCAGAAACAGGTAGCTTTAAGAGGGTAGCTGATATTATTGGAAGACCATGAGCAGTCCGAACCCCAGAATTGGAAGAAGCTGTTTTGAACGCCCTCGAGGAAAATCCAGAAACAAGTACAAGAATAATTGCTGAAGCTCTCAATTCTACTCAGTCCACAGTTTGGAGAAATATCCACGATCAACAATTTTATCCATACCATATTCAAAGGGTACAAGCTCTTTTGCCACGAGACTTTCCCCAACGCATTACTATGTGTCAGTGGTTTTTGAAAAAATTGGCTGGAAATCATCAATTTTTAAGATATGTACTCTTCACGGACGAGGCAAACTTCTTCCGAAATGCTATCACAAACTTTCATAATTTTCAGTTAGTGAAACACATTATCAGTATCAATTTTCTGTAAATGTATGGGCGGCAATAATTGATAATTACTTGATAGGTCCTTTCTTTCTTCCGTTCCGACTGAATGGCGCAACTTACAGAGACTTTTTAGAAAATGAATTGCCGGGACTACTTCAGAATGTACCATTAGAAATTCGTATCCGCATGTGGTTTATGCATGATGGAGCTCCGGACCATTTCAGCGTTGTAGCCAGGGAATTCCTTAACACTATCTATCCAAATCGAAGAATCTAACCAGGCGTGGGCACCAAGGTCCCCGGATCTAAACCCGCTAGATTTTTATTTTTGTAGACATTTGAAGTCACTATTTTTCAAAACTCCAGTAGCGAACGAGAAAGATCTAAGAAACCGAATTGAAGACGCTTGTGAAACAATAAGAAACACACCAATAATTTTTGAGCGGGTACGAGATTCAATGACTAGGAGACTGAATGCCTGTATCTTCGCTGAAGGTGGACACTTTGAACAATTTATTTGAATACAATTCAGTTTCCTTTATTTTATTTTATTCTACATTTTCAAAATGTCTTGAAATAAAATGTTGATATTTCTTGCAAATTTTATTAAAACAAATACAGATTTTGCAATCTTGATACAAAAATAACTATTTCAAGCGAGTAAAAATAAATAGAATAGGTGGCGCCCCCTATTAAAAAAAACAAAA
Organism: Gonioctena quinquepunctata; assembly: GCA_018342105.1. Lineage (NCBI taxonomy): Eukaryota > Metazoa > Arthropoda > Insecta > Coleoptera > Chrysomelidae > Gonioctena > Gonioctena quinquepunctata. The sequence goes on along the minus strand of JAFIRS010000004.1, from coordinate 707,593 downwards.
CTACTTACTTGAACGTCAAATTCATTTCGTAAGCATTCTTGTGAAAAATGCAAAATAATGGTAATAACTTCAACACGCATCGATTATCAAATAATCGACTTGGAATTTTCAAGTCCAAATATTTAGAAAACGGTTGCTTATAGCGACTTGTAGATATGATAGAGGAATTGATTTTTTTAATAAAAAATGTGCTAGAAGTACGCTCAAAAAAATTATAAATCTTCAAAAAAGAAAAAAACGTGTAGGTGGCGCCCCCTACGAGTAAGAGCAATAATAACCACAGGTTCGAATTGGACACCTCAAAAAACCTCTCAATACCAATTTTCGTTTAATTAAAGTCATTACTTCGAAAGTTATTTGAAAAAAACGAAAATAAAAATAAAACTTTAACACCCTGTATCTTGGAAACGAAGCGTTTCCGGACATATATTTATTTGGACAATTCATATTAGAATATTGTGAGGAATCACCTCCTGAAGTTTGTCAAAGTACTTTTGAATCACCCTGTATAATACTGACAATATATAATAACCCTGAATTCAACTCATTTTTAATGTAATGTTTCACGCCCGTATGCACCGTAGGCTAATTTCGCGGATTAGTTACGGAAACATGGATTATATTGTTGTTCATTATGAACCGCAAGAAAAATCTGGTTTAAGCTTCAGATTTTCTAATCGGTCAACGAAGCGTGGTAAAGCGAATGACGTCTATTTTATTTTGACACCGATTTTTCGAGTGTTGAGTTTTTTTGCAAGTTTTTCATTATTTGGGGGAAAATGGAGGACGAAATATTTATTGATGATGACCTAGATATCTTCGGGTAAATATCTAGTTACATCACACATCCACTCTGATAATGGGGAAAATACTTTTCTTACGTGTTTTGCCTCATAAACACGAACACGAAAAATGCGGCGGCCTCATACCGTTTCCGAGTTACAGCACTTTGGAAAAAAAACTAACCTCATTTTCAAGCCACCGTTTTCTCGCACAAAAATCACTCAAAATGCCTCCTTCTTTTAACCAGCATAAACAATACACCCTAAATCACTTATTTTCGGCACAACTTTGCACAAAATATCGTCGTTTTTATCGAAAAAATCCTCCTTCTTACACAGTTGCAAATGAACAATTTTCTTTCCTTCGACAGAAGACATTCAGAATGACTTCTCTCAGTGAGCAGCATGCTAAAATCGCTATTTGAATGGGTTAATGTGGTGGCGTCAGCAAAAAGGGTGAAATTAGCTGATGGAGCACTATTTGGCAGGTCATTAACATAAATAAGAAATCGGACCGGACCTAGAACAGAGCCTTGTGGTACCCCATATTTAATGTTAATTGATTTAGAACTGACGCCCTTAAAATGAACGAATTGAGTTCTGTCCGTCAAATAGGACCCAATAATTTTTTGGCTACTTTCGGAAAAGTTATAAAATTTCAGTTCATCAACTAAAATATTGTGCGGTACACTGTCAAAGGCCTTACTTAGGTCTAAGAATTGCACATGGACAATTCATCGGTCTCAAAGCCTCCCTTAACCACATTAATTAATTAATTAATTGCTGCGGTTGTCGATAAATTAGCCCTAAAGCCGAATTGACAACTACTAAATAAATTAAAGTTTTCAAAATAGGTTGTCATTTGAATTTTAAGAACAACTTCATTTTTTTTGCAAATATTGGCACAATAGATATAGGTCTGTAAGTTGTTGGGTCGTCCATGCAATTACCTTTAAATAAGGGTAACACTTTTGAACATTTAAGAAACTTCGGGAAAACATTATTTCTGATACATTAATTGATACGTTTGGGGAGAGGAATGAGAATAAAGAAAGAAGATAGTTGGTTAGACCCATATATGTATCAGGTACCAATATTGATAATAAAGACAGCAAATGTGAATCCAAAACAAATGAAGCATGATCTTTCTGATCGGCAACGTTGAATTGATGCGCATGCGCGAAAATGGAGGCGTGACATGTATTGGACCAATACATCAACCAATACTTACCAACCAATACCAAAGCTTCCTAAAGCTGGTCTTCTCAAGGCCACTATGAGTGCAGTAGATATTTTCCCCGTCGTTCCAGTCATTGCTGCATTGCATTGCAGGTTCGAACTGTCTACGATATAGGCACCATGTCGACTGTCCATTAAAAGTAGGAGCTTTTACTTAATTTTTTTATGTTGCTTCGTTCGTATGTCATTCTGTTATTCTTTCCGGTTCAAAATTTGTAATCCATTTTTGAAGCACTTGCCGACATCCGATTTAGCTGAAATTTTGCAGGTGTTCATAATTCCGGTGACAATGCATTATGAAATTTGTAAGAAGTAAAAAACAAAATGGCGGCTCCAAGATGGCGGACGAGTTTTGTGATTATGGTACGATTTAACTCAAAATTGGTATGTGGGGGTTTTCGGGGACGGAAATTGTGAATTTTTTATATAAATTCAAAATTTCAAGATGGGGGCTTCAAGACGGCGGACAAATTTTGTGATTATGGTCCGATTCGAATCAAAATTGGTATGAGGGGGTTTTCGGGGTCGGAAATTATGAATTTTTTGTCAAAATTTATGAACTTGAAATAGCGGCTCATGGAATTTTTGTTAGAAAAAAAAAATGGTGCTCTAAGATGGCGGATGAGATTTGGGTTTATGGCCTGATTCGATTCAAAATTGGTATGTGGGGGTTTCCAGGGTCCAAAATTATGAAATTTTCTTTAACATTCATAAAATCAAAATGGCGGCTCTATGATGGCCGATTATTTCTGTGTGTATGGTCCGATTCTATTCAAAATTGGTATGTGGGGGTTTTCAGGGTCGGAGGTTATGAATTTAGTAGAAGATTATTGATTTTCAGTTAAAATTAATAAATTGAAGATGTCAACTCCAAGATGGGGGATATCGATGAGTTGATCTTCAGATGGTCTCCTCATTGAAGATCTAGATAGCTCAGAATTTACAGGAAAAAAGGCTTCATAATAACGCTTTAACACAAATGCATAGATAAGGCGTACATAAGTACTAAAAAGCACAAAATAAAATAATTAATAAAAACACTTTTTAAAGACAAGCGTTTATTCAAATGCACTAAAAAGTAAAAAATAATTGCTTTGGATGTGTGACGTAGGTTATTCCGGGAGTTATAGATTCAAAAGTTGTCGCTATTGTATTCGATCTGAAAACATTGTGCGACAAGCTTTTGAATCTATAACTCACAGAACGCCACACATCCAAAGCAATTATTTTTTATTTTTAGTGCATTTGAATAAAAGCTTGTCTTAAAAAGTTTTTTTTATTCTATCTGCAGTTGTCTCTCTTGCTCGACAAATTGCTGCTTGATCATTTCCATTACCCCCTCCATATCGTCATAGAATTTATTTCCCATACTTATTCATCTTTAATTGTTGCAGAGGCGTATTTGTTTTCGTAACAATATTTCCAAACATAAGATCACTAGGGCAGTTCACGAAAAAAACTCTTTTGAAGACCCGTCCAATTATTGACTATTTTCAGTTATCTTTTTCATAGGCGAGATCTATATATAGAAATACCACTCTAAAATCCATTAAACTTCCTTTTAGAAGCAATCATATCCGATTCGAACTCAATTTGGATTCCGAGCCAAACATTCATCGACACTTGTAATGAATGAAGTCTCAAACATCAAATTCTATACTTTTGAGCGCGATTTCCTAAAGTTCTTGGACCTCACGAAATAATTTGACTGGGTTTCACATAAAATGGTTTAAGAGAAGCTGAATTTTATATAACATTACTTTGAATAAAAACTGACTGTCGCACGCTGTCTCTTATGAAGGTCATTATCCCTATAAAAGTCAAAACAGTAGTTTCTCGGCCTTCCTCGAAATCGCTCGAATCGCTTTAATTTACGTTGTCAGCACACTATCAGAAAATTCCATAGTGATAACATTTTTTTCATGACATATTTCAGTAAATATCGTAGTATCTACAAACAGACCATAAAATAGCTAAAGATCTCTACCATGTCGAAAGACTAAATCAGGCAGAAAATAAACAGAAAGAGATGTGGACGATAACCAACAACCTGCGAGGTAGGAATAATAATAAAAACTTTTTAACAAAAATTGAACCGACGAAAAAATAAACTTTAAAGCAGAAAATGAAATAAACCTCCTTAGTCTTAATAATAACTGAGCTCCCAACTAATGTGAGTTAGTTGGGAGCTCAGTTATTATTAAGACTAAGGAGGATTATTTTATGTTTTGCTTTTCAGTTTATTTTTTCGCCGGTTTAATTTTTTGTTAAAAAGTTTTTATTTGTTACTTTTTTGTGGCTAAAATCCACAAATGCGAACTGTGGCAATCACTTATGGAGATAGCAAGAACGTGGCAACCATTACCACATATCATAGTCAAGTGCCTGGTACATTAAAGGTTTATCAGAAAGAAACATTTGCGAACAATATCCATTTATATGGAAGTTTGCATGGATTGTCAGGTGAATATCATTTAACGTTCTGCGTGGTATTTGCTAGGAAAGTAGTTGTTTTTCGCCTGTCGGTCCACCAATTGTTTCAATTTATATTGAACCTTTTGTGAAGACGACTTTGTGTGTGCTTTATGCATTTCATTTCATATCTTATCCCCTTCATATGGCTTTTGCTTTCATTAAAGGTTTGATGAAAGTTACTAAAACGTCACCGAAATTATCATACTAGTGATTGTAACCGCCAACGGTTATTTTCCCTTTCCAGTTTGAGAACCTTTAAGGTGATTCTGCCAAGTGGCCATCATGTTTCAGACACCTCAATTGACACTAACAAGTTATATAACTGTGGAATGGCAACCATAGTGGGAATTACGTGACTACAGCCATGCAAATATAAAATTTTAATTAATCTGAAGGGGGGTGGGGGAGGATCTCGAAGTCTTATCCACAAAATAAAACAAAGTGTTTTTTGAGAAACTGGATGCTGAAGTACACATATTCAGCAGAACATTATTATTACATGGCTAAAAACAATGTTTGATAAACCTACATGGTAACAATGAAAAAACTTACCAACTTTATATTATGGTTAACCTTGAAAAATAGAATGAAAAGTTTTTAAATCAGTAGTGGTGGTGATGGTGAGGGTGTTTTTTTCTTTTTCCTTAAGCAAAATGTATAACAATTTATGGTATAGTTTTTCTCATCCCAATTGGAACGGCAATAAAAATAAGAGCACTACGAGGAGTGTTCATATATGCACTGCCGGAAAATGGGAAATGTATTTAATATCAGTGTTTCTACTTTCAAAGAGTTCCTGGTAGAATTATAAAAAAGTTCTGTCGTGTGGCACTAGTTGCACATATTAGTAAAGGCGCTATCAAATATATTTGAGGAATAAATGCTCGGCTAGCTGGATTGGACACCTGTTATCTGAAGCCGCATGATTTCCCCAGTCCACAATATTCCTTAATCAGTGCCGTGTGTTGGGGAGGTTAGGAATTATCCATTGAAAATAATTTTATAAATATGGCTTTCTGGAGACCTTTCGAAACAAATAATAAAATTCAGTTGAGATAACATGTGTCTACTTTTACATGGGGTGATCAATTGCTATGATTGTAAGAATAAGTTACTGAAAAAATACCACTAGAAAATAATATACCGACGCCTATGTCAAGGCGGCAACTGGAAAGAGAATTCCTTCTCGAAACTTTTTATGTCGCTCCAATTGGGATTAGAAATACTATAACGTGAAATTGTGTGCCATCAAAATGGAAACAGTGAAAATATTAGAATGACAGGAAGAAACCGTACCGACATCAGGTTGCGACTTGAATTAGATCGATTTTTAAACAATATAAAACTGTAAAGAATTGTGTATATGTGAACTTTGCCACTAGTTAAGTAGTTCTATCATCCAATAGATGTCGTCATGTAACTGAAGTAAATTTATAAACGTAATTCATTGGCAAGGATGTGAAAGGGGTCGGAAAACAAAGTTTTTTTTTGGAAAATTGATAGATTATCTGTAGTGTAGTTAGGAGTCTTTAGTGAATGTATAATAGAGATTTGAAAAAATTGATACAATCAAATTCAATTTGTTCCTTAACACAATTCGATCCAATTGAATTTTTGGCTTTTTGTATTTTCAAGATCTCAAGAATATTTAATTTCGAACCTTTAGGACAAACATAACGAAGGCGTAGAAGGGCCAACAACAAAATATATTCTTTAAACATTTGGAATTGCCACTTTGAATTGACAATTGTCACTTTGATCATTTTGAAATCATTTTGAATTGCCACTTTCAACTGACAATTGTCACTTTGAAGTGAAAATTATCAGTTCGAAGTGACAACTGTCAGTTCGAAGTGACAATTGTCACTTCGAAGTGACAATTTTTTTTTTATGTTCTGGTTCCCACGAAAAGGGATATCCTGTAATGTTCAGAGAACATCGTGGGAACCAAGGGAAAGAAAGTAGGAGTTGGTGTTCTTCTTGAATTTCTGGAGGTTGTATGCCTCGGGGAACACCTCCCTAGGCAATGAGTTCCAAAGCCTCGCTGTTCGTTGGATGAACGAATCTTTGGAAAGTGATGTTCTGCAGGTCTCCAAAGTGACCACGAAGGGGTGTGATGACTGAACTTGACGGGTTAGTCTCGAAGAGACTGCCAAAGCAGGAACGATTGTTGATATTTCAGAAGAGCATGGCCCATGAAAATATCTATAAAATAGAGACAAATCGCCAACTTTTCTACGGTGTTCCAGACAAGTGAGCGAGTTTGTAAGCGAGGCATCACTGACGAGACGAATTGCCCTTTTTTGGACAGAATCCAATAGCCTCAGGATATGTTTAGGTGCCGCGCTCCAAATATGGGAACAGTATTCCAGGACAGGTCGGATCTGTGCCTTATAGATCATAAGCAGCTGAGTGGGGGTGAAATAGCTCTTGGCACGAAATAAAAAACCAAGTTTTTGGGATGCACTTTTGGCAATGGACCTCACGTGATTTTCCCAGGAAAGGTTATTGCTGATAGTAATACCAAGCATCGATATGGATGACTTCAGTGGTATGGTTACTCCTGACAAAGTTATGTTAGGCACAGTGAGATCGGCTTTTTTAGAGAAAAGACATGCTTGTGTTTTGTTTGCATTGAATTCTACCAAGTTATTAGATGTCCACTCGAGAATTGTTACTAAGTCCATATTTATATTATTAACATTTCTTCCTCGTTCATTTCTGGTTTCACGGGCTGATATAGGGGCCCTGGAAGAGAAAGCGGTATGGAGGGTACTATCATCGGCAAAGCTGTGTACTGGACATGAAGTTGCTTTCAACAGGTCGTTGATGTGAAGTAGAAATAGTGTTGGTGCGAGAATAGATCCTTGCGGAACACCAGCATTTATGAGTAGAGTGTCAGATGAAACTCCATCGACCACTACATGGAGAGACCTGTTTGAGAGAAAACTAGCAAGCAGAGAACACAGCTGAGGGGGCAAGCCATAAGACGGAAGCTTGGCGAGGAGTCCCTGGTGCCAAACTCGATCGAACGCCTTGGAGATATCTAATGCCACAGCTAAAGTTTCTCCATACTTTTCAATAGATAGCTGCCATATATGTGAGACGTAAGCGAGCAGGTCACCAGTTGATCTCTGATGGCGGAAGCCATATTGCCTATCGTTGACAATTCCTGAGTCTTCCAGAATTTCATGAGCTCGATGTTGATGGCTTTTTCCATGACCATTGAAATAATAGATAGCAGTGCGATAGGTCTGTAGTTGCTAGGTAGGGCCTTTTTGCCTTTTTTAGGGACTGGCTGTACTCTTGCAATTTTCCAATTGGACGGAAATACCCCAAATTGTAAGAGTGGTTGAACAACTTGCAAAGAACAGGTGTTAGTTCGGGGCACATTTCTTGAGAACAATCGGCGGGATTCCGTCAGATCCACAGGCTTTGTTGGTGTTGAGACCCAGCAAAATCTTTCTGATAGTACGTTGGCGAAAGGTGATCTCGGGCATGTGACTGTCAATAGGTGTAATGTTCGGGGGTTGTTTTCCCGATGAATCCAGAGTGGAATTTCCAGCAAATAGGTGCGCAAAGATATTGGCTTTTTCCTGGGCAGTCGTTGCTAGTGTTCCATCTTCTTTGGTTAGATGAGCAAATGAGCTGGAAGTGAAGTTTCTTCCCACAGCTTTGGCGAAAGACCAAAATGAACGGGATCCGTTAGGACATTCAGCAAGTTTTGATCTTATTTTGGCATTTTGGGCATCTTTTGAGCATTCTATTGTCTCTTTGCATATGCCTCTAGCCTCGACATATGCTGCTCTGATCTCAGGGCCCGGATTTTTTAGCCATCGATGGTATGCTGCCTGTTTGGAAGCCACAGCTCTAGAGCAGTTTCTGTTAAACCAGGTCTTATCGGATGATGTTCTTCTTTCGGTATTCGGTATGTAGGTTTGCATCCCCAACATGATGATTTCAGAAATTGTCTCAGCACATCGTGTTGGATCTACTGAAGAGAAACAAACTCTCTTCCATGGAAACGCTGAGAAAAACATACGAAGACCTTCCCAGTCGGCCGAATTGTAATGCCACATGAGACGGGGTGGTATTGTGCAGCTCGATGGTAAATGGAAAGAGCATGTTGTGGAGATGAGGGTGTGATCAGAGTTTCCAAGTGGGGCACAAACTTCTATTCTATACGGGTCAGGATTGGTGGTGAGGAAAAGATCTAGTGTATTGGCAGACTGGTTGTTGACATCAGGGATGCGGGTTGGTAGCTCGACCAGTTGTTCTAGACCATGAGTGATGGCGAAGGCCTCGGCTTGACGACCCGCATCATCTGTTTTGTTAGAGAATTTGAGCCAGGCAGCGTTATGTACATTAAAGTCTCCCATGATTATGGTTTCAGCTGTTGGATGGTTCTCCTGAATGTAGTCCAGTTTGAGTGATAAAACTCAAAGAGGTCGTTATATGAAGGTTCATTAGGTGATAGGTGAAGGCAGCAGAGGAACTTAGTCAGTTTGGTATCAGATAGCTTGAACCACATCACATCAAAGTCTTTCGGTTCCAAACTCTCTTCACGCTGGCATGAAAGGTTAGCCTTAGCGTAAAGGCAGACTCCACCTTTGAACCTGAATCGAGAATGGAGTTCGTAACCAGGACAAAGCATATGGACCTTGTTGGTGGACGAGTTTACTTGTGTTTCTGTTAGAGCCAGAATATCCGGTTTTTTCGTCTGTAGGTGATGGTGGACGTCATTGATGTTCTTGTTGAGTCCGCGGATGTTGCAAAAATTAATCTTTAATGTTGAGTCCCCTCGAGTACCTCTCGCCCGGAAATCCGAATGGAGAGGTATTTTGCTTCCGGAGTGTTTTACTCTAGGATACTTCATCATTATTACTATTATGATGCACCTGAAAATAAAGGAGGAATTGGGGAAAAGGAAAGAGGGAGACCGGAAAGTATCAACCGAACACTGAAACATGGAATGTCGATATGGTGGTATTTCACCGGGCGATGAGACCATCTTCCACCTACGGTTATCCTTTTAGTCGCCTCTTACAACAGGCAGGATTTACCATGGGGCTATTCTAAAGCCGACCCCATACAGCTTAATTGTCAGTACAAAGTGACAATTGTCACTTCAAAGTGACAATTGTCAATTCAAAGTGACAAATGTCACTTCAAATTGACAATTGTCACTTCAAAATGGCAATTCCAGATGTTTTTGTAATTGACAATTGTCACTTCGAAGTGACAATTGTCACTTCAAAGTAACAATTGTTAGTTCAAAGTGACAATTGTCAGTTCAAAGTGACAATTCCAAATGTTTAAAAAAAATATTTTGTTGTTGGCCCTTCTACGCCTTTGTACAAACATAGATTAGATCTACATGATTGTGAATGGAGAAGTTTGAGTGTCCTGATTGTAGTAAGTGGTTAACAAAGGAAGATGGTGAGTTACAGATGTCTGTATCCCGGTATTTGTTGTATAAGTTGGTATGTTCCCTCAGAATGTCTCTGAACATTTCCGACCAGTTTGACCCATATAAACTACTGGACACTCTGGACAATTTAACCTGATTTCTCATAACTGTCCGTCTTGTCTTTTGAATTGAGTAAGCTTTTACTTAAGTTGTTAGAGGTGTTGTAGCATATCTGAATAGTGTCTGTGGATAACTGTTTTCCTATGGAATCATAGTTGGGCCCTAGAAAGGGAAGAGAGCAATATAATCATGGGCTTTTTTCATTTATAAGGAGTTGTTGGTTGAGATGTTTATTCATGTCTTGGCGGTAAATTTTGTTAGTTAAGTGTGGTGGGTAAGTGAGTGCTGTGTGTTGAATGATTGTCAGTTCTTTCTGGAAATTTGCAGTTGACAGTGGTAAACTGAAAATACTGTGATATAAATTATGGAACGAAGCTGGTTTTTGGTTGTGAGGGTGGTTCGATGAATAGGGAATAATCGTATCTGTAGCTGTGGGTTTTCTATACACATCAAATTCAATGTGGTTGTTCTTTTTTGTGAGAAGTAGATCGAGAAATGGTAAGGAACCTTCAAATTCTGTTTCTGAGGTGAATTCAATGGAATCGTGTAGATTGTTGATGTGTTCAAATTTATTCTTACTGTATAGTGGTAGATTTAGTGGTGCTTACGTAATAACCACCGAGTCGAAGTTGCAGTATCAGTTTCCGTCATTATGATGCTGCTTGGGTAGACACACTTGATTTGCTTGAGTTATTTACCCACAAAACGAAAGAAGAGGTTGCGTTGCTAGGCAGTTTATTTACAATCTTCCCGTTTCTGTCAGTAATATAATATTTAAAATGACTCATTATTTTTGATACAATCAAATGGCCGACATTTCAAACAGAGAACCAATCAGATCAGTTTCATAGTAATAAAACGTCTTCTCGCTGTTTTATACTGATAAAACCACCAGTAGATTAGATATTGTTTTGCGATAAAACTACACTTGATCCTGTCAGAATTAAATATCAACGCATTCAATTCCTACATAGGAAAATTGGAAATGCAAAACTGATGGAATAAGGGATTTTGAACTCACTACATACAGTAATTTGATATTTGAATTAAAATATACCATTTTCAGCATGTTAGAAAGCCTCATTTTCAATATATCAATAAAAGTCCTCGTAGAGCAATGGTTAGCAAGTTAGTCCATCACGCGGTAGGCTCGGGTTCGATTCCATACCAAAGAACCTTTTTTTAATCGGTTTCAGATACAAACATATTTGATCTGATAGTGAAAAACATTGTTCCTTCAGTCACCAATTCCGACAAGAACAAAAGAAGTTCTTTCTCTTAATTTCGTAAAGAATATTATTCCAAGAAAACTGTGTAGGTAACATATGAGATATGATATTGTCGTTGTGACCGTTACTTTAGTTCAAGGAACTATGAAAGTTCATCGGTTCAGCGCCAGTAACGGAAAATATATATTACCTCAACTTATACATGAAAGAGATGACTCAGCCATCAATGTCAGAAGTAAATGGTTCAGAAATAGACCTATGATATGATGAAAACTGGTATATTTCACAAACTTGTAATTATAATAATAAATATTTATTGATATTGTGATAAAATTAACTTTATTTTAGATTAATTAAAAATATGGTGTTATCACGTAAAAGCGTTATTTCAAAAATAATATAATCAAAAGGCGTGTTCATAATATTCATTCAAGGGATGAAATTCATGTACACTATACATATCAACGTTGAAGTTTGAAGAAATAGCAAACAATTTTACCAGACTAGAAAATAGTAGAAAAGCAAATTGAAGAATTGAATTGAAGTTAAATAGGAATAATACCAAATATAATTAATGATCAGTGAATGATCATTGCGAATGAATGGATATGTAAAACGAAGCATTTAGAAACGGTAATTATTCCTTCAATTTTGGATCGAAAGAATTGCTGTATCTTTCCCCGTTCAAAATTATAATATAACATATATTCTGATAATTTTATCCAGTTTTAAATGTGATTCGGGAAATATTCTCATCAAATATCATTCGTGGTAGATGATTTTATCGCAAAAAAAAAATAATTTTCCCCTAAGCATTTGTATGAAAATGATGGAAATCCAAGATTAGTTTATTGTGATTGGTTACTTCAGAACAAAGTCGGGATTAGCAAATCCCGACTTTGTTCCTTCAATATTGTAGGCGGGATGATATTTAGCTCTTCCCCAATGCTAACAAAGCAACAGGGAAATTGGCCTGTAGCTTCTAGTAGGTGTTTATTTTTACCCGCTTCATGGATTGGAATGTGGAGGTTTCCGGTGAAACTCGAAGTGATAGGAGAGTATGAAATTTTTTTTTTCCAATTCTTGAATACAACACCCCTACCAAGTTTGGATCTCATACCCTCGGAAATCTGGAAACCATGGCTTGTCTGAAGACTACGTTGACATTCGGTATAGATATACACTTTTATGTGTTTTCACCATTCAATAAACTCTTTATTTTTTGCGAAACTAGCACAGGATTGATCGAGTGATTGATAAAGTGTGAAGATTTCAGAACACACCCCCTGCCAATATGATTCTATTCTTGCAAATGAATGGATTATTATTATAATTTGATGTTTCTTAACAAAAAACATTCTTCAACCTGATTGATTTCATTTTTCATGTACGCAACCACATAGTCCTGAAAGTGGTTAATGAGGACTGTCTAACAAGTTTATTTGCATAATTAGCAAGGATGACCGCCGATGATGCAATGTTATAAACATAGATTTACACAAATAATGCATTGTGTTACAAAATTTGTTATTTTTGACAGGCTGGAGTTCGATAGTACCAGATCAAATATGAATAAATATTTAAGAGTATATTTGTAAAATTGAAACATTTTTTCGTGTCGTTCGGAATAATAGAAGAATTAATAAAAAGTTTTTTCTATCGAAAAGTGGCAATCCTGCATATTTAAAAATATTTCACGGAGTTCTTTTTCATCTCGTATTCGTTTTTCATTATATTTACTGTTTGGGAAATAAGATTCACCATACCAAGATTCGATTACATTAGATTTGGAGTGACTATTATGATGTTTTTATGAAATTCAAGATGGACATTCCAATATGGCGCAGCAATTTTGTAATTTATGGTGTCATACTTTTCAAAATTGGTATTTGGAGTTTTTAGAACTGGAAAGTTTGAATTTTTGTCTCAAAATTCGTTAATTGAAGTTTGGGGTGATAGATTATGGATTTTTTTGCAAACCTGTTTTGTGATGATTGCTCACAATTCATTAAAAATTAATATTGGTATCCGGAGTCTTTGAGGTCGACCACCATTTTTTTGACAAAAATTCAACAACTCATGATGGCTTCGTGATTCATGACCAAATGATAATCACCAATCTATATAATAAAAATGAATCGCGATTCTTTGTAAGCGCAAAACGTGAGAATGGCCGAGCCGATTTGGCTATATTTATTTAAATGTTCGTAAACGCCCGAGGATAGTTCAATCAACGTTAATTGGTCCGAGTAGCTCAGTGGTTAAAGCATGTGCTTTGTAACTCCAAGGGCCCAGGTTCATCCCCGGGTGCGTCCTCACAAAAATATTTTTTTATTTAATTTTAACACTCAAATCAAACACAAAAATATTTTTGTTGTTGTAATAGTCCGAATATGGTTTCTAGGGAAAGAAAGGTTTTTAGAAAACTCATTGGATTCGGGAAAAATGGAAAGTGCTTTTTTATGGGATTTTTGAAGTCCATAACACGATTCAAGCGTTATATATATATATATATATATATATATATATATATATATATATATATATATATCTATAAGGGGATATTTTCGTGACTGTTCGATGATTTATGTAGAAATTTATACGTATATATATATATATATATATATATATATATATACATACACCTGTAGGGTAAGCTAATAATCATCCTTCGGTCACATTCAATTTGTACAATCAGTTTCATACTGTGAGGGTGACACTTTATCACAATGCCTGGCTCTCCAGTGTCTTTATTAGGTTTAATATTACTCTTCTTTACACTTTCACTATGTTTAGAAATGTAATCATTGAGTTTTTCGGCTTCACTTGGGGGAAAATGATACATTATATCGCATCTTTTTCGGAGTTCTTCGGCTTCTAGTACCGAACAGCTGGCGATTTCGCTGTTTTCCGATGTGAGTTTTGCCAACACACTGTTTTTATCAGTTTCGGTGGTTTGGTTTGGTGGATTTTGTCATTGAGTGATCCATTGTGGCTTTTTGTTTTCAATTTATCAAAGCTATTGTTGCAATCTGCACCTCCAATGCTGGATTCTTCCATTGGGGGGCAATTTATTGAGCTTTTCCAATTCAGCTGTGGTTGTTTGTGTCCTTTCACTTTTTATAAGCGAAATTGATTTCACTTTCGTGGGTTTCGAAATCGTAACCTCACTTTTTCACTCTGACGAAACAATACTGTCGAAATTCCCGTACTCGGCGGTTATTTAGGGTCACAATGGCCTGCAGTTTTCCAATGGCCAGATATCGTGTTAGAAACACTATTTTTACTCTTTTTAGGCATTTAGATGTTCAGCACACTGTTTTATAGTTTTTAAGTTGACGAAGGAGTTTATAATTCACTTTTTCAACAGTTTGGAGTTTATACGGCACTTTAAACTACTGAATTTCACGAAACTCGCAGAGCATATTGAAGCTCAACCAACTACAAAATGATACAATTAAATTATTCATTGCCTAACTTGAAAAACGGAGGCTTCCTAACATGCTGAATATGTTATATTTGAATTCAAATATCAAAGCACTGTATGTAACGAGTTCAAAATCCCTTATTCCATAAATTTTGCATTTCCTATTCTATATAGGAATTGAATGCGTTGACATTTAATTCTGACAGGACTAAGTGTAGTTGTCACACCTACTCGAATATAATAGAAAGAGACAGAGAGGGAGAAAAAAAGTCGCATCGAGGGAGCATAACTTTTCTTACGTGACGATTTCTACCAGTCAACACCTAATGTCTGACTACAAAAACCTATACAATATGTGTATGTTATATGTAAAGTTTATATATATATATATATATATATAATATATATATATATATATATATATATATATATATATATATATATATATATATATATTGTTATGATTAGAAATATTTGTTCAATGTAAAAAGAATAAAAAGGCATATAATGATACTTATATATCACATAAATACCTGCTATGTTTGTTTTGCAATTTTTCTGTACATTTTGTTTTCTCTGAAACCTTGTACCATTTTCTAGTCGACGCAGATGTCTCAAGAGTTCATCAGTGGAGCTTTTCTATTGTCATAAGTATGTTGCCAACATTTCATTTAATTTGCACAGACTATAAAAAATATAGAAATCAAAATTCTTGAATAAAACTTTAGATCTCAAGTAGACAAAAATAATATTTAAGTTGGAACATCCTCTATGCTAAAATCAAATCAGAAGTGAACATTACACCGACATGTCAAAACATTTCGATGAAAAATGATAAAAAATAAAATTTTGAGTACAGAAAATTGTCAGATATGAATTTGAACTAACTCTGTATATATTATGTAAGGTATAGAAATGTTAATTGTATATAAAATCCATAGCATAGTTTAGAATAAGGAAAATTGTCATAGAAAGTGAGTAAAAATCTAAAATTTGTGAGAAAGAACAAAACGTGATAGTTGCCAGGAAGAAAAATAACGAGGATTTGGGGATATAAAAAAAAAAAAATTGTATGAACACAGTGACAAAATTTATTATTCATAAACACGAAAATTCTACGAGAATAGGAGCAATTGCCAATTGACAACTATATAACATATCCAGAAACGATAACCGTTGAAAACTACCTAGGAAAAACTTCTTACCTCCAGGACACAGCAATATCCATATCCGGGAATCGTCCAACAAGAGAAACGGGCCTGGTCACAGTAGCTGCAGAATCCACTAGCCAGGGACACCTCTAGGACTCAAGAAAAGCACAAGTAAACAGATCACAGGTACTTTTCTTAAAGAACTGAGTGAACGTATTCGGGCAGACACTTATTTGAAGTCATTTTATTACACCTTTCACTGTATTTCTGGTTTTGTACGTAAAACTTAATATAACCTATAATTATTACTTTTGAAGGTCATTTGATTTGCACATTAGCAAAGTACTTCACTTCTCACATATCACTGTTTTGACAAAAACACTACTCATAAGTTAATTTTCGCAGGATAGGTACATTTGAGTTTTTGGTTTAATAAAAGAATAATTATTTGATAATTTTCTGCATTTATTACTCATCTGTTGATCACATTACAACCTGCAATTTTCATAAAACTGTATTTTGAACATTGACTTCAAGCAAAGCAACTAGATGACACCACTGAATCCTGCTGGGATAAGGTAGAAGAATACAGGTAAAAGAGTATTTGAAAAAGAGTAAGCATCATAGCCGGATATTTTATTACTGTTATGATAGGTATTTCTTTTCAAAATTTTCAAATAAAAATAAATTAATTAATCAAACTTATCATAACAAATAGCAAATATTTTATTATGATGACTAGTTATTAAAAAATAAAATAACAAACAATTAAAAATAATAAAAATCAAAATACTACCAAAAAAAAGCATCATAATATATATATATATATATATATATATATATATATATATATATATAATGTCATTCATGAATCAAAGCCGCGACACTCAGTGCGATTTAACATCGAATGAAAACATGCGTATATTCTTGCCACAGATCCAAGAGACTAATTATAAATGCTAATCCCATAGTCTTATAATGACCTATTGTTCGGGGTGTGATATGCTATAGAAAAGAGTCTAGGGCCTCCAGGTTCGGATTTAAAAATACGTAAATAATCTCCTTTTATTAGGTTTGGATTATGTTATTAATTAATTTTCTTAACATAATTAGGACATGCCCAAGTTTCCATGCTGATTTGTGGTTTTAAAATTCAGTTAGCAGTTTGTATTTGGGTAGGAAACACTTCTATTAAAGCTTTTTCATGAAGTTTTCTTCAAGGTTTCCATACGGTTTGGACTATAACCGTTAATAATAGCAATTTGTTTAATTATATTTAATTCTTTATTGAAATTTTATTTATGTTGGTATGGATGCGATGCAATACACAGTACAAAATGAAATTTGCACAAGTAACCCCTTCACGACACTTACTTCACTCTATATGCGCATTTCGATAACTAAGTTATCATCATCAGTAGGTTAACTACACTAAATACATTGTAACATTATCTGATGGTTCTAATTGGGTTATACTAATACTGTTCCTCAAGTCGCTAATGGGATCTTGATGGTTCTATGGGGATCAAGGAAAACAATGCCTATGTATTCACCTTTGTTTTCCTTGATCCCCATAGGACCATCAAGATCCCATTAGCGACTTGAGGAACAGTATTAGTATAACCCATTTAGAACCAGCAGGTATAAATTAAAAGATAATGTTATAATTTATTTGATGAAGTTAACCTACTGATGATGATAACATAGTTATCGAAATGCGCATATAGGTGTGAAGTGAGTAAGTGTGTGTGACACCACAGCGTCAGTCTTCATCAATACACGTACATCAACACATCCATACCAACATAAATTTGCCGCATTTAACAGTATGATACATACATTAATTAATATTTCGCTTTAAGAAGTAAATTTCAACAAATAATTAAATACAATTAAACAAATTGCAATTAATAACGGTTATAGTGCACACCTTATTGATATTATTTCAAGAAAACTTTATGAAAAAGCTTCAATAGAAGTATTGTCTGCTCAAAACGATAAACATAATTTCAAAGTTATCACATATTTAGGCCATCCTACCGAAATAATTCCTCCTTACCTGAAAGCATCGGTAAGGAGGAATAATGTTTCGCCAACTTTGAATTCATCTGTGATAGCTTTGATTCAGTCAGAACTGCAGAATATTCCAAATGAAAGCTGGCAAAATTGTGTAGCGCATGTACAAAAAGTAGAAAAATCATATTTAAATATAGATAAAGTTACCAGAGAAAAAATTGTGTGTGTGAACTTGGATGGCAATAGTGACAGTGAAACTGACTTAGGTTAAAATTTATAAATTATTTTTATGACCCTCTCTTTTTTCGTATTATATTTGTACCTCAATTTAATAAATTTCATTAATTTTTTCCACCATTTTCTACATCAAATACATAATTATGTCAACAATTCAGTCATATCAGTACTCGAAATTTATGAAGTTGAGTTCTTATATTCTACAAGCAAGTATATTTCGTAGTTATATGCATATTATTTCGTGCATATAGATAAATTAGTGTCCTATATTGATTGTACACTCTACTTCTCCGTACTGTTTATTTATTACTTGTAATTGAATCAGACATTATACAGTGCGTTCATAAAGTTTGTGTCCATTATCTTACGAGTTAATCATTTTCGGAGGTAAAGCTCGGACAGGTCGATTTTGTATTTTAGTTTTCCACCTTTAAAAAAATAATATTTTTCCCCCACCACCTTACAAGATATGACGTTATCGTTATTTTTTCTAAATTGAAAGGGTATATTTTTATATAAAAAATTGAAAGCTCATATTTTTCTGAGTTCAACCATACCACATACGTCATATGTAACACTTCAAGTTACAGTATACTGACTATAAAGTAAACCAGTGTTGATATTTCTTAACATTCATTTAATTATTTATTTTGCAATGAAAATATCATAAGTAAGTAGTAAAAATAAACAAACAACAAATGTACAACAAATGCTCGAACTGAGCTCCTTGGGTTAGTTGCCAATATCCAGAACATCTAATGAATTTTCGGGTTACTTTTGACAACATCTCAGGTGTAATTCGTTATATTTCAGTTCTTATTCTCTCTTTAAGGTCTTCCAAATTGGTAGGTCGATTTATGTACACTTTACTTTTCAAGTATCCCCGGAGAAAAAAGTCCATGGGGGTTGAATCTGGGGACCTAGCAGGCCATTCAATCTGACCGCGTCGTCCAGCGATTGGGAAAATTTTCATTGAGAAAATCTCTAACCACTCGAGCATAATGTGGACCTGCTTCATCCTGATGGAACCAAATAGTAGAAACTATTCGACCAGGTTGATTAATGTTTGGAAATGTTACAGTTAAATATGAAACTACATAGGTTTGTAGCTTTTCCAAATCATTTTCAACCGTCACAGTACCGTCACAAAAATATGGTATTCCTAAGAATCCCAGCCCACACAGTTGCTTTTTGGGGATATTGGATATAAGCTTCCATCGTCCAATTGGGATTTTCTGTTGCCCAATAACGACAATTTTGCGTGTTCACGGTACCGTTTATACAAAAAGTTGATTCGACGGAAAATAAGACATTAAATTCAAAGCCACTATTTTGATAACACACTTCTTGCATAATTTCACAAAACTCCATATGTCTATCGAAGTTGTCTTTATTAAGTTCATGTATAAGTTTAACTTCATATGGATGTAATTTGGCTTTTCTTAGAATTTTCTGCACAACACCACGACAGATCTCATTGTTGCCAGATAAAGTTGTAATTGAACAATGAGGATTTTTTCAATTCCAAGTAATACATTCAATTGAGTGTCTTCTGCAACGCTAGGTCTGTCACTCTTGAGCTTATCCCTAACATTGCCAATCTCATTAAATGTATGTAATATTTTGCTTACCGTCGATTTGATTATTGGTTCTCGATCAGGATATTTTTCATTAAAGATGTCGCATACTTCTGCCATACTTCTTTTACGATCGCCATAACCTAAGATCATCAAAACTTCTATTCTCTGTTTTTCTGACAGCACCATCGTAATTTCAAATAATTTCTTTAAGGGTAATATTTTTCAGAAATGCTACACAACAAATCAATTTAATACTGTCATATGCAATGGTAACTAAGAATTTATTGTCTGGTTGCTAAGGGGTTTCAGATGTTTTCATAGCCTACTCAAGTTTCGCAATATACTCGTAATTCTCAGGTTTTCAGAGAAATACGAACACTGGTTTCCTTCATACTCAGTATACTGTAACTTGAAGTGTTACATATGACGTATGTGGTATGGATGAACTCAGAAAAATATGGGCTTTCAAATTTTTGATATAAACATATACCCTTTCAATTTGAAAAATATATCGATGACGTCATATCTTATAAGGTGGTGGGGATTTTTTTTAAAAGGTAGAAAACTAAAATACAAAATTTACCTGCCCGAGCTTTACCTCCGGAAATGATTAACTCGTGAGATAATGGAGCGTTTCCACACTTTATGAACGCAACTTTATCATCTTTACGTATACAGGGTGATTCAAAAGTACTTTGACAAACTTCAGGAGGTGATTCCTCACAATATTCTAATATGAATTGTCCATATAAATATATGTCCGGAAACGCTTCGTTTCCAAGATACAGGGTGTTGAAATTTTATTTTTATTTTCGTTTTTTTTTAATAACTTTCGAAATACTGACCTTAATTGAACGAAAATTGGTATTGAGAGGTTTTTTAGGTGTCGAATTCGAACCTGATGTTATTATTGCTCTTACTCGTGCGGGGCGCCACCTACACGTCTTTTTCTTTTTTGAAGATTCATAACCATTTTGAGCGTACTTCTAGCACAGTTTTTAGTAAAAAAAAAACAATTCCTCTATCATATCTTCGTAAAAAAGCTACTCTTGTTACAAGTTGCTATAAGCAACCGTTTTCTAGATATTTGGACTTGAAAATTTCAAGTCGATTATTTGACAATCGATGCGTGTTGAAGTTATTACCATTATTTTGTATTTTTCTCAATAATGCTTAGGAAAGAATTTGACGAAGTAAGCAGTTATGGTAATTACATATTATGTGACAGTTAAACGTTTTGTTGTTTTGTTGAAGTTTCTGTAAGTTTTAAAACACTAATTTTGAAAAAAATATTTAAACAATAATGCTCATTTAGCCGATATGCATTTCGCTTATGGCCTTGCAGATGGCAATGCGCGCGAAGAAAGATGTATTTACCAGGAGCGATTTTCTATTCGAGTACTGCCTTCAGCTCCAACATTTACCAGTCTCCACCGTCATTTGGCAGAAACAGGTAGTTTAAGAGGGCAGCTGATATTATTGGAGGACCACGAGCAGTCCGAACCCCAGAATTGGAAGAAGCTCTTTTGAACGCTCTCGAGGAGAATCCAGAAACAAGTACAAGAATAATTGCTGAATCTCTCAATTCTACTCAGTCCACAGTTTGGAGAATTATCTACGATCAACAATTTTGTCCATATCATATTAAAAGGGTACAAGCTCTTTTGCCACGAGACTTTCCCCAACGCATTACTTTGTGTCAGTGGTTTTTGAGAAAATTGGCTGGAAAACCTCAATTTTTAAGATATGTACTCTTCACGGACGAGGCAAACTTCTCCCGAAATGCTATCACAAACTTTCATAACAACCATGTTTGGGCTCTGGAAAATCCGCACGCAGTTAGTAAAAGACATTATCAGTATCAATTTTCTGTAAATGTATGGGCGGCAATAATTGATAATTACTTGATAGGTCCTTTCTATCTTCCGTTCCGACTGAATGGCGCAACTTACAGAGACTTTTTAGAAAATGAATCACCGGGACTACTCCAGAGTGTACCATTAGAAATTCGTATCCGCATGTGGTTTATGCATGATGGGGCTCCGGCCCATTTTAGCGTTGTAGCCAGGGAATTCCTTAACACTGTCTATCCAAATCGATGGTTCGGTAGGGGTGTAGAAGAACCTAACCAGGCGTGGCACCAATGTCCCCAGATCTAAACCCACTGGATTTTTATTTTTGGGGACATTTGAAGTCACTAGTTTATAAAACTCCAGTAGCGAACGAGAAAGATCTAGGAAACCTAATAGTAGACGCCTGTGAAACAAAAAGAAACACACCAATAATTTTTGAGCGGGTACGAGATTCAATGACTGTATCTTCGCTGAAGGCGAACACTTTGAACAATTTATTTGAATACAATTTAGTTTCCTTTATTTTATTTTATTCTACATATTCAGAATTTCTTGAAATAAAATGTTGATATTTCTTGCAAATTTTATTAAAACAAATACAGATTTTGCACTATTGATACAAAAATAACTATTCCAAACGAGTAAAAATAAATAGAATAGGTGGTGCCCCCTACAAAAAACCAAAACTACTTACTTAAACACGCATCGATTATCAAATAATCGACTTGAAATTTTCAAATCCAAATATCTAGAAACCGGTTGCTTATAGCGATTCGTAACAGGGATAGTTTTTTTACGTAGATATGATAGAGGATTTGATTTTCTCACTGAAAAATGTGCTAGAATTACGCTCAAAAAAGTTATGAATCTTCAAAAAAAGAAAAAGACGTGTAGGTGGCGACCCCTATGAGTAAGAGCAATAGTGACATCAGGTTCGAATTCGACACTTCATAAAACCCCTCAATACCAAGTTTCGTTTAATTAAGGTCAGTATTTCGAAAGTTATTTGAAAAAAACGAAAATAAAATTAAAACTTTAGCACCCTGTATCTTGGAAACGAAGCGTTTCCGGACATATATTTATCAGGACTATTCATATTAGAATATAGTGAGGAATCACCTCCTGAAGTTTGTCAAAGTACTTTTGAATCACCCTGCATATATTTTTATAACTTTTTTTCGATACATCAAGAATAAGTACCTATTTTTTACTGGTATTTGTAGAACTGTACTTTGTTGCCTACTAGAAGATAAAGAGGATATTTCAGTTTAAGAAAAAATTTATTTTAGAAAAACTCATTGTCTACGAATTTACTATAAAGTACCACTTTCCACACCCGTTAGTAAATATAATATTTAATACATGCGGAATAATTTTTTAAACCGGGACGTCAATAAAACATATCATCTTGTGAAAATTTCATTATATCGAGTACGTCTCTGCTTGTGGTCGGCCCCCGTTGAGCCTTATCGGCAATGAATAATTATTAATGAGTCTCTTAGATGTTTGCCAATACTTTTTTTATATGGGGATTCTACCCCCATGGAAAGACTATTCCGCGGTCGCTGCTCGACTTCCCTAGCACACGCCACTGTCCTCGCATACTTTCCGTATTGTAATAGCGATTGGACCATCGTCGAGCGGTCAGGCAGTGGTTCTACGTGGTGACCGTCGACTGCACGATCTCGATGTGAACAGCCTCGCAGAGGAGATCGTGAAGAAGTTGAGTTTCTTCGCTTGTTCGTTCTTCGGGAATCTACCTGAGTGGCGTAGCACATATCACGCCGAGCTGTCGAAATATGCGTTTTGTGAGTGATACTGTACGTTTTTTGTGACAATGCGGATTGTTGTGAGTGAACCACTTGTTGTTGCTTGGTAACTTCTCCATAGGTGTTAACACCCACGTTGGTTTCATGTTGCCGTGTTGTTGGCCTTATTCGTATAAGTAGTGTAAGTGTGCAGGAGGCTGTGTGGTTTTCTGGGGGTGTCGGGCTTCTGCGTGTACGTTTTCTTGCATGTTTCCAGTCATAGTTTCGGGTTTTTTGAACTTCTTGGGGGCATGGTGAGTACTACTACTAGCTGTTTATATTTGAAGCGAACCGCTGTTTTGGGGTTCGGTAAACAAATGCTTCGGGTCAGGTAAGAACCGTGCCTTTGGAAGATTTTTGTAGGTACTCATGGTTGGCTTTTCAATAGACCTGTGATATGACCAGAAGAATTACAAGTGATGGTAAAACGAACACATGCTCTCTGAATATAGGTAAACAACTTTTCTTACGTGTTTTGGAATAGGTCAAGAATATGAGATCACCGGGTATATTCACGAAATTTTCACAGGTGCTTCAAAACATGATAAAAACAGTAAGCAATCGAACATTTTGCACGGAAAAGATTATTATTAGGAGATACGGGCCCCCGAAGGTCCATAAAGAGAGGTTATGTGATATCACTTTTGGAAATTTTAAACTGATATAAACAATTTCTTTTTACACTAAAATAGTAACTGTACACTAATGTAACGTTTCAGTACTATTAAAATCACTTAATTTTCGATAAAGTAATGAAAAACCTCCGATTACTTTTCATAAATTTTACAGAAGAAATGTCAAAAATTAAACGTTGGTGATTGTGTTATGTTTGTCCTAATCTTAGTTTGTCCGAATCTCCTGGATCTTGAAATTTATTGATATGCGACGTTGCCTATGTCACCAAAAGTAAAAAGTACTGAATTTATTGCGACATACATATTGAGCATATTAATAATAATAAAAGACAATCTGATAGTTCTGATGGATATATATATATATATATATATATATATATATATATATATATATATATATATATAGGAAAGTATCTCGACCGGCTTATTATTATAGAATGAGTATCTATCGTATCTACTTTTACCAAAAAACCATTCTCCATTCGAAACTACCTGAATAAAAACACCTCTGTATATACCTATTTTATTTAACATCCATGATTAATGATTGTCAGTGATCAAATTTTCCTGTCACAACATTTTTTAAGTTTTCCTTTGTACTTTTATAATTATATAATATGTTCCTAATCTTTGATGTCGAAAAAGCAAATAAAGATTTGCGAAAGCTCGGGTAGCAAAAAAGAGTGTACCTTCTTCAAGACCGAATCCCAGATAGATACTCATTCTATATATATACAGTGTGACCCATTTAAAATGGAACCACCCCTGTAGAAAACAAATTTTTCAGTCAATCTCAAAAATATTTTTTTTAATCATAAGCATCAAAAACTGTATCTTGACACAAATTTTCATAACTTTAGGTTCATTTCCAAGGCACTCTATGGTCTTTTTTCTTTGTCAAAAACGGCAAAAGTTCATTAGGCAATTTTGTTTTCAAATTTGACTACACCATTGAATTCGTAGTCGTTATAAATGGAAACCATAGAAATTTCACGAAAAAATATTGGTTAACAACGAAGTTACAACAACTTTGATTTTGGAAACAAAGTATTTGATTATAATTTTTATTTAGATTATAGACATATGTGAAATCTGGCAACACTGCCGATACAAAGTAGAACACCAGTGAATTTGTACAGCGAAAATCAGAAGTCAATAGCTTATTCCGTTCTACAGTTATAACTCCTGAAAGTATGGTAATGTGAGCGATTTGTGGTGTACCAAATCACAGCCTACTATTGATTTAGTACAATATCTATGCCTAATGTATTAGTTCAACTTTCCTCAAATTATTGATGCCTTCTCTAAAAGCTTGTTTTAGTTGAGTTTTGCAGAATTTAAAAGGAACATTTTTTGTCCTGCATTCTGTTTTATTATTGAATAAATAATTTTGATACTTTAAAACTTGATTCGGTTCATTTCGTTTTTATCGTCTATGGAAAACTGCATAACTTATAAATGAATTTTTTATTTTCTGTTATTTTCGAATACACTCATAACCTAAACTTATATTAATGATTTTAAGGGAATATGATTTACAAATCCAGTGGCGTAGTCAGATTTTTATCACAAAATCACTTCCACCACAAATCGCTCACATTACCATACTTTCAGGAATTATAACTGTAGAACGGAATGAGCTATTGACTTCGGATTTTCGCTGTACAAATTCACTGGTGTTCTAGTTTGTATCGACAGTGTTGCCAGATTTCAAATATGTCTATAATCTAAATAAAAATTATAATCAAATACTTTGTTTCCACAATTAAAGTTGTTGTAACTTCGTTGCTAACCAATATTTTATTATGAAATTCCCATGGTTTTCATTTACAACGACTACAAATCCAGTGGTATAGTCAAATTTCAAAACTAAAATTGCCTGATGAACTTTTGCCGTTTTTGACGAAGAAAAAAAACCATAGAGTGCCTTGGAAATAAAACTAATGAAAATTTGTGTGAAGATACAGTTTTTGAAGCTTCATATTCAAAAAAAATTTTTTTTGAGAATGACTGAAAAAAGCATTTTCTACAGGGGTTGTTCCATTTTAAATGGGTCACACTGTATATATATATATATATATATATATATATATATATATATTGAATTGCATCAGATTATTGATAGTGACATCTATAATCTGTGCGGTGAAGCTTGGACCTAATATCGTGGAATTTTTAAAATCACGAGATTTCGTGCACTTTAACAGGTCACTAACAAATTGTTAGAAAGGCCTACCCACGATATCAATAGTCGTACTTCTCATGCGTTTAACGCAAACATCGATATCGAGAAGAGAGAATAAGACACCATCCGTCTACAGCATGTTTCATGGTTTCCCAATCATCAGGACGGCTTGTGGTCTCCTTCAAATTCGCATCAGATTTCTCGTTGGTTCATAGCCTTAGGCCAATACAAACATGTGAATTGCATCAGATTATTGATAGTGACATCTATAATCTGTGCGGTGAAGCTTGGACCTAATATCGTGGAATTTTTAAAATCACGAGATTTCGTGCACTTTAACAGGTCACTGATGCAATTCACATGTTTGTATTGGCCTAAGGCTATGAACCAACGAGAAATCTGATGCGAATTTGAAGGAGAC
Organism: Gonioctena quinquepunctata; assembly: GCA_018342105.1. Lineage (NCBI taxonomy): Eukaryota > Metazoa > Arthropoda > Insecta > Coleoptera > Chrysomelidae > Gonioctena > Gonioctena quinquepunctata. Next base: position 681,025 of record JAFIRS010000004.1, on the reverse strand, counting down.
CACAAGCCGTCCTGATGATTGGGAAACCATGAAACAGGCTGTAGACGGATGGTGTGTCTTTTTGGATTCGTAACAGATTTCTCTCATTCTCGATATATATATATATATATATATATATATATATATATATATATATATATATATATGTATCAATAGGAGTTAAAAATGCAAATAATATATTACCCCGCTTCTTGGGAGTGTCTAATAGCTTTGGAAAATTAGGCACGAAGTTGATGTGCCGCATTTAGAAAGTTACCAAACCAATTAAAATAATGTTACTTCCGATTATTTTGTTTTAAGTAATTGTAAACCGGACCAAGAAACGCATTTGACTAGATGTTTTCTTGTATGCCCGGCCGAAACAATATCCAATCACATTTTTACGTGAAAAGAAGAAACACAACCTAACCTAACTTGACTAACATTGCTATCCAAGTTGAATGCAAACTAATCAACCTCACAAGGCGACGCTTCGCTCCGCTCGCGAACATTTCGATCAATCCATTTCCTTACGTAAAAAGAAGGAACACTACCTAACCTAGCTTGTCTGACCTTGTTATCCTTGTTGAAAGCATGCTAATCAACCTTACAAAGTGACGCTTCGCTCCAACAATTTGTTGCATAAAAATAACGAACACAACTTGGCTAACATTGCTATCCAAGTTGAATGCAAGCCAATTAACTTTACGAAGCCTAAACATTCTAATATTGAAGAAGCGAAATCACATTTTTTTTAAATTTAAATGGCCATAATTCCCAAAATATATTTTTTCGCGCTTAAATTTCGATTGCTGAAGTGTTTTTATCGAGTTTTGAAGCACCTGTGATAATTTCGCGAAAATCCGGATTGACTTGAATAGTTGGCAACATGGCATGCCCATAAAGCGCCAAGATCAATGCAACCATCAATATTTGATTATCGACATTTCGTATGAAAAATTAAATGAAATGTAACCAGAGTTTTTTCTTGACTTTATCGAACATTAATTGATTATAATATTACTTAAACGTTAAATGAGTGTACAGTTACCATTTTAGTGTAAAAAGATATTCTTTTTATCAGTTTGCAGTTTCCAAAAGTGGCATCCAATAACCTCTCTTTTTGGACCTTCGGGGGCCTATATCTCCTAAAATTATCTTTTCCGCGCTAAATTTTCAATTGCTATACTGTATTTATCGTCTACTGAAGCGCCTGTGAAAATTTCATGAAGATACTGGGTGATCTCATTTTCTTGACCTTTACCCGTGTTTTTGCCTCCTGAACACGAATCCGGAAGAAAAATGCGGCGGTCGCATACCGTTTCCGAATTGGAGCACTTTAAATTTTTTTTCAACCTCATTTTCAAGCACAGTTTTCTCGCATAAAAATCACTCAAAATGCTTCCTTCTTTCTACCAGCATAAACAATACACCCTAAATCACTTAATTTCGGCACGAATTCGCACAAAATAATGTCATTTTTATCGAAAAAATCCTTCTTATACAGTTCCAAATAAACAAACTTGACACATGTGACAGATGAAATTTAGTAACTTTCCCTTATTTTTCATGGTAATAAATGAATCACCGCCAACTTTTCGAATTCAAATATGAGTAATAGTTTGTCTTTCATTAATGTTTGCAATTGTTTTTGGGCACCATGATTCATTTATTACCAACATGAAAAAAAGGGAAAGTTACTAAATTTCATCTGTCATATGTGTCAAGTTTGTTTATTTGGAACTGTATACGAAGGATGATTTTTCCGATAAAAATGACATTATTTTGTGCAAATTTGTGCCGAAAATAAGTGATTTAGGGTGTTATGTTTATGCTGGTAAAAAAAAGAGGCATGTTGAGTGATTTTTGTTCGAGAAAACTGTGCTTGAAAATGAGGTAAAAAAAAATTTGAAGTGCTCTAACTCGGAAACGATATACGTCCGCCGAATATTTCAGGAGGCAAAAACACGTTTTTTACCTATATTCAGAGAGCATGTGTACGTTAACTTTATATTTACCTAAGTGACAATCTATTGTTTTGATTGATTTGAATGATTTCACCTGACTTTAAAGTAGGGTCTTACGCGAGGGGGAAACAACTACCCAAAATATGTACACCATAATTAAATATCTTATAATCAACAATATTTAAAATATATTTGAATAAAACGAATTAATGAAATATTTAAAATATATTTAGGATAATGATAGTATTTAATGTACTGAAAATGTAGCTGAATAACTAAAGTATACTGGACGAGGGGGAAACAACTCTTTAAATAGGTGTACATACAGAAAATCAAATATTTCAATACGACTTTCCGTACCAAAATATCTTAAATATATTTAAATTATTTCAATATCAGTTTCAGTAATTCAGTAACAACAAATACAACTTCATACTTTGAATATTACTTTTATTCCAAAAAAAAAATCTAATTTATTTAAATAATATTTTTAATACTTTAATATCAAAATATTTTGGATACTTTTAAGTCTACAATATTTTTTTTTGTACCCGCTCCACAATATGCCTATTTTGGATACTGATAATAGTCCGAAAAATACCGGTTTACCGGACTAGGCTGGTAAAGTCGCCATGGCAACACTTTATCGGGATATTTTTGTTCATTCATAAAACTTATGATTTAACATCTTAAAAAAGTTTCAGGAGACGCAATGAACTATAGAATATTGGAAATTTCGTAGTGACAGCACACGTTTTTTTCGAAATATTATTTTGAAATGCTTATTTTATGAAAAATGAACACTCATTTTTGACAAGTATTTGATAAATGTGTAATTGATAATCAATCGCTTGCTAGATTTTTGTACAACTTCCTTACACTAGCGTATGGATGGTGATTGAAAATGTATGTCCGGACGAAATATGTGTAGCATTTATGTTCTGTTTATTTGGAAAGCTAAAATATGTTGTATGCAACACGTACGCAAATATATCACAACAAAAAATTTTAATTGAGAACATACCGGCTAAGAATAAAGTATATAATATAATAGATAACGACACACAACCAAAAAGAAACAGGAGAAGATAAAAAACGAAAGTCTAGAAAAATCAGAAAACTCTGCAAAATTTCAAAAAATAGATGGGATTCTAAACATGGGTTATAAACTAACCAAACGAGCCGAAAAAAACAACGAGAAAAATCCAGTAACCAATGGAAATCAAAAAGGAAAAGATGAAGAAAAATTTAATGGTCCAGGAAATAGGCAAGAGTAACGAGCATAACGGAAGTAGAACGGAAGAACACTCCCAAAAAATCTGGATACCCAGAAGGGAAAATCCAATAGGGAACAATGAGCGACACACAGTTGAATGAAATGAATAATTATTTAGATATTTTTTTTAATATACCACGTTTATAAAACGGACTAAAAAGTATGAAATAGTTTATCCTATCCCTATACAGATTCCTAACCCCATAGAGATTGTCCTGAAAATTTTATACCAGTCATTCTTAACCAATCAGATGCTTTATTTCGACATTGTTACTATGGTAACCAGCAAATTTTCTGGGAATTTTTCATCCACATTAGCATGTAGACGTAAAATTAGTAAGTGGAAATTTTCCGGCACATGACAGCTATCATATAATTAGACAAAAATAATATTGAAATAATATTGACAATATTTTTTATTTACTTACTTTATAAGTTGGAAATATTACAACAATTTATTAAGGTGTACATTCTATAATATCATTAATTAATTTTAAATTCATCAAAAATTCCACTTCTACCTCCTGTTTCCTATGTGGTGAATAAAACACAGAACCGGTGTTTTTTTCAACAATATGCCTGTGTTTCATAAAATAAAAATTATACTGACACCAATTTATTTCTTTGAGTATTAGATTTGTGTCCAAAAGAAGGCACAATATCACGCAGAATGTTGCCAATCTCTTTAAATAAGTTTTCTTGCTCAGGATTTACTCCAGATTCTTCCACTGAGGTATGTTAGATATTTTACATTTTTATGGTACATTTCAATGTGCTCTGATTCTTTGCACAATTCATACGATTAAAAGTTCATTTTATTATCACTTTTTTACTAACTTATGATTGTATACAATGTTATGAGGAACTTATAATGCCACAAATAAAATATTGATGGACAGGAGTAGTGAATGTCAAATCCATGGCTAACTTTACAAAATATTTTTTTAACCGGCAACATACGCCAACAACATTTTATTTAGAATAAAGAATAAAATATCCCGATTTCCTGAATTATTTAAAAAACAAATTATTACCGCTAATATTAATTTTTTTTAGAATTAAACCTAAAAGAATATGAAAAATGTTTAAGTATATATGTATAGGTATAGTTATATATTTTTTGCTGTATATCACCTTTGTTTGTAGTCAATATTGACATTTCCCTGAAACCTAGTGAGGAAATTATATGAAATCAATTATTTTCATATAATAATGTATCTGATATTATAAATTCTATTTTATTAGGGCACGGAAAAAATAAAATATATTGCAATACGAACATTCACTTTTATTTTTAATCAATATTGATATTTTCCTGAAACCCAGTAAAACAATTGTATGAAAACAATCAATTTTATATACAAATTTATCTGATATTATTTATATATTCTATTTTACAAGGGCACGGAGAAAATAAAAAAATATCTTCCGCAATACGAACGTATCCACTTTCATTTTTAGTCAATATTAATATTTCCCTGAAACCTAACAAGGAAATTTTATGAAATCAATTAATTTTACATAATAGTTTATCTGATGTTATATATTTTATTTTACTAGGAAACGGGAAAAATCAGAAAAAATCTCCCCCAAAACTCCCATTACACAAAGCCTTCTATTTATTAGTGAATAACGTCAAAATAAATATTTACTTAATGTTTTCTATTTAAATATAATTCCGGTATAAAATTTTCTTACCGAATCCCCCACGTGCTTGAATTAATTGCGGGAAATTTGTCTCGTACATGAATTTTTAAAGAAAATTATCCCTCGTCGCTTCGCGACTCGTGATAATTTTCAAAAAATTCATGTAGGTACTCAAAAAATTTCCGCCAATAATTCATGCTCTAGGGAGATTAAAAGTGAAAATTTGTGATTGTGAATTTTCAATAGCTATGAAAATAGTTGTTAGCCTTGAAACGAAAAACGTGGGGCACATGCAATTAATAATTGAAGCGTGGATGGTTCACCTAAGTCACTAACAATTTTATTGCACTACAAATGATATGTGTGTGTCTGAGTTTTCTCAACGGCAGCTACTTTCTACACTCTTCACTATTATCGATTGCATGCGACCCACGTTTTTTAGAAAAGTTATTGGAAATGTATTTGATCTGGAAAAGATTTCAATCTTATAATAATAAAAATGAATCTCCATTCTTTCTAAGCGCAAAACGTGAGAACAGCTGGACCGGTTTGGATATGTCTGTAATAGCCCAAGGATGGTTAAATACTGAAAAAAATCAGGAAAGATGCCCGGAAATAGGAAAATTCGGGTATATAAGAAATTTGGCGAAGAAAAATACTATCGAGTCATTTATTACCGAAAAGGAAATAGCTCAGTGGTTAGACTGTCGCCTACCACGAAGAAGGTCACAGGAAGAATCCCGGTCAGGTTAACATTCTAGTTGGACGAGAGTTTTAAGGATTTTTTTTATAGAAATTTGGCCAGGATAACGTTGTCGAGTCAGCTAGTGAAAAATAAATAGTTTGTTTGAGGTCGATGTTTATAATTAACGGTATAAAAGACCCCGCAAAATCCTTATGGAAAATGGCTCTCTGCTAAATTCGCTGAAACTCTGCAAAAAGATAGTATTCGGTATGCTGATCAAAAGTCTTAATGGGCACAATCCTCCATTTTCGACCCCAGACCCCCCTACAGCCCCCCAAAGCCCCCAAAGTACACTTTCTGGTGTGTTAATGCATAACAGTTTCAATTCATTTTCAAAGCGTTTCCTTTCACTGCCCACTCCTTTCTCCAACTGAATCCTACATTCTACCCTCACCCCCACCCAACCCTTCATTAACGCCCCAATACACACTTTCAAGGTTAAAGATTCTTCAATTGCTGCAAATCGTGTAGTACCAAATCTTGGTATCGAAATAATAGATGAATAATAATTAAAATAAGATGCACCTACATGCCGTACAGTAGTCAGGGAGGGATGTACTACTGTATATATACATTTTATATATATATAATAAAAGCTTCAAAAGATTGAAATAAACCAATTGAAGAATCTTTAACCTTGAAAGTGTGTAATGGGGCGTTAATGAAGGGTTCGGTGGGGGTGAGGGCGAGGTGTGGTGAGGGTAGAATGTAGGATTCGGTTGGAGAAAGGGGTGGGCAGTGAAAGGAAAAGGTTTGAAGATAAATTGAAACTGTTATGCATTAACATACCGGAAAGTGTACTTTGGGGGCTTTGAGGGGCTGTAGGGGGTCTGGGGTTGAAAATGGAGGGTTGTGCCCATTAAGACTTTTGATCAGCATACCGAGTACTATCTTTTTGCAGAGTTTCAGCGAATTTAGCCGAGAACCATTTTCCATAAGGATTTTGCGGGGTCCTTCATTCCCAATAAAATCATTTGTTGAGTGATATTACCAAAAATGTATTCATTATTATTTTTAAGTTTATTTGAAGTGAATCAGTCACAGTAACAGATAAACATTTTTCTTTTGCTCTTTCCGTGTTATTTGTTATGAATGAACATAATTTATTAGTTGTTAATTAATTTTTCAGTTATTTGCCCTGATCCTCAAATGAAGATTTTAGAATGAAATATAATAATATGTCCCATTAACTTGAAAACTTTCATTTCAATTCCTCACTAACAGATATACACTGTAGGTACTTTTGTAAAAACATGGGTTGAATTATACCAAAATCTTCGATTCCTTTATTTCAATGGTTCCATCATGTTTTTATTAACTTAATTACCCCAAATATTATATTCACTATGTTCCATTTATTTTCATTACATTTCAAACCTAAGTATATTTTAATTATTTTCAAGACATCTCTAGTATTTTAAATAGCTTCAGTTTAGTTTAATTATTTAAATACATTTTCAGTACACTGAATACTTTCATTATCCTAAATATATTTTAAATATTTCATTAGTGCGTTTTTTTAAAAGTATATTTTAAATATTGTTTATTATCAGATATTTAATTATGGTGTACATATTTTGGGTAGTTGTTTTCCCCTCGTAGGTACTCCATTCGCTTACGTGCAGTCTGTTGAAAAAACGGGATGCAAATATAATATAAATGTGGATTTCAATGTTTAATGAACTGATCTGTTGAACACTCGGAAGTGTTCCATAGGGATTTGTACCCACATGGTGGATATATCTCTAACAATTAAGAATTCCAATAATAATCGAACTTGTATTGTTTCGTCCAGCTAGTCATGTTATATCCCAAAAATAACCCGCAACATAGATATATGTTTCTGATGATGTACGTCTTGATACACTAATAAATAGAGGAAACATTCCTGGATTTAGTATATTTCCCATTTAAATGTGAGATTAAATGCGGTTAGAAATCTATTGGTTTTTTATGGTGTCACGCCGACACGACTATCTAAACCCGCATGCTGGCTGATTCGTAAAGCTGAAAGGTCACAGAACAGTATTCAGAGCATTTATTTGCACGATACTTTTTCTTCATGCCAAATGATTGTGTTAATTCCATCACAAGTACTTTTTATATTCAATTTAAAAAAAAACAATACTGTAGCGAACTAGATTGTTCCCAATTGAAAATATTTTGTATTAGACCCCATAAACCTAGCAGAACCATTTGCGAATTTTGAATTCCAATTATGCCATAGTTTGTCGCTACTTATTCACTAATTCATAACCACAATTATAGATTGATTTGTTGAAAATATAAACAGGATGTTCATGAAATCAGATGTGGAATCATCTGCGACTGAAAGATAAACTTTAGTCACTATCTTCCATCGTCAAGATAACCTCTTGTGGGGTATTCATGTTGAAAAGGGAAACATTCTCAATTGAATATTGATAGAAAGATTTTTCTGTGAATTGAAAAATCCACGATTAAAATGAAGTTATTTTTTGTGAATGTCTAACAGAAAACAACTACTTCCCCGGCTAAAGCCACGCTGGACATTGAACTACATCTGATAGATATTCTGAAAAGGCCCTAACTCGAAAGAAAAAATGATTACGTTTACCCCACTTCACCCTATTCCATGGAAAATTTCAGTATCCACTAAAGGCTATCAAACGTATAGTTTATACCTATTAGTTCCATAACAAGCAAATAGGAATGATACACTTCATTTACCTGATTTGTCGCTAATGTATGGCATATATAGGGTATTTCCAAAATTGGAGCGATAAATGAAATATGGACGGATTTGTGAGACTTAACGACACAAACAAAATTAAAGAATATTTTAATTGGAGAAATCTAAAATTTTCATAAATATTTTACTTTTGCACTGTTTGATTATTCAGTCCGCAGCGCCTCTGTTCGATAGCATTGTGTTAACATATGATATTCCCGCAGTGTTGCCAGTTTATATTCATTTCATAAACACTAGTTATCATTGATTTGTTTGAAAATATGAACAGGATGTTCATAAAATCAGTTATCATATTTGGCTTAAAATTAAAACGGAAGAAAGACACTGAATCAAAATAGGGTCATTTCATTTCATAATGAAGCATTATAAAAAGTTAATGATTATATGCGATAATAAATAATGTATGTTGACCATTTGCTCTATGGATGCATATTATTGAGTATTCACTTATTCCTCTTAACTTTTTTACTTCGGGTTTTGCAACAGGTCTTGTTACAGATTCTAAGATGGAGTTATAGCAGATTAATCTACTTCAAATATACAAATATTAGCTTTACATACAGGGTTACAATCTACAATCTATAATATTTAAATACGACCCATGACATTATTTCAATGTAGGTACCAGAGCTAAAATTGTGGTAAATTCGGTATTTAATAACAAGAATAAGTTGTAATCTCCAATTACCTATATTGATTCATCAGGTTGGCAACCCTGGAACATGTGCCGGACGAGTGGTGGCTGGGACGGTCAAGAGGTTTATAGGTGGAGATTGATGAAAATTTTAGATTTCTCCAATAAAAATATTCTTTTTTTTTGTCTTTAAGTCTCACACGACCGTTCATATTAAATTTATCGCTCCAATTTCAGAAATACCCTGTATATGTGATACATCAGCAACAAATCAGGTAAATTTACTGTATCATGCCTACTTGCTTGTTATGGAACTAATGGGTATAAACTATACGTTTGTTTAGTAGATTAGTAGACAATCAAATTTTGAAAATCTGTTTTTTAACAAAAAAAGATGAGCGACAAATTTTTTGAAGTGGTAATTAATTAGCGATGAATTAGCGACCAATTATGGTAGTATTAGTATTTTCCAAAATTAGTTAGGTACGAAGTGGTTCTGCCAGCTTCATATAAACATAGCAGAACCATGGATTAAAAAAAAAAAAAACGATGAGCGACAAATTTATAATTGTTGTAATAAATTAGCGACAAACTATGTCATAATTGGAAATTCAAAATTCGCGAATGGTGCTGCTAGGTTTATGGGGTTTGAATTAGATGTAGTGAAGGCGCAAAATACATAACTTTTATTCTAAAAATCTTCCTGATTGGCTGAGAGAAATCTGTCATAAAATATAAAAAAAGAGAACAAACCCGTGAGACAATACCCCTATAAAATGAGCGAAGCCACTTGCTCAAAAATCGATGAAATCTAGGCCAGTGTTTTTCAACCTTTTTTATATCGCGACCCACGTAGAAATAAAAGAGATTTCTGCGACACCCTTGAGTTCAATTCCCACTGTCTGTTGTGTTAATTGAAAATTGATTAGAATTGGAAAAGATCTGCGCAACCGTCGACTTCAAGTTCCAGTGAGAGTGGTGCAAACGAATGAGAAAAAATCGCTTTTATTATGACAATTACTTGAAATTCGGCTTTACTGCTATTGACAATAGTCCGAAGTGTGTTAGTTGTTTTTAAACTTTGTCTCGCAAAATATTCGCCACGTTAATCACATCGCCATGAAAAAACAAAAACAAAAAACAAACCAATACAATTTTTCAAAAGAAAGATGAAGGGCCTCTACCAGCATAAAACTGATGTAGTACAGATCTCAAACGTAAATGACAAAAACGTTGCTGGCAAGCTAGCTTCGGGTGGTTAGAACAGAAAAACTTTTACTATCGGCTTTAGATATGGCAGAAGTTTCGCACTCTTGAAGCGGTATCCTTTGAACAGCAGAGGCGGAGATAACTAATTTTATTTCGATATTTAAATATTTCAAAAATACGTTACAATAATAAAAAATATGCTATAAGCGGGGAAGTGTGTATTGATAGGCAATCGGATCCTCATAATTTCATTTTCTCATGGTCGAAAAAAAGCGCCATATTTTCCAACAAAACACAACAGAACTATAGAATATTCTACAACCCTTTTTCGATCCCAGACCAGAGACGCTACTGGCTTTTATTTATTCAGACCTCTTCAAACACAAATATAACTTGTGATTGATCAGTTTTCTCGGCCTCTCAACGTATGAATTACAAGCATTATCATTGGCTTGTGGTCCGTTTTGATTGGTTCAGGCGAAACTGCTGTAGACTAGACAGCTGTCACTCAAACCCACGTTGACTTTCGGCGCTTTTGATCGTCCGTTCGGTGACGAAAAACGGAACTGAAGAGCAAAAAATATAATAAACTAAGCTCCTAAACTAATGTTAGTAACTAATTTTGAGTCGGCGCCAAACAAACAAACAAATGAGTTAGGTATAGCGTAAAACGATGGCATCTAGATGCGCGGTGACATTTTGAATTTTTTTTTGAAGTAATTTAATCATCTTTGTTGATTGTTTGTTTGGCGCCGACTCAAAACAGTTACTTACATTAGTTTAGGAGCTTAGTTATTAAGACTAAGAAGGTTTATTTTGTTTTTTGCTTTTCAGTCCCGTTTTTCGTGGGTTTAATTTTTTGTTAAAAAGTTTTTATTTTTCATTCTTCTGTGGCTGAAATCTACTTACCCACCTTACTTCAACTATTAACAGTTAAATAATATGATTATCTACTTTAATTATTTATTGTTATATAATATTAATTATTTTCGATGGTTTTGGATAGTTTATTTCAGTACTTTGTATATAATTCCATCCTTTCATAGAATGTAATTATTGTGACGGATGTAGGAGAACAAAAATAATTACAATAGCAATGTGTCAATGTCAACTACATATGTGTGCCAATGTTCACAAGTGGAAAATCAATCATCCCCTATTTTACTACCCATAGGGGTGGATTATGTTATCAAATATGATCAACTATGAACTATGAGGTATACACTATCTAATAAAAAAAGAATCATCCCAATCGGACAACCCAGTACGAAGTTATGACTGATCGAATCGGTTAACGAACCAAAATTCAGAGGGTGTACGATCAATATCCTTCATTTTGCTACCCTTAGGGAAGTTTTTTTTTTAATTCAAATGGGACCAAATTCGAAGTATAATCCAATAAAAAAAAGGATCATCGACATCGAACTACTCTGTAAAAAGTTATGCGTAAACATACATAAAAAAAATATATATACGCGTCGACTAGAGAACCGTCCTTTTTTATTTCGTCGGTTAAAAATAGGTGAGTATTTACTCATTTTGTGCACCTTATACACCTGGGACGACAATGAGCGAGAAAAAAAAAAGAAATGAAATGAAAAAGAAATAACAAAAAAAGAACAACAGTAAAAAAAAGGTTTCAAGAAATTGTAATTAATAATAGTTTCAGATATCACTTCATTACTTTCTGCTGATATCTGGTTGCTCTCTCACTTTTGTCACCTGATACAGAAATAGTTCTGGTGAGTTTTTTCTTTCGTTTTTCCTGTCCTCCATTGGGCTGTGAGATATACATCAAAGACGCAGCCTTGTCCTCATCCAGAAGATATGAGTTCCTGGTGCCCTATGTGATATTTGTTTTCTTGGTTTTATCGCTGAATCGTCATCGAATTCCTTCATTAGTTGACTGTATAAGTATCCTCATTAATCTGAAATGATTTCCTTTTATTTTGGCATTGCATTCTTTCGCTCTTGCTTCATTCCGATGTTTCAAAAATATTTTTTGATCATCCCTATCCTCTTTGCATAGGTCGTGTGCAATATATATGCCTTTATCCTTGAGTTTGTTGGAATTGCGGAGGACGAGTTCTTTTTTAAGATATCGTGTAAACACAATTTTGATGGGATGTATTGGTTTCTCACTTCTCACTTATATCATCCTCAGTAAGTCCGATTTCCAGTAGTTTATTGAGGTGAAGGACTGGGTATGATAACAAATTGGTCGATTATTTGACTTCAAGACCAAAAATAAGTATATTGTTTTTTCTCAAGAGTTTATCGAAATGTCTACAACTGTTTTCTAATTTCTCCGTCCTCTGCTCCTATTCAACGATTTTAGCAGACTGTTCTTCCAATTTCTGTAATAATTTTTCGTTTTCGTCTTTTATTTCTTGTTTTATCTCATGTTTATTTTTGTTCCCCACTTCTTAAATTTTTGTCAATATTGTTTCTAGGAAGTCAGCGTTTATTATTTCCCACCAGTATTGAAGGTATAAAGCGGTTCGATGCGTTGAGAAATATTAAAGCAATCACCCGTACTAATTTTTGGTGAGACGGATTAACTTTTTGTCCGGTTTTTGCTAGCAAAAACGATCTGGGTACTGAAATCGGTCTGAGGGGATCCAACGATATGATATAAGTGCTCCAAAAATGGATTACAAATTTTGAACCGGAAAGAATGACAGAATAATGTAAGAACGAAGCAAGTTAAATAATAGCTTGTAAAATAGTCACACAATGTTTTCTTCACCGTCTCTAGAAATTTTTAGAATCACGCTACTTTTAGTTCTCTATATAATTTTTGCTCTCCCACGATTAAATATATTCTGCAAATGATCACTACATGAAGGCAAATGTTCATTCGAAGCGACAAGATACTATAACAAGAATAATCGCATCGTTTTCATTAATTGGTTTTATCAGGATGATAATAGCAAATGAGGTAATTTCCACCGTTCATTAGAATTGACCAAAAATAATATCTTATAATTGGTTGCGTAATTCGAAACTACTTTTGAATATATGGGGTATCTATTTGAAGCGGGACAACTTATTCATTTTTTAAATAGATCGCCCTGCAAATTTTCCCACCATTGAACTATGGGAAAAAATATACGTATAGGAGTACTCCTTTTTTTCAGAAAGTACGAAAATCTTCCAATAGAACGGACAAATGGCATCATACATTTTTTATTAATATAGGAAGGAGGTGTGCAATAACAAGAGTGTGTTTAAATGTCACTTCAGAAAGTAACAAAACTTTATTGAACTATATTTGGTGAAAAAAGTGGTGCAATAAAATGTTTATTGCACTCATCTGTAATTCTACATCTGTCATTTGTAGTACGCTTTTTATGTTCCTACACTTAGTGCCATCTGAATTTAAAAAAAATCGGTTTTTGCATGAAAAAACATGTATGCAACTCGTGCAAAAAGTGTTTATTGCACTCGACGTGTTGTCAACTTCACGTCGAGGGCAATAAACAGTTACTTTTTGCACTTGTTGCATAAATAACTATCACATTGTTTTTTACATACACCTATAATGTTATTTTTTTTTTTTTTTACTATTTTGATATCAATTGTGTGTAATTTTTCCGCCGATTTTAATTTTAAATGGTTTTTCTGCCGATGGTGCTGATTACAAAAAATCGCCAAACTGTACAATTTATTTTTTCATTGGCCGAAAGTAATTTGAGTGATATTTTTCAAATGACTGTACTTCTATTACGAAATATACTTCTTATATCCAAAAGTTCTTGGTAATATAAAGCCGATCCTTTATTATAATATGCGTTGAATAATTGGCCAGCATTGATGTAATTATTTCTCTATATCTCCTATTCTTTTAACACATTGTTATATCTAGGTCACATTTGTTTTCAAATAGTCTGAATGGGTTCGTCGCCTTCAAAGTGTTAGTTGTTATTAATTTAACTTCATTAGTTCCTAGATATACCGGGAGTCCTCTGGAAATTCCCTGGTAAGCTTCAAGCGCCTTCATGTACACAATAAAAAGTGACTTGCACTTTTTTTCAAATCACCAAATCCAAAAGTTGTCTACAGTTTCCCTTCAGAACGTATGGCAATAATTGCTTGTAATTTTGAGAGTTGTATGTCCAACGATTACTTTGATTTCTACATTGAAGTCTAATTTGCCACCATAAAATCCACATTCAGCTACAAATTATAATGTTATTTTTTGTTGAACAAGGAAATATTCATAAATGGTTATGGGAGAAATAATTTTCTGGAAATGGAAAGATCTGCCATCTAACAGGAAACAACTACTTTTTCGGCGCACATTTTTATTCTTGAATATTTCTGAATCGTCAAACTCTATCGAATTTCAACTTCGCAAATTGTTTCGATTTCAGGTGTTACAGAAAGTCTGGTGCTTTGTTTTTCATCAACAATGAAGATGTCCCGTTTTTTTTGTTTTACCCGGATTTAGTATGTGTGTCCATCCTTAAATGGCTCTCTTGGTATAGTGCATCATCACAGCACTGTCACGAGTCCAACAAGTTAATATTTACGGCTATTTTGTGACACTCCCAGTTTCCTGGAAGGCATCGACGATCATGACTGTATTGTTAATGTACTTTTAATGTTCACATTACGAAAACACTATTCAGATTTTTTATACTTGAAATTGAGCTAAGATGTTAGTTTCATTATTCAGAGTCTGAAATGAAAGTAACGGGAACCTTCACCCTTTCCTTTATATATATATATATATATATATATATATATATATATATATATATATATATATATATATATTCTTCAATTTCTCGGAATTCTGATTCAGTCAATTCATATGATTTCTCTTAACGACGTTTCGACATGGTATTTGTCATCATCAGGTTAAAACACTAAAATAAAAAATATGGAGTTTGAGACATATTTAACTTAACACAATATTGAAATGTTTGCACTAAAATAATTCTTCAAAAACATATGGTTCGAAATATAACACGTTATTTAACTCAATATAAAAATATCTGTAACATATATGAGTATTCAGTTACCAATTATTTTATTTGAATTCTCCGTTCGCATCGTTCGAACGTTATTGTAGGTGTGTGACTGCGAAATTGAAGTTATCGGGAATGGTTTGTTTATCTTTCATGCATTTTTACCCTCTTCATAAGTACAACGGATTGTTAATATTGAGTTCTAGTATATGAGCCGGACTTTATTTTTTTGTCAGCATGTAAATATCAGTTTTCATTAGTATTACTATGAACAAAGTTGAAAAACATTGAGAGATAAGTGCCATGTGAAGTGGAATGAATAGAAAAATCGAATTTAAACGGTTTTCTTCACATAAAGGATTCAATATAAAATTGAACCAGAGAAAGGTAGATCTCAGGTGAAAAACAACTACTTTCCTGGCAAATACCACGCAGAACGTTGAATGATATTCACCTGAAAATCCATGCATACTTCCATAAAATATCAATGGACATTGAATGCAAATGTTTCTTTCTGATAAGCTCGATTATGTTTAATTTAAGTCGTGTTCACCTAACAATCCGCATACCGGTTTCAGGCTTCTTGGCCCTCATCAGTACGGAGTAGTCAACCAGCCAAAAGTCCAAAGAACTCTGGCTGAAGTGAGACACAACGTAAACAAACCATCATCGATCTTGTAACACCTATAGGTACGCCGGAAAAGATAAACTTTAACTGGCGGTACCTAGTGACAGAAAGAAACACTCCGAAAATCTCCCACCTCGATAGGTTTCTAAATAAAAGATTCCTTCTCAGTAGGAGTGGCAAGCCCGTCTAGCATATAGTGAGAGATAAGTGCCATGTGAAGTGGAATGAATAGAAAAATCGAATTTAAACGGTTTTCTTCACATAAAGGATTCAATATTCACATAAAGGATTCCATTGATATTTTATGGAAGTATGCATGGATTTTCAGGTGAATATCATTCAACGTTCTGCGTGGTATTTGCCAGGAAAGTAGTTGTTTTTCACCTGAGATCTACCTTTCTCTGGTTCAATTTTATATTGAATCCTTTATGTGAAGAAAACCGTTTAAATTCGATTTTTCTATTCATTCCACTTCACATGGCACTTATCTCTCACTATATGCTAGACGGGCTTGCCACTCCTACTGAGAAGGAATCTTTATTTAGAAACCTATCGAGGTGGGAGATTTTCGGAGTGTTTCTTTCGTCACTAGGTACCGCCAGTTAAAGTTTATCTTTCCGGCGTACCTATAGGTGTTACAAGATCGATGATGGTTTGTTTACGTTGTGTCTCACTTCAGCCAGAGTTCTTTGACTTTTGGCTGGTTGACTACTCCGTACTGATGAGGGCCAAGAAGCTGAAACCGGTATGCGGATTGTTAGGTGAACACGACTTAAATTAAACATAATCGAGCTTATCAGAAAGAAACATTTGCATTCAATGTCCATTGATATTTTATGGAAGTATGCATGGATTTTCAGGTGAATATCATTCAACGTTCTGCGTGGTATTTGCCAGGAAAGTAGTTGTTTTCACCTGAGATCTACCTTCTCTGGTTCAATTTATATTGAATCCTTTATGTGAAGAAACCGTTAAATTCGATTTTCTATTCATTCCACTTCACATGGCACTTATCTCTCACTATATGCTAGACGGGCTTGCCACTCCTACTGAGAAGGAATCTTTTATTTAGAAACCTATCGAGGTGGGAGATTTTCGGAGTGTTTCTTTCTGTCACTAGGTACCGCCAGTTAAAGTTTATCTTTTCCGGCGTACCTATAGGTGTTACAAGATCGATGATGGTTTGTTTACGTTGTGTCTCACTTCAGCCAGAGTTCTTTGGACGTTTGGCTGGTTGACTACTCCGTACTGATGAGGGCCAAGAAGCCTGAAACCGGTATGCGGATTGTTAGGTGAACACGACTTAAATTAAACATAATCGAGCTTATCGAAAAAACATTTGCATTCAATGTCCATTGATATTTTATGGAAGTATGCATGGATTTTCAGGTGAATATCATTCAACGTTCTGCGTGGTATTTGCCAGGAAAGTAGTTGTTTTCACCTGAGATCTACCTTTCTCTGGTTCAATTTTATATTGAATCCTTTATGTGAAGAAACCGTTTAAATTCGATTTTTCTATTCATTCCACTTCACATGGCACTTATCTCTCACTATATGCTAGACGGACTTGCCACTCCTACTGAGAAGGAATCTTTTATTTAGAAACCTATCGAGGTGGGAGATTTTCGGAGTGTTTCTTTCTGTCACTAGGTACCGCCAGTTAAAGTTTATCTTTTCCGGCGTACCTATAGGTGTTACAAGATCGATGATGGTTTGTTTACGTTGTGTCTCACTTCAGCCAGAGTTCTTTGGACTTTTGGCTGGTTGACTACTCCGTACTGATGAGGGCCAAGAAGCCTGAAACCGGTATGCGGATTGTTAGGTGAACACGACTTAAATTAAACATAATCGAGCTTATCAGAAAGAAACATTTGCATTCAATGTCCATTGATATTTTATGGAAGTATGCATGGATTTTCGGGTGAATATCATTCAACGTTCTGCGTGGTATTTGCCAGGAAAGTAGTTGTTTTTCACCTGAGATCTACCTTTCTCTGGTTCAATTTTATATTGAATCCTTTATGTGAAGAAAACCGTTTAAATTCGATTTTTCTATTGAAAAACATTGTTATAAATCTGGCTTAAGTTCTTGATATCATTTCTATTGTTAATGCTATTGGGGTCTTCTTTAATATGGATTCCTTTATTTGGTCGAAAGTGTCAAACTTATGTTGATTTTCTTTTTCGTGTTTGGATAAGGCTGTAATGTCGGTTTTTGAGTATTTGTGGGCTTGTACTCGTTTTTGCAAATATTGTTTTGTTTGACCTATACAGGTACTTTGACAGTCTTCACACGGTATTCTATATACTGCATGGGTTTGTTTGTTTTTTGGTATTTCTGGTTTAAATTTTTGTTTTTCCATTGTTTTATTGATTTTATTCGACAGTTTGTCTATGTATGGTAAAGGTATGTATGTTGTTGTTTTCTTTTCTTTATTATCATTTTTATTGTGGATCGCATGTATTCGTTTTTTATTGTTTTTTCTGCAAAGTGGCTGGGGTAATTATTTTCTTGAAAGATTCATAACTTGTGGGTAGGGCGCTTGTATTACCATATACCGGGTGTCAACGAATCTATTAGACAAGTCATAACTTCTAGAATATTAGGTGTATCAAAATGAGATTTGGTATACTTAGGTAAATGGTATGTGAAGAGAAGAGTTTTCGCATATTCTTCACTTTCCGGTCACTTCCGGTAACATTTTTAGATTTCTGAGACATCTGAATGTGACATTTTAAAAAGTTTTTACGCCTACTTAATTTTTTTAGAGTCACTTCTAATATTGCATCTAGGTGGCCATGATTGGACGTAAACTAATCTGAGGATAGCAGAAAATTACAATCGCAAAGTTTTAGTGACTATTAAGATAGATAGGAATAAGACAAGTATTATTTTTCAAATGGCGACAATTTTTTCGAAAAATTTTTTTTTGACGAATCTAACGATACTAATTTATTTGCGATTGGATTAAAATAAGAACATAAATATTACTACGGAAAATACTGGATAATAATTTATTTACTTTTGTCAAGTGTGCGATGGATAATAATTTATTTACTTTCACTGTAAATTTTCAAAGTGCATTCCTCCTTATTCAAGACACATTTCAGCTCGTTAAATTGTTTCTTTCAAGTCGTTTCGTAACATTTGAGGCGTTATACTTCTAAATGCCCGTAGAATTATTTCTTCTGAGATTTCAAAAGTGGCTGGGGCTGTTGCATAGTAAACCTTTTCTTTAACATATCCCAAAATAAACAAATCGAGCACAGTGAGAACTTCTCTGGTATTATAAGGGGGTGCTCCATCTTGTGGATTCGTGAATTCGTCGTAAAAGTGCTGAAGGTAGATTATTAAGATTATCCTCGATTTTCTTTTGAAGAAAACCTTAGTACCTAACCCCTGTTAACTGACCTTGAAACAATATTGGCCGAATTATTCTGTTTCCAACGATACCAGCCCAGACATTGACGCCAAACCTTTCTTGAAAATTGCTCTCTCTCTCTTTGCATGTTGATTTTGTTGGGCCCAGCACCGAGTATTCTGCTTATTGAACATACCATTATTTGTAAATCGTGATTCGTCGGAAAATAGAATAAAGTTGATGAAATTTGGGTTAACTCTATGATTTTGAAGCAGCCAATCACAAAACACTACCCGTCTATCGCCATCGTCAGCTACAAATGTTGATGTAACTGATATTTAAATGCTCGTTATCCGTGCTTTTCCAGTATTTTTCTCGCTGATTCGTGACTTCTGCATTTCTTGACAAAATTCTCTCAAGAAACCGTTTTATCAACCTTAAACATAGCAAGAACGTTAATCTCGGTCTCTTCATTTATGATAAACCTTTCTGCCTCTCGATTTCCTTCTTGCCTAAAACGATTCTTAACATACGGAAAATACTGATGGGCTGGATGTTGCCGATTGGGATATCTCTGAGCATACAACTCACCAACATTCCTTGAATTGCTATGACAGTCTTTAATATTAAAAACATATCCACTTTTTCACTTTGAGTATACATTTCTTGACGTTTTTTGGGTAACCTTCCACAGTCTGAAAATGAAAATATAATCAGGAAAATCTATACAAGTGTAGAAAGGGCAAACTAATTAGTTCACCCCGATAAGTTATTGCGTTAACCAAATTATATTTCCTATAGAAAAATGATTCAATTAGTCAATAACTTGTCGTCTTCTGAATTTGCCTATAATTTTTTTTTTTAATTTGAAAGATACTTCTCTATATAGTTTTTGATTGACATTTTTCTATAGGAAATATAATTTGGTGAACGCAATAACTTATCGGGGTGAACTAATCAGTTTGCCCTTTCTACACTTGTATAGATTTTCCTGATTATATTTTCATTTTCAGACTGTGGAAGGTTATCCAAAAAACATGTCAAGAAACGTTGTTCCTCCACAAAAAACCACATTCATTCAATACTTATGAGTATACATTATTTTGAAGAAAAATTAAACTAAAATTTAACGAAAATTAAGAAACTTTTAGTGTCTGCTCACAAAGCTTATGTCACTGTCATTATCTAAGTGAGTGTTTTGTTTTCCAAAGAAGACTTGATATTAATATTATGCATCATGGCTATCCATGGCACACTCGACAAAAGTAAATACAATATTATCCAGTATTTTCCTTAGTAATTTTTAATTTATGTTTTTATTTTTAATCCAATCGCAAATAAATTGGTATCGTTAGATTCGTCAAAATATTATTTTTTGGGAAGTGTTTGTCAAAAAATGGTAACCATTTGAAAAATAATATTTAGACATGAAAATGCAATTTTGCCAACTTGTCTTATTCCTATCTATCATACTAGTTACTGAAACTTTGCGATTGTAATTTTCTGACATCACCTGAGGTCCTCAGATTAGTTTACGTTCGATCATGGCCACCTAGATGCAATATTAAAAGTGACTCTGAAAAAATGAAGTAGGCGTGAAAACTTTTTAAACAGACACATTTCTCAGAAATCCAAAAATGTCACAATATACAGGGTGTTCCATTTAAAAATTCAAAACCGGAAGATGAAAAATATGCGGAAACTCTCCTCTTCACATACCATTTACCTAGACCAAATCTCATTTTGATACACCTAATATTCTAGAAGTCATGTCTAATTCGTTGACACCCGGTATACGCTTCCCCGCGTCTGCTGCCCTACCCCACTACTTAGCCGCTTTCACACGCTCGCCCGTTTTCGGTCATGTTTGCAAGTATTTCTCACCTATTTCGCAGCATTTTAACGCAAAATGGGAATAGACGTTTTGTAGTACTATACTTCTACTTGCAAACACCTTTTTGCAAAATTGAAACGCATCCAGGCTTGCTCCAATGAAGAGCTTCGATAAATTCAATTTGCAATTACGCAAAAATTAATGATTCGACAGCGCTAGAGTTTTCTACACATGAAGTTCATATCAATCACTACTTTGTCGCGAAGTTATGGATTTAAAAAAAGTTTTGGAGCTGTCTGTGTCGTCGTTTTTATCGAAAAAAATCCTCCTTACAAAGTTGCAAATGAACAATTTTCGTTCCTTTGACACAAGACATTTAGTAACTTTGCCTTATTTTTCATGTTGGCAATAAGTGAATCACCGCCAACTTTTCGAATTGAAATGTGAGCAATAGTTTCCCCTTCATTTATGTGTGCAATTGTTGTGGGCCGTGATTCACTTATTGCCAACATGAAAAATGAGACAAAGTTACTAAATGTCTTGTGTCAAAAGGAACGAAAATTGTAACTTTGTAAGGAGGATTTTTTCGATAAAAACGGCGATATTTTGCGCAAAGTTGTGCCGAAAATAAGTGATTCAGGGTGTATTGTTTATGCTGGTTAAAAGAAGGAGGCATTTTGAGTAATTTTTGTCCGAGAAAATGAGGTTAGTTTCATTTTAAAAAAGTGCTGTAACTCGGGAACGGTATGAGACTGCCGCATTTTTCTTCCGGATTCGTGTTCAGGAGGCAAAAACACGTAAGAAAAGTATTTTCCCCTTATTCAGAGTGCATGTGTGATGTAACTAGATATTTACCATGAAACTTTACAACTTTAATCAATTTGCCCGAACATTTTTAGGAATCCAGCTATTGATTATTATAACATACCAATAACTTGATGGTATTAGTCAGTTTTAGAATTGCTGTTCAGAATTTAATGAAATTTGTCACAGAAGTGGTAAGTATAATAAGAAAAATATTTTATTTTTTTTCAACCGCTTTCTTAGTTGTTTCACCAACCCTCAGAAGTTAATGAAAACTTGTACGAGTTAAGATCACAGGGATCTTACCTTTTATAGTGGGAACCGAAACCACTCTTGGGACCTTGAAAAATTTTTCACCAGCTGCGGGATTCGAACCTGCGCCGGGTGGAAACAGTGGACACAAGACCAACGCTCGTGCCACTGAGCCACAAGCCCAAGCCACAATTAAATTTTCAAAGAGCTACAGAGGACCAGTAAAAATATATTGGCATTTGCAATTTCATATATTGTACATTGACAGAGATAAAATAATTTATTTTCTTCCGTTCCCTCTTTTTTTGTTGAAATCTGAACGTACTATTTGCAAAATATGATGAAACCTATGATTTCTCACAAGGCTCGATGCCGTTACCTTTTTACTGGTTCTCTATAGCTCTTCATTAATGTAATTGGACATTTTTCTTCATAATCTACTACTTTACCATTAATCCCATCCGATTCTAGCAACGCCATCAGACACAATGATCCCCCTATAAAATTATTAGATTCTCCTACCGAGGAGAGATGAATGGGAGGCGAGAACTCACAAAGGCTAATCTACAATGGTACACAGACAGCTCCAAAACTGATTGTTTTCGGTTGTTTCAGGTTTTCTCCGTTACTAATAATCCAATCGAGTCGTATTAGGATATTTTTTTTTGCATTTTGATTTTCCACAATTCGTCTCTCGACGTCATCCAGATTGCTTCATTAGTTTTCATGTTACAAGCGAAAAACGAACCCATTTTTTTTCTCTCAAGCAATGATAGTCGGAAATATAACAGGACATAACTACGGATCGTCTTTCGTATGATGGCACTGTCAGTTTCCTGGTACTATTTTTGTCACGAATCGATAGAGCTGAAAATCTCTATTGATTGGTCTATGCGTAATAACTCATATCTAATATGATGATATATCAGATCTGACAAAACGAAATTTATGAAATTTATGAGGTTTCTTTGTGCGTCTTTGTTGATTTAGCCAAAGCTTTCGACAGTCATGTAGATCTGATATGTACGTTAGAAAGTATAGGGTTCAGAGGATAAATGGTGAGACTCTTAGAAAGCTAATTGTCTGAAAAGAAACAAATAGTGAAAATTGAGGATGAAATGAGCAGAGAAAGGATAGTAGAATACGGAGTTCCATGTGGAACCGTACTCGGACCAATATTATATGTATTGACAAGCATTTCGGAATTCCTATCGAAGGGAAAACTATTACTTTCGCGGATGATACTGCGGTCCTCTTCAGACGCACAGATTGGACTACACAAAGTGGAAAGGGATTTCCCATCAATAATGAAAGTTACCAACAATAAATCTAGAAAAAACGCACTATGTTCCATTCTCATCTACCCTACAGAAAGTTTAAAATATCCTGAAATCATTATGGACCAATACCTGAAATGGGACAAACATTTAGAAAATATAATAAAGAAGGTAAGATCCCTTTTACACAAATTCAAGTACCTCAGCAGATTCCTCGGGCTAGACAAGTTAAATATAATATTATTTGTATCATAAATAATTTCATGAAACACTTCGAAGTCATATACAAATTGATTGATGGGATCATTTAAAAAAAATTAACGCAAGAAAAAAAAAACAAGCTTTTATTAGTTGTTAATAAAAACAGAACTACAAAGTTAAAAATAAAAATTATAACAAAACACTTTTAAAAACAAGCTTGTATAAAAGAAAACATAATTTCTTTCAGTTTGATCTGTGAGTAACAGATTCAAAAGCTTACCGCGCAAGATTACCTATTTTGTATCTGTTACAGAATAACCTAGATCAAACAATGAAATAAATTACTTTTTCCTTTTCAGTGCATTTGTGTAAAAGCTTTTCTTTTTGTATTTATTATGTTAAATAACTAGTTTAGTAATTTCCATCTGATTTATTTTTGAATTTTGACAAAAAAATCATAATCTCCGACCCCGGAAACCCATAGATAGTAATTTTGAATAGACTCGGACCATAATCACAGAAATTGTCTGCCATATTGGATCCGCCATTTTGTTTTTCCCTAACAATTTCATAATGCATTGTTACCGGAATTATGTATACCTGCCAAATTTCAAATCAATCGGACGATTAGAAGTGGATCAAATTTAACTTGCAAGATTTGATCACAGACAGACACACACACACACACACACACACAGACAGACACACACACACAGACAGACAGGTGAAACTAAATAAAAGCTTGTAAAAAACGGAAACCCATCCAATAACCTCAACAGAGAAACTGATATATTCGACATCAGACAGCTCTTCTGTCAAACCATTTCGATCAATGTCTTCAGAAATGAACCGAAATATCCACCAATATTTCATGAATACATCACTGGAACGAAGACAAACGTTTCCATATTTCTATGAGGAACAAAATGAATGTAATCATAGGACAAATATGTCTCGACTACCATAGATAATAGTAGGGAGTAGCTATCTTTGAGAAAACACAACATTTCATATCATTTGCAGTGCAATGAAATTAGGTGAAATATTCATGCAACAATCATCCATTACATGCGCCCCACCTTTTTCGTTTTTAATCGACGAAACCAAAAAGGAGGAGGTTCTCTATTCGACCCGTATATTTTTTTTCCATCATATTTTTTTATGTATGATCACGCATAACTTTTTACTGAGGCGTCCGATTCCGATAATTCTTTTTTCAGTGGATAGGGTGTAATTCGAATTTGGTCCCATTTGAATTTGAAAGATGAAATCCACCCCTAAGGGTAGCGAAATGAAGGATATTGATCACTCACCCTCTGAATTCTGGTCCGTTAACCGATTCTATCAGGCATAACTTTGTACTGGGTTCTTCGATTTGGATGATTCTTTTTTTAATATATACCTTATATTTGGATTTCGAAAGGAATTAGCCACCCTTACGGGTAGAAAAATATGGGATAATTGATTTTTCACTAGTGAACATTGGCACACACATACGTAGTTGACAATGACAGATCGCTACTGACATTATTCTTGTTCCGTCAAAATCAGTATATTTTATGAGAGGATGGAATGATATACAAATTAATGAAATAAACTAACCAGAACAACGAAAATAATTTATATTACAACAAATAGTAAAAGTAGATAATCATATTATTTAACTGGTAATAGTTGAAGTAAGGTGGGTAAGTAAGTATTTTGGAAGTAATCAAAAAACAAGTAGGTAGAAATTGGTAGAATTTAGCCACAGAAAATTGAAAAATAAAAACTTAAAAAAAAAAAAATTAAACCGACGAAATACGGAACGAAAAAATTTTTAAAATTAAATGGTAGAATTTAGCCACAGAAAATTGAAAAATAAAATCTTCGCCAAACAAACTAGCAATTGAATTAGGTGAAGCGTAAAATGATGGCAGCGAGATGCACGGCTGCGTTTTGATGACTTCTTTCATAGATAATGATCTTCGATAATTGTTTGTTTGGTGCCGACTCAAAATCAGTTACATTAGCTCAGGAGCTCAATTATCATTTAGACTAAGGTTTATTTTATTTTTTGCTTTTCAGTTGATTTTTTCGTCGGTTTAATTTTTTGTTAAAAAGTTTTTATTTTTTACGTTTTAGTTCCGTATTTCGTCGGTTTAATTTTTTGTTGAAAAGTTTTTATAAAGTATTTTCATAGCTATTAAAAATTCACAATCACAAATTTTTAGGACATTCTATATGGGTTTAGGAATCTGTGAGGGAATATAAATTGTTGGGCTAGGATAAATTATTTTATACTTTTTGGTTCTTTTAAAAATGTGGTATATTATTATTTTTTATTTAAATAAATATTTATATATAGGAATCTCCAGCAAGTATTCTTTCAAGTCGTGCAATCTACACTTTTAAAACATCTGGAAAGTATACGTGCTTCCATATCAGCGAATATATAATACCTACAAATTTTTATTGGCTTCCTGGTTCTTCGGTTTGACATTTCAAGCTAAAAATAGACTGGGATATGAAAAGTTCAACGACACACTGCCGATAATCATCAATATTCAGGGCATGTACAGATTGCACAAATGTTTACTTTTCAGCTTATAGCACATGAATTTCAGTCGTCAGTCGATGTAAGACATCAACGATTACATCAAATTTAGTATACAGTGCGTTCTAACCGGTCGTAAATACAACTCTTCAGAGAAACACGATCGAATAATATAATAAGCCAGTGAAAATAGAGCATGAGAGAGAAACTTTTTCCGGGAACAACTAGGCAAAACAATTGATGTGGGATCGGTAAATGATGCAATTTGAAGTTAAGTTTTCCTGAAAATTTGTAATTGTTTTTTGTGTGCATGTTTTTCGACATATATTCCCGTTGAAGACTATATGAAAGAAGAATAAAGTATAAAACTTAAATAAAAAATTTAAAAAACCCTCAACACCAAAAAACCTTCGAAAAGTGAAAAAATAATATGTATTGGCCCTTTAGGTTTAATGTTAGCAATATTTTGAATCAAGCGTCGTCAGACGTCGTTGACGGTTGTGTCTATTTTGCGAATTTTTAGGAGTAAATTTATTAAGACTTCTAAACTCAACGATTTGATATTGTTGTTTTGATCGTTGCACAAGTAGCTTACTTGTATACGGGTGTTATGTAATAAGTGTTCGATATTTTACAGGACGATTCCTCAATTATTTATAAGGTGGAAAGTTCATATAAGCATGGGTCCGCAAGAGCTTCATTTTTGATATACAAGGTGTAAAAAAATATTTTTATTTTGTTTTTTCGTGAATAATTTCTAAAATGTCGCTATTGGATATTTTTTAATATGAGAAATTTCACTTTGATCTCAGTTTGCTCTTAATTGTAGGGGGCGCCGCCTACAGGTTTTTGTCTCTTTTGGGGAGTCACAACTTTGTCGTGTATGTATGTATCACATTTTCTAGAAGAAAAATCGATTCCTCTATAATTTTCACGTGAAAAAGGTATGCCTTTCAAAAGTCGCTACAAGTAGCCGTTTTCGAGATATTTTGATTCAAATTAATCGATGCATGTGTTTGTCAAAAAATGAAACAATTTTGAAAACATGTTTTTTATTGAACATAGAAACATTTCAAATGCTTATTTTCACACAACAATAAACAACGGAACACTAGATATAAATCTGAATCTAAATCACAATAAATGTTCGAAATGTCCACCTCCATTCGCGCACTCTTTGGAAATTCCTGGAGTATTTTGAATCGTTCTACAAGAGTTAATTATTCGATTTCTCAATTCTTCTTCATCATGGATAGGTGTGCTGGTGAATTAAGGATTTTAGATGTCTCCACAGGAAAAAATCCAATCTGTTAAGGTCTGGTGACCCAGGGGGCCATGGTTGAGGCCCTCCTCGACCTATCCAACGGTTGCCGAAAGATTGATCTAAAAATTCTCGCGCTTGGATGCTAGAATATGCTGGGGCATCGTCATGCATAAACCACATTTCATTTCGTAGTCTAAGCGGCACATCTTCCAGTAAAATAGGCGAATCTTCTTCGAGAAAATGACGATATCTCTCCGATTAATCTTCCCGGAATAAAGAGTGGACCTATAAAATAGTCTCCAAGGATTCCTGCCCACACGATAAGAGATAATATGCGGATGATTTGAAATATGCGGATGATTTGAAATTATATATAAAAATAAACTGCCAGAATGACTGTACCATTTTACAAAACGCCCTAGATAGAGTAAATACTTGGTGCAAAAATAATCGTCTTCTATTAAATGCTAATAAGTGCTCAATTGTAACATTCACTCGGAAACAGAACAACATCACCTATAACTACTCAATTGGCAATGATGTGCTCCCTAGATCCACTTCTGTTCGTGACCTTGGTGTCACCTTCGACCAAAAATTATATTTTTCAATACACATAAATAAAATTACCAATGAATGTTCTAGGGCTTTAGGTTTCATTGTCGGAAATACTCGTGATTTCTCGAATAAGAACACACTGCTACTGTTATATAATTCCTTTGTCCGTTCTAAAACATATAGCATTATTTTATTCTGATGGTAAAATACATGTTTGATTTCATATTTGCATAGCACAGTATCCAATATGGTTTATTATCACCTGTTTGTTCAGCGATTACTGTTTGCCATCAAAGTCTATATTTTTTTTGGAGAATGCACAAGTGTACGAAAATGTCTCATAATCCTGAACTGAACAATAATTCCATTTAGGTCAGTCCTGAACATAAAAGGGAAAATGTCTTAGTTATATCTGACTCACTGTATACTTACCGAATAGTAACAGAAATAATGTTGTATTCACCTACCTGTTATTTTTTTATTTTCTTTAGATTTGTATATATTACTATTGCCGTGACATTGTCAGTATTTATTTTTGTTTTCAGAACTTGTAGTTTGTTAATTATGTTGTATGGAGGGTTTGTCTTTCAGTTCTGTCAACAATCAGCTGATCGACCTTGCAGAGATACTATCCAGTGCATCAAAAAGGAGATACGTCATTTTCTTGATTGATTTCACCTCTCATTGTTTATGACCCTTGGTTGTCGCCCGATTGTACGGTGATATGCATCATCCGTCCAATGTTCCAACATTCAGTATGAAAGATAGAGAGAGAAATATCGAGTCCAGATTTGAAGTTCTTTCAAGCACGTTTCTGTGCCGATTTTTTTGGGGTAGAAAAAGTTTTCAGATTAAAAATCATTCCTTTTCGCCACTGACCGTCATGAGAGAAAGTCTCGTTTTGAATTGACGAAATGTCTGGCAAATGATTTTTAATGGGACATTTCCATGTTTGCGATTTGGTTTACCCACTCATAATTAAGATGGTATGTATTCTTTTCCGACAGTTTTCATTCAAAGACTGGCCATTTTGTACTATTTTTCTTTGTAATTCAACACGTGTGTGAATGGGTAATAAGTAATCCTATTCAACAGGGTCCTTGGTTTCCTTGGTTTCCTTGGTTTCTTTGGTGTTTATGGTGCTGACGTTTCTTCATGACCACCAGTTGTTAAGCACAACCGAGATCTTTGGATACATTTTTTGGTTCCATTCTGTTTTCCGTTTCTTATCATCGTTTGTCTGTCTGCCGTCCAGAGAGTTCCAAAGTATAGTCCCGTTTTGCTGTCAGGTGATTCCTGTATGTCCTAGACAGAGAAGCTAATCAACCCTCCAACAGGGAAGAAATCAACTGTTGAATACCGTTGAAGACTGAAAGATCAACCCTCTTGTAAGTGGAAAAAGAACTATAGGTATCTATCCATACCATGTAATTTTTTTATGACCGTTTACTTTTTCAACACATTTTTGCATTATTATAATTGATCATCGTTCCTGGAGAATATAATTGAACATTCGTTCCTGAAGAACATAATTTTCTTTGTACATAATTGTAGATATAAACATGTTTTTTGCATTAAACTATCAATGGGGTAATCGATTTTTATTTCATCAAGTTTTGTCACCGATATATGATTTTGGTTTCTAAATTCCGTAACATAAAAAATTTAGTGGCGCTCAATTTCATTTTTCTAATGATTATCAAATTTTGACTAAGTATATGTTGAACCACGACCCATTTGCCACCAGACGAAGAGCTGTCGTTCGCTGTGTGAAAAAATAGTGCCACAAACAGAGTATGCATCTATCATTTGGTGTCCATATTATAATGTCCATTCAAATAATCTTGAACGAATCCATAGACGCTTTATGAAATATCTCTCTTTCAAAGAAGATGGTGCGTACCCTGCTACAGGAATATGTAATACCGCTTTACTAGAGAGACATAACTTCATCTCTCTTGCAAGTAGAAGGAATACATCTGCTCTGATTTTCCTTTATAAGGTGATCCATGGCCAAATCAACTGTAGTGCTATTTTGAGTATGCTGAATTTTCATGTTCCAAGAGTAAATTCAAGACATAACACTCTATTTTACCTCGAATTCTCTAGAACAAATGTACAGAAAAACTCACCCTTATTCAGAATTTGCAACAACTTCAATGATGTCAATGACAGTTGTGACATTTTCTCTTGCAGCATTGCTTCATTGAAAAAAATCAGTTTTTGATATTAATTTTCTTTTTTCTCTAGTTTTTGTATCATGTCTCATTTCTACACTATTGTTGTATCTTTACTGATTCTCAAATTATTTATGTTTTTTGTTTTTGTACCTGTGATTTTCCCATCCTGTAAATGGATTTCTGTTGGGTGGTGTACAATAAAAAAAAAAAAAACTGTTCTTGAAAATGTGATTCCTGTATCGCATGGTGGTTTTCCTCTGACCACAAATGATTTTAGTGAAAATTGCGTATAGCGTTGCGTGAGAAATTTGCTTCGTCGGTAAACAGGATTTGATTTTCAAATAAAGAATTTTGAATAAGGCATTGGAGAAACCAACGACAGAAGTTGATATGTAACGGAAAGTCACGAGGGAGTAGTGCCTGAACTCAAATTATCAATTGCAATTTTCCATACTAGAACATGAGAAATGTTTAACGTCAGCGCTATTTTTCTGGAGCTTGTTTCCGGGTGTTCTCCTACCAGATTAAGAACTGCTTCCTCGGTTTCTGGGGTTCTTACCGTCCTATGTGCACCCGACAGATGACTAGCTTTCTCAAAACTTCCTGTTTCCCTTAACTGATCGTGAATTCTTGAAAACGTTTTTGAAGTAGGAGTTGTGCGATTCAGATAACGCTCCTGATACAAACGTCTAGCCTCATATGGATTTCCGTTAGCAAGTCCGTATGTGAAATGTATGTCAGCATACTCTGCATTGGTAAAGTTTACCATTTTTTTACAAATAATCACAATAATAATGAATAAAACTATTTAATTATGCGTCAAGATATTGTTTTTGACATGACAGTACAAAAAAAACTTTGGAATAAACTTACTACCCTACTTGATACTTTTATTTTCAAAGAGTTCACGAATCAATGAGAAGAAGATTGGATGAAGATTAATTTAAATCAAAATATCTCGAAAACGGCTGCTTGTAGCGACTTTTGAATACCTTTTTTACGTGAAAATAATAGAGGAATCGATTTTTCTTCTAGAAAATGTGATACGTACATGCACGACAAAGTTGTGACTTCCCAAAAGAGACAAAGACCTGTAGGTGGCGCCCCTTACGATTAAAGGCCAAACTAAGATCAAATTTGAATTTATCATATTAAAAAATCCCCAAAAACTAATTTTCGTCGAAATATCGACATTATTTTGAAAATTATTTACGAAAAACCACAATAAAAATAAATTTTTAACACCTTGTTTATAAAAAATAAAGGCCTTGCGGACCCATGCTCATATGAACTTTTCACCTTATAAATAACTAAGGAATCGTCCTCTAAAATATAAACAATCCCGCACCATCGTTATGGAAAATAGCTTTCCTGAATTTTTGGTATGGTGTAGATTTCGACTTCCCCGGCATAAGTTTCCATGGGCACACAAAATCGACCGACTAGTTTTCGAGAAACACGGTGTTGAAGATGAAAAGTGAAGCTTTCTGCTCAGAATTTTTAACAATTCCGAGAATTGACAAAACGCCTATTCTGGGAATACCATGCTTCAATGATGGATGATGGTACAATGTTACATTGATCTCGTATCCATTATTCTTTTCCGTTTTGTGCTCTACAACACAGTGAACAAAGAAAAATCCAATTCGATTAATTTTAAACCAACCAGTGTGAGTTCTCTGATGATAATCGAAGATTTAATTTAGCTTGGATGAACTCCCTTAATCTCGAAAGTTAATTGACATTTTTTTATACAGTTGGTTCGAAAATAGGGGTACGGCAACCCCTCGTTTTTTAGTTCGGATAGCGGAGAACATGTCATAAATATATATCAAACATTCTTCAATGTTAAGAACATCGCATGTCATTTCATGTATTAGTACAGGGCGAGTAAAAAGATACAGTCCAAGTTTCTTAGAAAAATGTGTTTTTTTTTTCAATAAATACCCTGCATTTCCAAAAAAAAATCAGTTAATTTTTATGAATTTTTGATATAATGTACGGTTTGAGGAGTACAAGATATTGTCATCAATATAGGTCTCCGGACTCGTTTGTCGGCTACATACTTTTGAATGTTCGGATTTTATTGATACTCCATCGGAGACAGAAATGGGTTATTTTCGAACAACTCTCCCATTTTCTTGGTGTGATAAAAAAGTTGAGTTTCGGAAGTCTGTCTCCAATTTGGTCATGAATATTGAAGAAAATATCAGTCTCATTCCCAAAAAAATCATAGAAACGGGTTATCGGAGTGTCTTATCGTTTTCAGACGAAACTAGATGCAATATATGAATAAAAAATAATTATCATTTTTCTGAACGTCAGAAAATTATAATGTCATATTTTAGATGAGATTTCATGAAAAATTATTATAATTTTCCCAAACGTTCTTTGTAATGATTCATTGTTCTATGATTTGAATACCAACATCATCTGGAGCTCTTCTATGAGTAGCATCGGAAATGAATCCAAAAAGACACGTCACGTCACGCTGGTATCTTGCATATCCCAAGAACCACAAAACTTGTCCGGAGCCTGTCTTCAGAAAGTTTTTTCAATTATACTTATTCATATTTTTTGTGTGTTTTTTTTTTTTTTTAATTCAATTAACGTGTCTCAACTACAATGGTTATTGACACGGGTACATTATTTGTTACAGTATCATTTGTTACGAATATCTAGGGTATAACATTTGAGATATTACAGTTCTGGTAGCTTCAACGAGTTAGATTTCATCATAAAGTTTAGTATCTTTTAGAAAATCTATGATTTTACAATAGAAATTGGTTGAACTAAGAATCTCTATTTCATTTCCTTGTATTTTATGCTTTATTCTCATATCTTGGTTGTGCGGGCATTCCTCGAGTATATGTTTAACCGTCAGTTGGGAACCGTTGCATTGTTGACAGAGCGGTGGATTTTCTGAGCACATCAGGAAACCATGTGTAAGACGTGTGTGTCCTATTCTGAGTCGTCTAATGATTGTTTTATCTCTTTTTTTCATTTTGGGCATGGAAATAGCTTCGATCGACTGTTGGATGGTGTGTAGATGTGTGACCTTTGTATCCCAGGTATTTTGCCACTTTTGTCGGATACTTCTTTTGAGGCTTGATTTTAGATCTGTGTGGATATGTATTAGAGGTGAATCTGACAGTGACGCCTCTTTGGCAGCTCGATCGGCTAGCTCATTTCCGATGATTCCTGTATGTGATGGGACCCAAATAATAGATATGGATACTCCTTTCTCAGCCAGGTCCTGGTAGGATTTATGTATATTCTGGACTATGGGGTGTTGTGTGTAGATGTCATTTATTGATTTGATGGAAGAAAGAGAGTCTGTGCATATTGCAATATTTTGATGATCATTTGAACACATCCTTAAAGCTTCCGAGATTGCGTAGAGTTCGCCAGTATGAACACTGCAGATGGGAGAAAGCCTTCGTTTAGCCAATGTCCTTTGTGATGTGACTACTGAGCAGCCCACATTGTTTTCGTTTTTGGAGGCGTCAGTGAATAGAATCTCATCGAAGGAACATCCGTTTTTGAGTTTAAGGAATTCTTGTCTTAGTATTTCGTTGGGTGTGTCTAGTTTATTGTATTTACTCAGGAGGATATTCGTGTTTGGTATTTTTTTCAACCAAGGGGGAATGCTGGAGGGTCGGGTTTGCGTAGTGTGTGCTAGGTTTATGTTTTCTAATAATGGTTTTAGAATAAGTGACGTCGGTAATATAGATCTGAGGGGAGTTTGGGTGGTTGGGTGCTCTTGGTTGCTAACCAGTCTATAGACTGGGTTATTGGGATTCGCAGATACTCTAGCAAAATATGAAAGTGCTTGTTGTTGATGACGTAGGTGTATTGGAAATTCGGAGGATTCGCAATATAGGCTGTGGGAGGGACTAGACCTGAAAGCACTAAGGCAGATACGTAGGCAGGTATTTTGAATGCTGTTCAAATTATTCAATGTGGATTTGGGGGCAGAGAGAAATATTGTGCTGCAATAATCTAATTTGGATCTAATTAGAGCTCGATAAATTTTTAGAAGGCTTTCTTCATCTGCGCCCCATTGAAAGTGGGAGAGAAATTTTATGATGTTCATGAGTTTGAAACAGTTAGTTTTGATTTCTTGGACATGTTGCTTCCAGGTCATTTTGCTATCAAATATGACTCCAAGGATCGCCATTGAGGGTTATATGTGGAACGTGGGTGGTAAGTCTCCTACTGAAGTTCATAACTTTGGATTTGGCTGCTGAGAAATTAAATCCTGTATTTTTGGACCAGCGACATATGTTGTTTACAGCATTTTGTAGAATAGCACAGGTACTTGTTGTATTTCTCCCACGACAAAAGAGTATCAGGTCATCGGCAAATAGGGCAAATTTAATAGGAGGTTGTATGGAGGAGCATATGTTGTTAATGGATAGGATGAATAGGGTGGAACTCAGTACAGAGCCTTGAGGTACTCCATTAACTACGTTGAATGAGTTAGATAACACCCCATTCACACGTAGTTT
Source organism: Gonioctena quinquepunctata (assembly GCA_018342105.1). Classification (NCBI taxonomy): domain Eukaryota; kingdom Metazoa; phylum Arthropoda; class Insecta; order Coleoptera; family Chrysomelidae; genus Gonioctena; species Gonioctena quinquepunctata. Next base: position 646,454 of record JAFIRS010000004.1, on the reverse strand, counting down.
AAATGATCTATCAGATATGAAATTTTGAAGAAAGTGTAAAATGTTCCCCGTCAGGTTTGATTCATGGAGTTTGCTCATGATTACAGATTTTGGGGTTGTGTCAAAGGCACTTTCTATGTCTAGAAATAGTGCAACAACGTCTTGATGATTTGTTATTGCTTCAGAAATGCCATTTTGGAGGATGACGAGATTGTGTAAAGTAGATCGGTTCGGTCTGAAACCTGATTGGCAATCACTTAAGATTTTATTGTATTCAAGGTATTGAAATACATTCCAAACTTAGTTCAATGGATAAAAATCTTTTTAATTTGTTGATTGTCGGCTTGATGGGAAAATATCCCCTATTTTGTAGAAACCCTACATTTCACAGAAATCATATATAACATATTCCTCTAGTTTCTGTGGAAACAGGGCTTTCAAATGAAAATCATTTCATTCACCATTCATATATGGTATTGCAAGGTATTGAATTTTTGGAATAGGTACCGCACTAATCTACTCCGAATATTTTTCAACAAGAAGAATTGTTGAAAATAGCCAATTCCTGTTTCCGATGGAGTATGTATGAATAAGATCCGAACATTCAAAAGTATGTCCGGAGACCTATGCTGATATCTCGGACTCATCAAAGCGTACATTATATTAGACTAGGAGGAATCGGCGCATGAGTACCGAAAACTATTCCACCTCAATTTTTTTATGCGATCCTCTTCAAATTGCCCTACTGATGATATGCCATGGGGCAAACCCGTGCCATATTGTTTAAACCGAAATTGTTTAAACAATTGCAAGGAATTGTTATTTTTCAACCGGACAATTTTTTTTTATGATATTTATTGAAATATAAATTAAGAAGGTTCCATGACTTTTTACGACAAAGTCAATATTTTTAGAGATATGAATTTTTAAAGGGTCGAAAAATCTCAAATTTTGGTACTTTTGACCCATAAAAAATATATAAAAAAATATATAAATATTTTTTTTTTAAATTCTTTATACAATAGTTAATGATATTCTTAATAAATATTTAAAAAAATTTCATTGTTTATACCTGTTTTTTTATTGTTAATTTCGCGCCCTCACAAGTATGGATGGAAATTAATAATAAAAAATCACGATTTCTTTCGTGTCACAAAGCAGCTGATTCTCTAACGTACCCGGTTTGTGAAATTTTACCTGCTTTACACGCATTTACGGGTTGTGATACGACTAGTAAAATTGGCACAAAAAAAAGCTTTAGAAATGATAAAAGTAAAAGAAAATCGTGATGCTTTAGTCCCTCTTGGCAATGGCTTGGATTTGAGTACTAAGGAGTTGAAAGGCTTAGAAACATTGTATTTAAATATTTTGGGTAAAAAAGGTAACACCGCAGATGAAGCTAGACAAAGTACTTTTTCTCGTTGCTTTGGCACTAATATTAATTCATAGAAAATTCCGTGCACATCAGATGCCTTGCATTTGCATGCACTTAGAGCTTCTGCTCAAACATACATTTGGGAAAATGCATTGAATCCCCAATATGAAACATTAGATTTTACGAATTTCGGATACAAACTAGAGAATGGTACTTTGCTACCTTTATTTATAAACAAAAGCCCATTTCCAACTGATCTTAAAAAACCGTGTAATTGTAAGAAATCCTGTCCAACCAAAGCTTGTTACAGTAAAAAAAATAATATTAGTTGCATACTTCTATGTGGTTGTGATTCAGAAGACTGTAAGAATATAATATATAAAAATGATATTGATAATAAATAAATACTTATTTTTAAATTTTTTCATTATTTCATACTTCTACATTATAACCTTCGTTTGAAGAAGCTATTCAATGTAATTACTTTCTGTTTTAATAACAAAAAAGTAATATAAACTGATAAAAAAGTAATTTTAATTACATGTTCCGATTCATGCTTAAATAACTTTTGTAAAATTGATTCCAGAAAAAAATTTGTTGAGAACAAATTGTAGACAATTTCATTATTAATAACATAGCTCTCCTTAACAATCTTGATAAATTTAATAGTTTTTAAGATAAATGATAAATAATAATTCAGGACACAGATAGGCCGATGCAGCGCATGAGTCAGAGAGAGACGGCGATACTTAAAGGTAAGCGACGCATACTTGTGAGCGCGCGAAATTAACAATAAAAAAACAGGTATAAACAATGAATTTTTTTTAAATATCTATCAAGAATATTATTAACTATTGTATAAAGAATTAAAAAAAATATTACTTATATATTTTTTTCAAATATATTTTTCATGGTTCAAAAGTACCCAAATTTGAGATTTTTCGAACCTTTAAAAATTCATATCTCTAAAAATATTAACTTTATCGTGAAAAGTCATGGCACCTTTTCAATTTGTATTTCAACAAAAAATATAAAAAAAAATTTGTCCGATTGAAAAATAACAATTCCTTGCATTTGTTCAAACAATTTCGGTTTAAACAATATGGCACGGGGTTGCCCCATGGCAACATGCATGTATATCATCAGAGGGTAATTTGAAGTGGATCGCATAAAAAAATTGAGGTGGAATAGTTTTCGGTACTCATGCGCCGATTCCTCCTAGTCTATATAAAAAATTCATGGAAATTAACCGATTTTTTCGAAATACAGGGTATTCAATGAAAAAAAAACATTTTTCCAAGAAACTTGGACTCCATCTTTTTACTCACTCTGTATACATGAACTGACTATGCGACGTTCTTAACATACCCTATACGAACTAAAAAACCAGGGGTTGACGTACCTCCATTTTCGACCCAACCTGTATAAAAAAAATAATGTCAATTAACTTCTATCGAGATTGAGGGAGTTCATCCAGGCTAAATTAAATCTTCAATTCTCATCGGAGAACTCACACGGTTGATTTAAAATTAATCGAATTGGATTTTTCTTTGTTCACCCTGTTGTAGAGCACAAAACGAAAAAGCAAAATGGATACGAGATCAACGTGAAATTGTACCATCATTGAGGCATGGTATTCCCAGAATAAATAGGCGTTTTGTCAATTCTCGGAACTGTTGAAAGATTAATTTTTCATCTTTAACACCATGTATCTCGAAAACTAGTCGGTCAACTTTTTTGTGCCCATGGACACTTTTGCCGAGGAAGTCAAAATCTACAACATACCAAAAGGAAATTTTACCGAAAGCCATTTTCCATAAGGATGATGCGGGGTTTTTAAAATTTTTAATTTATGTTTTATTTCATGCTTTTCAAACTTTTATATATATATATATATATATATATATATATATAATATATATATTACTAGCGGACCCGACAGACGTTGTCCTGTCCAAATTTCTATGTTCCCTAAAATGTTTTTCCCGAAAATTTTTCCGTTATCCCGTTATCCCATTTTCCTGTTACCCCTTTTTGTCTTTACCCCGTTATCCCGTTTACCTTTATCCCCTTATCCTGTCATCCCGTTTTTTCGTTTTCCCGTTATTCCCGTTATACCGTTATCCCGTTTTTCTGTTATCCCATTTTTTCTTTATCCCATTATCCCGTTTTCCCCTTATCCCCTTATCCTGTCATCCTGTTATCCCGTTTTCCCGTTTTTTCGTTATCCCGTTATTCCAGTTCTCCCGTTATTCCAGTTCTCCCGTTATTCCAGTTCTCCCGTTATCCCGTTTTCCTGTTATCCCGTTTTTTATTCATCCCGTTATTCCGTTTTCCCGTTATTCCCTTATCCTGTCATCCCGTTATCCCGTTTTCCCGTTTTTTCGTTATCCCGTTATTCCCGTTATCCTATTATATAAAAAAGAAATAGGGGTTGATCGTAGAAGGGTGAAAATTAAGAGTAATATGCATTTTTTTATTCTAAGTCATGACAACATAAAAATTAAAATCTTGCCAAAAATATGGGGGTTGATCGTAGAAGGGTAAAAATTCAGGGTTGTATGTATTTTCAAATGCTGTATCATAAAAAAATGAAAACAAAAGATTTTGTCTGAAAAATAAAAATAAAAATTAAGGGGTGGACCACCCTTAACATTTAGGGGGATGATTTGTGAATCTAAACCATCCAGGGCATCACCCAAACGCATACACAAAAATTCATTCAAATTGGTCTAGCCGTTTAGGAGGAGTTCAGTGACAACACACGTACAGTAGAATTGTATATATAAAGACTAGTAGACACGCTACGATCGACACTCTATCCCCAAATTCACACAAATACTTTCCGGGACGAAACACGACACGAGATCTTGCATTGCCGAAATCTGCGTATTCTGACAATAGTTGTATTTTTATAAATATTATTACAGTTGCAAGATTTTGGCATTCACTTTACATATTCATACAATAATTCGCCGCAAACGATACTACATCGTATACCAAAATTTCATATCGATTGAACGAGTGAAAGTGGCTTAGAATCTCTCATCAATTTATCCTCATTTCTCCTTCCTGCTCCATAATCAGCCCCTGATCACCATATATCTATAACCTATTCATTGAGACCATTCCAATGAGCCCAAACACGATAGCTCTGGCTCTAAGTTGGGGAGGAGTTGGGTATCCTGCAGATTTAAGGCGATGCTGCAGCATCAGGTCAAGGTTACCATGTTCTTGCAATATCATTGAAGTAACATGATACCAAATTTCGAATCGATCAGACCTGTGGAAGTTGCCCACATCCCTTCATCAACTAGAAAAGAGCTGATGATCTTCAAACGGCTGAACAGATGTTTTTTTGAATCTTAACTAAGAACACTCTCGATAAAGTCACGTTTCATACAAAAAAAACTACATGAAAATCGGTTGATCCGTTTGGGAGCTATGATGCCGCAGACAAATACACAGATTCACACGTTAAACTTATAATAACATATGGTTGCATCGGGGGTTCAAAAGGAAATTTGCCATTCTTTGCCGGAACACTTTAATTTGAGGTGTAACGGTACAAAATTTCTATTTGACTTTAGTGTTGAGACAAAACCTGTGATTCAAACATTTTCTATTTATTTCTAGATCTTCATGGAAGTTTAATTTTGTTTTATTCCTGGAGTTTATATCGTGTAATATTTCGCTATTGGTTTCTGGCTAGAAGGAGTGATATTATATTTTAACTGATAATCAAACGTTGAATCATTGGGTCTTTGATTCTAGTTCTGAGAGGTCTGAAAGTTGTTCCAACATTAATTATTATTTTTCTAAGTGATATCAAGATTGTACTGTCTTTATCCCTGTGTGATGGTTATACTTCTTCCTCACATAGAAATATTGGAAAGCATTTATGGAGATTTTAATCTTTCTCCAACTTTTTATTGAACATTTTAATCACAACACACAGAATATTATTAAATTCACATGTTTCGCTAGAATAGTAGCTTCTTCAGGTGAATGTACAATAAACTAAATATGCAATGGTCAACAGTTTTATACCTACTACCTAAGGTCATTATTTTATTAAATTTCGAAATCATCATTGAAACAATGGTTTTTCTCTAAGAGGTTGAATTTGTTTTCTTTTTTACATAACTTATATGATGTTCATGGATCCTATCTTTAAATGTTCTACCAGTCTGTCCAATATATATATTTAATAAAATTCTGTGGAAATGTAATCGTGTCTGTTGTGATTTGAAATTCATATGGATTTCCATCAAGTAACGGCCGAGTCTATCGAAAATTTTATTGAAAAGTTTATAAAAAATAAAAATTATGTTTTTGTTTCCAATGAAAATGTTCCATTTTTCTGACACATGGTTGATGGCACTTTCAGAATCACTGAATAAATTCTGCAATCCGTTTTTTACTTCGCTTCATGTTTCTAACACACCTTCAATAACAAATAAATTTGGATGGGCGCTGACTTCAATTTTTTTTCGGGAGCATAGTGTCTCTCGGTGGCCATATTTGTTGAAATAAGTCCAGTGGTATTCGCGTTTCAAGGGAATACACTCATATACATATATACACACACACACAGCCAATATAATCCTCCTTTTGGCTATGCTATTATGTGCACAATCATTACCGCTTTCGTCCTGCACTGATGTCACGAATTCCAACGTAATTATCCGACCGAAACAATCACCTGTTCACATACCAATTAAAAACAGAAAGTACATGTCGATCAGAACATTTATAAATAGCTGAATATATTGGGTTATTGTCATTCTCATATGGTGCAACGACTCTTATAGTATGTCGTTAACAACTGCAATAGAAATTGTCTCGCTGATGAAGCTGCAACCCTGTAGATTGAATATCAGAGCTAGATCGGCTTGTCCAGAGAGTAATAAGAATGAAGTAATGACCTGTCTGCCCAACTCCGATTGCTATAGCGATCTTGACTTTTATGACAATTAATTCATTGTTTGCATAAGAGACAGAAATCTGTAATATTCTTGATAGCCAGCCATAATGTAATAAAAAATAAAAAATGTCGTATTCCTCAAGACTAAAACCTATACAATAAGTGTATGTTGGTCGCATATCCATCAAAACACAACTATTTCCCTGGCTTATGCCTCGACGAACGTTGAATTACATCCGATGTATAAACGTGCAAAGTACCTTGAAGGTACTTTGCAAATGTTTGTTGCGAAATGGATAAATATCAACCACTTCATTCAAGCTGACCACCTGTGGACTGGTTTCGGGGTATTTGCCCCTCATTTGTATAGGGTAGGCAAAGCAGACAATGATTAATGTCTGCGAAGAATCCATTTCAAACTATGAAACAATCCATTTTAAAGTATTCGCAATAAGCAGAATGGAGCTGGAAAGTTGGTAATGTTTTAGTTGCAGTAGTTCAGTTGAAATGGCGTTAGCTTCATTCTGATAATTCGATTCCAGTGAATACTTCGAAATGGCTTGAGTGAAGTGGTTAATATTTATCCATTTCGCAACAAACATTTGCAAAGTACCTTGTAGGACTTTGCACATTTATCCATCGGATGTCATTCAACGTCCGTCGAGGCATTAGCCAGGGAAGTAGTTGTTTTTTTATGGATATGCCACCAACATATACCTATTGTATAGGTTTTTGTAGTCAGCTGTCTTGAGGAATGAGACATTTTTAATTTTTAATGAAATTATAGCTGGCTATCAAGAATGTTACAGATTTCTGTCTCTTATTGCAGACTCTCCGTTATAATATATCAAATTGACGTGCCACATATTCAATGTAAACCATTTATCCAACTTCATCATACAAAAAACATGAGAAATTCTGTCCAAAAAAGGATATAATTATAGAAATTATAGAAATATAAAAGAAACAAAAATATATTCTACGTATTATCACTGAACGATAATATTCGCATAGATATCTTACCGCTCATGTATCATTTTAAATTTCCCGCAAGCAGAACAGCAGTTCGGATGGTTTCGTACACCTTCGGAATCGTATGGGCTTACGTGGCGATTTCTACCAGTCAACACCTACGCAAGCCGCGTAAGGAACTTCGTTCCAAAAAACCGAAAGTGACAATATACTCACTGGATATGACACAAACACAGGATTGTGATAAATTAAACAAAAATACCGAAAATAAAATAAAAATACCGGATATAACGCCAAACACACGAGTTCAACAAATTTTACTTTTAGTTTCGAATATCACACTATCAGCTAAACGACTGCTTCAGTGATTTTGCGCCTGTTTATAACACACAGTCAATTATATTACATAAATTATATATTTATATTACTGTGTATTAGTAAAATGTATTTGAAAAAAAATCGCGAATGAATCTTTTTGATGCGTAACAGCAGTTCGGATGGTTTCTTACACCTTCGGAATCGTATGAGCAAGAGCTAGACGCTTGTCACACATACTCGCATATAATAGAAAGAGACAGAAGAGAAGAGAGAGAAAAGAGAGAAGAGAGAGAAGAGAGAGAAGAGAGAGAAAAGAGAAAGAGAAGAGAGAGAAGGAGAGAAGAGAGAAAGAGAGAAGAGAGAGAAGAGAGAGAAGAGAGAGAAGAGAGAGAAGAGAGAGAAGAGAGAGAAGAGAGAGAAGAGAGAGAAGAGAGAGAAGAGAGAGAAGAGAGAGAAGAGAGAGAAGAGAGAGAAGAGAGAAAGAAGAAGAGAGAAGAGAGAGAAGAGAGAGAAGAGAGAGAAGAGAGAGAAGAGAGAGAAGAGAGAGAAGAGAGAGAAGAGAGAGAAGAGAGAGAAGAGAGAGAAGAGAGAGAAGAGAGAGAAGAGAGAGAAGAGAGAGAAGAGAGAGAAGAGAGAGAAGAGAGAGAAGAGAGAGAAGAGAGAGAAGAGAGAGAAGAGAGAGAAGAGAGAGAAGAGAGAGAAGAGAGAGAAGAGAGAGAAGAGAGAGAAGAGAGAGAAGAGAGAGAAAGAGAGAAGAGAGAGAAGAGAGAGAAGAGAGAGAAGAGAGAGAAGAGAGAGAAGAGAGAGAAGAGAGAGAAGAGAGAGAAGAGAGAGAAGAGGGAGAAGAGAGAGAAGAGAGAGAAGAGAGAGAAGAGAGAGAAGAGAGAGAGAAGAGAGAGAAGAGAGAGAAGAGAGAGAAGAGAGAGAAGAGAGAGAAGAGATAGAAGAGATAGAAGAGAGAAAAGAGAGAGAAGAGAGAGAAGAGAGAGAAGAGAGAGAAGAGAGAGAAGAGAGAGAAGAGAGAGAAGAGAGAGAAGAGAGAGATGAAAGAGAAGAGAGAGAAGAGAGAGAAGAGAGAGAAGAGAGAGAAGAGAGAGAAGAGAGAGAAGAGAGAGAAGAGAGAGAGAGAGAGAAGAGAGAGAAGAGAGAGAAGAGAGAGATGAAAGAGAAGAAAGAGAAGAGAGAGAAGAGAGAGAAGAGAGAGAAGAGAGAGAAGAGAGCGAAGAGAGATAAGAGAGAGATAGAGAGAGAGATAGAGAGAGAGATAGAGAGAGAGATAGAGAGAGAGATAGAGAAAAAGTCGCATATAGGGGGCATAACTCTTCTTGCCTACGTGACGATTCCAACCTAGCCCCGTAAAGGAACTTCGTTCCAAAAATGTAATTGGGGTATCAAAAATTTGTGTATGTTGTATTTTGCATTATGTACTATGCTGAAAAAACATTGCAATCATTCAATTGGATCCTGGAGTTGTTTTGCTTTGTGTAGGATATTCATTGAATTATTTCAACAAGGCTGTATTGAAAGAGCTGTTTATCACACTATTTGAGAAATACAGTGGAAAAATATCCCCTTATACATTTGATTTTTCAAAATGCCCGTATCAGTTTGAACGTTCAAGCGGCGGCAGTTTCTTTTTGATTTGCAAATCGCAAAAAAATGCGTTTATTCCGATGAGCCTTTTGTTGCAGAAATTAGCATTGCAAGTGCAATTCTAGTAACACAGTTATTTTCGAGTGGCCAACTCTTGAAGACTACTTAAAATTCCGGTGTTTGCTGATCTGACAGGATACTGAAAAATGCCACTTCAACGGACTTGTACCTGAAGTCGTCATGGCAACACTTTAACGGTAAAAATTCCGATTCGTCCCCACGTTGGGCGCCATTTTGTAACATTTGTTTTTCTCTGGGGAAAACAGGTTACATGTGCACGGTGATTTTCATCGTAGAACATTTATAGGTCGTTGAGTTGAGAAAATAATCGAGCAGTGGCTGAGATACTTTAATCCAGAGATATGATAATTTGTTGAGCGCCACTTGGTTATATGAAAAATATTGAGCTTACCTTATTCAACCAAGAACATAAGATTACTTTAATGTTGATGTATTGGTAGTCTGAGAGATTGTGAGTAAATTAGTAAAGAAACGCAGATTAAAATTAAATACCCTTTATTAAATACAAAAATTAACCATCACCAAATAAATATGAACATAAACTTATAACGAGTTCGTGGACGTAATGGGATTATAAATATTATAATAGGTGACCTATTTGAGCTCTCTCCGCACGTAGTACTACGTCGGGGTTATAGCAGAGTATGTAAATTATATTGAAATACATTACCTTATCTAGTTTGGTTATTACTTTTGAGCATGAGCTTATTTCGAATAAGCTGAATAATTATTAAAATTAATTAAAAAACACAATTACAACTACACCGCAATGGATGACTAGCAGTATCTGTAATACCTTCCGATAAGGAGCTTATTCTGAATAATGATTTATGTCGACTACTACGCATAGAATACTACAAAATACATAATTACCAGCTACAACGCAATAATTAAGTATCGGTTACGATAAAAATATGAAATAACCGAATATCAGTTGTAAGTATGAACTAAACAATTACTGTTTGTGATAAAATCAAGAAATAAACATTTACTTCCAGTCTCTGGGACTGACAGATATGAACAAAAATAGATAAAATTTAACAGACAGTCATCGATACCAACGTTTGATATCCAGCGAAGATTCTGTGCTAGTCTTGCAGCGACTGACACGAACGAGTGCTTCGAGGACCACTAATAATGCATAAAAGCCAACAGGGCTCCACCACAGGATTCTAGTCATGAAATACTTTCTTTCAGCAACCAAATCTGACCTTTAGACCAGGCAGTATCTTCAACCAACCTCTTGAAACTGGGTATAACCTTGCTATTCCTGCTTTCCTTCGCTTGAACTCCAGCATAAAACTAAACGGTTTTCTTCACATAAAGGATTCAATATAAAATTGAACCAGAAAATGGTAGATCTCAGGTGAAAAACAACTACTTTCCTGGCAAATACCATATGTGAAGAAAACCGTTTAATTCGATTTTTCTATTCATTCCACTTCACATGGCACTTATCTTTCACTATATGCTAGACGGGCTTGCCACTCCCACTGAGAAGGAATCTTTTATTTAGAAACCTATCGAGGTGGGAGATTTTCGGAGTGTTTCTTTCTGTCACTAGGTACCGCCAGTTAAAGTTTATCTTTTCCGGCGTACCTATAGGTGTTACAAGATCGATGATGGTTTGTTTACGTTGTGTCTCACTTCAGCCAGAGTTCTTTGAACTTTTGGCTGGTTGACTACTCCGTACTGATGAGGGCCAAGAAGCCTGAAACCGGTATGCGGATTGTTAGGTGAACACGACATAAATTAAACATAATCGAGCTTATCAGAAAGAAACATTTGCATTCAATGTCCATTGATATTATATGGAAGTATGCATGGATTTTCAGGTGAATATCATTCAATGTTCTGCGTGGTATTTGCCAGGAAAGTAGTTGTTTTTCACCTGAGATCTACCATTTTCTGGTTCAATTTTATATTGAATCCTTTATGTGAAGAAAACCGTTCAATTCGATTTTTCTAGTCATTCCACTTCACATGGCACTTATCTTTCACTATATGCTAGACGGGCTTGCCACTCCCACTGAGAAGGAATCTTTTATTTAGAAACCTATCGAGGTGGGAGATTTTCGGAGTGTTTCTTTCTGTCACTAGGTACCGCCAGTTAAAGTTTATCTTTTCCGGCGTACCTATAGGTGTTACAAGATCGATGATGGTTTGTTTACGTTGTGTCTCACTTCAGCCAGAGTTCTTTGAATTTTTGGCTGGTTGACTACTCCGTACTGATGAGGGCCAAGAAGCCTGAAACCGGTATGCGGATTGTTAGGTGAACACGACATAAATTAAACATAATCGAGCTTATCAGAAAGAAACATTTGCATTCAATGTCCATTGATATTATATGGAAGTATGCATGGATTTTCAGGTGAATATCATTCAATGTTCTGCGTGGTATTTGCCAGGAAAGTAGTTGTTTTTCACCTGAGATCTACCATTTTCTGGTTCAATTTTATATTGAATCCTTTATGTGAAGAAAACCGTTTAATTCGATTTTTCTATTCATTCCACTTCACATGGCACTTATCTTTAACAATTTTATAATTCAACTCAGAACGTAGAGGGTTTCGAATAGAAACTTCGATGGGGGGCGCTCCACACTTCTATGAAGAATGTTAGGTTAAGTTGTTGAATCCTTTTTGACAAAACGTCTTACTTTCAACAACAGAACACCTAGGAGTTCTATCGGTATTTTTGATCCTCACAAAACGACAAAATACATGCCGATGATTATGGATACTCCTTAATACTTTTTCTCATCCATCTGCCTTCTAACTCGAATGTCAAAAGCCCTGTCGAATGTCAAAAATACCCCTTCCCGCAATTACAGACAAGAGAGTTGTCATCTAGTAACAGCGACGCGATTCTTGAAAGAGTGATTTGCAGATTTCTGCATCCATGAAGGACTGATACTACTCTTCGAAAGAATGCAGCATACGGATGAAATAAATCAACAGAATTATTTCATACCAAATAATCCCAAAATAAAAGAATAATTCAATGTAGCACTTTTGAACGCTACAAGCCTTTCTTATCATAAAATTGGAGGAGAAGTACCCTACTGAATGAGAACCACTTATTCTCATCTCCACGATATTGGGCGATTTCTCAATCAATATCAGTTGAATATGATATTGAAGTCGGTTCTTATGAATGTAGCTAACTTGGGCGTGAATTGAGACTACAGTAAAATGCACGGGAACGCGCTCTGTGATTCGTTAAAGCATTCGTTTGATTTGGCGGCTTATACAAATTGAATTTTTTTTTGTATTGTAAAGGAACGGGTCTATGGGGTTACCCAAACTCGATATGTCCCAAAAGCAAGTGTTTATTTTGCAGGAGAGACAAGATTCCCAATATGGTTTGAAATCATATCCATACGCATAATTTATTACAAAACTTACCTAAAAAGTGGCCAAATACCAATCTGAAATATATATATATATATATATATATATATATATATATATATATATATATATATATATATATATATATATATGGACATAGCCCTCAGAGAACAAGAGTTAACCGTAGACACGTGTTTCGGGCTCTCGGCCCTCATCAGTATGGTGAGAGTGAGGATGAAAACACTTGGTAGAAAATGACAATCAATGAGTCAACAAGTTAGCCGTATTGTGGTTTCGGTCAAGACTGATTCAGGCAACAACACGTACGGAGGTATATACCTGCGTGACATCCGAGTCCAGGAATATAAATATGAAAGAGAGTAATATCGTCATATTTATATTCCTGGACTCTGATGTCACGCAGGTAGCTATAGCTGCCTCCGTGATGACGTTGGTTGTTGCCCTGGAAGTCAGGGTCTGCTGACCGAAACCACAAATGAGCGGCTGGCTTCTGTTTGTTGACTCCGTTGATTTGTCGTTTTCTACCAAGTGTTGTTCATACTCGCACTTCTCCACCGTACTGATGAGGGCCGAGAGCCCGAAACACGTGTCTACGGTTAACTCTTTTTCTCTGAGGGCTATGTCCACTAAATTCTTTCCATTTTGTTTTTAACAGTCCCCTCGATATTACTCTCTTTCATATATATATTTGACAAATATATATTTTATCATTGGCAAATTTATTCAGTTTCATCATTTTCAGCTCGATCATCCCAAATTATGACGTTATGTTCTGTCAGATCAAAATAAATAAAGGATTTATTTCCAAAAGAGAATCTACACTCAAAGGTATGGTTATCATGAAATATAATTGAATTAGTTATATACAAGGTGTATATTTTCTGTGGGACATGAAAAACAATAGTAATAATAAATAAGTTTCAGTACATCTTGCCCCCAAATCTCATGGGAAAATTACCATTTAATGAGCATGAGCTGGCACATTATAAAGTTGATTTTTATTTTCATCGTAATGCTGATTTTTATTTTCACCATGGAATTGTTTTTTATTTCCATTGTGAAATTGCTTTTTGTTTTCATTATAGAATTTTGTCTTATTTTATTTTGGTATATTTTTATAACACTCATCTGCATGTCTAAGACGAGTCACTGCTTGAGAAAGAGTTGAACACCCTAGCAATACACATGGCACACTGGGGGGAAAATGTGGTGCTATCATATCAATGAGTTCACTTGGTGAGTATTTTGGTTGTAAATGTTTGGTTCTTGAAACCCAATAATCAAAATGGTCAGAAAAAAGATCACTTCTATATTCGTCACTTTCTAAACTATCTTCTATCTTCCTCTGTTTTTTTGCATTCCAAGACTGTTCAATAAATTCCATTATAAAAACCTCATAATTATTGAATGGTTGTGAAAAAGCATCCCACCAAAGTTTTGCAGAGTTCTTAAAACTACGGCCAAGCAAAATTTTTATATGATCAAAATGAACTTTAGAAATTTGTAAAAAGTCCAGTGGTTGCAGATCATCTCCACCATCAAAATCAGGTAGACGCTTACTTCCCTAAAGAATATTGCATTAACTGACTGTTATTCAAACTCACATTTTCAATATTTGATGCTAGATTGGTATTTGGCACACCTTGTACATTCAAATTTAAAAAATCATATGGTAAGCTATTAACATTCTCGTATACTTCATTATTTACATTAGTATTCACTTGATTATTGTTCATAATAGAACCTTTAAGCAAATTCGGATTCGCAAGACTTTGAACTGTATTTTGAACTGTATCATTAATGATTTTTGTTACTAAATTGTTCAAATAATTCTCACTGTTTTCAGCAGGTTCAGTGACTGTTTGTGGCACTCCAAAACCATGCTCATATAAATTTGGATGTTGAGTATTGTTTACCTAACCGAATATGCCTAATCTATGTTTTTGATTATTAGTTATTATACATCTATGCAATAATGAACAATGAATAATTAGGTACACTTATATTATGTCCAGTGTATACAAGTTTCCATGTCTTAAATCTGTATCTTGGTTATTGGCTAAGACAGACTTGAAGTTTTTGCAAAATTCCAAACGGATATTGGTTTTGACATTTTGGTAGCCTTCTTAGTTTTTGTTGTATCTCAATATATCAAAAAAGAAAAAGGGTTACTGAAAAAAAGTTTTTTGCTGAAATAAATATTACTGGTAAATAGTTCCATCTAGTATCAGTTTGTACTTTTTAACTGATTTAACGAATATAGTATATACCTATTCTGAAGACATAAACTGGAAACTTTGTAAGTAGTATAGGTAGGTATCTACAGAATGAACCAATTCTAGCACAAATTCAATACTAGTTGTATGTTTGTGAGATTTCATGTAATATCGATAGGATTTTAATTAAAACACAAAAATAAAAAGCTTTAATTATTCCACCAATGGCAATACACCTTTCTCGTCAGAATATAATATAAGTACACTTTTTTTATATCATATATCTTCATCGATAACACGGTGGTAGTTCTATGCAGCTTTGAAGTAACAAATATGTTCGCTTGAAGTTATATAGATGCTCCATTGACTTCATAAGTTAGGAGTGTGTAATTCCATAATGAGATATATCAGTTTTTTATTACTGTCGCAAATAGGTAGGTATTTCATAAAAAATCTATGGGTTTAAACTCAAACTGAAAATAAGAAAACCTTATATAATTTTTCAGAAAAGCCACTGCGTTATCCGCATAAGATTTCTATCTGTCAGTGGCTTTTGAAATGAAAATATAAGTGAGAAATTACAATGGTTAAAATAAAATACGTTAAAGATACTACTAAAAATAAAAAAAATTGGATGTTGTCGTAGGTAATTATTATTTCTGAGGCTTCTTAGTTGGAAAGTACTCTTGTCTCCATTTTTCGTTTGTTACTTAGTCTCTGTCTGGGTTGGTCTGCTTCTCTTATTGCTGCAGGGACATATATTATTATTATTATTCATAAATCTGTTGAAAACTTATCATTTAATGCTTCTGCCCAATTTTTGAAATTTGTTCATTTAACGTCTCCTTTGTCCTCCAATCTTTCTGATATTTCCTGGGTACGTTTCTGTTCAATAAATTGTGCAATTTCTTCTCATTCTGTGACTTAATGATTGAGTCTCCTAGTGCCTTGGCTACATTACCTACAACAGAGTTAGTACCAATTCGCTCCGTACCAAGTGCAGCCTCTTACACAAAGTATTCTTATATACTATGGATTATCTTCAAAATATTTTACATGAAACTTTCCAACATGTTCCGTGTTCACAAGTACCTTTGGTACGTTTGGTCTTTTCATATCCGTTATTCTTTTCCACATTTTTATGTCCACTAACTCTTCCATCATTTATCAAAATGTTTGCGGTTTGCGAACTAAACTATGTGATTTTAAACTGAATGTGTCAATCAACAAACCGGACATTCTATTCGCTTCTGAATCATGGTTGAACGAGACAATATATGACCACGAATATGCAATTTTTCGCAGAGATAGATCATCCAGTGCTAGCGAGGTGGAGGTGTTTTTATCGCTATCAATCATAAGTTTGGTGCGTCGCATGAACCGGAATATCAAAGTGAAGCAGAAGACGTGTGGAATTCTATCTCATTAAATGGGGTGAAAATGTTTTTATGTTGTGTCTACTTGCCACTGAATAATGATTATGCCACTAGTTATTTTTTGTCCAAACTAAACTCTCTAAACATACCAGAAAAACATGGTTTTCTGATATGTGGAGATTTCAACTTATCACCAGCTTCTTGGACGAATGTAAGTGAAAGTTCCTATCTCGAACCTTATAATGTTGAACCAAAGTACCATAATATTCTGGATACACTGTCATTTCAAAACTTTATGCAGTTCAATAACATCCATAACACTAATAACAAGCTCCTAGATCTCAATTTTTGCAACTGTCGCAAAATAAATCAGTTACACCACTGCTCTAATCCCCTAGTCCACGAAGATAGTCATCACCACGCAATATAATTTATATTATTTATATATCGAACAATTGCTATTACAATTTCAAAAAAGCCTATAACTCTCGAATAGACCAAGCAGTATCCGCTATTGAATGGGATAATAATTTTGCTGGAAAATCTTTTGGAACAGCAATGTAAAATATTTTTATAAAACCATTAGCGGAATTATAGACAATGAGGTACCAAAGTACCGCAAAAGTAGGTATTTTCCATCCTACTATAGAAAAGCAACCATACGCGCGGTTATAGAAAAGAATAAATTTCACAAAAAATGGAAAATATATAAAAACGAGAATGACCTCAATTTATTCAAAGTACTCAGAGCTCGCTCGAAAGGACTAATCGAAATAGATTTCAAAAACTATCTGCACTCTATTGAACATGAATTACCCTCTAATTCTAAACAATTCTGGAAATACGCCTCTATAAAAAAACAATGCGCAAGTAGAATTCCAAACGAGCTCAGTTATGATGACACCGTAGCTAATAATGGACAGGATATTTGCAACCTGTTTTCAACTTTCAAAGCGTGTACACACCAGAAACACATGACTTCAATTATAACAGCTCACCGTCAACCAATATTAATAACGAACTACATCACGTTCAACTCACAGAAAATGAGGCAGAAAACGAATTGAAAGAGCTTGAAGCCGCTGGACCGGATGGATTACCTACAATATTTTTGAAAACATGCTCTAAATCACTAGCTCAACCCCTAACTTTAATTTTTAACCAATCAATCAACAGTGAACAATTTTCCGAATACTGGAAAAACGCGGATGTAATACCAGTTTTCAAAAATGGAAAGAAAAACATAATAAGAAATTATAGGCCTATCAGTAAACCATCTGCGATTTCTAAATTATTCGAAAAATTGGTTTACAAATATATGCATTTTCTCGTGAAATCCATTATCATATCAGAACAGCATGGTTTTTCTTTGCAGGGCGATCATTGGAATCAAATTTATTAGAATATAGTGAATATTTATATAGTAATATGGACCACAGACTACAAGTTGACGCCATTCACACCGACTTCAGCAAGGCGTTCGATAAGATTAGCCATCTTCTTCTCGAGCGGCTTGCTGAGGTTGGGGTATGAGGCTCACTATTGAGATGGGTGGAATCTTATATAAAGAAAAGGTCCCAATCTGTAACAGTTCGAGAGGATTTCGATCATCAGGTGTCCCTCAAGGATCACACCTGGATCCTTTATTTTTTATCATTTATGTAAATAACATAAAGTCGTGTTTTAAACATGCCAACTTTTTGTTATATGCCGATGATATGAAACTTTACCTCACCGTACGGAATTCAAACCTTTGTCACAAGATCCAAGATGACCTTGATAGACTTACTGAATATTGTAACTCGTCTAACTTATATTTGAATTTTCAAAAACATACAAGGAATATCATGTCGGTACACTTCGATCATTCTATAGGGAATGATCAAATAACCAGGGTAAGTAAAATTGGAGACCTAGGAATTATATTCGATTCCAAACTGATTTTTGACATGTCGAATCAATCGCAAACTCCGCCTCAAGAATGTTAGGCTATGTAATGAGAACATGTGAATATTTGTGTTTATAATGCATTTGTGTACAGTAAGCTAAATTTCGCTTCTATTAGATGGAGTCCTCAATACAAAAAGTATATAAACCGCCTGGAAAACATTCGGAACAAATTTGTCGAATATATTTGTTTTAAACAAAATTTCAATTACAACGGCGACATTGAAAATGCGAGAAAACATTTCAATACTATATCACTATCAAGTAGAAGAGTGATCTCTGATATTTTATTTTTACACAAAATTATATCAAATTCCATAGATAATGCTAATATACTGAATCAAATTCAAATCAACGTTCCTATTCGGCCACTTAGAACTAACCACTTGTTCCGCATACCATTTCGGAGAACTAATTCATCTCAAAACTTTCCTCTATGTAGAATTGTTCGAAATACTAACAGGTACACTGATCAAATCGATATTTTCTCTACATCCCACCAAAAATTAAAGACCACTTTGAACTCATGTAGCAAGGAATTTCTGCTTAAATTAGTAAATTCAAACAACTAATAAAAAACCACTTGGTCTTTGTTACTTTGTCTCAATTGAGGTCTGAAATTAGTATTAGTATATAAGTTTGAGTATAAGTAAAATTAAATGTAATAATGTAGGTACTTCAGTGGACTTTTGCTGTCTGTATCTTTCATGACCATTAAATAAATAAATGAATAAACTAGTTTCTCAGTTACTTGATCTTCTGTAAGTTGTTAAAAGCTTCTATTGCCATATTTGTATTAATTCCTGCGTTTTTTCTATAGAAATGGGCCCACATCTTGATTCTCTCTTCATCCTGATAATAATACCTAATTCCTGAAACAAAAATCAAAAATATATGAACACTTCCGTATGAAGTCCACCGTTCGCTGTAACGGGAAGTGAAAATAAAAATAAAAAGGTTTATAAAAATATAGTTGAATTCAGAATAGCTTTAGGCAAGACGCAGATATTCAAAAGTTATTTGACCTGGCTTGATTGCACCAAGAGAGAGCAAATAGCCATAAAATTATTGAAGAAGAAGAAAAATATATGAAATGTCAAACGTGTCACCTAACGCGCATGAATGTCCTGAAACAATCACATATCGCGTCCCCGTGCATTTTAGTGTAGTCTCGCGAATTGCACTACATTGCTAGTTTTCATCAAGTAGCTTATGCTTGTTGATGCCATGGTAAAAAATGTTTTTTAATTGTACTGCGAACTTATAAAGTTCGATTCAGTGATTCTTTGCAAAAAAGTTATATCTTTGTCCTTTGTATAAAAAGTCCAGCATGCCTTTCGTGTTTTCTCCTAGTGATTGCGTCGATCTTTGTCGAACAAATGTCCTCGAAGGACAACGTCTATACCTAGAACGTTCTCCAGGCATGGCCATTCCGTCACCAATGCCTTTTTCAAGAGTTGAAGAAAGCATCGTCATCATACGAGAAATATCTGAACCGAAGATTTAGATATCAATGTGTTGGCTTATATCAGTGACCATCCACATGTGTCTATCCGTACTCTTGCAGAAGAAATCTGTGTGAGCAAATCTACTGACAGATAATTGTGAAAGAAAACAAATACCACCCATTTAAAATTCAGTTGGCACAAGCTTTAAAAACATTGGGTGGTTTTCCTCCTCATAATAATATAATATCTGGATGGAACGTATCCAAATAGATGTATTGGTAATAAGGTTCCAGTTCGGTGGCCGGCTCGTTCTCCAGATCTATCACCACTGAGGATTCGACTAGTCTGCAGTAATATTACACCCAATATAATAAGAGCGACTTGTATAATGACTCGACAGATTTTCAAAAACTATACATGAAGTGATATCAGAATTCATTATAAAATTTGAAAATGTAATGATACTATTGAAAAAAAAAATTAGTCTGTAGCACCTACACCAAACACGGTTTACTTATATTTCAAAATTATACCAAAATTTTGCTCCTTTGAAAGCCAGAAACTTTTGTGCAAAACATTTTCATCAGCCTCCCTCATGAAGCCAGATAGATAGATTTATTTATTTCAACAGAGTATTTATAATCATTCACAAGTGCCAGAATATTTTGTCTGAGAAATACGTCAAAAGACTTGTAGTAAAAAATCAATGGGTTTACATATAAATTTAAAAAAGTTATGAAACATTCAAATGAATATATGTTTCGGTATCAAACCGATTAAAATAATTTAAAATATGGGATATTTACATCTTATAAAAAAGAATTTTTCGATAATTACGTATATACATAGCACGATTTTGTATAAAATTTGATTCATACATTTCTACAGGCCAGAAAATATTCCTCGGTATTATAGGGCTCTAGGTTACATAAAAATTCTCTGACTGATTTCAGAAATCTGCTAGCCACCACAATATCTTTTATATCTTGTGGGAGGTTATTATAAAATTTCATTGCGCTATAGATGGTGCTCCGTTCATATACGGATTTTGCATGAATGGGTATGAAGTCTTTTTTTTGTCTTGTCTCGTAAATATGTGTTTTGCGATGTATGTCAAAAAGTCCAGGATTATTGATAATTAATTTTATTAATTCGAAGATATAGATTGCTGACACAGTCAGTAGTTTGTTTAACTTGAAAATTCCTCTGCAGGAATCTCTTGTATTTATATTGAAAAGTATCCTGATAATTTTTTTTTTGACAAAGGAAAACTCTGTTCATCCCATATGATTATTCCTAGTCTTGTAGCAGAGTAAAAATTCGCATAATATACTGCTATTAGTGCTTCAAGGTCAACATTTATTCTAAGAACTCTCATGGCATATGTTACCGAGGATAGTCTATTGCAAAGATAGTCTATCTGACTAGTCCAACTCAAGTATTGCAGATAATTTTTTGACTGTCCATAGTTATATTATGTGGGGTTTCTATACTGCTGTTGATTTTAAATATGATACAATCTGTTTTTTCACTATTCAAAACCAACTTATTCTCTAGAAAAAAATCTTTGGATTGTTCTATTATTTTGCTACCATTTTTTATGATATCTGGTAAGTTTGCACCTGTTATAAAAAGGTTGGTATCATCAGCATAGTTAATCATGTGAGCAGTGTTCATGTCTGCTATAACCTTATTGATATCATTGATAAATATAATAAACAATATTAGACCAAGTATACTACCCTGTGGGACTCCCATAGACAAGATCAAAGCCTCTGATCTAGCCGTATTATCTTTTTGATTGAGTTCTACTATTTGCTTTCTGTTTTTCAGATATGAATTGAACCAGTCGTAAGAGTTTCCACGAGTTCCATATTTATAAAATTTCTGCAATAAGATATCATGATCTATACAATCGAAGGCCTTAGGTAAATCCACGAAGATTCCACAGGATAGATCTCCCTTGTCCATTGCTTCTAGGACTTCGCTACTAAAGTAAACCAAAGCAGTTTCAATAGACTTATTTCTCAGATAGCCATGCTGGTTCTTAGAAAAATGTAAAAATTTGAAAAGAAATTCACTAATCGATTAGCAATTGCTATTTCGATAATTTTCGATACACATGTCAGTAGACTGATTGGCCTGAAGTTAGATATGTCTGACTTATTTCCTTTTTTGTGAAGTGGTTTCACTATTGCTATCTTCAGTTCATCTGGAAAAACTACTTCCTCAAATGATTTATTGATAAGGAAGGTCAAAATACAAACAATCTCTTGCCTGTCTCATTGTATTCGGGACACCCGGTATAGAGATGCATCATAATTTTATTTCGATTTGAATCCCATTTTGTTCAATTTTGAAGTGAGTGATGGGAAAACGTGATTGATACCAGCTATTTTTCTTACTAGCAAACGTCTTGCCGCAATTAATTGTAAAGCGATATAACAATACTACCCACTGAGTCATTCAGGCAAATCGCAATCGAGATCGGCTTATTCTGCGCTGGAAAGAAGTTGAGATATAAGAAAGTGCTAGATAAAACCCCTTATCATGACTACATTATATTATGGCTCTGTTTGTGGTTCGTGAACCTCGTATAAAACATTAAAACAGCGTGTGTGTTTATGATTCCGATATCATTTACTGAACCTGGTGTGACGCAACGTCAGTCAACTTTGGTGATACGGTGTAGTTGGTGCTTTTATCGATAGTTTGTATATTGTTTTGAGGATTATCAGTGTTGATGAAAAATAGCAAGGGAATTCGTGGTGAGCATATTATTATTTTATTATACATTCAGTCAAGTTGAATACAGTCAGCAGCGTGGAGAATGCACAAAATGTTCGAGATTATTTTTCGAATCAGAACAATTAAGGCTTAGAAACTTTAAAATGTAATTGCAGAATACATGAAAATGAGAAATATCCTAGGAATAAATACATACATTACAATAATTATTAAATAGTAAAATGTGTTGGGCTTCGGTCCAATAATTGAAACCTTTATTTTTGCCGACTTTTTCAGGGCAGTACAACATACAATGAGAATTTAAAATATGTACAATTATGAGTTGACAGATTAATATGGTAATAGCACAATAAAATTTATATAGAAGATAAAATATATAAAATATATAAATTATATATATTGAATGAATGTGGTTTTTTGTGGAGGAACAACGTTTCTTGACATGTTTTTTGGGTAACCTTCCACAGTCTGAAAATGAAAATATAATCAGGAAAATCTATGCAGATGTCGAGATAATAGGATCATGATCTCAGTTGAAAAAGCAAAAAAGACTCTGCGAGCAAAAATCCAAATTATAAAACAATTAAAGGAGATTTAGAAGATTTTGAGAACGGGGGCAGATATAGTCCCCGAAACGTCAAGCAAAAACTATATAGAGAAGTATCTTTTGAATTTTTTAAAAATTTTTTTGATAGGCAAATTCAGAAAACGGCAAGTTATTGACAAATTGAATCATTTTTCCATAGGAAATATAATTTGGTGAACGCAATAACTTATCGGGGTGAACTAATCAGTTTGCCCTTTCTACACTTGTATAGATTTTCCTGATTATATTTTCATTTTCAGACTGTGGAAGGTTACCCAAAAAACATGCCAAGAAATAAATTATATAGTAAGATCAAAGATAGTTTGCAATGTTTCCCGAATCCGGTAATCTCCAAAGAGTAACAGAAAAGACAGCTATTTATTTTGTTTAGTCACCAAACGTGAGTCACGATCGCATTGGTTGCAGTACAATAATTGGCGATTTTAAATAAATAGTGAAAACGTGTTAGTTTGTCCCAGAGCAGCAAAAAAATATCAAAATGATGAAGAGGATATTTTAATATACCATAATGTACTAAAATAAATATAATATAAAAACAATTTTAATGTTATTAAATGCCAAAAACCCCAAGAAAATTTTGAAAAATAAAATAATTTAGATTATGAAATTATTCATTTCTACGAATTTCAAAAATAATATTTTTAACTTCTATCTCTACGCCGCCATTAGAATTACTGTATATTGTAGGGGGGTCGATATGACCCTTCAGCCTCTCCGTACCTCGACCTCTAAGGTCTTTTGTACATAACCCTTCATTTATTCAAGACCCGGGATTCCGTGACCCCTTGCGAAGTGTATCAGTTTCCTGGGAGCTAATTTCCTGATGTCTGAGGGCATTGATGAAACCCCTCCGATGAACTTAAGCCTTTTGCAAAACAGTGCTTGGCAGTCGCAAAGCAGTATCAAACTGGCACAGTTCACTGATCTATAAATTTTTTTAAGGTGATACCTCAGATGACAATGTCCGGTGACAGATGACAATGTCCGTTACCAGTTCCAAATCATTCTTGTCCAACTCGAGAAGAGGTTTAGCTTTATTTGGCGATAGTCTCAGAAGCCTTTTCGCTTGTCTTTACCTGAGACCTTATTCCAGTGGGTTTTAATTTGGTCAGCTTCCTAGCGCCGAAACACTTCTTCGATGTGGGCTTTGGAAAGACCAAAGAAGGGTTCTGGGCCAGAAAATTAGAGTGTCTGCTCCTTCCTTGGCATTGCTATCCTCTTCATCATTGCCTTTGACTCTCTTGTGACTTGACACCCACATAAGAGTAACATATTCGTAACTAGTTGTCTTAGGGAGAGTCAGGCTAGTCTCACAAGTGTGTGACGTTAGAGCTTTTAGTGTTGCTTGGCTGTCTGAGGAGATATAGATCTTTGCCCCCCCTGGAGCCTCTTGGGCGCAAATTTCTATAGCATGGGTCGCTGCTTGATAAATTTGTGGGCCTTTGCCTAGCGGTTTTGGGAGTCTAGAACTAGGACCCGTTACTCCCATTCTAGCCATATCGTCCATCTTGGAACCATCAGTATACCATACAGGCCCGTTCGTTGTGAATATATGGTGGTTGTTTAAAACCACTTCATAATTCACTTCAAAGTCGTGCCTAATATCTGATGGCTTGTACCTGGATTCTAGGGGAATATTTTCCAGAATCTTCAGATGTCCAATCAGGTTTCCAGCTTTAAAGTTTGATGCCTGATGCAGTCTAATAATAATAATAATAATTTATTTGCCATATAAGACTAGTTACATAAATGTATGAAAAATGTGTATATCTAAGGTAGGTGCGGTGAATATGCCCATGTTAAGCGAAATCCTTGATGAAAATTAAAAATGCAAAATACTCAATTCGGTTTTTTATAGAAACCAAAGAAGTGATGTTTGGACAGTAATGGATGATTTAATCTTTGATATTTTTTCATACCATTTTTTTCAAATTAGTCCTACTGGCCATATTACCAACCCTGTCGTTAATATGCCCATGGCATGTTCCTAATGTGCCCAATGATTAATTTTATCAAGAGCAAAACATCATATTTATATGGCAAGTATATTTATTTGGAAAAACAAATTGAATGATGACAACAAACTAAACAAACCCAAAATTCCAATTTAACTGAAAAATTAAACTTGAAACTTTACACTGGTAGAAAGACATCACTTAGTACTGAGAGTACAAGAAGTAATTATCAAAATAATAATAAAGCCTATTTTAAAAATATATAAATTATTCTTAAACTAAGGAAACTCTTTAAAAAACGAAACAAAAAAACCCTAATATCTCTGCCATAGGACATATCAACTCCCCTTAACGATGGGCGTATTAGCGACAGAAACAGAGAATGCATTTCAAAAGTTGTAAACGGTCATTTATATTTTTTTTTATTAAAGGTAGTATACTAAAACAATGGTTAAAAGGCGTATTTTAAAATGCTGTACTTACAGTTATTGTAAACAAACATACACAATATTTACACTCCATTGAAGCACGTTTTATTTATATAATCGCTAGCGCCGAAAACGTATGTCTTCCCTTCAACCTCTCTGGAGAGACTAACAAACACAGATTTGGCTCGTAGTGCTGTAAGTACGAAATATTGAAGTGTTGACCGCCCTCTATTAGCAAATAAGCTAAACTTTTTAAAATTGCACCGGGTGAGCATATTACCAGCATGGGCATATTCACCGCACCTACCTTATACATAAAATGGTAAATAAATTGCAGCAGCCACTAAAGGAAGGTCCTTGGAAGTGGTGTAGTATTAATAAACATTCCTGCTTTTTAGTTTTAGACATTCAAATCTTCGTTTGGCTTATTATCGCATACTAACAAATACATGAATTTGATAAACATATACATATATAAATAAAATAGAGTTTTGTTTTTGTTTTTTTGGTTATCGCATTTTGCACATTCGTAGTGAGTATTTGTAACATCAACAAATTGATGGATTCTCAGTCTCGGTAATTGTTAAATCCACTTCTTTAGTTTGGAGATGAGAAGTCTCTGAGCACTAATCAGTTTGAGATCGGTTGGAATAAGGCTATATAATTTCAGTAATCAGTAAATAAGATTCCCAAGTAGCACAGAATCATAAAATTAACATAATGACTTCTTATACCGTCTTGAAGACCACGTATTTGTATGTTTTAAAAAACCAAAAAGTTAATGTGCGATTTATAACCTTCAGGCGTTGCTATGACGTCGTGTAGTAGATATAACGAGAGTACAATAAAGAATTCTCGAGATGAAGTTGTACTGTGGTTTGTATGTAAATAAATTGTATGTGTCGTTAAGTAGAACTTAAGAGCAGTTGCTGTGAGGTTATTATGATAATGAACATATGTGGTTCTGATGAATAGATTTTTGAAACGTTTCTACGACTACATATTGTACTCATGTAATGTAGTTTTATCAACTGATGAACTTTGGTCGTAATGATTACATTATTTTTGGTTTTTTTATTAAATAAAAAAATCATGTTCTGGAACTGGAACTGGAACTGGAGCGTATAGAAAAATATAAAGAGGAAGGATGAGTGCCTACCCCAAAATAAACATCTGAAATAATTACTCACTCTATCGGGACACTGCAAAAAATGAAGTTCATCCAGTTCCTTCAATTGTTTTCACAACAAGGAAAGACATAAATAATATGTATGTGCACTTCGAGTGATAAATAAAAAATATTTAAATATAACTGTTCAACATCAACATAACCTCTATTTTAAATGTCAGTAATTTTTTGCGTTTTCCATTAGGCGGAACTAGCGGAATGCTTATGCACTCAGTGTATATCTTTTTCTGTTTTGATAGCGTTACGACGCTAGTACAACAAAACTTGCAACTTGTGGTCACAGCGACTACATTACAACTTTTTTATGTAAGATATTGCGATGTCTTTGAGACACTCGTATGATAGTACATACCGGAGTAATTACAACTTTTCGACACTAGAAGGACGGCATCCATGTTTTTCGATTGATTGATAACATCATTCTGGTAGCCATATTGGAACAAAAATATTTAAAATACAAAATATGGGACCCTTGGTGTTATATCAATTTAAAAATCATTGGAGATGTGCTAATCACATATTTCAACGATTAATGAGAAAAATTGATGAAATATATTTTTTCTGAAATGAAAATAAATATTTATCTCTCTCCATTTTCGAGGCGCATGAATTTTAAGTAAGTAGAATTGGATTTTGATCGTAAAAATGGATTTGCTTGGTCACTAGAGTTTCAGAACAATTCTTAAAGACACATAAATGAAAATCATTTTTATCTCGATAACTATCACGGTCACAGAGTATCATGAACATGTAAAGGAAGGCTGACTAATATATTATATTGATATTATATAAAATCTTTTGATATGGTATACATATTTTAATACTATATTAGAAAGATTATGACCTTCATGCATAATGATATAATGACTACACTAAGACCACATAACGACCCTTTTGCGACTGGCTTATATAAGTCTATATTGGCAAGTCATTACCACTACTTTATAACGTCGATGTGACGTCGCAAGAGTGTGCCTTTCTGTCGTATTGGCATACATAGCGACGTCTTAGCATATTACAAGATATAAGTCATGGACTTTTGTGAAAGGTCTAGAAGACGTCTGTACAACCGAATTATGACCTCTGTGTGCTACTTGGGTTGTAATAGATCGGTTAAATACCTACAAAACTCGAAAGAAAATGAATATCATAAGTCAATCCATCAGAACAAATCTAAAACCCAAAATTAACAAATTGGGAAAATTGAAAATTTCAACAGTTTCTCAGTCACAATATATCATCCACCACTTCACTGAAGAGTCCTAAATGTTACTGAACGCAAAAATAAAAATGTAAACACAATATTAAAATATTACTGATTACTTCTCATCTGTAGAAAACGGTGGCGCCCTCATCAGTCGCTTTCCTTACCGCGTCAGCGGTTTTTTTTTATACAAATATTAGCATAGTTAGTTCATTATTATCTCATACATACTGAAAACTCTGAGCATTATATACTTAAAAAAGGTCGCCAGACGTTCATTCAGTCTTTCTGGTATCAACTTCCTGCTTTTGCCAGAAGAATTCAACAAGTCGCGAAACTTTATGAGTCACAAACCTCCCAGACGAGAATATTGATGGCCTTCTCCAAGGCCATCGTATATTTCAAGCTCGGGTGGAAGACAAGAGAGTATTGAATTGTAGTTGGGGACTCACGATACACCTTTCATTTTGCTACCAAGGTTACCTACGATGTTATTTTACGTTCAAACGCTGAACAACTTTTGTACGTAGTGGCGACAGATCATAGACCATAGAACCACGAATCTGTTTTTTCGCTGTTCCTTGACAATGACTTTTACCAGCTAACCGCTAACCTTCGGAAATCTACTCTGAGAAATTTGCAGGATTTGGGAAAAGTATTACTTGTTTTTCAATTGTCAATGTTTTATGCTCTAGGAAACTTAGTCTATTGTGCAATCCATGTGATACGTGATTATATACAGTGAGCACGTAAAGGTTGGAACAAATTCATTAAAAGCTTGATATGGCCATTGGGTAAAAAAAAGCTCAGACACGTCGATTTTATTTTTCAGTTGCGCATTTTTTGGTATACTCATATTTATGATGACGTCATCACTGTTCGAGTTATGACGTCATTCTCTTTTTTTAAATGGCAATACCCTATTTTGATAATACCTTCAAAAAGAACGCATTTTTCTGTGTATGGATGTCATATTTTTTTTATGTTACATTAGAATGTTCGCGAAATAAAAGACATTTCATTCACAATGATGTAATTTATAAAAATGAGAACAGGACTAAATAAACCTACAAACTATTGAATTAAGTGCTCAAATTGCAAGCCATTTGCCTCTTGACAAAATGCAAGGCGATGTTGAAACTCATTAGTAAGGGTAGCAGCGTTCTTTATTTGTTAACAAGCATAACTTTTCACAGAGCAGTCCGATTTTGATGATTCTTTCTTTAATCGATAGGGGATACTTCGAAGATGACCCCATTTGGATTTCAAAAAAAATCCACTTCTAAGGGTACGAAAATGGGGGATGATTGTTGGTTCACCAACTGAATTTTATCTTCTTAAATGATTCTACCACGCATAACTTTGTACTGGGTTCTCCGATTTGAATGATTATTTTTTATTGTATAGGGTATGCTTGGAAGTTGATTGCATTTGAATTTGAAAAAAAATGACACTCCGAAAGGTAGAAAAAGGTAGAAAAATGATTTTACATCTGTGAACCGATTCTGTTGAAACTTGGCACACATATGTAGTTCTGATGACACTACAATATAATGGAGGCCCGGAAACAATCTGATCATGGAGACGAAAGACAGTCGAGGGATCTCCTCAACGGTTCACAGCAGATACCCCGTTTTGGGGTAATATGTACATATATAATTACATGTTCTGACTAACTGACTCACTGATTGATTGATGTACGATCAACGACCTGATTAAACCGCTGGACCTAAGAGCTGAAATTTCGACAGCATATATTTTTTATATTCCATCCATAAAGGGGTGAGAAGGGGGGTGAAAGTGAAAGTACAGTTCGTTTTGAAATTAGAGTCATGGAAATTAGTATTTGGCTCTCCTTCACAAATAAAGTGTTTCAGAGTTTTTGAAAACTCAACCCCAAAGAGGTAAAATGGGGGTTCGAAGTTTGCATAGTTAGTTTTGAAGTTAGGATCATGAAAATTGGTATTTGGGGGTCTTTGTTATAAATGAAATCAAGTATAACATGGTTTTTTAGGATTTTTTTTTTGAAAATATTCGATAAGGATTTTTTTAAACAGATGAGTGTATAGCATCTCAACTCGTATAATCAGATTTTGAAGCAGCCGAAAAATTGTTGAGAAAACAAAAAAAATATACCCAAATTCGTGGAAACTGAATAATTGAAAAATCCCATAGGATGTGAACTTAAATAGTGACACTGTATACATATAATAACAAAATGTCCTGAATCACCATATCCTTGCCAAAACCGCTGTAAGAAGAGGTTAAAGCTACCTAAACCTGAATATTTGAATAATTTTTGAGTATAAAGTTGTTAATAAATAAAATAATTATCAAAAAATATAATTTTTCAGTTCGAATACAAAAGCGACAGTCTTTTGAATCTTTAACTCGCGGAATAATCTACGTCACACATTCAAAGCAATTATTTTTTACTCTGTAGCGCATTTGAATAAAAGCTTGTCTTTAAAAAGGTTTTTAAAGACAAAATTCCATCTAATTTGGATTTTTTCAATGAACTCACGCTGAGAAATGAGTAGGGTTACGATGGCGCTGTTTATTGATTTTTCAAAAGGTTTCCGCATGAAATAAAAAAAATATGCTTAAGTATTTTCCCATAGAAATTCCTGCATACAAAGCCGCAGTCATACGAGTAAGCTAGATGGAGCAACAGGATAATGTAGAATATTAAAAATATAGTTGCTAGCAACACCTATATAGTATTACAATACAGGATAAAAGAAACTAGAAAAAGCAGATGAAAAAAATAAGTGTGTAATAGTTGCCTACAGGAAAAAAAATATGTGCAGAAATGACTGAATTAAAAATGATAAAAAAATTAAGACAAGCTTTTGTACAAATGCACTGAAAAATAAAATATAATTTCTTTGATTAAATTAAAATACCTATTTTATATTCGATCTTTACTTTAACTCCAAAAACCCCACATACCAATTTTTATTGGAATCGGGCAATAACCACAAAACTCGTCGCCATATTGGAGCCGCCATCTTGAATTTATGAATTTTAACAAAACATTCGTGATCTCTGTCCCCGAAAACCCCCACATACCAATTTTGAATAGATTCGAACCATAATCACAAAACTCGTCCGTCATATTCTAGCAAAAATTCCATAATAGACCAGGGTCGATAATTTTTGAAACCAAAAAAACCAATAGTAGGATGAAAACCATTGGAAAAGGAAGAAAATATAACAAAAATGAAAGGAAAAATAATTCACGGGCGATCTGAGATCGGGAAGTGGAAGGGGGTGAGTTTTTAAGGGTAAAAAACAGTTTATCTCGATTTCCGGCAAAACAACAAGTACTATTGAAAAGATCTACAACTTTGGTATTTACACTTTTTTTACATAATCTCAAAATGTATGTGAAAAATTCAAATAACCAAGTTTTTGGTTTTTTATTTTTATCTTTTACAACAAAAACATTTTTTTCACGAAATTCAGTGAAAACTTACTTTTTCATGTCCCAAACACACTGTAATTTTTTTGATTTAAACTATTTATTTTTCCACCTTATTTTGACTTAATATCGAAAAAGCACCCTAATTTTCAATCAGAAATTCTCCCGTCAAAATATCAGGTTTTTAAAAAAAGTCGGTGGGCTTTATGTTCGTTGAAATCTCTACTTTTTGATGGTGTAGAAAAAAATATACATTACTATGGTAAATGTTCTCAGAAAATGCAAAGAAATAACAGGTAGTAAGGCCCAGACCCTCCTAGCCCCTTCCCCACTTCTCTATGAAATACCTTTTGATGGGCTAAAATTTTCCGTAGGTCACTCAGGTATATAAGTTATCTTAAAATAGCAATAAATAGGCATCTACGCATATAATTTAAAGAAGATTCTACAACTTTCTCAAAATATGGTAGATGTCTTATTAAATTCGGATTCGAGTTTTTTTCATTTCTTTGCATTTTCTGACATAGTAATGTACTTTTTTTATACCATCAGAAAGTAGAGATTTCAACGAACAAAAAGCCCACCGACTTTTTTAAAAAAGCTGATATTTTGACGGGAGAATTTTCGATTGAAAATTAGGGTGCTTTTTCGATATTAAGTCAAAATAAGGTGAAAAAATAAATATTTTAAATCAAAAAAATTACAGTGTGTTTGGAACATAAAAAAGGAAGTTTTCACCAAATTTGGTGAAAAAAAATTTTTTGTAGAAGATAAAAATAAAAAACCAAAAACTTGGTTATTTGAATTTTTACATAAATTTTGAAGTTATGTGAAAAAAGTATAGATACAAAAGTTGTAGATCTTTTTATTACCTACAACTTTGCCAACTTTTTTCCATAGGACTTGTAGTTTTGCCGGAAATCGAGATAAACCGTTTTTTACCCTTAAAAACTCACCCCCTTCCACTTCACGACCTCAGATCGCCCGTAAATTATTTTTCCTTTAATTTTTGTTATATTCTCTTCCTTTTCCAATGGGTTTCATCCTACTATTATTTTTTTTCACTTTTTACCATTTTCAAAGGCTTCAGCCCTGGTCTATAATGCATTGTCACCGGAATTATGAACACCTGCCAAATTTAACGTTAATCGGACAACTAGAAGTGGGTCAAATTCAACTTGTAAAGATTTGATTACAAACCCACAGACATACATCGAGACAGGTGAAACTAAATAAAAGCTTGTAAAAAGATTTCAGTTAATTCCACATTTTGAAAACGCCTCGAGGCGACTGTTATGCCTCACCCCAAAAAATATTTGTAACGTATGAAACCAATTTTGCTTTTGAAAACCCCCAGAATTATTCTTTGGAAATTCTTCGGATATTCAAGACGAATATTTTCTTTACTTGATTCTCTATTGATGTCATTTCAATAAATCAACATTATTTGTTCACCTTGGAACGCCATCATGAGCATGATTCAAAACTTGCTTACTTCTCTATAAATATTAATTTGCACTGTGCTTGACTGAATGTCTCATGTAAAACATCGCGGAAGTGTTATTCCAGAAATGGCCTGCATATCGAACTCGTTTTGTTTATTGAAGAAATTAATTCATCGGTTGAAATGCATGCTCAACAGTTGGAATGTTGAATGCCTTCACAATTTTAATGACGCCAGTTATAACGAAGAAGCCAACTGGATTCGTTTTTATAAAAAATACTCGAATAATTCAATATCCGCATTACACTTGGAAAACACAAGACAATAATGCACTCTGACAAACTGAAATGTACCGTGGAAACACCTAGATGATTCCATCTTTGTCATCGGAAATTTCCGGTCGTTACACCGCTTGGCTTACGATGAACACTCAGGGGCGCAGTGTACTTAATTTCGTAACAATATTGAATTTTTCAATTGAACTCTTATAGCAATGTCCATCACAAACTAATTTACGGATATTATTCTTAAAAAGAAGTAATAAACTAAAATGTGATGTGATTGCGTCCAGATCTATCTTATTCGAAACGATTGCAGGGTATAGGACAAATAAAACCAATCTGCGTCTTCGCTAACGTTTCGCGAATATATTGTTCTCTTCTTCAGAGCTATACATATTGAGAGAAAGTGTGCTATTTTACGACAATATTGTAATGATGCAACTTCAAGATTGAGGTAGGGGGAAGTGGGGCAAGTGTAATCAGAAAAACGATAGTTACACTTTAAATTATAATATCAAGGTACCCATAAGAGATACGTTTCTGATTGTTTACACTAATACTACATATCTAATTGTTAAAAAACTGAAGTTATTTATTTTGTTCTACTAGGCATTGTGTATTTTTTATAAATAAAAATAATAAGAAGTTATGTTCGCTGATAACATTTACCCCAGCATTCGGGGCAAATGTAATCATGGTTTGTAATTCCCATATGCATCGTATGCTAGAGTATTTGGGGCAAGTATAATAAAGTATGAATAATGCAGTTTCACCAAAAAAATTTTTTGCCTAATAGCTTAATTCATAAGGACGTTATAAGCTTTTTTGTGGAATGAATACAATTCGCATGTTTGTCTTAGAAACGTGTATTGAACTATATGAACATAACAAACTGTACAATGTAGTTTTTTCCTTTTATTTTACATTATATGTAGCGAAGGATATTGGAAAAAGTAATTCTCCTCTTCGTTCGAAATTTGGTTCTGGTAAAACTAACTTGATATCAACGTTCAGGTCAATTGTTGCGAGTTTTGGTCGGATTTTTTTAGGTTGTGATTATTCATCAAATGCTATTATTTGACCAACATAAAAAAAAATTTCTTTCCTTTGAATGAGACCAGAAGCCAAGTTCTAACATCAGGTTGTTTCGAGTCAGTGAGTAACAAATCGTCTTGTTTCCAGGCTTCCTCTTGTCCATCTAACCTTTGTGAATGGGTTGCAAAATCTTCCTCTCCTGACTCACTGTGGCTCAGAATTTGGGATTCGTCCTCTTCATCAGAAGAACTTGATAGAATAATATTTTTGGGATTCTTTTTTCTTATTTCAAACTTTTCCTTTTTTGCTAGATCTTTTGCTTCCTTTGTTTCAATTTTTCTTTTTTTTTCTTTTTTATCTTTCTCTGCCTTTTTTTTTCAATATTTTCCTGTCCTATGATACTTTCAGTTCCAGAAGCTACTCTTTTTCTTTTCTCTTTCTCATGAGTTCGGGGGGATTGTCTTACGGTGTCTAGCAACAAATCTTCAAATGACACATTATTATTACTTGGTCCTGCAATGGGCTTTGGTTCTGGAAGTGGTTGATGCTCCAAATATAGTGCTTCTGCCTGTCTCTTGCTGTTTGCTTGTGCTTGGCTCATCATAATTTTCTTGTAAGACAAATTGCGCAGTTTTTAAATTTTCTTTGAATGAAGTGAAGTGGAAAAAATTAAAGTCTAGGCTGGGGCAAATGTCATCACTGATTATATTTACCCCAATCTCCGTGATTACACTAACCCCAAAAATATATATTTTGGTGGGGTAAACGTAATCACTACTATTTTTCTTTTTGTTAACATCCAAATCGAAATCTGGCAGCAGAATCCTATTCCTTGTTGAAAATAATCTAAGGACAACCTTATTGAATTATTTGTATTAGCAATGTGAAATGAAAAATTACAATCGATACTCGCACAACAAGTGAAAATACAGGGTGATCTATAAATAATTAACATTTTGAACTAGGACCCTGAAAAGGATTACAAACATATTATAAAGGCAAAAAATTTGTTGCACTTTCAAATTTTAGATAGAAAAAAATTAAAAACTATAATAAAAAATTTAGGAAGTGCCTGATTACACTTGCCCCATGATAACGCTTACCATACTTCACCCTATAGCAATGTCCATCACAAACTAATTTATGGAAATGATTCTTAAAAAAAAGTAATAAACTATAATGTGATGTGATCGCGTCCAGATCTATCTTATTCGAAACGATTGCAGGGTATTGGACAAATAAAACCAATCTGGTCTTCGCTAACGTTTCGCGAATATATTTTGTTCTCTTCTTCAGAGCTATACATATTGAGAGAAAGTGTGCTATTTTACGACAATATTGTAATAATGCAACTTCAAGATTGAGGTACTCACTTTAGGCGTAATTCACAATGTATAGTCATCGATATTTGGCTTTTGCATTGTGACAAAGCGAATGGTATGGAATAATGAATAAAACAATTTTGGTTGTATATTTATATACAGTATGTCTCACTAAGTTGAAACCATATGGAAAACTTTTTTATTATTAATTTTAGGAGAGGAAGTTATTCCTCATAAAAAATTCTGCATATTCTAAAATCTAAAATACAATAATCAGATATCAATTTTTTTCAGTCGTATACGCGGTATGTCAAAATATAGGAATTTAAGTACCTTTATATTTGAATATATCGAAAATTGTTAAAAAAAAAGTTGTTCAGAACTAAAAACTACGTTCAAATATGCAATTACATCCATTTACATGGAAAAATCAGTTTTTCTTATCTTGTCTACAATAACAATGCAAATTTGAGTGTAGTTACGTGTAATCTAGGATGCACTGACAAAGAAATGATTTGTTCATTTGTTAATAGCAAGATATGTTTGACAGTGAATGTCAAAACGCGTTAGAATATGCCTTTTCATTTAGATGATTTTTTAAGGCGCATGCGCTCGTTTTGAGACCCAAAGTCTGATTGGCTATTGGGAAAGTGAATAGCCATTGGTTAGTTTTGAAATAACAATGTGAGATTGGCTTAGTTCAAAATTAGCGGTATTTTCACATTATGTCAATAGTCAACTTCATGACAAATGCACCTGCATACATTGGCGTTCGTAACTTTCTTTGTAGGTTAAGTACTTATTACCTATTTTATACCGCCAAAAACCTTTCATTCGTAGATAAAATAATGTACACGAATATTTTCTAATGGCGAGTTGTCTTCTCCATGTAAATTCAAGTCAACTATCCAAAGGAAAACTCGGAAATATTTTATTTCCTTCAAAAAAAAAATTCGCCGTCAATACCGTTAGGTCTGATAGGTAAACAAAGTTAGTCATTTGTCATCTAAATGAAAAAGCCATTAATGAGACACATAAAAATGGTAGCGTTATTAACTTGTGAAGAGAAAATAGAAATTGTTTTGATTGTGGGAGAAAACTATAAAACGCATAGAGAAGCAACTATTTTTAATAACAGACATCCCAATAAAAATTTCAATCATTCAACTGTTACGAAAATAGTAAATAAATTCAAGAATACTGGAAGTATTAACAATCATTTTAATGGAAGACGCCGAAAACTGGTTGCCGATGAGAATACGCAGCTTGAAGTAATGCTGTCAGTTGTAGAAAATCCAAAAATGTCATTGCGCGAAAGGAAGTCGTCGATGCAACAAAATGTGGGTGAAGATACAGTGGCGAGAATTTTAAAACTGAATAAATACAAACCATTCAAACCAAAAATAGTTCACACATTGAAAGAAAGGGATTATGATAGGCCCTTTGATTTTTGCCATCTCATCCAAGGAAAATTAGAAGAGGACCCTTATTTTACGAGGCGTATAATTTTTTCCGACGAGTCAACATTTTCGTCGAATGGAACTGTCTCGTCACAACATTGTCGCTGGTGGTCTGATGAAAATCCCAATTTTGTAATAAAGTCTCATGACCAATATTCGTTTAAGACGAACGTGTGGTGTGGCACTTATAAGAACAGATTAATAGGACCTTTTTTTCGCCTATCTATAAATGCCGAACGTTATCTACAGTTTTTACAAACTCACATCAATGACTTCTTGAACGAACTACCCTTACAAGAACGTCAATGTATTTGGTTCCAACAAGATGGTGCCGCATGCCACAGTACATTAAATGTTAGGGAATATCTTGAAAATACATTCCATGGAGAAGTTATTCACAGATATTCTGATCTTTTTTGGCCTGACTTAACCCCTGATGACTTCTTATGGGGTTGCTTGAAACAAAAAATGTATCAGAAAGGGCGTTTTAAGATGTTGACCATTCGGAGAGGATAATTTTAGAAAATGCCAGGAAATTTCTCCAGAAATGATAAGGAATGTGTTACGTGAATTTGCCAAAAGAACGATTATATGCATTGAACGACAAGGTGGATATGTCGAGGCATCAGTGGAATGAGGGACCATTGAATTTCTATTTATTTCCAGAATTAATATTACCTATGTTAGTTACACAACTTAGTTTGTATGTATTTTCTTATTTGCACAATATATGCATATGCATTCATTATGTGTTTAAATTGCAAAATTGTTAGAAAATATTAAGAAACGAAAAGGTGAACATGTGTTTCATAATCAAAAGAAATAAATGTTCATTCAAAATAGAAAAAGCAGTAAAAAGTAGCATAACCTAATTTTTCAATGTCTATGAATGTAATTGCATATTTGAACATAGTTTTTTAGATCTGAACAACTTTTTTCAATAGGAATTTTCGTTATTGTCGAATATGAAGGTACTTTTTAATTAATTTTTTGCAAACCGGGTATAATAAAAACATTTCATATCGGATATTGTATTAATATTTTAGAACATGAAAACTTTTTATGAGGAATAACTTTTTTTCTTAAAATGAATAATAAAAAAGGTTTTCATATGGTTCCAACTTAGTGAGACATATATATATATATATATATATATATATATATATATATATATATATTATATATATATATATATATATTTATATATATATATATATATATAGTGGGAATTAACGTCTGTAATTATTATCTATGAAAACAATTTTTTCGGCATTCAGACAGGAAAATGACAACGTAAAACTGAAAAATAAAAATGTGGATCGGCCAGGAATCGAACCTGGGACCTTTCGATTTCTAGTCGAACGCTCTGCCGTGTGAGCTACCAGTCCATGTTAGAATCCGGCGATTCACATCTTTAAATTCAGTTCCATGTTGGTGACGAAGATGATGATGGGGGTTATTGTGATGTATGCAAACAGTATCGTATACAACCTAATTGAATTTAATTGTTTATTCCTGGTGTCAATCCTATTTTGGATTTGACCAACTTCAAAATAAATTTAGGGTGTATAACTAAGCCAAGTAATATATAATATATAGTGGGAATTAACGTCTGTAATTATTATCTATGAAAACAATTTTTTCGGCATTCAGACAGGAAAATGACAACGTAAAACTGAAAAATAAAAATGTGGATCGGCCAGGAATCGAACCTGGGACCTTTCGATTTCTAGTCGAACGCTCTGCCGTGTGAGCTACCAGTCCATGTTAGAATCCGGCGATTCACATCTTTAAATTCAGTTCCATGTTGGTGACGAAGATGATGATGGGGGTTATTGTGATGTATGCAAACAGTATCGTATACAACCTAATTGAATTTAATTGTTTATTCCTGGTGTCAATCCTATTTTGGATCTTCGACCAACTTCAAAACTCGAAATTCTCAGGTGTGTATAACTAGAGCCAAGTAATATATAATAAAATTGTTTTCATAGATAATAATTACAGACGTTAATTCCCATTATATATTATATATTACTTGGCTCTAGTTATACGATACTGTTTGCATACATCACAATAACCCCATCATCATCTTCGTCACCAACAGGGAACTGAATTTAAAGATTGAATCGCCGGATTCTAACATGACTGGTAGCTCACGGCAGAGCTTCGACTAAATCGAAAGGTCCCAGGTCATTCCTGCATCCAATTTTATTTTCAGTTTTACGTTGTCATTTCTCTGAATGCCGAAAAATTGTTTTCATAGTATAATAAACGTTAATTCCACTATATATATATATTACTTGGCTCTAGTTATACACACCTGAGAATTTCGAGTTTTGAAGTTGGTCGAAGATCCAAAATAGGATTGACACCTGGAATAAACAATTAAATTAATTAGGTTGTATACGATACTGTTTGCATACATCACAATAACCCCCATCATCATCTTCGTCACCAACATGGAACTGAATTTAAAGATGTGAATCGCCGGATTCTAACATGGACTGGTAGCTCACACGGCAGAGCGTTCGACTAGAAATCGAAAGGTCCCAGGTTCGATTCCTGGCCGATCCACATTTTTATTTTTCAGTTTTACGTTGTCATTTTCCTGTCTGAATGCCGAAAAAATTGTTTTCATATATATATATATATATATATATATATATATAAATACTTTCACGATATCCTCACTACCAACCCAAATATATCCTCACTTGTACTGAAAAAACTACTCCCAATCTTCTTATGTTCTCATTTATTGATGTATTTACATGATTATTAGTTGAAAGTTTATTATAGTGCAGAAACTGACATACTTCTATGTAATTCACTACGATTTTATTGATAAACAAACTAACTCGTGAAAACACGACTGCTAAAAACCAACCCTAATAAAATCTCAAAATGAGTGTTACTGTCACCGCTAAGCGGCGCCACAAATGAGTAAGATATTTGGTGTTATCCAGTGTTATTATATATATATATATATATATATATATATATATATATATATATATATATATATATATATATATATATATATATATATATATATATATATATATATATATATATATATATGTATATATATATATACAGTGGAATGGATCTATATCTTGGAATGCGCGGAGCAGAGAAGAAATAAATGAAAAATACATCAAATGAATCAGATTTTGTAGAATGTATTGTTAAGGCTTCAAAGGACAATATAAAAAAGATCAAAAAGATCCTTTCACAATTATCTTTTGGAAATGAGTGAAAAGTTGTGGAATCAAATTGGCACTTATACATATTGTTCGTACAGCTCTTCCCACTGCATGGGATCCCATGGATTTCCTCAAAACTACGAAATACAATTACTACTACTGCACTATACACTGTCTTGGTAGATGATGATAAGTTAAAACACTACTGGAGTTATTGATCATCACACTTTATGTTCAAACCAAAATAAACAAGACGTTTGGAAAACTTACAATCAAGAAGAACAAGGATAAATACAAATAACTAAACAATTCGTATATGTTGGCAGCATTGGCACACTTTTCTCACCTTACGTCTGGTCACCCGAATTCTTATAAAGCTGTGTTATGCCGTTATCCTGTCAGTATTATACAGGGTATTATGTAAGTACGTGGCCAAACTCGAAGGGGTGATTCTTTGAGTGACTATAAGACGAAAAGTTTATATAACCAAAGGTCCGGTAATGCTTTGTTTTCAAGACAGGGTGTCAACATTTTTAAAAGAAATAGTTTTTTCCTAAATATCTTAATAATCCTTTAGTCGATTTTATTGAAATTTGGCTGTGTTATTTGGGGTAGTAAGGGGCTAATTTAGCCCTAACTTGATTTAAATCATCATGTCCAGTGGCGTCCCGGAAGGCACCTTAACCAATATTTTTCGCATTGAGCAACTGCAACTACAACTTTTTTATTTCTAGCATTTTTTTCGTATCTTGCTTTGTTTTCGAGAAAAAAATCACTTTATTGCATGTCCCTGGGACAACATAATAAAAAAGTTGAACTACCAAACCATCAAAAACTGGGATGTACTTGTTATTTTTTCCATATCAATAGTCTATATTCTAGTCTTAGAAATTGTTATCAAAAGTAATGCAATAATTTTTTTTATTAATTATTAAAAAATGTTTTTATTGTTGTCCATGGATATGCAATAACGAGATTTTTATATGTTATTAAACAATTAAAATTACACAAAAGTCATCTTTTGAAATTTTAGATTAACTGTTTTCGATGAAACAAAGAACGTTAATTATTACTGCAGTGTTTTGAAAGTAAAGTTAGAGTGCCATGGAGGGAAAAACAATTGTTCAAACAAATTTGACTTTGACATAACTTGAAACAGTGCCTACGTAATTATTTGATAGTAATTATTTGAAGTGTTTTTAAGAGTTTTAGGCTATAAAACTCGTAACTGATATTAGAGAATGGTTCGGTTTACAAACTCAGAAATCGCCAATATGCATTTTGTCTATGGAATGGCCCAAGGCAATTCCAGAGAGGCTGCTCTTATTGGGAGACCTGCAACGGTAAGAACAGTTGGTATTGTGGGTGATTATCTCATTGGACCTCATTTTTTAGCCCCGAGATTAAACGGTATAGTCATTTTTTGGAATTTGTGTTACCTGTTCTATTAGAAAATGTCCCACTGGCAGTAAGAGGAGCAATATGTTCATGCACGATGGAGCCCCACCTCACTTCAGCATAGTAGCTCGTCAATTTCTGGATGCAACTTATGGAGAAAACTGGATCGGTCGCGCAGGTCCACAGTCATGGCCACCCAGGTCACCGGATTTAAATCTCTTAGATTTCTTCCTTTGGGACATTCGAAGTCCCTCGTTTATAAAACTCCAGTCAACACTGAAGAAGAATTAATCCAATGGATACGGGATTCATGTGATCAGATAGGATATACGCCGGAAATATTTCAACGTGTTCGGTAATGCTTGCATTGAAGTTGAAGGAGGACATTTTGAGCAGCTATTGTAAGTTTTGTGTTACTCATTACTCAAATGTTTTCTTACTGACAAACATTGCGTATCATTTGTTTAAGTGTGTTTTTTTAATAAAGGGTTCTTCTTATTTCATGTTTTTTTTTTTAATTTTCGGCGTTACCACATAACAATAAAGTGATTTTTATTTTTTTTCTCAAAAACAAAGCAAGATACGAAAATTGCTAGAAATAAATGAGTTGTAGTTTTAGTAGCTTAATGCGAAAACAATACAAAAATTGCAAAAAAATCAGTAGCGCACTTTTTTTGTGCCAAAAATATTGGTTAAGGTGCCTTCCGAGACGCCACTGGACATGATATTTTTAATCTAGTTAGGACTCAATTAGCCCCTTGCTACCCCAAATAACACTGCCAAATTTTAAACAAAATCGGCTTGAGGATTATTAAGATATTTAGGAAAAAACTATTTCTTTTAAGAATGTTGACACCCTGTATCTTGAAAACGAAGCATTACCGGACCTATGTTTAAATTAACTTTTTGTCTTAGAATTACTCAAAGAACCACCCCTTCAAGTTTGGCCCCGTACTTACATGACACCCTGTATATATAATAACCCTGGTGTTATCTTGTTAGTTAAACTCGAATTCAGGGGGGATTGGCGCGGTGGGTTAGCGTCCGACTCATGATCGAAAGGTCGTGAGTTCGATTCTCGGCCAGGGCAGAAATTTTTCATTTAATTTGAGAGAATTAAATGTTAAATTTCGTAGCCGGGCCGAGGATGATCCTCGACGATTCGCTGTTGCGTTCAAATTAACAGTGCTGCTCCTAGGTGGCGTATGGAGTTAGTAACAAGGCCTACCCAGAATACTGTGAATGATACATTCTATGTTGTGATTGTCTTGAAATAATTAATATGGGATGCAGTATTGCTTAGAGCAAGACAACCTGCATCCCATCATACAATAATAATATTCCACTTGTGTCTGGCCGAATGACGAAATGTCCAAGCCAAAAAAACTCGAATTCGAATTCGAATACCCTTAGGACCGGTTGTTCAAAGCGAGTTTAAACCGTTGATTATCCAAACTCGGATTGTTAATTAATTATGGATTAGAACGTTATGCATTTTTCAATGGGAAACTAATCCTGGCTTCCTCAATTCGTTGTTTCCAAATGTTGGCAACACATTTTTTCGCTTGTACCATCATTCGGACCGTTCAGAAACATCAACATTAAATCAAACTCAACCTAAGAATTCATAGTTTTGTCAAAAGTATACAGAAAAATGGAGCGAAAAAAGCCAAAGGTATTCTGTAAGTTGGAAGCGTGTCTCAAGAAAAAAAGAACTCTTAATTTCAATGAGGGTAAGGAAAATATTCTCATTTCACCGGTGAAAAAATACCAAAATATTGTAGAATGTAAACAAACGGACACAGTTACTA
This sequence comes from Gonioctena quinquepunctata, assembly GCA_018342105.1. Classification (NCBI taxonomy): domain Eukaryota; kingdom Metazoa; phylum Arthropoda; class Insecta; order Coleoptera; family Chrysomelidae; genus Gonioctena; species Gonioctena quinquepunctata. The sequence goes on along the minus strand of JAFIRS010000004.1, from coordinate 603,333 downwards.
ATTCCCAAAATTGAAGTCGTGAGCTATAATGAGTAATGAATACAAATCATCGGCGGAGGTCTAAAAAAAAGGAACAGCACTTTAACAATAAAAGACGAAATTTGTACTTGGGCTCTGCCCAAAGCAGATCTTGTAGATTTACAAAAACAATCACTTGAAGAAGAACACTAGTTGAAATTATCACACATGAGAGAAAAACACCAATTTTTCCTGGAAATGCAGAAGGAGGAGTAGAATCTAGAGAAAACCCATATAAACAAACACGATCTTTGAAACATAATTCATCAATCAACAGCATATCAACATTTGTCAGAGATTCTTGAGAAAAGATCATGTAGATTTTCATTTTGCAATTATGATGATTTAATTTTATTTTTTATGACAAATCTATTCAAAAATAATTTTTCTGCCCATTCTCTACGTTATATAAAAAAAAATCATCATAGTTTGTTATGTCTTCGAATATCTTCACAGTAGGGTATAAAACAATAATATTCAACAAAGTAATAATTTTCAGAATAGTCAATGTCTATTGAAATGTCAACCAAATAGGTTAGAATCGGCAAATTATTTCCTTAAACCCCCGAAATCGTGAGTTTAACCATTGTTAAACTAGGTTTATCTCATAAACCTGTATTGAACAACTGAAACGAAATTGGTAATCCTGGTGTAACCCCAATCACTGGGTCATCCTTGATTGAACAACCGGGCCTTAATAAACTCAGATCACTAGTTGATGAATCTTCTTCCTTTCTTAGTTTCATTGGCCTTAGCTGTCAGGTCAGGATTATTCGATAACCCTCTCGTGGTCTGTCAACGTAACTTATACTTTAATACCACTGCTTGTTTTTGTTTTTTTCGTCCTACATAAGTGCATCTATAAAAAATATGAAATATTTTCATACCAGAAGAAAACCTTAAAAAATCCTCACTTTTATACTAGCTTGAAAATTTTCTCACTCATTGAAAAAATCCTCACAAATGAGCAACGCTGCTCTGATTGTAGCTTAGGGACCATACTTTTATTCATGATTTTGACACCTAAATAATTTTGGATCTTCTTTCACACTAATTGTCAAGTGTAGCTCTTCCAACGGGAATAAGTGGGCACACGCCTATTCACGATTGGTTTGAATTTTGGAAGACGTCAATTTGGTAAATTGACGTCTCGGCAGTTATTCTCCAAAAAAGTGACCGAGATGTGGTTCAAATTTGAAATGAATGTTTCGATATGAGAGAGTTACAAGCATTAAACTTGGCCTGTAGAAGTATATAGTCCACTACTCAAGTGAGTGCCTGGGACGCCTATAACGGGTGGGGTCATCTATAGCTTCCCTTACGAGAGGGTTCTCATGCGACTCTGCATAATCGAATACCTTCCGGTTGCGTTCTTTCTCATTGATGAGAAGCAGATTGAGGTCTTCGAGTATCCGAACGTTTCGCACGCACCACGGAGCGTTCGTTATCATACGCAGAACTTTCATTTGCCCCCGTTCCAGGGTGCGAATGTTAGTTAGGCATACAAAATAGTAGGTTTGAACACCATTTTGTTAATCATAACTTTGTTTTTGAGCGAAAGCTTGCTATTTCTATTGATTAAAGGATACAATCGGGTAATTTTCTTCTTGACTTTGGAATTGATCATTTTAATGTGTGGCCTCCAGGTGAGCCGACGATCTATAGTTACACCAAGATATTTGACTTGCGTCGACCATTGTATCTATCTTCCTGAGACAATCACAGTACCCTTCGGGTCACGCTTCTTACGTCCCAAAGAAATTGCCTGCGTTTTGTCAGGATTTACCTTTACTTTCCACCTCAAGTACCACTCCTGAAGGTTATTCATTGCATTCTGCAAATAAACAACTCCCCTTTGATGATCCATTGACGTAGCCAGTAAAGCTGTATCATCAGCATACAAGGAGACCTTTAAATTTTCGCTCCTTGGTATCTCACAGGTGAAAAGGCTGTAGTGTAGTGTAGTGACAGTATAGCCCAAAGAGAGTAAACATTATCTGAGTAGGAGAGTCTATTCCCCATAAGACAATGGTGACACTAATAGAAAGAGATGAAAGATGAATTGTGACTCATAGTGACGTATATGGACATGTCATGGCCACCATTCTCTCTGGACAGTGGCGGACTAGCGCACTCCGCACTCTGGTATCTGAGAGTTACAGGCTCTTGAATGTATATTGGACCACTCTGTATGTTACGTGGCCAACCTGTACTCATGTCCATGTACGTCCGATTGGCTAGAGCTTATTAGTACCTCCTATTCAGATAACGTTTACTCTCTTTGAGTGTAGCCCCCTGAGGGGACATCTAAAGAGAGAGAGAGAGACGAACCATCATTGACCAATGGAAAGCGGTCTTACTCTCCCTAGCGATAAAATTGTTGCCAAATTGAATTCAGTATCGGCTGGTCTTTGTCACCCGTCGGGTGATCTGGAGGCCTCGAGCATGCGACTAGTTCACATTTGATTTTTATTTTAATTCCATCTAAATTTTCCGAAGTAGAATCAATATGCCTTTGAATTTACTTCACATAACTGTCAGTCGGAGAGGTTTGTTAGTACCTCGGGTGTTCCCCAAGGTTCGATATTGGGACTGTTGCTTTTTGTCATGTTCATTAATGATATTAATGACTATCATGAATGGGCAAAATTTCTTCTTTATGTACATGAATTGAAAGTGTATTTCAAAATAACGTCATTGGAGGACACACAAAAGTTCCCATTAACGCAATCTGTAAGTATTGTTATGATAATGACCAATCACTGAATGAGTCAGACACCAGGAAAAAAAGGACTCGTTGGAAACTATACCATCAATGATCTTGTGCGGGAAACTCTAGATAGAATCAAAGATCTGGATGTTGCCTTTACTGAAATATTTCCCTTTAATGAACACATTAACAGAAGTAGCTTTGATCTCTACATAAAACTTGGCCTCATCTTGTGATCTAGCCATGACTTTGAATACCAACATGTATGAATACTCTTCAACTCCTTTGCTAGATCGAAGTTAGAGTATTGCTGTATTATTCGGAACCCTGAGACTTAAACAAAACCGGATATACTCGAAAAAAAAAAAAATCCGAGATCCATGCATTTAAACAAAAATGGAAATTACCCAATGCGTATATCAAACGAAACCCCAGAAAGAGATTTTGAAATAATGACTCAACAAAAGATGGGGAAGGGTCCAGATTCTGTTCATCTTTCATATTTTGAATAATTTGATCAATGTACCTGTTATACTGAAAAACATTCACATCTTTGTACCGGACATAAGACTGAGAATCAGAAATTATATCTTCAAAATTTATAATGTGTCCCTTTTAACAAATGTGCCAGTGCCAGTGTTAACAATTCATTGAGAACATGTCAAAATGATTTCCCGAATATTTCTAAGACCTCACTACTCACCCATCTGGAACACATCCTGGACGGGATAAGTGCTTTGTGATATTTGTTTATTATTGTTTGTATTTTAATATATTTTATATATGTACGTATCCGTAATATAACGGCTGTATATTTTTTTCTGTATGTTTTTATTCTTCCAACTAATACATATTATTAGACATGGTCTGTTTGTAATCAGTGTAAATAAAGGAACAAAAATAAATAAATATTCAATAAAAAAGTTCAATGGTACGGAACAGTGGAAGAATATAAAGAAATATTTCACTTGACGTTTCTGTAATTGAAAGGTGAACTAATGATAAGGGATCCATGTAGAAAAAATAATCAGTCAACGTGCCTGAAAATCGGATCGAATACGAAATCAATACTGTTGACGATCGAAATTCGTATGAATTTGCACCTCTGCCTTGTAGTTTTATTGTTCCCGCTCTCATTTAATCATGAAACGTGGCTAAAAATAATTTGATTGTCTACTCCGTGTAGAATTCGCAATGAAATAAGTCGAAGGCTATGTTTTTATCGTTAATATGACAAAGCTTTCACAACACACGTTCCGCGATTATGAATATTACTTTTCCTGTTAACGTAGTTGATCACCTTCGAATTTGAGAATGGTTTACTATTGACTTTATTCCGCCCCCTGTTGAAGATTTGTTTTATATAATAGGCGACGACCTTGGTTCTGTTTTTTTCGTATCATGATGATAGTATTTCTAGTCTGAATTATTGAAATCAGTCAGGTAATTCGTCAATGCCAGGGGATTTCCCTTCCTCGATGGCAAAACCTGTGTTTTCTCCATAGAACCATATAGTTCTTTGTGTCGGAAATCTGACGTTAGATGTCATTATGAATCGACACATGTGGCTTGAAGGTTTGTCATATTTTCAGCTGCATATATTCTATCCTAAAAATGGGCGTAAGAGGAAGATGATCTGTTAGATCCAAACCCACCTTTATAAATGCGATTAGAAAAGAGGTTCTTGACCTAACTCTTGCAAATCCAACCACATTCACAACGAGCATGTATCTGACGACTCCTCGCGTCGGATCATCAATACATATGATTCGATTTGAAGTCATCGGAAACACGCTTCGAGAGATATAGGATAACCGAACTGACCAACTGGGATGCTTTATAAAGGACATTTCGAGAGGCAGTTGGGGACCAACATCCATCGATTCAGCTGAGGAACTTGATACAGCCCCCAAGCAGCTCCAAAATGCTATAAAGAAAGCATATCAAATCAGCTGCCCAGAAAAACGAAGGCAGACAACAGAGACGTGCCTTGGTGGAATAAATAGTTAGCCAAACTTGGGAAAAATTTTAGGAAACTCTTCAATAGAGCTAAAAGTCTGGGACACTGGGAAAAATACAAAGAAGCTCTTCCTGAGTACAGCAAGGAACTCAGTAAATCCAAAACAAAAATATGGGGGCAAATGTATAAGTGGATTACAGAATTAGCCCCAGCTCAATGCCTCCAGAAAGTTCTATCTAAAGAACATACCAATGGTATCAGTCTGATCGAATGCCGAACAGTGGATATGCAGAACACCAGAAGGAAAGCATACGTCTTATGCAGACACCCTTTTTTTTGGTCCAAGGTTGTTGAAGACGAACTGCTCAGCTGGAAGGGGTTGTAACAAACCCCAATACATCCAGCAGGAACCTAATGGGGAAGAGCTTCAAACCTTTTAAATCGGCCGGAAAGGACGGACTATTCCCCGCCTTAGTACAAAATGGCCTTAAGATAATAGAACACTCCTTGAAAAGGCTGTTCAAGGCCAGGATCATTTTTGGTCACATATCGAAAGCCTGGAGGAAGGCTGCAGTGGTGTTCATACCTGAGTCTGGGATACATCCAGCAGACGAATGCTTCGCAATGCCTGATTGAAAGCATTTAAAAGACTACCCGGGCAAATAAATGCATTAATAGATATAGGGGGTGCTTTCTGATCTGATGCAATGCTGAAAAGAAGAATCATTGTGGCTGATTTCGGAGAGGAAATGGTCAGAATGACAGCGAAAAAACATTGTTTCTAAGGCGGGGTTCTATCGCCTTTGCTGGGGTCATTGACCGTGTATAATCTAATAGTGAAGCTACATGACTCTGGAATCACGACTCAAGATTACGCGAAGACCTGGTCATCACTATCAGAGACAAATATGACATCCAATCGCATGCGGACAGCCCTAAATATAATCAGAAGCTGGTACACAAAGGAGATGTGAAAGTACGAACTGAAAGCCCCAATCCTGAATGGATTCACCTTACTTTTTTCAATGAATGAAAATACCTGGGCGTCAGCGGCAACTTGGACATGCCGCAGAGTTTTTGGCAAGATCTGGGGTTTGAAGCCGAAAATGGTCATATCAAACGATTATGGTCACCTATGCCTCATTAGTATGGTAGCCAAAACCCAACAGAACTCGGCCGAAATCAAGCTACATAAAGTGCAGCGGTTAGCTTGTCTGGGAATCACAGGGGCAATATTCATGTGCCCCACTGCAGCATTAGAGGTAATGCTGAATCGTCCGCCACTACACCTGTGTATTATGAAGGAAGCGGAAATGACTTAGAAAAAGTGTACTACACCACTTTCAAGGACCTTCCTTTATTTACCATTTTATGTATAGATATACACATTTTTCATACATTCATGTTGGTAATCTTATATGGCAAATACATTATTATTATTATTATTATTAGACTGCACCAGGCATCATACTTGAAAGCTGGAAATCTGATTGGACATGAGGACTCTGGGAAATATTCCTCTAGAATCCAGGTACAAGACATTATATATTATGCCAGCTAGGCACCACTTGTGAACTATGAAGTGGTTAAAACAACTGGCCTCAACTAGACAGAGATGCATCAGTGTGGTATATTGATGGTTCCAAGATGGACGAAAGGGCTGGAATAGGAGTAACGGGTTCTAGTTTTAGGCTCCTAAAACAACTACAACTGCAAAACATTGTTCCTATCATGGACTTGCTATGTCGTACGTGTTTTTTGGGATCGTTCTCGACAATTTATAAAATTTCTTCATTAATCCCTGCCATTTCATTAGGTAAAGGCTTTCTCGCTTGACAGTTGTTGCTTCTTTGAACACTCACAAACGTGTGTTGGATGATTTCTCAATAGAAATCTTTCGGCTTCTGAATTAAATGCATGTCTACAAGTTCGAGATATTTCTATTCATTATTCAATTGAGGATGTTCTCCTTTTCAACATGAATACCTCCCAAGAAGTTACCTTGAACGAAAGAAAATAGTTCATATTTTCAAAACAAAAAAATTGCAATTACTGAAATTAGTGGTTATAATATTGAATATAAAAATAGGTTTCTGAAATCAATCATACAAATAGTATTTGAAATCCTTAAAAACATATACTCCAAATACTCTGTAGTATTTGAAAATTTTTATGCGGTATTTCAAATTTCTAAGAAGATATGTTAATGAATTTTGAAATAACTTTTCTTTCGAAATAGGTGTTGACTGGTGAAAATCGTCACGTAATACCGCAATACTATACCTATATATCGTTTTTCCAAACTCCTTCGCCACAGTAAAAGGTATTTTAGTCCTGATACTACTATTCGTTATATTTTATCAAATTGACGTGCCACATATTCAATGTGAACCATTAATCCAACTTTGGCATACAAAAAACATGAAAAATTATGCCCAAAAAAGGATATAATCATCTAAACACACGTCATATAGAAATATAAAATAAACAAAAATATCTTCCACGTATTACCACTCAACGATAATATCCGACTTGTATTCGCATATATATCCTACCGCTCATGTATCGAGGGGGTTTTATCTAGGGTTATATCATAAAAGGGTTTTACCTCTAAAAAATTTTGGAAATTTTCGAAAAAGCATTTTGCTTAGAAATTTTACTGAGTATGATTTGCGGTTTTATTACCTGATTAAACCACGAAAGCGAAGCTTGAGTGGTTTAATCTTTGATAATAAGTCCGTAAATTGCACGAGTTAAATTTCCTAGAGGCTTGAAGAAAATAAAAAAAAGCGATAAAATCCTCTAGCACGAATGATATTTGATGATAATATTTCCCGATTCACATTTGAAGCTGGATAAAATTACAAGAATTCATATTATATTTGAATTTTCAACGGGGAAAATTAGAACAATTCTCGTTCCAAAATTGATGTAGTCGTGTCCGTTACTAAATGCTTCGTGTCTCAGATACATCCATTTACAATGATCATTCACTGCTCTTGAACTCGCCCAAAAACTTAAAATATACAGGGCTTTCGTAAAGTACTGAATACATTCATTTTCAGCCAAACAATTCATTTCTGAGAAATCTCCTGAAACATGTCGATTTTTAATCTTAATTTGCCTCATTTATAAGGAAAATATAAATATACAGGGTGATCCACGTTTGACTAATGACGTCTGCGACAATTTTTTCAAATAGAACACCATATATATTATTCAATTTTTGGAATCTCCATGGAAAGCTAATTTCAAAAATATATCACACATAGGGTTTGTATATAGTGCGTCCGTTAAATTCAGTGCTCTCGTAAAGTAGTGGATACATTCGTAAAAAATTAAGGAATATTTTTTGGAAAGAACGACTTGGAAGAATAAATCAGTCATCGGAAGATCAGGTTCCTCTAGATCTGGATACAAAGCTATTAGTACAGGAATAAGGTCGAATATTGCACGTCAAAGAAATAGGGACCCATTATTCCGTCTACTATGCCACACCATACATTCCCTTTCTGTGGATTTTGAGTGTGATACTCCATCATCAATCGGGGTTTTCGGTAGCCCAATAACGACAATTTTGCCTATTGACGTAGCCGTTCAAAACAAACGTAGCCTCGTCAGAAAAAAATATAATTTTTACAAAATTATTATCATTATTGCATAGCTGTTGCCGTTGTTCGCAGAATTGATTTCGCTGATCAAAGTCGTCTTCATTCAGCTCATGGATGAGGCGTGCCTTATAAGGATGGTGCTTTGCTTTTCTCAGAATTTTGAGGACTGAAGACGCTGCCATATTGAAATCAGAAGTCAATTGGTAGAGGTTGTGTGATGATTTTCATGCACTGCCAACACAACATTAAGCTGATCGTCTTCTGGTGGTGAGGGTCGACCAGATTTAGGAAGATCACGGACATGCCCAAATTCACGGTATTTTGACTCAACTTTGCTCACCATGCTTTGGTTAATAGGTTGCCGATCAGGATGAGTTGCATTAAACGATGCTACTACTTCTCTTTGGGTGCGCATTCTGTCTCCAAATCCTATCATGCAAATAATTTCAATTCTTTCCCGTTCATTTAATTTATTCATTTTTCATGAAATGACATAGTTAATACTCAATAATGTATCGACAAACGATAAGATATGTTATTCTTTAAAGAAATAACTTCACAAAAACTATTCAGCAATAAAAACAAAATTCTGGTCGCTATGGCTATGTCAAGTAATGGAAATAGTCAGATAGCAAACGGTGCACAATTTGAACATTTAATTTGATCGTTGTTTGAAGCTATCATTGCCATTAAATTTAGTATTTTCATATTTCAAAATAGTTTTTCTTATTTTATTTTCATTTCACCCATACTCATAATCACCTTTTCACATTCCGTAATGAAAAATGGAGTTGCCATTGAAAAAATACCGACGACGTCATTTCTCCTAAACGAATCATTCAGTATGTATTAATCGAAATTGAAAGAATGCCCAAACGAAAACATTCGACGGCTTCAAGCGTTCTTTCCAAAAATTATACCTTTATTTTTTTACGAGTTTATCCATTACTTTACGAGAGCACTGAATTTAACGGACGCACAGTATACAAACCCTATGTGTGATATATTTTTGGAATAAGCTTTCTATGGAGATTCCAAAAATTGAATAACATATAGGGTGTGCCATTTGAAAAAAAAATTCGCGGACGTCATTAGTCAAACGTGGATCACGCTGTATATTTTATTTTCCCTCATAAATGTGGCAAATTGAGATTAAAAATCGACGTGTTTGAGGAGATTCCTCAGAAAGGATAATTTGGGTGAAAATGAATTTATTCATTACTTTACAAAAGCTCTGTATATCATTTTTTCTCTAACAAATAAATTACGTTTGTATCTGAAACCGATTAAAAAAAAACTCCTTGATATGGATTCGAATCCGGGCCTTCCGGGCGAGGGACTGACGCGCTAACCACTAGTCTACGAATATTGTTGTTGATGTTATGAAAATAAGGGTTTTCAATTTTTCATTGCCTTACTTGAAAACCCAAGGCTTTTTAGCATGTTGATAAAGGTATATTTCGATTAAAATAACAAATCACTGTAATAGTGAGTTGAATATCCCTTATTTAATCAATTTTGCATTTCCTGTTTCCTTAAATAGGAATTGAATGCGTTGACATATAATTTTATCGCAAAACAATATCGAATCTACTAGTGGTTTTATCAGTATAAAACAGCGAGAAGACGTTTTATCACTATAAACCTGATCTGATTGGTTCTCTGATTGGTTCTCTGTTTGAAATTTCGGCCATTTGATTGGCTCAAAAATAATGAGGGAAATAGTCATTTTAAATTTCCCGCAAGCAGAACAGTAGTTCGGATGGTTTGGTACACTTTCAGAATCGAATGAGAAAGAGCTGGATGGTTGTCACGTCAGATCATATAATGGCGTAGCGTATATGATCTAAGGTTGTCAGACAGACTCGTATATAATAGAAAGAGACAGAGAAAGAGAAAGTCGCATGGAGGGGGCATTACGCTTTTTTCTTACGTTACAATTTCTACCAGTGAAAACCTAGTGCAAGCCGCGTGAAGCAACATCGTTCCAATAATTGTGTGTATTATTGGTTGGTTATTTTATACAGCTCTGCATATCTTGGAAGATTCCAATACCAAAAAAGGAGAAACTTAAAATGCCACAAACCATACATTTTTTTCCATTATTCATCTGGAAAATTATGAAAACATACGGGCCCTAGCAAGACCTCATTTGGTTGAATCCCATTTCTATAGGCCTCCTACCAATTACTTTATTGTAGAAGATGTCGAAGTCATATAGAAATGTGATGTAAACTCTACGAAAAACAAATCAATTATTTTCCATGGCAAAAAGTGCTTTATTATACGAAAGCTCTACGTTGTTAATATTGTTTGAACTTTTCGTTCACCCATGGTATATATCTTTAGAAGAAACCCAAATTCGTCATGGACGTCATAGACACGGTATTTATTTACAATGAAACGCTCTCTCGATTATGTCACCTCATTGTCTGGTATATTTTGCCTACTCAGCAAGATTCTCACTTTTCACAACAATTATGCAATTCGATATTATTATAAAATTGTGTCAGTAGCTCTCACACATTGTTTGTCCCAAATGATTCGTACAAAGCCAGCTCTGATTATCGAGAAATGACTTTTATACGAAAGAGTCGTGATTTGTGAAATCACGAGCATGACAGAGATTGGTGATGTAAGGTATACGGGGTGTGGTCGTGATTGATAAATATTTTCGTAAAAACGTAATCTCGCCAAAAAACATGAATGTGAATACTTTTCTCGGACAGAATGGAAGCAGATTTGCAGTTCATAAACAAAATTGTTTTTTCTGATGAAGCTACTTTTCATTTAAATGGAACGGTTAATAGATTAAACTGTAGATATTGGAGCAGAGAAAATCCTCATTGGATGTGTGAGGCTCACACACAATATCCTAAACAAGTGAACGTTTGAGCTGGTATCATTAACGACAAAATTATTGGCCCTAATTTTTTTGAAGGCATAGTTAACGGTGAGGTTTATCTAGATTTTTTGATGAACTTTTTACAGCCTACATTAAAAATACTTTTTCATGATGTTAATGATCCAAATGCAATAGATAGATCAATTTGGTACCAATAGACGGAGCTCCACCGCATCACAAGATATTATTTGAACGAAGTTTTTCCCAGTAGGAGGATTGGAAGACGTGGAACGATTGAATGGCCTTCTAGATCTCCCGATTTGACTCCTCTCGATTACTTCTCATGGAGTTATTTGAAATCAAAAGTATATTTCAATAGACCAGACAATATTGCAGATTTAAAAGTTAGGATAACGGAAGAAATTAACAACATAACCCCTGAGGTCCTACAAAATGTTGTACGAGAATTCCAAGATCGACTTTTTCATTGGCAAGAAGTGAATGATGGTCATTTTGAACATTTAATTGTAAAATAAATTGAAAAATACTTGCTAAACATTATGTGACATTATTTCCTTCATTCTACTTGAAGTATCAAAATTTTACATTTTCAATAAATTGTCAAATTGGCAATAGAAATCGACCTGTTTCAGGTTTTTTCAGAACAAATACATAATAATGAAAGAAAAAGCCATATGAAGGGGGGATAAAGCACACACAAAGTCGTCTTCACAAAAGGTTCAATATAAATTGAAACACAATTGGTAGACCGACAGGCGAAAAACAACTACTTTCCTAGCAAGTACTACGCAGAACGTTGATGAGGGCCAAAAAGACTGAAACCGGTATGCGGTTTGTTAGGCGGACACGACATGAATTTAAACATAATCGAGCTTATCAGAAAGAAACATCTGCGAACAATATCCATTTATATGGAAGTTTGCATGGATTGTCAGGTGAGTATCATTCAACGTTCTGCGTGGTATTTGCTAGGAAAGTAGTTGTTTTTTGCCTGTCGGTCTACCAATTGTGTTTCAATTTATATTGAACCTTTTGTGAAGACGACTTTGTGTGTGCTTTATGCATTTCATTTCATATCAAATACATAATAGCTCTAAATATGAGTTTATTCCATACCTATGGACCGCACTGTAGATTTTCATCAAGTATCGGTCGCGTATAGGTATTAAAAATTAGTATTTGTATTGAGAGGCCATTAGACGGCATGTGGAGAGACGCGCCTGGCGTGTGGAGTGCCGAGCAATGCGTGCCTGGACGTTCTTGTTCATATAAATTTGAATATTGTATCGTTTGATCACGACATGTTGACACTGCAAAGCTAAATTGACTACTCCACAACCGAAAAATTTCGCGTTGTTGACTGTTTACCCGTCTCACCACTCCGCGCGTGCGTGTTTTCTTTAAAGTGTGCGAATTTTGCCGCCAATCGACGGGACCGGGCACAGTGTTGCCAGAGCTGGTGATTTATCACCAGATCTGGGGATTTCAGTACTTCCAAGGTTACTTGGTGATTATTTTTGTGAGAATTGACAATTCTGGTGATTTCTGAATGTTTCACAGAATGAACTATTTCGGGACAGTTCTGTGAAACTGCGCATGCTCCTGATGATTTCGGACCGTTTGTTTTGTGAACGCGAACAAACTTAAATTGTCAAAATTTTGAATTACTCATTATGTAAAAGTACTAGGAACGAACCTGAAATCACGAAATCACATGTATGTATGTTCTGCGGTAAAATTGTGGTTGGGATTGAGTTGATTGTCAATATGTCAATTGTCAATTTTAAATTTGTCAATAGAGATTAACCGCATACAATTTTTTTAAATAAATTTTAGTCAAAATTTATTAATTATTAGTTGGAAGTAAAATGATTGCGGTTGATGGAAATTCCAGTGAGCATACTGATAATACTCATCCACGCGGAAAAATATCAAGAAAAAATTATAAACACAAATACAGGAGAGAATGGCAAGAGACATTACCATGGATTGATAAAAGCCTTAAGAGTTGTAATTATTTCCTATGCAAGGTATGTGGCAAAGACTTGCAAGGAGGATTGGTAGCAGCAAAAAAACATGGTTCAACAGCTGTACATGAAACAAAATCTTCAGCAGTAGCTCATCATCAGAGGCCAATAACAGAAATGTTGAGAAATAATACCACTTTAGAAAATAAAATTTAAGAATTGGAAATCCGTGCATCTATGTTCATTGTTGAACATAACATAGCGTTCGATAGTGTGGATCATTTAACGAACCTGTTGAAGGAGGCTGCAACCATCCAGAAGCTGTCAAGGGTATGACACTGAAAAGAACCGAATGTACAGCTGTAGTTAAGAATGTAACAGGTGAATGCTCATTTCAAACACTTTTGCAGAAAATCAGATCTTCAAAATTTTCCTTATTAGTGGATGAAGCTACTGATGTTTCTGCAATTAAGTGTTTGGCGCTTGTTGTCAGAACTGTTAACGATAAGTTCATAGTAGAGATGAGTTTTTATCCTTAATTGACTGTCCTTTATCTACTGCAAATGCCATGTATGAAGAAATAGTAATTTTTTTCACAAAATATGAGATTCCATATAAACAAAATTTACTAGGTTTTGCAGCAGAGGGAACAAATTCAATGATGGGATCCCAATTATCATTGAAGGTGTTATTGGAGAAGGATGTCCCATCACTCTTTGTGATGAAATGTATTTTTCATTCGGTTGCCCTCTGTAGTTCCTATGCATGCAACAAATTACCCCGAGAACCTGAAGATTTGGTGTCACAGAATTTGAAGAATTCCAAGAATTTGTAGAGGCTAAACCATACAAACTTCTTCGAAAATGTGACACGCGGTGGCTTTCTTTGTCGTCAGTGGTGAATAGAACACTAGAGCAGTATCAGGCATTGAAATTGTATTTCCAGGATCATCACCTTGTAGATCACTTGGCAGCTTCAGAAGTTATTTATGGCCGGCTAAGTGATCCAATAAATAAATGTTATTTGCTCTTTTCACAGTTTGTTCTACTCTATTATACTGATTTAAACTTGAAGTTCCAATCGGAACAACCAAAAATATATGTGCTCTATAAACGAATGGAAGCCACATTCAGAATAATTCTGGATTTTTTTTTCGACTCCATATATCTCAGAGATAAGGACGGCAACCCAAAACAAGTCGAAAACATCCAATACAAAAATCCTCATTTTTTCTTACCACTAAACCGAATAGTTTTACCACCAAAGGTTTTCATAGAATTCAATTCTGAAAACCAGTACACCGAGATTCAGAAAGAAGAGTTCAGGAGGAGATGCATTGATTTTTATGTGGATGCTGCTTCTCAGTTGCACCAGCGGTTCCCATTTGGATCAAAGTTTGTACAGTCCTGAAGCTGCTTAATTGTATGGATCCGAAGAATATCAAGGATAATTTATCAATTGCGAATGTGGCAAATACTTTCAAAAACATTGTCAGTGATATTAATGAGCAAAGGGAATGGAAGGTACTGAGGAATTCAGACATCAGTACATCTATGAAGATGAGTGACTTTTTGGGCGTGTGTAGCTAGTACTAAAAAAGGGGGTGATTCGAAATCTTTCCCAAACCTTAGTCGCTTTGTGAAAGATTTACTATGTTTGCCACATAGTAGTGCAGCAGTGGAAAGATTCTTCAGCCAAATTAGTTTGAACAAAACTAAAACCCGAAATAAACTACAGCCAGATACTCTCAGTGCAATACTTCATTCAAAAAGATATTTGACGAATGATAATTGTTATGATTTCGATATCAAGCCAGATTTGCATAAATACTCTTTGAAAGACATTTTTGAGTAACCTGTAAATATTTGTTGTATATATGTGATGAATAACCGAGTTCCTAGAATGCTTTTATCTTTATTTGATGTTATTATTTTCGATATATTTTATTGTTTCATAAATGTTTGCCTTTATAAAGAACTGAAGTTACCTGGTAATTATACCAATTTATTTATTTTTGGATATTTGATTTTAATTCAGTTCTTTAGTTGATTATATATCTTAACCTAACATTAACATTTCTTCTTCTTCTAATTCTTTTTTTAGCTCGGTTATATAACCATCCACTCGGATTCGACTTAACTATTTTACTAGTCGAAATCCTTCTTGAGTTTGACATTTATTGACTTGCCGCTCTTCAAAAGAAGAAGAATTCTCATGACATGAGTCCCGTTCTTCCGTTTATTTATGACGACGTAACAAGCGCCACCTTCTGAAAATAGCGTTCTATGAAAAAACACATAGGATGCTACATCAGTTCATGATGATTGAACCTTGGTACTGTTTAGCGCATGCGCGCCAATGCTGGTGATTTCTGGTCCCTTTTGAAATTCAGATCTGGTGATAATATTTCCAAGTTCCTGGCAACACGCCTGGCACTCCGCGCGAAATTTGTCACGCCGCGCCGCACCATTCTCACGACGCGTGGAGTGTCAGTTCAGACGCCAGGCGCGTCACACCACACGCCGTGTAGGACTAACAATTTTAATGAATGACGCAGCATCTTCAAAAACTACTTCCATTTATTATTACAAGTTACTTACAAGCTTTCATTTAGTTTCACCTGTCCCGATGTTTGTCATCAAATCTTGCAAGTTAAATTTGATCCACTTCTAGTTGTTCGATTAACGTGAAATTTGGCAGGTGTTCATAGTTCCCTTGACAATGCAGTATGCATTTGTTAGAGAAAAAAAAATGGCGGCTCCAAGATGGCGGACGAGATTTGTGTTTATGGTCCGATTCGATTCAAAATTGGTATGTGGGTGTTAGGGGTTTTTGGGGTCGGAGATTATGAATTTAGTCGAAGATTATTGATTTTTTGTCAAAATTCATAATTTGAAGATGGCAGCTCCTGGATGACGGACGAGTTAATCTTTAGATGGTCTCCTCGTTGAAGAACTAGATAGCTCAGAACTTACAGGAAAAATGCCTCATAAAAATGTCTTTAACAAAAATGCATAGATCAAGGCGTACTTACTGAAAAGCACAAAATAAAATCATTATAGCAATTATTTTGTACTTTTTAGGGTATTTGAATAAAAGCTTGTTTTTGAAAAAGGTTATTTTTATTAATTATTTTATTTATATTTCATCGTCTGCCTCTTTCATGAATCTTACCGCCTCTTTCTTGGAATATATTCTAGACTCTTTAGGTCTCTCTACTTTGGTAGCGAACTATCGGTCGCCAAGCAATACGCATTCATGCAAAGGGTTTTTCTGCAACATTTCACTTGTAGGCATTTTTTTCTTGTAGGAACTTTCTGAATACATTAAAGCATGAAATTTCGTACTAAAAATTGTAATTTCCAATTTATATTTAGGAAATCACCGAATCGAACCACCTACCACTTACTCAATTTATAGCATTCAAAAACACATAAGTCATCGTTTAATTGATTTCAAGGAGTTTACGAATATATTCCAACCTTCACATATAATTACGTCAAACGCATCATAATAAATTAAAAAACTGAAATATTTATGAGCTATTGCACAGAGGGTTCACGTGCGTTTTTTCGGAAAGTAGATTATGGTCATAAAAATTTCAATTTTGTCATTACCCTGTCAGGTAATTATAGATTCATGCGGGTATTTGTAATGATTTGCAAGGTTTTTAGAATTATCAACCGGTTTCATCATTATTAGCGATAATTATGGAAATTGTTCCTATCTGTTGTTTTTCGGCCTTACGAAACATAAACACGATAACTCTCCGAATGAAATAATTTCCCGTACAGAAAAGGGAGAGTTTAGTCTCGTGGAAGCGATTTCTGCTGGGTATTTGAAAACATACTTTTTGTCTATTCCCAATTAAGACTGGATAAAAAAATCGAACAACTCACAATGAACATGCAAATCCACTTTCAGATTTCTTCTTTCAAGTTAGGGTCCTTTCATAATATCTGTTACATGTAGTTCGACGACCAGCATTGGCGTAGTACCGCAAATGTAATTGTTTTTTATTATACTCTGTTTCCTAATGTGAGAGAGTGATGAAATGTAAATTTGCAATGACATAACCCATTAAACAGGGTGGACAACTTGAAGGTTGCATTGTGAACTTTCAATGATAGTTTTTAAAAATTCCGTATTTCAGTTTTCAACGACGTGTACACCCCCAATCGGTCCTGAATTAGGGTCACCTCAATTTGCATAACAATAGAAAGAGGAGTTATGAAATTTATGTGACTCCAGCGTAACTACAGGTATTTTATTGGAATAATAATACATGATTATGATTATAGAGATAGGCAGATAATTGAGATGATAATTATTCTAAAATTGAGTAGATAAAAACTATTTTAAAAATATTAATAATATGAAAATAGATAAATTGGAATAACTATTAATATTTATAGAAAAATCTACTATTTACAATACAACAACTTAAATTTTGGCCTTCATATTTCGAGTAGTAGTAGTAGTAGTATAGTAGTAGTATTTTATTAATAACCAAATTACATGAATTTATAAAAGCATACAATAGAAAAAATGGGCGATTAATATAGGTAGAAGGAAAGGTTTGTCAAACCGAGTATTATTACTGAAGTAGTCCGATGAACTATCGTCGTTGGGGTCCAGATGAATTATAAGAGGCTCTACATTGTTTTCTAGCATGTTATCAGCCACCCACATGCTTTCTTCTATTCCATTCGACGCATTTACTCCATTTTTTTCAATCCACTGTCTTTATTCCCTCTTGCAAGAGGTTTTCAACGTCTTTTATTATTATTATTAAGTAGTGTTATGCCTTCTACAAACCCTTTTACTTGCGCCCCCACTAATTCTATGAGGTTTAATTCACAGTGATTTGGCGAAGTACCGTTACATTCCATTGTGAAGCGATTTCGTCGACAACAAATATCGTATAAAGAGGTTTATTCAACTTTACAATCTCCAGTTGCTCCTTTTTCAGCATATCTTTGTGAAATAGCTTCTTATTTAAAGTAAGCCAATGGATGATGTCATTATTTTTGCAAGAAGACGTTCTTATTTTTTTCGATTTTTTTGAGAGGTAGCTGGCATTATCCATGACTATAACAGACCCAGGAGGAATAAGATCTAGCATTTTCTGGAAGTATTCCTCAGAAACATCAGCGATCATGACTTCATGATAGTCTCCAGTCCGTTTTGATTGAAATGCTAGTAGGCCACCATCGACAAATCCATTCTTGCTACCAATGTGAGTAATTATTAATCTTTTACCTTTTCCCGAGGGTGCTTTTATTCCACTGGAACATCCATTCCATGAAAGCTTGCCTCGCGCATTTTATTTTATTATCCTGCCATATTATACCAACGGTATATCCTTCATTTAACCAAGTTTTCTGTTTAGAATTTTTTCATAACGAAAATTCATTTCCTTCAAAGTTTTCCACGCTTTCTTCATACCCATGGGTGGAATTAAATCATCCTTTTTCATTTCCGACATTATTTTGTTCAAGGTAGGTATTTCTTTCTTTAAGTAAAACGAGTATATGGTTCTTCTGATGGCAGTCTTTTCATCCTCATTTATTACAGTTTATTTTTTTCCTGTACTCCTCTTTGGTGACCTGATGGGGCCGCGTTTATCCTCGTGCACAAGTCGGTATATTGTTGACTGTCCGACTCCATGATATTCGAACACATTTCAACCATTTTTGTAACTTGGAATGTTGAGTTTTGGTGGCGAACAGCGTTGAACACATTGAGAATAATAATTTTCTCATTTTTAGAAAGCGCACTTTTACTAATCACACTAGCCATTTTCAAGAACGAACTTTTCCAACAACTGCCGGAAATTAACTGAACATTTCAAATTTTCGAAACATTGAGGCACAGGTAGGTATAGTTTAACCATAGTTAATTGCAGAAGCTGTTTCAATAGGGAGCAAATCAAAATCTCACTTCGCTAAGACGAGCGTATATGCGAAGAAACGGAACGAATAATAATTTATAATACTCGTAAACATTCTCCGTCGGCGAACGGTAGATCAAAAGAAGATCAATAGAGCCGATAGTCAACGTGGGTTTGAGTGACAGCTATTTGAGTAACCGCAAGCCAATGATAATGCTTGCAGGTGTGTCTATACGTTGAGACTAATAAATCACCAGTTTCAGGAGGTCTGAGTGAATGAAAGCCAGTAGCGTCTGTGGTCTGGGATCGAAATAGGTTTCGAAATATTCTATAGTTGTGATGTGTTTTGTTGGAGAATATGGCTTTTTTTCGACCATGTGAAAATGAATTTATGATCCGATTGCCTATTAATACATACTCCCTCGTTTATGGCATATTTTTTTATTTTAACGTATTTTCAAAATATTTAAATATCTAAATGAAATTAGTTATCTCCGCCTCTGCTGCTCAAAGGATTGCGCCTCAAGACTGGGAAAATTGTTTTTATGTTTCTGCAAATGATATTGGATGAACTATATAGTCATTAGCAATTGCAGAAGCATAAAAAAGAGTTTCCCAGTCTTGAGGCGTAATCCTTTGAGCAGCAGAGGCGGAGATAACTAATTTCATTCAGATATTTAATCATTTTAAAAATACGTTGAAATAAAAAAATATGCCATAAACGAGGAAGTATGTATTAGTAGGCAATCGGATCATCATTATTTCATTTTCCCGTGGTCGAAAAAAGTCATATTTTCCAACAAACAGATCACAACTGTAGAATATTTTAAAACCTATTTCGATCCCAGACCAGAGACGCTATTGGCTTTCATGTATTCAGATCTCCAGAAACACGTATATAACTAGTGATTTATTAGTCTCAACGTATAGACACACCTACAAGCATTATCATTGGCTTGCGGTCCGTTTTAATTGGCTGCTGAAGAACTAGACAGCAATTGAACGTCGCATTAAAAAGTTATGATATAAACTTTTGTTTTTTCTAATGGGACACCCAGTATATTATTGCATTTTTGGGTTCTCCGGAAAATTCTAGATATGTTTCATTCATGATGTCCTATATCTACTTGCACATTCCTATCTTAGTTTTTCATAAGCTATCCAATGATATCAACTTTAGATTTAACCTCGTACGCCTATGGAATACGGCGAAGGCGACTCGGTTTTACAGTTCAATAATGATTCATTACTCTTTCACTTTAGTAAACAGAGTATAGTCGACCACAACGCAGTCGAAAAATTGGAGCAAACCCCTTTTTTGAAACAAAACCATCAATGTCCGTTGCAAGGCTTGTTTCTATCAGTGAGGAGCCAGCAATTTATTTATAACCATTACATTTCCTTATTAATTACACTCCTTTCGAATGACGGCTAATGGCGTAAATCATTAACGAAACTTATTCATAGCAGACAGACTATAACTGTATTGCAATGCTGACCCACTTATCTGGGTAATAAGAGCTATCACTGATATTACTTTCCGGTATGAGTAATTTGTTTTCGCTATTGTTCTCAGGGAATATGTCGCCGATTTTTTCTAGTTCACTTCATTGCGAGGGCGGTGGATACAATAGAACGTGGGTGGATAGCAGCTGTACCGGATATTCGTTAGGGAAGGGATCGAAGGGACCTGTTCTGTGATGCTTTGCTTGTGAAAACCACAAAGTTTTGATTATTCAAAAAAAGTATGTGACCACTGCATTATTCAGAAAACTAACTTCTAATAAGTACGCGAACTTGAATCATTTATTTATGGGTCCTAAAGTTGCAGGCGTTTTGGGATGGCGAAGTAGGCAATAAATCATTGGTGAGATGAAATGTATATATTTATTTCATTTCAACTTTATCTGCTTATGGTTATAAAAATGAGTGACAGCTATCGGGCCAGCCCAAATTACACTAAGAGTAACGTCTTTGAGAATGCATGTGCAGTAGAAAGATCAGTGTAGTGCAGGTATGTCCGTACTTAATTCTCTCCAAATGTGGAATTGTAAAGAGAATAATTGATGATAATTCAATAACCTCTTAAACTAGCGTGGAAACTGATTACCAGAGAATTAATAGAATTTCTCAACAGAAGTAAATCGATATTAGGAAATAGGATTATAGGATTATTAAACTATGATAACCGTATTAAAAATGAAACTATATTATAGCTTCATCAGCTACATATTGTGACAAAATCTCATCAAATAATTTCTCAGTGGTCTCAGTGGTCTTCAGATGGTGAATCTTTATTTAGATTAATTATAATGGGTAATATTTAATAATCTAACATTTTTTCTCGTTCCCAATTTATACTAATAGGATTTTCAATGTGTGCTCTTGCATGGGTTATATCCTATATGAAGTTTAGGAGAATTTATGTGAAGTGGGATGAAACTGACTCAGACTTATTCAAAATGGACTCAGGGCTCAGTTTTGGGACCTTTACTCTTTTTAATTTATATCCATGACCTGCCACAATATATAGGCACAACCTCATTAACTCCTTTTGCCGATTATACCTATATTTCAGTTGAAGATGACAGTCTTGTTAGACTTCAAGCCAAACTCAACACGATATGTAAAAAATTCTAAAAATAGTGTCGATCTAATTGTCTCATTCTAAATGAGGATAAAAAAGTGTTGACTCAATTTTTTCAAAAAAAAACACATCGAGCAATCAATATATGTTGAAATCAATGAGGTGACATCCATGACTACGAAATGTTTAGGAACTCACATTGTAGGCCAGTAGAGATGGACATGATTTTCCCAAAATTATTTTTTTTTAAAACTTCAGTAGAGTGAAAAGTACGTTCAAATGATAATTAGTCTGATTTTGCAACCCTTTTTTCTAAACGGAAGATGTTGAAAATCAGAATTTAATTAATTTTCACATTATTAGCGCGGAAAAATTTGCAAAAGTTCTGCAAACTTTCGATGTTTTGAAAAATAGCAATTTACATCATCTGATAAATTTGCAACTATTCAAACAAAACGGAAATTTTCATTTTATCAAAAACCCAATTATTGATGAAAATTCCAAAAGTTCTGCAAACTCGAAAAAATATCTAAAATAATGTTCTTGAGAAGAGTTTTACTTTGCAATAACCTCTTGCGTCGAACGGAAAATATATTTTATCAAGAAATTGTTTTTTTTTATTGAAATAAGTAACGGAATTATTACAAAAGTTTCAAATAATGGTTGCAAATGGAGTTGTCCTGACGTAGAATGTTTTCATTAACTTGCAACCTCGTCTGCAACACGGAAATAAGGGTAAAATCAAGAGAAAAATATTTTCGAAATTTGTACTTTACCAAAAAAAGCAAAAGTTCTGCAAATCGGGCAGACAACTCATTTTACCAATTGGTGGCAGTATAATAATTTGCAAAGTATGTTACAATGCGAAACATTAGAAATTAAAAAAATATTTATTTTTACAACACTTGTGTTACCTGCATAATAAATATTTTTATATACCTAATAAATGACATTCATTGTTACCAAGCTAAATATCGTCCAAGAAGAAGCTCGTCAACGGTAGATAAAATCATTCAATGTTGAAAGCTAACGTTTTTGATTTGAATCCATAACATCATATTACAATTAGGAGTTTGCATAAAACAATCCTTTTGGATAGAGAATCTCTCGTCACGTTTTCATAATTTTCTTGATTCATTACAAAAGGGAAGATATATTGAGAATTAAAGAACACTCGTATAGTTGTATTAAAAGAGCAAACAATAGCGCGCACCGGAAACAGTCGAATTTTTTCCTCACCCTGCCCAGGTCGAGTTTGTAGGCATATATTTACCAAGAGTGGGAGGCAGATAGTGAACTGTTTGGACATTGGCAACACAGCTTCTGTCCGTTCTCGATTTATTTTGGATTTGGGTATTCATTCGAGTCGATTGCTGGATGGAAGCAGTGGCGCCGACAAAAGTTCACACAAACTAAACAGCCGATTTATTTCATTATTTGTTCCTCAATGTTATTTTCTGAGGATGACTAAAATCAAGTTTTTAATAGCCATATAAATTATTTTTCAATTACTCAATGCTAGAGTCGAAATTTATTACGAAACACTAAGTATGTTTCGTTCTCCCTTTGAAATTTATTGTCAAGGGTAACTGGGGCCGAAGATATTATTAATTCAATGTCAAACTTAAAAGATGGCGGAAATATTTTGTGATTTATGTTCCGATTCTATCCAAAATTGTTATCTGGAGGATTTTGGGATCGCAATAAATTATGAATTACATGTCTGAATTCGAAATTAAAGATGATGGATGAAGTTTTGTGATCTATGTTTTCATTCGTATAGGAGGGTTCAATATCGATGATTATGGATTTTTTGTCAAAATTCAAGGTGGCGGATGGTTTTTTTCACTAATGGTTCGATTGATATTTTTGAAAATCAATATCCTATGATTTTTAAGGTCCAGAATGATGGATTCCATGTTAAAATCACAAAAATTAAGAGGGGAAAAATAAAATAAATATAACACTGACATTTATTCAAATATACTAAAATGGAATAATGTTTTATTCGATGTGTGAGGTAACTCATTCTGTGTTCAAACTGAATTGGTCGCATGACAAACTTCTGAGTCTGTAATTACCGGTTATCAGATGAGAATATCATCACACATCTAACAAAATGTGGTTTTTTTTCAGTGCATTACCATCCATTTACATTTACAGCTGTTTGCTTAATGTGAAAAGCGCGAGTCTGAGTTAGATATAGTCCATCCAATATCAATTGCAGAAGCTGTTTCTAAAGGGAGCAAATGAAAACTCACTTCGCTAACGCGAGCGTATATGCGAAGAAACGGAACGAAAAATAATCTGTACTACTCGTAAACATTCGCCTTCGGCAAACGGTAGATCAACAGAGCCGTGGACTTGAGTGACGGCTGTCTGTTGTACAACCGATTCGTCTGGGCCAATGAAGTCGGACATCAATGCTGGCAGGTGTGTCTATACGATGGGAGGTCATAAATCACGCGTTATATTTGTGTTTTAATAGCTCTGAAAGATTAAAAACCAGTAGCGTCTATGGTCTTGGTGTGTGCCGATCGAAATACGTTTTAGGATATAATAATAACCCACATCAAACAATGAAAGAAATTATTTTTCTTTCTTAATGTATTTATATAAATAAAACTTGTCTTTAATTTTTTTTCATTTTTCATTATTTATGAAGTATTTTTAAAATCTTAAAATATCTAAATAAAATTAGTTATCTCTGCCACTGCTGCTCACAGGATTTCGCCGCAAGACTTTTTTATGCTTCTGCAATTGATATTGGGAAAACTATACCAACTCCAAGTGTCATAATTATCCAACAAGAATGGACATCTCAACAAACTACAACATCGCACAACTTTGTTTCAAAAATCACTCTCTCTAGTAGATTCGAAGCTATCCAATTGCCTACCTCCAGATATGAAGAGTTATAGTTCACTTTCTACCTTCGAACGAAAGTTCAAAGAATATCTTTTGGAGGGGTTTTATTTTATTCCATCGATGAATACTTTGAGTACTCATTTATTTCCTAGTGGATCTACTTACTATCATGTATTGTGTCTATATTTGTAATTTATGTACTGTGTATTTATCCATTTATATGTTTTATGTTTAAACTGACGATTCCTATGTCATTGTGAAAAAATCATTCCAAGGAATAAATATTTGAATATTTATTAATATAATCTGCTCAATGAATTACTTCCATGTTGAAAAATCCACGTTTCATCAAGGAAAATCATATCTTAGGGATTATAACATGCAGCATTATTCACATATTCTCTCAAAAACTTCACCAGTTTTGATGCAATCCCTGGTCTTTCCTAAGATCCCTTTTACCATTATCTTTCGAGACACGGAAACCTAGACCTTTTGAAATTATACCTAACATTGTGTTACAGACATCTATAATATGTCTATACGCAAGGATGGAATAAACTCCGTCTGAGTGAAAGTATATTTTTTCAAGGAACCGAAGTGAACATAGAATTCCGAACCATTAAAATGAGGTCTGTAGAGTCTCGCACCATTTTAATGAAAAAAATGAATTTTGGTTAAATACCATAATTTTTGGTGAATGGTAGATTTGGAGTAATTTTTGACAAAAAGACCCCGTTATATTATCATAATTGGGAAAAACATGTTTTTTTCCAATTTTATTCCTTTATTTCATTAGCCGGTATCTCAAAAACCAATCGAAATATTTTTTTATCAATTCACACTTTTGCTGGGGGAATTGAAATTCCCAGTTTAGAAAAGTGTTGGAGTCCAATATTCAACTCTCGATATATGGCATTCGAAGTATTCATTCGGGACCAGAAATGATTTTTAAAGGTTGTAGATACTGTTCTTTCAGTATGATAATGAAGAAAATAATCTAAAAAGTGTTCTCATGTTATTTATTGAATGTAGAAAAATAATAACTTTTGGCTCTCAATACATAAATAATTGGTATCATGAATTCTTCTGCCAATGAAGCTGGCTTTTATCATGTGATTATGCATCACTTGTAATATTTTAGAATAGGATATATAATTTAATATATTTTTTGTGTAAATATTCCATTCCTAATTCATTTGTTGGAACACCACACGCGAAAGAATGTCATAATTCAATTTGTACATTATTTATAATTTCGTTAAACATTTACATATTAACTTTCGATCAATTATTGTCTCGATAAACACATTTATTCGATTTTACCACCATATCTAAACCATTTAGCCCCATTTGTGAAGGATACATGTAATAGAACTCGAGTGCATATAAGTTAAAATGAATTGAGTCAACTATCACTGAATTGACGCATTGCCTATAAAAGGAATCATTCAGTTGAAATTGAAAGTAGGTCTGATTCATTTATTTAAATGGAAATCTTGGTCAACTTCAAGGAATGCGAAACAAAGTTCATATTTCAATTTTCATTTCTTTGTCAATTAATGCTAATCAGATACAATATTCAAAATATGTACGTTTCCCATTTGAAAAGAATTATCAATTTTAAATTTTTCTCGAATATTTTCCCAATATTGCTTGGTGTCTTGAAAAAATTAAAGGGGGTCACTAGATATGAACAATCTGTGGTTTATTTTGTCTTTAACTTTCCTTTGTTCAATAAAGTAACAAATATTTGTTGAAATTCAACCTATAGTTGAATATAAATAATATAAACCATTCCTAATTCACCTTGAAAAGTGAACCTGCTGCTTGTATAAACAAATAAAACGGAAGGAATGAGACATAGTGTAATGTTGATGTTTACCGATAGACTCGCTGATTATGAACAGTTAACATACTATGAAATAACGCGAATTCCAAAAGTACCGTACTTCCGTCTTATACTAATGATTTTTATACATCATACATATATCTCTGTTATGAATAATATTATGGAAATTTCGAGCAGATGAAGAGGTATTTTTTGCACGTAAAAAAAAGAATGTACAAAATATCCCGTTGATCCTTTCAATATACCAGCCGGTGCCGTAACAATTTTGCTGTGGGCACTTTTGCCGAAAATAATTTGGACTTTGCAAAATATTTCTTTTTTCCAGCAAAATATTGCCCTCCAAGAAGGAATTTTCGAAATTATTTCAACACAAATGGAATTTTGGTCCGTATGACTGGTGGTGATTTTTAAATTAAATTGTACTCAGTTTTTTAAATTGTAATAAGTAATAAGTTACTAGGGCTAGTTCCCTCATTATTTTTTAACCAATCAAATGATCCGAAATTTTTCAGACACAACCAACTAAATTAGTTTTATAGTGATTATTTCCTTCATTATTTTTGAGCCAATCAAATGGCCCGAAATTTCTCAGAGACAACCAACTAAATTAGTTTTATAGAGATTATTACCTTCATTATTTTTGGGCCAATCAAATGGCTGAAATTTCAAACAGAGAACCAGTCAGATCAGTTTTATAGTGATAAAACGTCTTCTCGATGTTTTATACTGATTAAACCACAGTCTATTCGATAATGTTTTGCGATAAAACCACACCTGTCAAATTATTTATCAACGCATTTAATTCGTATATAGGGATACGGGAAATGCAAAATTGATTAAATAAGGGATTTTGAGCTCTCTGCATAAAGTGATTTGATATTGGAATTGAAATATACCTTTTTTTACAACCCTTTTTTTTCTCAATATTTTTCCCTTTGAAAAGTTTTTAGGGAAAATATAAATTTGGATAGGACAACTAGTAATATGCTATTTGACAATAGTTCATATTCCTTTGACAAATATAACTCATCAGTCTTTCTTTTTCTTCTTTAAATCAAAATACTTCCAGCTGATGAAGGTAATGATTAAGAACACAGACGAATATGAAGACGAATTGACTCATTTGATCTCAAACATTATATATGAATACAAAATTCAGATTCGTCCACCACACTGAGTCTACAAAAAAATAAAAAAAAAAAAAAATCAATTGAACAAAAAGTATACAGAACTTAACCGAACACGAAAATATAGTTTCGAAAAGAGAACGCAAAGAACTTGTCTCACAGCAAACCTGCACATTTCTATGGTCTACCAAAAATTTACAAACCCGATACACCATTGTACGAAGTCATAGAAGGGCCAATAACGAAATATTTTTCAAAAACATTTGGAATTGCCACTTTGCATTGAAAATTATCACTTAAAATTGTCACTTTGAAATAACAATTGTCACTTCCAGTAACATTTGGAATTGCCACTTTGAACTGACAATTGTCACGGCGAAATGACAATTGTTAGTTCAAAGAGGCAATTCCAAATGTTTTGAAAATTATTTTGTTGTTGGCCTTTCTACGCCTTCGTACCCTTGAGACCTATTGTGAGTTCAATTGGATCCCCCTTCCAGAAACTAGCGAGATATCTCCTCCACATCCTAACACCTATATCTGGAAACACAGAAAGTGTTCAAATATTTGTTTAAGTTGTTATTGCTCCTCAAAGAAATTTTGACATTTTTCACTCTACTTTTATACACTTTGCCAATTTTTGGATAATGTTATTGTCCAAGAAAGGATTTAAATGAATTTTTCTGTTGTCTCAATGTTTGGATATGCTTGTTCTTGAATCGTTTAAGAATGTATTGTTGTATTGTACAGGTGGAAAAGGTATATCTAGAAGTCGGTGAACATAACAATTAAACGCTGCCGTTTTATGTTGATGGGGATGATCAGTCTGTGTTGGTTTCCTATAAATACCAAACTGCAAATTGCAGTTGTTTTTATTTATTGTGATGTCTAAAAAATTTAATGTATTCTATGATTCAATCTCTAATGTGAATGTAATGTATATCATTAATTTCATGCAGAAGAAGAACAGCTGTATCTGAATCTCCATTTATGAACACCAAACAATCATCAACATATCTGTGAAGAATTTAAGTATTATTGGGAATTCAAAATTAGATGCCAGCGCCAGAGTGGCAAGAATTCAAACCAGACATACTTACATTGTTTGTCTGTTTTTTCAGAGGTTATACACTTGTGTTCGGAGTTTTTCTGAAAATATTTCCAATTGGTATAATTTTGCAATTTTTTTGTGAAGTGTTATTCATTTCAAGACAAGTGAAGTGGTGTATTTGAATCTTAAGACAATATCATCTGCGAAAA
Organism: Gonioctena quinquepunctata; assembly: GCA_018342105.1. Lineage (NCBI taxonomy): Eukaryota > Metazoa > Arthropoda > Insecta > Coleoptera > Chrysomelidae > Gonioctena > Gonioctena quinquepunctata. Next base: position 574,617 of record JAFIRS010000004.1, on the reverse strand, counting down.
CTCTCTTTGAAGGAGACAAAGTATGCTCTGAATTGTTTGCAAAAAACACGTTTTCGAAGTTTCTGGACAGCTTAGTGAAGTCATCGGGAATTATTATGAATTATTTTGAAGAAATGTTACACATTATTATTTGTGAATGTTCGAATTAAAAATAAAACTAACAAAAACAGTTTTTTTATTTCATTCAAAACAAACAAGAGGGTGTGAAAATGTGTCCTTATCACCTTAGATACACATATAGTCACTCTTTTTCCATACTGTATGAATAATCTTCGGTATGTCGAATAATATCTCTTTTTTCTCTTCTCAAGTCTCTTTTTTTCCCTCTCAACTCTCCTCGAAGGTTCTCTTTTCCACCTTTTTTCTTGGCCACACCCAATACAGGAACATTTTGGGAAGGAACTGTATTCTTCTTCAAGACCCCAAGAGCCCGTCGGCTGTCTATAGACTCACTCAATCCTAGATTAGTCTGCACCAATAGGTTACATTCATTTTCTCACGGAAAATGATAAAAACTCATTCCAGTACAACGGGATCGTTTTGTCCAAGAGTTACATTGAGATACACAGCCATAATGATTTGAACTAGAATCACTAATTTTTTCACTCGAGGACGTAAAATAGTCAACAGAATATTCACCAGGTAAACCAGAATTTCATTGAATGTCAACAATCACAAGAGATTCGACAAGTTTTGAGTGTACAATGGCTATAATCATATAAACATTAATGTTTCGAAAAGGAAACAATGTGTCCTTTTCGCTCTTTTTCCATACTGTATGAATAATTTTCGGTATGTTGAATAATATCTCTTTTTTCTCTTCTTAACTCTCTTTTCTTTCCTCACAACTCTCTTTGAAGGTTCTCTTTTTTACTTTCATCTTGGCCACAGACGATACAGGAGGATTTTGGGAAGATACTGAATTCTTCTTCAAGAGCCCATCGTCTGTCTATAAACTCGATCAATCCTAGATTAGTCTGCACCAGAACGTTACGTTCATCGAAATTGATGATGATGATAAAAACTTATTCCAGTACAACGGGATCGTTTTGCCCAAGAGTCACATTGAGGTACACAACAATAATGATTTGAACTTGAATCACTCATTTTTCTACTCGAGGACAAACAATAGTCAACAGGTAAACAAGAATTTCATTAAATGTCAACAATCACAAGAGATTCGACAAGCTTTAGGTATACAATGGCTATAATCATATTTTAAACATTAATGTTTGGAAAAGTAAACAAAGTAAGTATGTATAGTTTCCAAAATCGACACCAGAGGGAGTATCCCTTATTTTGAATTCCCAATTGTTAGTGACAATGTATTTGTTTTCCAAATTATTCACGAAGATCTCAGCTAAAAGAGGAGAAAGATAGCTCTTCGATTTTTTGGTAATATTTATTATTGAATACGAAGACATTTTGTGATAGACATAGATTCAAAAGAGTTGGAATTTGTGCGATTCGTTCTTCATCCATATCAGCTGATCTCAACACCCCATTTACTAATGGAATAGTTACCTTTTGTGGGACTGAAGTAGAAGGGTTACTTACCTTAAAAGACAACATCAGGCAGTTATCAGTAGGAAAATTGATCAAGTTTTTGTCATAATCGTTGTTGTGATCTAATCGTTTAGGAATGATAATTTCCTTGTTGTATTCTACAGGTGGAAAAGGTATATCTAGAAGTCGGTGAACATAACAATTAAAAGCTACCATTTTATGTTGATGGGGATGATCAGTCTGTGTTGGTTTCCTATAAATACCAAACTGCAAATTGCAGTTGTTTTTATTTATTGTGATGTCTAAAAAATTCAATGTATTCTATGATTCAACATGAATACCCCACAAGAGGTTATCTTGACGATGGAAGATAGTGACTAAAGTTTATCTTTCAGTCGCAGATGATTCCACATCTGATTTTATGAACATCCTGTTTATATTTTAAACAAATCAATCCATCATACCCCATGACAGGTTTTAATGTCAGAAAACACTAATTTCAAAGTGTCTCTCCAAAAGAAATGATTGTAACTTTTTCCATCTTTGCAAAGTGAGATTGCTTCTTGAAAATGTGTTTCCCATTTCTTCCGTTCTTCCTGATGATCGTGGAAGCGTGAAATAGATTTTCGTCGACAAAAATGTATTGAAGACCTAGTGAATGCGATGTCTCTTCTGCGTCAATGTTACGAATGATTTCTGGTGAGTACTCTCTTTTGGAAAACATTCTTCTTTGCCTCATTCATCTTTATGAGTTCTTGATTAAGACTGGAATAGAAAATCAAATAACTATCTGAATGAAAATGCAAATTTTCAATTTCAGATTTTTTCTTTTGAGTTAGGGCCTTTTCAGCATATCTATAAGATGTAGTTCAATGTCCAGCGTGGCTTTAGCCGGGGAAGTAGTTGTTTTCTGTTAGACATTCACAAAAAATAACTTCATTTCAATCGTGGATTTTTCAATTCACAGAAAAATATTTCTATCAATATTTAATTGAGAATGTTTCCCTTTTCAACATGATTCAATCTCTAATGTGAATGTAATGTTAGGGTGTATATCATTAATTTCATTCAAAGAAGAACAGCTGTATCTGAATCTCCATTTATGAACACCAAACAATCATCAACATATCTGTGAAGAATTTCAGTATTATTGTTAGTTACAGTGTATTTGTTTTCCAAATTATTCATGAAGATCTACGATTTTTTGGTAATATTAGTTATTGAATACGAAGACATCTTGTGATAGACATAGATTCAAAAGAGTTGAAATTTGTGCGATTCGTTCTTCATACATATTAGCTGATCTCAACACCCCATTTACTAATGGAATAGTTACCTTTTGTGGGACTGAAGTAGAAGGGCTACTCACCTCGAAAGACAACATCAGGCAGTTATCAGTAGGAAGATTTATAGAATGTAATTTTCGAATCAAATCGAAAGTGTTTGTAATAGAGCGAGAAGCTTTGAAATTGGCCAAATCCTTGATGAGACGGTTCAGGAAGAAGGCTGGGATGGACATGGGAGTAATAAGTTACTAGGGCTACTGGTCTAATTGGAATATCAAGTTTGTGGATTTTGGGCAGTCCATACAATTTAGAAATTAGAGTATGAGGGGCAAAGTGTTCTTCCAAAAATTCTCTACTATTTTTTATGTGTTTTTCAGCCTATGTATGTATGTTTGTTCCTTTGTGGTCCTCTAGAGCAGTGTTTTTCAACCTGTGGGTGGCAAAGTCTCGCTTAGGGGGTGGCGGTCGCAAGCCAGATAAAAATAAAAAGCAAGGGTTTTAGGTTAACAATTCAGCTTTCAGTTCTAGAACTCTTGTCATTACCTTCACTTTGGATACCCACCTGACCATTGCGTGATGAAGGAGATTTTGAAGGAGCGAACCTATGTCTCCACAAATAATTCTGAACAGTCGAGTTTGTGATGCTCTATCTTTGACGTTTTCTATTCCATCACATTCAATATATATATATATATATATATATATATATATATATATATATATATATATATATATATATATATATATATATATATATATATACAGTGTCCGACATAAAGTTAGCAGAATATGGAAACATTTTTTATTATTGATTTCTCAAAAAAAATCATTCGTGATAAAAACCTCTGCTTTATCCCAAACCTGAAATGCAAACATCAAAATTGAATTTCATACCACCCTATATGAAGGAGATAGAAAAGCATGCTTTGTTTTCGAAATAATATGATCCCATAACTTTATTTCTCACGGTAGAATTCAAATTCCAGGGGAAATATTGTTCAAAATCGAATGTTGATCCAGAAATTCGAATCATAGACACCTATGACCAATTTCATATTTCAACTTTTTTCCCCATTTTCTCCTCATCGCCTTGTACAGCATAAGGAATATCAGGCTAGACGAATGGTATATTGTAAGATATGATCATATCACTCTCTGAATGTTTTCTCATTTCTCCTTCCCATGGGAAAATCACATTAATTGAATTATGTGACGAAATTGCACAAAATCTTGCTGCAAATAGTAAATAAAACTGAATTGTCTCCAAGATATGATGCCAGAATGAAAATGAATTTATTTTCACACTACGAATAACATTTTTTAAGACAATCAGGAATTGTAAAATATGACAATTTTTGTATAGTTTTTTTTTTCAAGAAAGACATCAGAATGCATCTACAATATTTTATTGAATTTTTTGCAGCATTCAACCTACAAAATGAACGTTCTGATCCACTCGAAAAATTTATTCACGTATTATTTATGAATTTCGAAATATCGTAAGTTGTTACATTCGACTTCGATAGCAATACCCAGCTTCCATAGTTTTGTTCTTTGAATTTTATAGTGGGTTTATAGATTCAATTAAACTAAGAATGAAACTAACAGTTAAGAACTAAGAATGTTGAATACAACAGAACGTATATGAAGGTTTATACATTTACGTCTGTCATTTAAATTAAGAATTAATAATTACAAAGTTGGTTAACTTTCAACTTAACAACTAAGAATTTAGAAATTTTGTAGAACGCGCAGAACGTGACATTTGATAATGTCATCAATGTCATTATTGAATTATGGTGTAAATAGTGAGATTTTAGTGAAAATTTAGGTCCAATTTTTCGTGTTAAATTGATTGTTTCCTTAGATATTTGATATGGATTGTGGAGATCAAGACGTTCTGGAAATGATAGGCGTTTTTCTGATTATTGTGACTACAACAGTTTTATTTATATAATTTTCATATAATACTTGGGTTTCATCCATCATAATTCTTAGTTGATGTATATAAACACATTCTTAATTCTGTGATGATAATTCTTAATTATAAATTCATAATTGTTAGTTCAGTTGGATCTTTAAACCCACTATTACTGTAAATGATTGAGATACAGAACATTTGCCGATCACAGTTGGCTTTGAAAACAAATTCATTTCTAATTGTGAACAAACTATTTTTGACGCATCAAGAATAACTCACAAGTCTGTGGAGTAATTTCAGTAGTTTTTCTAATTCAATCGTGGCTGCTAGACTAAGTATACAGGAGAGAGTGGAGATTGTAATGATACATGGTGACAATTATCATACTTGTAGAGACACTGCCAATATTTTTAATGAAAGACATCCAGCTAAAAACGTTCATAATTCGACAATTACAAGAATTTTGAAAACATTTAGGGAATCTGGATCGGTTTCGAAAAAATACAAAGTGACACATAAACGACCGATAACTGAAAATGAAAAACTGTTATGAATATAATGCTATCTACGATTGAAAATCCAAGAATGTCATTATCGCAAAGAGGAGAAAATTTTGGTATATCCGATCGATCAACGAGAAGAGTTCTAGGTAATAATAAATTCAAACCGTATAAACCAAAATCCATACACACTTTGAAACCGAGAGATCCGGATAATTGCTTGGATTTCTATTTCTGGTTTAAGTCTATGATGGAAGATAATAGACAGTTTTCGAAAAAAATTCTTTACAGTGACGAGGTTAACCGTTACATCGAATGGGGTAGTCAGCTCCCAGAATTGCAGGTGGTGGGCAGATAATAATCCCCATTTTAGGATACAATGTAGAGACCAATATCACTTCAAACTTACGTCTGGTGCAAAATTCTTGATGACATTATTGTTGGACCAGTATTTTTCAGACAACCACTGAATTCTGCAAGATACTTAAGAATGCTGCAGACGTTTCTCTCCGAGTATTTAGATGATATTCCTCTGGACATGAGAGTTGGAATGTATTTCCAACAAGACGGTGCATCCGTTCATTCTACGCTAGAAGTGAGAAGGTGGTTAAGCGGAACATTTTCAAATCGATGGATTGGAAGATATTCTAATGAAGCTTGGCCCGCCCAGTCACCGGACCTCACTCCTTTGGATTTTTTCTTATGGGGATATCTCAAATAGAAGGTATATTCAAGAAGACCATTTCAAAATATACGTCATTTGGGGAATACTATCAGGGATTGTAATCGGGGAATAGCTCCCCAAATACTGAGAAATGTTCAAGATGCAATGCACCGCCGTACTATGTAGTGTATTGAGAATGGAGAACACCACGTAGAATAAAGCATAGGACATATTTGTTTCAAAAAATGTTATTCGTATTCTGAAAATAAATTGAATGGCATTCTGGCATCATACCTGGGAGACAATTCAGTTTTAATTACTATTTGCAGCAAGATTTTGTGAAATTCCATCACAAGTGATTTTCCGATGGGAGGGAGACATTAGAAAACATTCAGAGAGTGATATCATCATATCTAAAAATATACCATTCGTCTATCATAATATTCCTTATGTTGTACAGGGCGAAGAGGAAAAAATGGGAAAAAAGTTGAAATATGAAATTGGTCATAGGTGGCTATGCTTTGATTTACTGGATCAACATTCGATTCTGAACAATATTTCCACATGAACTTGAATTCTACCGTGAGAAATAAAGTGATGTGATCATATTATTTTGAAAACAAAGCATGCTTTTCTATCTCCCTCGTATAGGGTCATATACAATTCAATTTTGGTGTTTGCAATTTATGTTTCGGATGAAGCAGAGGTTTTTATCACGATTGTTTTTTTTTTTGAGAAATCAATAATAAAAAAAAATCCATCGAACTTTTATATATATATATATATATATATATATATATATATATATATAGAAATATAAAAGAATCAAAAATATCTTCCACGTATTACCACTCACCGATAATATCCGACTTGTATTCGCATATATATCCTACCGCTCATGTATCATTTTAAATTTTCCCGCAAGCAGAGCATCAGTTCGGATGGTTTCGTACACTTCCGGAATCGTATGGGCTTACATGGCGATTTCTACCAGTCAACACCTACGCAAGCCGCGTAAGGAACTTCGTTCCAAAAAACCGAAAGTGACAATATACTCACTGGATATGACACAAACACAGGATTGTGATAAATTAAACAAATACCGAAAATGAAAATAAAAATACCGAATATAACGCCAAACACACGAGTTCAACAAATTTTACTTTCTGTTTCGAATATCACACACTATCAGCTAAACGACTGCTTCAGTGATTTTGCGGCTGTTTATAACACACAGTCAATTATATTACATAAATTATATATTTATATTACTGTGTATTAGTAAAATGTATTTGAAAAAAAATCGCGAATAAACCTTTTTGATGCGTATCGGTTCGTATATTGTGCAATTAAAGACATTTTGAACGCCTTTTGGAGATCTCAATAGATAGCTACCAGTAAGTAGGGTGTTATTCAGATAAACCCATGTCTAAAAAAAATTCACGGTATTGGTAAAATCTCTTTTTTCCTTCGGTAATTTTGAGATATTCTGAATAGCGTATCTGAACAAACATGTGTACAAAATCATTCCTCAATAGTTTAATAAAATACCAAATATTCGGGATATTTATTCGAAAGCTATTCTCCGTGAGAATAATAACAGTAAGTCGAGAGGCTTTCTGAATGACCAATACGAAAACACAAAGACAATTATTTGAATGACATATCACGCGAAATTGATTCTCCGTGAATAGAACTCCAAGATTAAATATAATTGAGCTAATAGTCACGAGACAAAAAACTAACCAGCGTGGGTAGTCTCAATTGTCATCATTATCATATCATAACAAAGACACTTATAATGGAACATACACTAATCTACAGCTAATGAACAATATGAGCATTAATACTCGCGACTTAGGTGTCACGAATGTCATGACCCTGACCTAATAGAAACAGACAGCGGATGTTTAATTGTCTTTATGATTGGTATAATTACTCATCATTATAGAAGCAGTCGCCTTCCATCGTTGAATAGAAGTACTCACACCATTGTATGCTAGACGTATCGAAACCATAGGTAAAAATGAATGCATCGGAATACGCATAACAGGAGAAACTGAATTCGATCTAGATCGAGTATAATTGCATTATTTTCGTGAACTCAATTCGCTAATTGAATTTTTTCTGTTACAGGTCATGACCTGAACCCGTACGGGGCGAAAATGTCAGCAGAAAACGGGGACAACGAAGGGGATCTGATAGACTTGCACGTCAGATCACCAATATTGCCGAGAGCTTCTCAATCTGAATCATGCACCGAGACATCCGATCATCTCCTGGACACAGAACTACCAGTTCTTGAGGAGAAGTTACAGACGGCTGCCTTCCAACTGCCGGCTACCGACTCGAGAAGACCTAGCGTGGACATTGAGGACATCCTGATATCTATAGATGATGATTACGATATAGTGGATGCACCCCAGCAAGTAGGTGAGATAAGTGACAACGCAGAGGCTTTGAGTGTTCTGAAGAGTCTTGACGACGCACTGGATGCTTCACTGGTCGATGTTGACAATGCCGCAAGTGAAGACTCCAACGAAGCGCAACTAGATATCGAAGATTGCTTACAAGAGCTAGATAATTATCTCAAGAGTTTAGACGGCAGCAGTAGCGAAGATGAATCAGTTTCATCTCTGGGTGTCGATGACCAATCAACCGTGGCTAGTTCATTGAATGAAACGAAAAGTACCGATGACCTAGAAGAAAGTACGGGAACAATGGACGACGAGTCGCTGAGAAACAGACTCCGGCAGATTGAGGAGAATTCCAGGAGGTACCTAGCTTCCGGGTGCGTGAACAGAGGATATGTTGACACTGAGCCGGAAAGGGAACGGAGGCCATCATCTGCGTGCGGCGTAGCCACCGAGGCGAATCAAAAGAATTACCCGGCGCGTGCTACCGTGGCCGTGGTGAGGAGAAAACGGCCTTCATTGCGCGAAGTAACGGGCAATTGCACAAAATCCAGGTGCACCCCGAACCGGAAACCCGGACCAGCTGTCGACTCGGACGAGGAGATAGATTGGAGTTGGCTGCAGGATATCGCACGCGATATAACTCTGGAGCGCCGCGCGCACGCCGCCGGTGACTGCTGTACCGGAACCGTGGTGTTGGAGGTGCCTCGCGTGACGACCGCGCCGTGCAGTTCTTCAGCATCGGCGATGGACGAGGAACCCAAAGATGAAGCTCACAAGAGCACGTGGTTGCGTAGTTCGATGCGCCGATTGCGGCACGTCAGATTGCCCAGCGACCAAGCGCCTGGAAACGGCGAGGCCGGTACCGCTCGAGCGCAACTGGACGAACCCTCGGGAGTGGCTACGAGTACGCCGGCAGCCAGACCGGTCAGTGCACCTTCTAGAATACCGTCCAGTGCGATCGATCGGACAGCTGCGCGATCTTCTCGATCTAGATCTCGCGAATCGCGGCAGAGTGCAGTGTCTCTGGAACCTAGTGGTCGGGCCCGTAGCAGCTCGGCTTCGTCTAGATCTAGGAGGCCGAGGAGCTTGTCGTCGAGTGCATCGAGTATACCATCGAGTGTGGATTCGACACCCAGTATCCCTGCTGCGTCCACGCAGGCTACTCAGGAGCCAACTAGTCAGGCAACAAGTACTGGAAGGTAAGGCTTTGATAATCTGAAAAATGTGCATGCGGAAAAATAACTGTATGTCTTTCATCATTCGGTTCATTCTGATGAATACCACTTGAATATTCTATCAATCAATCAAGATATACTTTATTGTCGGAAGAAAAGGTATATTAAACACGAAGCTTCTGTACAGAGTAACTAAACAGAAAAAAAGATAAAAATATAAAAAATGTCTAATATATGATACAAACATTTAGGACAATCGAGAACTTAAAAGAAGTAATGTATATTAACATAAAATAAGTGATGTGTATAAAAATTATATAAATATATTGGATTATTTTATATTATACAGGGTGGGGCACCCCATACGACACGGTCCCTGTAAACCAAACCATTAATTTTTTCGGGAATTTCTCCATTTCATTATATGTATATTGATTAAGGCTGCAGAAGAAAATTATTTTGGAGTCTACAGGGTGGCTAAAAAAAGTGTGACATATCAAAGTTGTGTTTTTTTAAATGGAACACCCTGTATTTCGTTACACTATTGAATAGGTCAGGAACAAATAATATGATTTCATATCAGGTACTATTTACCTAACTATAACCGTTCTCGAGTTATTGATTTTTTTATGAAAATACAATTGGAAACTAAATAACATCGGAATGTATAAAAATCATCCCTTCGAATTCTGACCAAGCATGAAAGAGGTTTTGGGCTATTGATTTCGATAAAACCCGTTTCTCAATATTATACAGAATGTTCAAAAATCATTGTCATTTTTTATAATTTCGGACAAAGATAACTTTGTTATTTCAAATAGAACACCCTGTATTTCTTTGGTCTGAACAATATAAAATTCAATTATCTTTCATTTCATATTGGGGTTCCCTATACCTACCTAAATAGTTTTCAGATATTGGCTTTTTCAAATAGTAGTTCTTATTTCAATGCATTCTTTGAATCAACATAGCTTTGAAACGACATTTATTCAACTTATTGAAAGAATTCTTATTGACAGTTATTGTGTTTTACGTTATTCAAAACATTCACTGAATTATTATCGTCGAAAATGAAAACTTATCCCATTCAAGAGCGGATAGATATGATTTTAGCGATTGGTAAGTTTTAGAGAATTGCCTTCTGGCGTCGAGGGTGTATGCCCAAAAATATCCAGACCGGAATCATCCAAACAAGTTGGTTTTCAAACGATTGTTACATTAATTTCGTAGGACTGGAAGTGTAGCTTATGAAAAGGCAAATGGACCAAAACCTATCATTGGAAATGAGGAAAATGAATTTCTCATTATGGGATCAATCATAGAAAACCCTCATACGAGTACGTAAGATCGAGAAAGATACAGGGATAAGCAGACGGAGCATTTCTAGGGTAATAAAAAATACAAATTTCACCCTTACCGTATTCAGATGCACCAGGAATTATATGAAATAGACTTCCATCGACGAATCTAGTTTTGTCTAGGGGTTCTGGACAAGTTTAGTGAGGATGAACATTTTTTGGATTCCATTCTATTTTTTGATGAATTTACTTTTCATAACAATGGCTTAGTGAACAGACACAACTTCCATTATTATAGTGATATGAATCCTCATTTTTTATGCACTCTAGATCACCAGAATAGATGGTCTGTTAACGTGTGGGGAAGAATTATATGTACAGAAGTTATAGGACCATACTTTTTTTGAGGAAACTTGAATGGTCAAATTTTTTTACAATATTTACGAGATGATCTGCCTGAGCTTCTGGAGAATGTGCCGCTAAATATCAGACAACGGATGTGGTTACAATTGGATGGAGCTCCGGCACATTTCAAATTCAGTGCCAGACAGTTTTTGAATATGTGCTTCACGAATAAATGGATTGGTAGGGGAGGACCTCAAAATTGGCCAGCGAGATCACCAGATTTGACTTGCCTCGACTTTTTCCTATGGGGATACTTGAAGAATTAGGTTTACGACTCTCCTCCAACCATACTGGAAAATATGAAGGAGAGAATAAGGGCTACTTCTCGAAGAGTGACGCCTCAAATGTTATTAAATGTTAAGAAGTCTTTCATAGAGAGAGTGGCTCTTTGTGTTCAACAGGATGGTCGTCATTTCGAGCACCTACTTTGAATTTAATACATTTGTGTTTCATATTTTGTTGTTGTTTCTACTGTCAGAATATGAATGTAAATGATAATGTAACGTAAATAAACTTAACTTGGTTTAAATAATTTATTTCACACTGAATTTACAACTTAATTTATATTACTACGCCGCTGTATAGCTCGATCGCATGGGCTCGTTCAGACCGTCCACTCCCTCTTGAGGGCTCTCTATTTATCTCCGATACAGCATTCTCGATGTTTCGAATTCTTCCAGTTGGCGACGGCATGTTCCAATTGTTTCCAATATTGACCGTTGCATTACGCGGAAGAGGGACTGGATGGTTCTCGAACATCTCCGGGGATGATCTCATCGCTGTCGACGGCAACATGTGAGGCGACAGGTCCGGCCTAGGTTCGTTACATTGCCCCCTTCTTAAAGACATTTCGTCCCGAAATTTCATCCTTGGAGTGTGACGATATCTGCATGACTCCCCATATCTGCACCGTGAAGTTCGATGGAAGTAACACTCCACGGTCTTCATGATCGGTCGTGGAAGAGGGTTACAGCAAACCAAAATCTTGACGCCGCTGGATCTGAATATCGCCTCCAGCATACTTCTTATGACTCTCCAGTCCAACCCATCAATACCACAGGACAATTTTGGAATTGCTAGATCCACCAGATTCTGGTCCACCATAGTATCTCTCAGTTTGGTGAGACTCTTCCAGACGTCTTCATAGGACGGTTTATCTTGGGAATGCCTCTTGGTAACTAGGTAGTAGATGTTTCTCTGGCCTTTCTTCAACTGTAGCACCCCACCAACTTCTGGATTCTGCTCCCGCAGTGTTTGGAGTTGACCAAATTTCTTGGAGAACACTACGGCGATGCCCCTGGACATTCGAAGATCTTCTGCCACACAGTGCGCTAGTGCGTAGTCAGCAGGCACCTCGAAAGGTCTCGTGACTCCTCTCTAGTAACCCCATGTAGAACTTTCTGCCCGTTTGAATACAAGGACATAAACTTCTCGAACGTCATATCATCCTCCGGTGGCTTGAGGGTGCGAACTTGGTCATGGTTTCCAGCGTAAGGGCCAACCTGTTGAAATGGACGACCCTTGGTTTCCCTCGGGGTGGCTTATGGATTCGGTACACAAGGTCGTTTATCCTTTTCACGATTTTATACGGGCCTTCCCACGAGTTCCGCAACTTTGGTGATAGTCCACGACGACGTTTGGGGTTGTACAGCCAAACCAGGTCATCAACCTTAAATCCTCCAGCGTCGGCCTTGATGTCATAGGTCTTCTTCATTTTATCGCTGGCACTCTGGATGTTCAACCGGACTCGTTCGTGGATGTCGTCCATTCTCTGCCGAAGTTTGCTGACGTAGTCCTCTCCCGCAGTGTCTTGTCCTGGCGGTATCCCAAACTTCAGGTCACAAGGCAGTCGCAGTTCTCGGCCCATTATAATACTAGCAGGAGTTTGACCGGTTGACTCGTGTACTGCGGATCGATAGGCCATCAGGAACAAATGAAGATACTGGTCCCAGTCTCTTTGATGGTCAGAGACAACCTTGGACAAGTGGCGGTTGATCGTCCTGTTCATCCGTTCCACCATTCCATCGGACTGCGGATGTAGGGCCGTGGTTCTTGTCTTGCGGATGTTCAGCAGTAGACATATTTCTTGGAAAAGGTTGGATTCGAAATTTCTGCCTTGATCCGAGTGCAGCTCCATTGGAATACCGAATCGACATATCCACTCTTTCACCAAGACGTCGGCGACGGTGATGGCTTCCTGGTTGGGCATAGGCTTCCGCCCACTTACTGAAGTAGTCCATTGCCACCAGGATGTATTTATTCCCGTGGTCGGATACGGGAAACGGGCCGGCGATGTCAATGGCGATTCTCTCGAACGGGCTGCCTACGTTGTACTGACGCATCGGGGCCTTGGGTCGTATTCGAGGTCCATTGCTAGCAGCGCATACAGCGCACTTCCTGCACCAGTCCTGGACGTCAGCTTGACAATTGGCCCAGTAAAACCGTTGCCTCACTTTCTGCAGGGTCTTCGTCACTCCCAGATGTCCTCCGGCAACTCCATCATGGATTTCCCGCAGCACTTCCTCTCTTCTGTTCCTGGGAACAATTATTTGGCGTCTGTCTTCCCACCAATATCGGCCTCCAACACACGTTTCAGGATCCCATTGTCCAGAATAAGAGAGTTCCATTGTGCCCAATAGGACTTAACAGCCGGCGAGTAACCTGCGACTTCCTGCCATGATGGTCTTCGATTGCCCTTCTTCCAGCTGACGACTAAGCCAAGGTCGGGGTCTCTCTCTTGGTCTTTCTGGATCTTGCTGTCATTCCAGTTGTCATCCATTGCCGCGGTTCTACAAAGTGTTGCTTCTTTCTCTTCTGCTCGTCGGCAATGTGAGCAATCATCTGGACATGGTCTTCGCGACAAGGCATCTGCATTCTTATGGCTAGTTCCGGCTCGATGTTCGATCTCGAAATCGAATTCTTGGAGTCTCTCGATCCAACGTGCTACTTGACCTTCAGGATTTTTGAACTGTAAGAGCCATTTGAGAGCTGCATGGTCAGTTCTCAACAGGAATCTTCTTCCATACACGTACTTGTAGAAGTGTTCCACTCCCTTTACAACAGCTAACAGCTCTCGCCTGGTGACACAGTAATTGCGCTCTGGTTTGCTAAGCGTCTTGCTGAAATAACCAATGACCTTCTCCTGTCCCTCCTGGATCTGAGATAGGACAGCTCCAAGTCCCACGTTGCTGGCGTCCGTATCCAAAATGAATTTCCCTTTGGGTAGGGGATAGCTCAGTATAGGTGCGTTGATCAAAGCTCCTTTCAGCTTCCTGAATGAGTCTTGACATTCTTCGGACCACTGAAACTTTGTTTGGCCTTCCGTGAGCTTGGTCAGTGGTTTAGCGATGTTGGCGAATCCCAGCACATATCGGCGATAGTATGTGCATAAACCAAGGAAACTTCGAAGTTGGTGAATGTCTTTTGGGATGGGCCAATCCTTAACAGCTTTGATCTTCTGGTCATCCACTGCTACCCCTTTCCCCCAGAGACAACGTGGCCGAGGTATCGTACTTCTTTTGGAACAGATGGCATTTCTTAGGGCTCAGCTTCAATCCGGAGTTCCTCAGTCGCAGGAATACTTCCTCCAAGTTTTCACGTGGTCCTCAAACGATCTGCCGTCCACAATTATGTTGTCGAGATATACTAGTGACACGTGTTGCATTAGGGTCCCTTCAGTACTGTTTCTATCAATCTTGTCGACTGTGGCGGGAGCATTACAGAGCCCGAATGGCATAACGGTGAACTGACCACAATCCTGAGCCGATGGTAAAGCAGTCTTTTCTCGATCTTCCTGAGCGAGTTCTACTTGCCAGTATCCACTCTTCAGATCAAGGGTCGAGAAAATCGTGGAACCAGCCAACGTGTCTAGGGTGTCATCTATTCTCGGGAGAGGGTAACTGTCCTTCTTCGTGACATTATTAAGTTGGCGATAGTCTACACAAAAGCGTGTCGATCCATCCTTTTTCTTCACCAGTACGACTGGAGAGGACCAGGGACTGTCAGATGGTTCGATAACTCCTTCTTTTCCCATCTCGCTGACTATTTTGTCAGCCTCTGCCTTCTTGGCAAGAGGAAGTCTTCTTGCTGATTGCCGGATCGGTCGGGCACCCCCAGTATCAATCTTGTGCTGGACCACATTAGTTCGACCCCCTTTTCCTTGTCCGGTATCGAAGATGTCTTGGTACTTTTGACTAAATCTCTTAGTTTGGGCTGTTGAGCTGGTTTTATGTCTTTGGAAGAGATGGCAACTAATTTTTCTAGTTCTGTGGGCAAGTTGTTGGGTTGGTTAATCGTACCTCGACGCCCCGGATCACGGATGAAACTGACGAGCAGTGCCCCAAAATTGTTCCTTTCTTCAAGGTCACTGGGAAATAATTGACATTCATGACCCTTACCGGCACAAATTTGTCAGCACGCAACAAGGTCTTCCTAGTGCAATCCTCGTCCAATTTTCTCATCATGAAGTTTGGGCTCGAACATCACCACGTCTCCACTGCTCGCACTCCCGTCCAGGCGAGCCTCCAGAATGGTTTCAGCCCTCTCAGGTACGCTTACATCTTCAGCCAACAGCACACGGATCAACTCTTCACTTCTCCCATGAAGTACCAGCTCTTCTCCGTTGACACGTAGGACGCCGTCTTTGAAATCCAATTCAAACCCTCTGAATTCATGATGTCCATTCCGATGATTGCATCGTCTTCGATGTCCGCTACAAGTGCCTGATGTTTCACTTTAGTGTTGCCCAAAATTATTTCAATCGGTAGCTCGCCATATACAGTAGCTGGCTCCCCTGTTGCTGTGCGTAGCTTCCAAGTTGTCGGTTCAATCCGTTCCGGTGTTCTGGCAAAGGAAGGCCCGAGAATTGTCCTAGTCGCACCTGTATCTAGCAGCATAGTGCAAGGCTCGTTATTGATGAGACCGTCTACGAAGACACCCTTGTTCTGTCGTTGAAGCATAGCGACATATGCGTTGTTAACCGGGGCTTGCCGAACACATGCCGACGATTGCCCTTCTCATCGACCTTTCTTAGTTTTCCTGCATCGGAGTCGATGAATGTTGGACATTTGCTACGCACATGTCCAATTTTGCGACAATTCCGGCATCTTATATGTCTTTTCTCAGGCAACACTTCCTTCATCACTTTTCTTATGGCAGCTTCCAAGTTAGCAGGCTCCTGTGAGTCTTCCTCAATCGTTTGAACTTTACTTTGGCTTTTGCAGCATTGTTTTGCTGCCTCAAATTCCAAAGCTCGTGCCAGTGCGTCTACGAGATGTGTTGGACGAGCTAATATCAACGCTTGTCTGGTTTCTTGGTCACGGAGTCCATCCAAGAATGCCTGAACCGCTAATCGCTCCATTACATTTTCCGGTGTGGCTGGATATGCGAGACGAACCAAGCGTGCAATGTCCGCTTCGAATTCTTGTAAGGATTCGCCCGATTTCTGGCAGCGATTTTTCAGTTGGGAGTGGTATACGTGTTCCAAATGGGCCTGGCCATATCGTAATTCTAGATGTTTAATCAGCTGATCATAGTCCTCCTGTTCTTGGGCGGTAAGAGTTTGTAGAATATTCGTCGCTTCTCCACGTAATGCAAGTGTTAGTGCTACAGCTCTTTCCCCTGCATTCCATCCATTTGCTTTGGCCGCTGCTTCAAACTGTCGGCGGTAATTTTCCCATGGAGTTTTTCCGTCGAATTGAGGCGGCTTCATGGAAAGCTTCCCTATTTCAGAAATGACCTTGACATCTTTTATACCCTCTTGAACTTTATCCAAGTTCAAACTCAAGTCCAGCATTGCATTTTCGTTAACCATCTCTGTGGAGGGCGCACTATTAATTCGTTTTTCCAGCTTACTGATCGTTTCCTTTATTTTATCTACCTCCGTGTTCATTTGCTCCCTCATTTTATCTATCTCTGTCTCAACGGTTCCCATTCTTCCTTCTAGAAAATTAGCCACACCACACAATTCTTTTTTAGACCTTCTGTGTTTCCAGGAACTTCTCTTCCAGGCTTCTTGAATTTTCTAGAAGCTTTTCTTCCAGATTTCTAGAATTTTCTTGAAGCTTCTCTTCCAGATTTCTAGCATTCTCTTCCAGGCTTCTTGAATTTTCTAGAAGCTTCTCTTCCAGATTTCTAGAATTTTCTTGAAGCTTCTCTTCCAGATTTCTAGAATTTTCTTCTAGCTTCTCTTCCAGATTTCTAGCATTTTCTTCCAGGCTTCTTGAATTTTCTTCGAGTTTATTCATTACCAAACTTAAACCTCCTCCAATTCCTGTTTCAATTCCGCTACCTTCAAATCCGTAAGGCGCACTTTTCTTGAACACATTTTGTCTTTGACGAGGTATCAGTCTGTTTTACACGAAAAGTTTATCAGTTTGTTAAAAATTCACTTCGCGAATTCTTTTCCACGGGCCACCAGTCTATTGTCTGTTTCACGCGAAGAGTGTATCAGTTTATATTCCCACGCACAATTGTCCACTTCGCGAAAACCGGGCCACTGTCTATTTTCTGTTTCACGCGAACAGTGTATCAGTTTATATTCCCACGCACAATTGTCCACTTCGCGAAAACCGGGCCACTGTCTATTTTGGGCGTACAAAAAGGTCTATCAATTTATTTTTCTGACTATCCACTCCACGATCACTTGTTTATTTTCAAAATCTCACTTCCGACACCAATTGTAACGTAAATAAACTTAACTTGGTTTAAATAATTTATTTCACACTGAATTTACAACTTAATTTATATTACTACGCCGCTGTATAGCTCGATCGCATGGGCTCGTTCAGACCGTCCACTCCCTCTTGAGGGCTCTCTATTTATCTCCGATACAGCATTCTCGATGTTTCGAATTCTTCCAGTTGGCGACGGCATGTTCCAATTGTTTCCAATATTGACCGTTGCATTACGCGGAAGAGGGACTGGATGGTTCTCGAACATCTCCGGGGATGATCTCATCGCTGTCGACGGCAACATGTGAGGCGACAGGTCCGGCCTAGGTTCGTTACAATAACTTCATTTTAGTGAACAGTAAATATTTTTGATGAAGTGAAGTATAACAACTGTCAATGGGAATTCTGTGAGCAAATCAAATAAATGTCGTTTCAAAGCTATCTTGATTCAAAGAATGCATTGAAATAAGAACTACTATTTGAAAAAGCCAATATCTGAAAAACTATTTAGGTTAGGTATAGGGAACCCAAATATGAAATGGAAGATTATTGAATTTTATATTGTTCAGACCGAAAAAATACAGCGTGTTCCATTTGAAATTACAAAGTTATCTTTGTCCGAAATTATAGAAAAGTGACAATGATTTTTGAACATTCTGTATAATATTGAGAGACGGGTTTTATCGAAATCAATAGCCCAAAACCTCTTTTATGCTTGGTCAGAATTCGAAAGGATGATTTCTATATATTTCGATGTTATTTAGTTTCCAATTGTACCTAGCATTTTCTTAAAAAATCTATAACTCGAGAACGGTTATAGTTAGGTACATGATACCTCATATGAAATCATATTATTTTTTCCTGACCTATTCAAAAGTGTAACGAAATACAGGGTGTTCCATTTAAAAAAACACATCTTTGATATGTCACACTTTTTTGAGCCACCCTGTAGACTCCAAAATAATTTCCTTTTGCAGCCTCAATCAATATACATATAATGAAATGCAGAAATTCCCGACAAAATTAATGGTTTGGTTTACAGGGACCGTGTCGTATGGGGTGCCCTACCCTGTATTATACATTGAAGAAAAATAGTATACAGGGTGTTACCAAATGAGTGCGGAAGTTTTTAGGGTGTGATTCCTTGTCGAAAATTAAAGGGGGTCTTTCATGTAAACAAAAGCTCTCTGGCCTTTCCTTCACACGCTTCCAAAAATGAGAAAAAACATTGTTTTATATTTTTCTTGAAATTGCTGAAGAGTTGAATAAATGGCATTTTGTGGGCATGTTCTACCAATAAGAAGGCTACCTATGAATATTTTTTAAATTTTGTTGTGATCTTTCAAAGAGGTGAAACATGCAACCCCTATTCCATTTTTTACCAGAACTTTTTACCAAACAAAATTTCTCAATTTGTGTTGAAAAGAACGATTCAGTGCGAAACTTTTTTAACTCTTGTGTTGTGTCCTAATAAAAAAATAAAATACAACATTGTGCATGAACGGATCTTCTGTAAATGAAATCGAAAAAATCTAGTAGGTGGCTGTCACGTTTTGTTTGCACAACTTGTGACTTTAATCGTGGTATTTTAAAATTATTCCGCTTGTTTACACTTTCGATGTAGGCATGTACCAGTACGATGTTTCATTTTAATAGAATATCAAATTAAAAATAAAAAGAAAACAAAATCAAACGGAACGGAGTTATAAAAACTCCTCGAAATGACCACCTCCAACTATTAGACAGGAATCAAGTCTTGTCTTCGTCTCATAGACTGGCGCAAACGTTGAAATATTCCTGGTCGAAAAAATCTAGTAGCTGGCTGTCACGTTTTGGTTGCACAACTTGTGACTTTAATCGTAGCATTTTAAAATTATTCCGCTTGTTTACACTTTCGATGTAGGCATGTACCAGTACGATGTTTCGTTTCAATAGAATATCAAATTAAAAATAAAAAGAAAACAAAATCAAACGGAACGGAGTTATAAAAACTCCTCGAAATGACCACCTCCAACTATTAGACAGGAATCAAGTCTTGTCTTCGTCTCATAGACTGGCGCAAACGTTGAAATATTCCTGGTCGAAAAAATCTAGTAGCTGGCTGTCACGTTTTGGTTGCACAACTTGTGACTTTAATCGTAGCATTTTAAAATTATTCCGCTTGTTTACACTTTCGATGTAGGCATGTACCAGTACGATGTTTCGTTTCAATAGAATATCAAATTAAAAATAAAAAGAAAACAAAATCAAACGGAACGGAGTTATAAAAACTCCTCGAAATGACCACCTCCAACCATTAGACAGGAATCAAGTCTTGTCTTCGTCTCATAGACTGGCGCAAACGTTGAAATATTCCTGGTATGTTTTGGATTGTCTCGCAGGCTGCAATGATTCGATTCCTCAAATCATTCACACATTCAATGGGGGTCATATGAACCAAAGACTCCAGGTGACCCCAGATGCAAGAGTCCGAGGGGTTTAAGTCTGGAGATCTGGGAGGCCAAGGTGAGGTCCTGCTCTGTCTATCCAACGATTTGGATACACGTCGTCCAAGTACGGACGAGCAGTTATTCTGAAATGGACAGGCGCACCATCGTGCATAAACCACATTCGTGCTCGAATAGCTAGTGGAACATTTTCAAATAAAATGGGAAGCTGCTCCTGGATAAAGTTTGTATAGGTTAGACTTAACGGTAGAAAATACGGTCCAATAACATTTTCGCCAATACCTCCGACCCACACGTTAAGTGAAAATTCATATTGATACCAACCTGCTTGAATTGCATGTGGGTTATCTTCGGCCCGTAGATGATTGTTATGGAAATTTGTAATCCCTTGCCTTGGAAAGTTGGATTCATCAGTGAATATTACATTTTAAAAAAATTGAGAATTTTGGGTAATCATTTGAAGACTCCATTGACAAAAGTCTACTCGATGGGGAAAATCTCGCGGCAAAAGTGCCTGGACTCGTTGAATATGGTAAGGATACAATCGCTTACATTAAGTATGTTAACAATTTGTCTTGTACTTGATTCCGGACGATCTTCAATCATATTGAGAATCTCTTCTTCCAGTGCCACCGTTCTTATTACTCGTGGACGACCACAATCAGTTGTTCGTTTTTGAAAAGTCCCTCGTTCACAGAGACATTTGTGAAGATGTGCAAAAATTGTGTGATGAGGTATTACGCGCTGAGGATATATCTCTGCATAGAGCCGTCTAGCTTTCAAAAAATTTCCATTGTCAAGACCATACATAAAATGCTTATCGGCCATTTCAGTGTCAGTGTAATTACTCATATTGGAGATTCAAAAGACACAATTGAACTTTCAACTACCACATAGAAATCGAAGCGACTTGACGGCATGTTGTATTTAATTTTTTTATTAGGAAACTATTCATAGGTAGCCTTTTTATTGGTAGAATATGCCCACAAAATGTAATTTCTTCAACTCCTCAGCAATTTTAAGAAAAAAAAATTTTTCTCTCATATTTGGAATCGTGTAACTTTTCAAGAAAAGGCCTAAGAGCTTTTGTTACATGAAAGACCCCCATTAATTTTCGACAAGAAATCACCCCCTAAAAAATTTCGCACTTATTTAGTAACACCCTGTATATTCAGTCTATTAAGTTCTTTGAGAATTATGAAACGATTCTCTAGTATGGAGAACCAAGAATTGCTAGAGATTAGAGGCAAAGTTATCGTCCAGATCATAGTATGATTGCTGTACCAGGATTTTATATATCTCTTCTGGACCGCCTGAGACGTGTTGTGTCCCTAATGGTTAGGGGCAGATGATTACCTATACATTTTGATGCCGTTGTAAATTATAGAGTCTTTCATCATATTATTCGTTGGTCTTGGTAATCTGATAAAGTTGCTTCGCCGAGTATTATAGTATAAATCATTTGTTTCAAGGAGATTTTTATGTATTGCGCTGATTCTAGAATGTATATAGATGTTACTGTCAGGATTTTCTGATCTTTGCATAACTGCTTACATGAATCACTTGGCCTTTTTTGCAATTATAGGTACCTCAGAGCTCTTTTTTGTGTAATATACCAATCAATAGAGATTTTTTCGTGACAAAAATACTACCAGAAAACCGACTGGGCCATCATACGAAATAGACTAGGAGGAATCGGCGCATGAGTACCGAAAACTATTCCACCTCAATTTTTTTATGCGATCCTCTTCAAATTGCCCTACTGATGATACAAATGCATGTTGCCATGGGACAACCCCGTGCCATATTGTTTAAACCGAAATTGTTTAAACAATTGCAAGGAATTGTTATTTTTCAACCGGACAAATTTTTTTTATATTCTTTATTAAAATACAAATAAAAAAGGTTCCATGACATTTCACGATAAAGTTGATATTTTTAGAGATATGAATTTTTGAAGGTTCAAAAAATCTCATATTTGGGTACTTTTGACCCATGAAAAATATATAAAAAAAAAAAAATCGAAATAATTTTTTTTTTTAATTAAAATTTTAATTTAAAAAAATTTTTTTTTTTTTAATTTTTTAAAAAATATGCTTACTTTTAATATAATCTTCTGACTCATGCGCTGCATCGGCCTCTCTGTTTCCTGAATCATTATTTATCATTTATCTTAAAAACTATTAACTTTTTTAAGATTGTTAAAGAGAGCAATGTTATTAACAATTAAATTGTCTACAATTTGTTTTTGACAAATTTTTTTCTGGAATCAATTTTACAAACGTTATTTAAGCATGAATCGGAACATGTAATTAAAATTTTACCTGCTTTACACGCATTTACGGGTTGTGATACGACTAGTAAAATTGGCACAAAAAAAAAAGCTTTAGAACTGATACAAATAAAAGAAAATCGTGATGTCTTAGTCCCTCTTGGCAATGGCTTAGAATTAAGTACTAAGGAGTTGAAAGGCTTAGAAACATTGTATTTAAATATTTTGGGTACAAAAGGTAACTCCGCGGATGAAGGTAGACAAATTATTTTTTCTCGTTGCTTTGGAACTAATATTAATTTATCGAAAATTCCGTGCACTTAGAGCTTCTGCTCAAACATACATTTGGAAAAAAGCATTGAATCCCCAATATAAAACATCAGATTTTACGAATTTCGGATACAAACTGGAGAATAGTACTTTGCTACCTTTCTTTATGAACAAAAGCCCATTTCCAACTGATCTTAAAAAACCGTGCAATTGTAAGAAAGCCTGTAAAACCAAAGCTTGTTACTGTAAAAAATAATATTAGTTGCATACTTCTATGTGGCTGTGATTCAGAAGACTGTAAGAATATGATATATAAAAATGATATTGATAATAAATAAATACCTTTTTTTTAAATCTTGTTTTATTATTTCATACTTCTACATCTATAACCTTCGTTTGAAGATGTTATTCAATGTAATTACTTTCTGTTTTAATGACAAAAAAATAATATAAACTGATAAAAAAGTAATTTTAATTACATGTTCCGATTCATGCTTAAATAACGTTTGTAAAATTGATTCCAGAAAAAAATTTGACAAAAACAAATTGTAGACAATTTAATTGTTAATAACATTGCTCTCTTTAACAATCTTAAAAAAGTTAATAGTTTTTAAGATAAATGATAAATAATGATTCAGGAA
The DNA here is from genome assembly GCA_018342105.1 of Gonioctena quinquepunctata. Classification (NCBI taxonomy): domain Eukaryota; kingdom Metazoa; phylum Arthropoda; class Insecta; order Coleoptera; family Chrysomelidae; genus Gonioctena; species Gonioctena quinquepunctata. The sequence goes on along the minus strand of JAFIRS010000004.1, from coordinate 551,144 downwards.
ACAGAGAGGCCGATGCAGCGCATGAGTCAGAGAGAGACGGCGATACTTAAAGGTAAGCGATGCATACTTGTGAGCGCGCGAAATTGATAATTAAAAAACAGGTATAATCAATGAAATTTTTTTAAATCTCTATTAAGAATGTTATTAACTATTGTATAAAGAATTTAAAAAAAATTATTTCGATTTTTTTTTTTTTATATATTTTTCATGGGTCAAAAGTACCCAAATATGAGATTTTTTTGGACCTTTAAAAATTCATATCTCTAAAAATATTAACTTTATAGTGAAAAGTCATAGGACCTTTTTTATTTGTATTTTAATAAAGAATATAAAAAAAATTCCGGTTGAAAAATAACAATTCCTTGCAGTTGTTTAAACAATTTCGGTTTAAACAATATGACACGGGGTTGCCCCATGGCAACATGCATTTGTATCATCAGTAGGGCAATTTGAAGAGGATCGCATAAAAAAATTGAGGTGGAATAGTTTTCGGTACTCATGCGCCGATTCCTCCTACTCTAAAAGACGGTCCGTAGTTATATCCTGTCATGTTTCCTACTCCCAACTCTCAGTGCTGAATTTGTTATAAACATTTAAAAGCATTTTATTTTTATCGTTTTTGACTTGAAAACTAATAAACAGAGAATCAAAATGCAAAGAAAATGAGTCCTAACACAAATCGATCAGATTATTAGTAACGGAGAAAAACCGGAAAAAATCTGTTTTTTTTATATTTATAACATTTTTCAAGTTTTGAAGCAGGCTCTCCACGACATAATAGTGATTGATATGTACTTTATGTGTGAAAAACTCAGGCACTGTTGGATTATTAGTTTTGGCATAATTACAATTTGATTTTTTTAATGCACTTTATTGCAGCAGACCTGGATGCGTCATAGGTGGTCTGGTTTCAATTTTTCCAAAAGATTTTGAGAGTTGAAGTATAGTACTACGAAATGACTTTCCTCATTTTGCGTTGAAATGCTGCGAAATAGTTGAGAAATACTTGCAAACATGACCGAAAACCGGCGAGGGAATGAAAGCGGCTCAGAAATGGGGGTAAAGCAGCAGATTCATAATTACTATACATACGCTTTCCCGCGACTGCTGCTCTACCCCCACTACTCAGCTGCTTTCACGCACTCGCTAATTTTCGATCATGTTTGCAAGTATTTTTCACCTGTTTTGCAGCATTTTAACGCAAAATAAAAATATACATTTGTAGAACTATACTTCTACTCTTGAATTTTTTTTGAAAAATTGTAATCGGACCATTTTTGACGCATCCAGGTCTGCTGCAATAAAGTGCATGAGAAATAATCCGACAGCGCCGGAGTTTTTCACACATAAAGAACATATTGATCACTACAATGTCGTGGAAAGTTTGCACTACAACTTGAAAAGTAGCGTAGTTATAAATTAAGAAAAAAATGATTTCTTTCGGTTTTTCCGGGTTTTCTCCGTTACTAATAATCCGATCGAGTTGTAACTCATTTTCTTTGCATTTTGATTTTCTACAATTAATCCATGAGAGTATTGAGATTGCATCATTAGTTTTCAAGTTACAAGTCAAAAACGATAAAAAAATGCTTTCAAATATTTATAACGAATTTAGCAATGACAGTTGGGAGTAGGAAACATAACAGGATACACATGACCGTCTTTCGTATGATGGCTCAGTCGGTTTCCTGGTAGTATTTTTGTCACAGATTCAATAGCAGAAAATCTTGGCCTATAAGTAAGAGCAGCATGCGCCCCAAAATACAATCTCGTACCTCAAATGAGATTCTATTACAGCAAAATACGCGGTACTAGCTGCGGATAAACCCAGTTCGATTGAGATTACTCGAATTGCGTAACATCCAGAAAACAACTTATTATAGAAATAGTTGATGTGATAGTAAAATTTCAGTTTTATGTCGATATTTATTCCAAGAAATCGTGTTGTTATTTTGTTAAGAATTTTTCCATTGGCCAGTGGTACATCTGGGAGATTACAGCGGAATGTGATGATATTGGTTTTATTTGTGTTAATCACCAGGGAGTTGGAGTCCTACCATTATTTTATTATAATCAACTCTCTTTCGACTTTATCTAAAAGATGTTGCGATGAAATATCATGCCAAAGGAAAGTTGTGTCAGCCGCGTAGAGAATGATCTTGGCAGTTATATTCAGTTGGATGATATCGTTGATATAGAGCAAAAATAGGATGGGTCCGAGTACTGAGCCCTGATACACTCCCAATTCAATATCAGACATATTTGAGTCAGTGCTACAGCGCACTATTTGACTGAGGTTGTCCAAGTAGGATCTTCTTCTACTCTTCATATTATTTCATACGAGTTATTTTTATTGTGCACCACATCTTACATTTTGCATGACCGAAATATCATAGTTTCTTTCCGTTCGGGAGCTCTATGTATTTTTTTTGCCAGAATTTCACACTCCTCATTATATTTTGTCCTTTTTGTTTTATATTTTTCTCAGCTCATAATATTTGGACGGACTACTTTTTCATTTCCTCTATTTTTATAGATTTCAACATTATTTTTCGTCAATTTTCTTGTTAGTTTTTACATAATTGTTGTTCTTCATGTTACTGTTTTATATTCATGTTTATTCTCATTCGATTGTGAATTGACTCGTCTCTTAAATCACTTCCATGCCTATATCATTTGTAAACACCACTCTAATGTATTCCATGATTAGCATCGAATAAATAATTTTGTACCTAACTCCAGACAATATAAAATTTCACAAAAAAGATCGTGTGCTATTGATAAATCAATAGTCCCTATTTCAATTGATTTTCTTGATAGCAGCAATTCAATTAAATTCTCGATATTCAGTGGACATCTCAGTAATTACTAATTGGTATCTGATTAGTTCTTCCAATTGGGATTTCATCAGTATCTTCCGTACTTTTATGTTCAGGATGGAAACATTCATGGAACATAGGTATTCCATTTTTTGTAATTTTCCATTAAAACTTAATTTTCCATGGAAATTACGACTTTTATAATGATTCCGACAATTTTGACGAATTTGGTTAATTGTAGTTTTGGTGTCGAAAAATATAACGACATAGGATGACATTGATATATCGCCCAGAAAATATATTGGGGACAAGTAATGAAGAAGTATTGTTTCGGCATTCTAAAATTGAATTTTGCGTTAACGAACGAAAACCTTCAAAATCTAGCGACAGTGATGTAACCTCAAATGTTACTCAACATTTAGCCAATACGTGCTTTATTCTCTTCATTTAATCTTGAGATGGATATCTAATTTCTTTTTAAAAAACGCTGCTGATTACTAATAATAATAGAATGTGGAAATTCAGTAATAGAAAACACTCCTCAATCGTTTTGAAATTAGTTTTACAACTACTGGTTTAATTCTACTGGAAGCGAATTTCTGTGGTAGATAATATCAAAAATTATCGAATTTCTGATTACATGAATAATTTGATTTATCCCACTTAACATTCATTACGATTCAAATTAAGCCCAAAAAGTATTCTAGTTAAAATGCTAGACAGAAATCTGTGACCATGGAAAATTTCTAACAAAACAACTACAACAAAATATGCGACATCTGGAGTTCCTCAGGGTTCAGTTCTGGGACCACTTCACTTTCGATTCATTGAGTGAAATAAATACTTCCATCGCTACTTATTATGCTGATGACACCCAATTGCTGTCTAACTTTTCAAATGACGATTCTGCAGAAGCAACGCATCAGATCAATAAGGATATTCACTGAATCATAATATGAAACTCAACCCTGATAAATCCAAACTTGTCTCGTTTTGCTCAAGGAAAAATAATTGATGAAAACACTTTTTTAAAGACAAGATTTTATTCAAATGTGCTAAAAAGTAAAAAATAATTGCTTTGGATGTGCGACATAGGTTATTCCGTGAGTTATAGATTCGAAAGCTTGTCGCACAAAGTTTTCAGTTCGAATACAAAAGCGACAAGCTTTTTAATCTATAACTCACGGATTAACCTACATCGCACATTCAAAACAATTATTTTTAACTTTTTAGCCCATTTGAATGAAAGCTTGTCATTAAAAAGTTTTTTTTCAGTAATTATTTTATTTTATGCATTTTAGTAAGTATGCCTTAATCTATTTATTTTTGTTAAGCAATCGTTATTATGAGGTCTTTATCCTGTGAGTTCTGAGCTATCTAGTTTTTCAATGAGGAGACCATCTCAAAATTAACTCGTCCGCCATCCTGGAGCTGCCTCTTCAATTTATGAATTCTGACAAAAAATCAATATTCTTCGATTAAATTCATAATCTCGGACCCCACAATCTCCGACATACCAATTTTGAATAGAAACGGTCCATTATCACAAAACTTGTCCACCATCTTGGAGCCACCATCTTGAATTTATGAATGTTGACAATAAATTTATAACCTCCGACCCTGAATCGGACCATAATCACAGATATCGTCCGCCATTTCGGAGCCGCCATTTTGATTTAATGAATTTTCACAAAAAAAATCATAATCTTCAACCCCGGAAACCCCCACATACCAATTTTGAACAGAATCGAACCATAATATAATTCAACTAAACTTCTCAATATTAGAAATATCTTTGTTTTCAACGCCTTGATGTGGACATAAAAAAAACAAAGACGAACAATAGTAATCACCAGATTCGCCAAACATCACTCGGTTAATCTACCAATTTAAAAAAAAACTCCCACCCAGAACACAATAGATCCAAAATTATTCAATATGCTTCCAAATCCTCTTAAGTGTATAGTAAATACGAACCGCTCCAAAAAAGATGTAAAAACCTCATGCTGTCGAATATGAATATGTTACTACTAATATTTTAGAGATGATGAACTCTCTTCGACTCACACTTCAATCTCCATCATCCCCATCAAATTATATTTGAGTGTAAATATATAAAATTCCTTTTTTTTCTCTCATTTCCCACTTATTTGAGGCAAAATTGTACCTATAACGGATTATGATGGAAACACAACACAAGCTCTCCCGAGCTTAGGTGAATCCATGGTTATCGTTTCTAAACTCTCTATTACAAGAAATGCCCGTATATGTATAATATATGAATAAAAATAGAAAAATTTAATAATTGAATAATTACAAAACTTGTCCGTCATCTTAAGTTTATGAATTTTGATTTTGAATAGAATCGGACCATAATCACAGAGATGGTCTGCCATATTGGAGCCGCCATTTTGATTCAATGAATTTTGACAAAAAATTCATAATTTTCGACTTCAACAACCCACACATACCAATTTTGAATCGAATCGGACCATAATTACAAAACTCGTCCGCCATCTTGGAGCCGCCATTTTGAATTTGTGAATTTTGAGTAAAAATTTATAGTCTCCGACCTCGAAAACCTCCACGGACCATAATCACAGAGATTGTCGGCCATCTTGGAGCCGCCATTTTCATTTTATGAATTTTCACAAACATTTATAATCTTCGACCTCTAAAACTCCTACATACCAATTTTGAGTCGAATCGGATCATAAACACAAATCTCGTACGCCATCTTAGAGCGGCCATTTTGTTTTTTCTTTTACAAAGATTCCATAATGCTTTGTCACGGGAACTATGAACATCTGCCCAATTTCACGTCAATTGGGCAACTAGAAGTGAGTGAAATTTAACTAGCAATATTTGATTACAGACAGACGGAAACTAAATATAAGCTTGTAAAAAGCGCGAGTTCTTGAAGCCTTATGAATATTGAAATTGATAATGAAGTCTTACCAATCAGTGTGGTGGTCAAAAAGTTGGGTTTATTTTGTTGATGATGACTCACGATTTGAAAAACTCCATGTGAACATCACTAAGTTTTGTTATTTCAGACTTATATTCTCGTTCAGAGAAAAATAATGCTGTGCGAGTCACTGGTTATATCCTAGTTGTCTTACCACTGCATCACATATTATCCTTGTTTGGATCGAATTACAGCCAACAGACTCCAAAATATAAAAAATTCCTGTTGTCGACTGATATGGGATCTTAGAAGATATGATCACCCTTCAACTTTCATTGATAATCTACTCAAAGTGGAACATCTTTACCACTTCAATTGCGACATAAATTTCAGTTCTGTGATTTCTTCAATTCCATGCATTTGAATAAGGTGATATTAGATTTAAGATCGGGATTGAGGTTAGTATAGGTCAATTGGTTGAGTTGAATACCCTCTCTGGTTGAACATAAATTATCAATCTGGCTGTATCAATTGTATTTATGGCACAATATAGTATATTATGCAATGAGCACAAAATGATGCCCATTTTGTACGAGTATGAATTCATACGAGTGCAAAATGGCCATTTTGTTGTGAGTTGCATACTATACTTTTTCTATGACAACATATCGTTCACGTTTAATACATGCATACATAGCAAAAACTTTGAAAGATAAACTGATGATATTTCATTACTCCGAATTCGCCGCTAATGGGCTTTCTATCAGAATTAAAATATAAATTGAAGAAACATGTAAATATTTTCTTTATTGCTATTTCTAATAGGTACACAGAAATAGAAGCCTATAAATGTATGTATGTATCTAATTGAAGTTGAATGTGCAATTATTGAATATCATATTTGGAGAACTTGATTGCTGAATACTTAATTCTTTTCGAAATTGATAATTTGTGGACGTTGAAGTTGACGGCTTCTCGCGATTTTTCATTTCTAAATTCGTTGGTATGCCTGATGGTATGTTCTGTATTGCATTTGCAATTTTATTTGCTATGTCAAGCTTACTTTTCTTCGATTCATCAATATATCCCTCAGCGACTGTAGTAGATTTCCAGCCACCGTGGGTTTTAACGTGGTTATGTCACCTCCAGCATCAACAAGAATTGTTGCGGAGGATCGGCGAAACCAGTGCCCAGTATATAATTCGTAATTTGGCAATTTTGAATACTTGGCAATGTCTTTTCCCATAGCTCCAAACTTATTCAGACCTATTCTCTGAATGATACACTTTCCTTTTTGATAATTAATGAAAAACCATGGACCATTAGCATTTTGAGGGCGAAGATTTGCGTATTTTTTATAAATTTCGTAGAATTTGCCAGTTACAGTAAAATTTCGTACTATTTTGGTTTTACTGTCTGGTATTGTTACTAAAACAGCTGAACCAAGATCATTGAAATGAGTTATTTTCATTTGATGTAATTCATGTCTTCTACATGCACCCATTACTCCCATAACTAATGCAACCTACAATGTAAACTAGTTTACTTGAACATATTTTTCATCAAATGGAAATATAAAACTTACTTTTGTTGCCAAATATATTCCATCTGGAGCCTGTTCATTGAAATTATCGATGTCATTTGCTGTAAAGATCTTTGACTTTTTGGGTTTGTAGCCGTTAGACTGCCGCTTGAGGAATGCTTTCAGTTTCAAATATTTGGCAATATCTATATCATTTTAGATACTAAGAGTCGTTCTCAGCATTGAGAAGTGTGACCACAAAGTGGAACTTTTAATTTTTTTGGCTAAGTCGCCAAAATAAGCCATTGAAACGTTCTCGGAAAACGATTTTGTCTTTTGATCTACCTTCCATTCCAAAAAAAGGTTATAAGCGCGTTGATACATGCTCTTCGACGTTTCCGGTAATAAATTCAGTGTTGTTACCTTCGCTGCTTCTATTATGTTCGGAGGTGTCAAATCTAAGTCAATATCACTATCAGTTTCCATTTTAATTAATAGTTTTTATAGAAAACAACTATGAAATTACTCGTTACCTACTAAAACTTTGACAGAAACGATCTGCTGACATTTCATCAATTTGTCGCTGGACGTCATAATTTGACAAGCCGTAGTCGTCGTGATTTTAGAGCGAACCTAGACCTAACACGAAATATTCCATTTCGCATTTGTTGCTTAGCAACTTGCCTAGCAACCGATGCAAAAATGAAATTCTGTACAAAATGTGCTTGTTTATGATTGAAGTTACGGTTATAAAATGAACATTTATCGAAGTTGTCGTAGAAAAAAGACATTATTAGTATTAAGACTGAGGAATCAATGAATTTTGATTGTCTCATTCATTATTGTCTGCGTGGCCCACCCTGTACGGTTGAGGGGCAAATACTTCGAAACTGGTCTATAGGTTCTTAGCCCGGAAGATGTAGTAATATTTATCAATTCCGCAATTGACATTTACAAAGTGTGTCCTTGTAGGACTTGGCACGAGTATCTATCCATTATCCAGGAACCTAGTTGTTTTCGACTAAACATACACCTATTTTGTAGGTAGTCGTACCGATCAGTATTGAAGAATCAGCCATTTTTCATGGTTTAGGTATTATTCAACTCATCTGAGTTTAGTTGATAAGTATTCTATATCAATCAATCAATCAATCAATCAAGATGTGCTTTATTGTCAAAGAATGAAATTCTTAAAGACAAAGCTTGGGTACAGAGTTGAACATACAAGTAATTGGTTTGAAAAATTGTAAAATTATAAAAATAATCTGAGATTATGCACATACAGTTAGGTTATAACTAAATAAGTGGGTAACAATAATACAGTATTCACCTGAAGACGATTGCAGATACAAGCATTCGAAACGTCGTGAAAACCTTTTAAATCCATTAAGACGATGGACGTCCGAAACGATAGTAATCAATATAATAATATATATAAAAATAGATATATATTGTCTAAGATACGACATATACATATATATTTAAGACGTGCAGACCAAAAGATACAAAGTGTGGTAAATAGGCAAGGTTGAATGAAGGACAGAATTCAGTATGTGAGAAAATAATAGTTATTTATGTAATAAGGATCATAAAGACGATCATTATGGTAATGAATGTTCTGGGCGAGGCGTAGCCGAGTCCGATAACACGACGTGTGCCATAATAATTCGTATTACATACAAAATTTTATCTGATGATTTATATTAATACATTTTTGAAAAATTTAAAACTGCATTTTTGACATGTCACAATGACAACTATTTTTAAAGTAGTAAGTATATGTGTAGTTTCAAATATTAGTAGGTTAGTGAGCTGTGCTTTGCCATGTCCTTGACAACGTCAGGTTGTAACGGCAATATTTCTTTATCTGCTGTCAAACACAATTGTCACGTAGAATTGAATATAATTTAAATAATAATGAGTGATTCTGAAACTGGTAGTTTACCTTCTGATTTGGAAGAAACGACGCAACATATCGTGGACTCCCTTTTGCCGGAAAAATCACGGAGTGCATATGAAATAGCGTTTAATCGGTACGAAGAAAATCAAGAATATCACTCATGAAAAAGTATTGTTGGTTTACTTTGAATGCTTATCTAAGGAAAGAAAACCATCTTCTCTCTGGTCGTATTATGTTTTTCATATAGAATTTCATTATGGTACTTAGTACATAGGAAAATTGTGTCATCCGCAAATAGAGTGATCTTGGCAGAGATGAAATAATATATTAATATATTCATGTCATGTCAAATGATAATGTTATAATATGACCTTGAAGAAAGTCACTTTATCTTCGGAATCGTCCCATGGGGTGCAGCAAATAATATATTTTTGGATAAAATTAAGATGTTGATTCTTAAAATAATCTTCAATAAACCATTCATCAAAATTATAAACAGTTATACTTTGTAACTGCTGTCGCTCACCCACACAAGGCAAGAAATAGCAAGACCATAAAAAAATTACGTACAATTTGGTGATTCGAAGTATAAATAATATCAGTATATTGTGGGATTGGGATGGTCAGATTGACAAAACATACCTCGGGGCTCATTTCTAGGACCAACTCTCTTTCTAATTTATTTTACAAACTTTTATTTAGTTTCACTTTTCAGTTAGTTCGTTTGTTAGTTTGGGTCAAATTTTGCTAGTGAATTTTGACCGACTTCTAGTCGTCCGGTTTATTTGAAATTTGGCAGGTGTTCATTATTCCGGTGACAATGCATTATGGAATTTTTGTTAGACAAAATAGCGGCTCCAAGATGGAGGACGAGGTTTGTAAGTATGGTCCGATTTGATTAAAAATTGGTATGTGGAGGTTTTTGGGGTCGGAGATTATAAATTCATAAATTCAAGATGGCGGCCCCAAGATGGAGTACGAGTTTCCTGATTATGGTAATATTTCAATCAAAATTGGTATGAGGGGGTTTTCAGGTTTGGAGATTAATAATTTTTTGTCAAAATGTATAAATTCAAGATGGCGACTTCAGGATGGTGGACGAGTTTTGTATTATGGTCAGATTCTATTCAAAATCGGTATATGCGAGTTTTTGGGGTCGGAGATCATGATTTCTTTCAGCTCAAAACTTACAGATACCTTATAATAACGATGCTCTATTAGAAATGAACGGATTGAGGCAAACTAACAGAAAGCGAAAAATACAATAACTAATAAAAAAATATTTTCAAAGACAAGCTTTTATTTAATCCGTGTATTAAAACGAATTAAATAAGTTTAAGTCATCGCTGACAATTATTTGATTATTTTTTGTTGAATTATTTGGTTTCAAAAAGATTGTCGCGCGAGTTGTAACAAAATTAATACCTCGACAAGTTCTTGCTTACCAACTAATCACTACCCAATCAAATTAATTGGTACCTACTTTTATGAACACTTCGCGCGACAAGCTTTTTGAAACCAAATAATTCAACAAACAATATATAAATTATTGTCAGCAATGACTTAAACTTATTTTATACGTTTTAGTGCACGGCTTAAATGAAAGCTTGTCTTTAAAAAGGTTTTTTATCAGTTATTTTATGTTAACTCGATTTCTTTGTTGCTCTTATATGGTAACACAAAATTATATGCTGATGATACAACAGTTGTTTACGCTGGACAAAAGCATCGTAGAGATTCGGAACTGTATAGAGCATTATTTGGCAATGACTCATAATTAGTTGGTTTCACATAAACTGATATAAGACATAGATAAATCTCCATAATATATGTTGTTGAGTGAAACAGGAACTCATGAAACTTTTATATAGCTCTGGGTACAGAACTTTTGAAATATAATAGGAAGACATTTCACAAAAGATGTGTTGGATACTAGAGGTTATTTGTCGTTGAAAAAAAAAATTATTGAAACTTTATATCCATTGAATAAAAATGCACCTGAAACAATCCATGTGGACACAAATCTTTATATCAACTTTAAAAATTTATAATAAAATTCCTTTAGAGCTCCGATCAACACGTTCCTCCACAGTTTCAAATTCAAGCTCAGACAATAAAACAATATATTCACTACTGTGAAAAAAATGCAATAAAATATGTTCACACCTTTCTTAGGAATAATTACGCAGCTGTATTTCATTTTTTATTTTCATAGCATAGTTCCTAATATAAGAATCGAAGTATTCTTCTTGGAATTGATAAAGTTAACATTATTTTTTTCTCGTAGTATAACACAGTTCATAGGGTATTTCCAGCCCAGTAGTATTTTGGATCTACATTCTATGACTTTAGAGAGTTGCACTGTAACTAAGTTGGTGGTAGAAATTCTATTAATTTTGTATCTTAATGGACATAAGCGAGTATTACCGAGTCAAAAATATTCGAAATATTGAAAGCCTTGAGAGAAAAAAAATGTTTAATATTCATCAATTCGTGAGGAATTGAGAGTGAATGACCTGTATAGAGATTGGGTGTTTCACTCAGTGTTCATACATATTCAAGAAATGAAAAGTTACTGCAACTATTCATTAAAAGTGATAGTCTCGTGAACAAAATCATCATGAATTATGTCTGTAATAAATAAAAATAATTTCAAATATGAATATAAGTGACAATTATCCAAAAACAATACTTCCGCATTAGACTCTAAATATTGTGATTTTTTTATTTAATGACAGTCAACCCAGAAACTGTTTAGTCCACTATAGCAAATGTAGTAGGGATGTCTTTTCACCATAGTCGAACAAAAATAACTGCTGCATATTCTTTGTACAATTCTAGAATTTAATTTTTTATTTCTCCCTCCTGAAAGTAAAAAATGTCAGTAATATTAACTGGTTTAGCGCCTCAGTTCGATTAGATAGCGCTGTATTTTTTTTTTTTTTAACCTTAATTTTTATAAAATGCCTTTTACACTCGTCATTCACGGGTGTGCAAGAGGTAAGATTACACCCTGTTTGTATCACAACTAGTATAAACTGGGTATTTAATGTCAAGGAAAAAGTTTTTGTCAGAGTACACTGTATTCACAGTGGAAGACTCCCTTGAAATCTTGGAATCAATAAGTATTCACAAATATAAACATAACCGCTGTGACAACTATAAAAGTATTGAATATTAAATATTTTGAAACTACTATATCGACAAAATATGGCTGTTTTTTCATTAGGAGGAAGAAATAAATTTCTCATCACTAGGATCTTGAAATTTTTTAATATTCCAATAGATGGCGGACAAGTTTTGAGGTTTATGGTCAGAATATATTCCAAATTAATCTATCAAATATTCAAAATGTCGGTTCCAAGATGGCGGATGAGTTTTGTGATTTGTGCCTAGAAAACGATAGGAATTTGTTGTACGTTGGAACTGTGATTGATTCTGTTGTTATATAAGTAGAAACTATATTTTTCGTTGGCGTTTAAAATGAATACATCACGATTCAAGCCTATGAATATTTTTTTCATTGATATGAGAACAGCATAACTTCACTCAATCAACAAATGTTTGCTTCTTGCCTTTAAAAAGCTTTTCTGATATCTATATCTCAATTTCTACTAGGTTGGTGTACGATGTCGTCGCACGTGCCATTAATGAGCAAAGAAAACGACAGGATGCGTATTACTTCCTGCATTTTCACCTGGGCTCATCAAGGAATAATGTCCTTTTCGTGTCAATACCCAGTCATTCGATTAAACCAAAAAAATTGCTGTTGTGAAAGCACTCATGCCTCAAAAATGAGTAGTTATCAACTAAAATGTAGATAACCCCGCACATACCTATACAAATACAACAAATAGCGATAACAATCCTCGGCTGCTTCGCTCATGTTGCGTAAAATGGATTCGTGAAGTCAGTCTTCTATGTTTCCGTTCCACTTTTATCTTCACTTACACAAGCTCTAACCACTTGAGGTAACCAAAGCGTATCAGGAACCTTCCCGTGTAATTCACGAAAAGATAAGATCTAACTGTTCTTTACTGGAAATAGAAGTTACACACTTCGAAAATAAGTATTAGTTGTCGACTTACTGACGTATTTTAGTTAACTCCATAGGAAAGGCTTCGTTGTAAAGAACAAATCATTCAAGTACAAGCCTCTTACAATGAGTATTCCGTACCAACGCAAATATCTGCAGTCTATAGTGAATTCAATTTTCAGACAAGTAGCATAAAAAATGTACGCCGTTAGTGCGTGGTCAAAATCAGGACCATACACGTATAAATCGGAAATAGTATATTATTCAACGAGCGAGAAATGTGGCTATTACTCCTGAGAATGAAGTTTGTCGTAAATCATTCGAGCGAGTAATGGCTATTTCTCGCGAGCAGAATACTATACTTTTTCTGTGACTTATATCAGGACTATTTGAAAATAAGATTCATTGTGAAGGAATTCCTGAAAGAGTGTAATTTATTCAATTGCATAATAGAAAGTTTTTATTGAATGAAAAAATCTATAATTATATTGCGAAAAATTTCATAACATAAACAAAATCATTTTTTGTTAAAGAAATTAATAGTAAAATTGAAACAGTTGGAAATCATAACTGAAGGTATCGAGGATTCTATATCCAAATTCACATTTCCATTTTTCATTTCCGAAGTGTTCTGTGCAATAGATGTTTGTGAGATGTTGCTGGTACTGGTACTGGTACTGGTACTGGTTTCATTGAATCCAAGATTTTTTTCTGCAGTATTCATTTTATTTTTCATCGAATCATCTATGTATCCTTCCGCCACAGATGTTGAATTCCACCCTCCATGCCTCTTCAAAGAAGTGATGTCTCCACCCGCATCCACTAGCAGGGTGGCAGATGATCTACGAAAGGTATGCCCAGTATATAGTTCTGGATTTGGAAGTTTCAAAAAAGTTCCGATTTGTTTTCCCATGGCTCCGAATTTATTTATTCCAATTCTTTGATTGGTGCATTTTCCTTTCTGTTAAAAAAAATGAATCTGTTAATATATTACTCGGTCGTAGCGTGATATATTCAGTACAAATATGGCGAAAAGTCTCAGTTATGGTGAACTTCCGAACAATTTTCGTTTTGGTGTTTTGTATGGTGACTGCTACCGAGGTGCTTGCAAATTGAAGTGATATGAAGCTATTCAAGTTCCTAACTAGATTCTCTCATTTTGTTAAGTGAACTTTCGAAAAAATATCAATTTCTCACCTTTGTCACAAGATATATTTCGTCAGGTGCTTTGTTTATGAATGAATTTATTTCATCTGGGGTGAATGTTCGAGCCTTTCTCGGTATATAACCATCGGATTTGCGTTTCAAAAACGCACGTAATTTTGAATAACGTTCTATGTTGACGTCGTGGTTGATTAGAATGGTCCTTCTCAACATTGAATATTGTGTCCAAAGCGATGACGATTTATATTTTTCAGCTAATTGGAAAAAATATGCTAGAAGTACATTTTCCGAAAACGAATTCACATTATTTTTTTTTCGCCAATCCATGAAATTATTTTTTCCTGGATTTATTGGTAATAGATTTGCAGATGTTATTTTCGCCGCACTACAAATTTCTGGTGGGGTACACTCGTTGTCACTTTCCGCATCCATCTTTTTCTTCTTGTTTTCCGTTAGAAACTATAATATTTTACAAAACGAACTGTCAATTCAATGATTATGACGTTTGAGAACAAGTTTGAAGTTGTTAAATTCTCAAGGCATACTTGCGAATGGAAACAATTCAAACACAACTGCACAGTAATGAATATGCTTATCTGTGATTGGCGTCACAGTGTTGAGTATTGAATCTGGTTCAACAGTGATTGGTTCGAACCTGTTGAGTAATGGATCATTACCTACTCGGGGACGAAACTAGAGTTCATTACTTATCAAGAAATGGTCATATAAATCACGATTTTATCAATAGTCATAGAAAAATACCATTTTTCATAAATTGCTCTCAATTTGAGTATTGGTGTGTTGTAAGAGGGTAAAAATTAAACGCCGGATCCTGCAACTGTATAACGCTCAAATTGTTTTCATTAAAGAAAGAAAGCACTAACTTTAGAACTATTCCACTGCACTTTATTACAAAATGGCCTTGAAATAATAGAGCTCTTCTTGAGAAGGCTGTTCAAGGCCTGCAGTGGTGTTCATACCAAAGAGTGGGAAACGTCCACCAGATGAACCAAAGTCTCATCGCCCAATCAGTCTCACCTCCTGAAAACAATGGAGACAATTTTAGACTGTTATATAGGAAGTGAAATCTTTTTGGACACGAAAAATAAAAGAAAAAACAATTCGCCTATCAAGCGGGCAAATCAACGAATAATGCTCTACAATGTTTAGTTGAAAGCGTTGAAAAGACATACTTAGTCAAAGAAATGACTATGTGCATTCATAGATATAGAGGGTGCTTTTGATAATATTTCACATGACTCCATCAGATCGCTAGAGGAGAAGAATATAAAAACCTCACTGATCAGATGGATACATGCAATGCTGAAAAGCAGAATCATTGTAGCTGCTCTATCGCCTTTGCTGTGGTCACTGACCGTGTATGATCTGATAGTGAAGCTACATGAATCTATTAGGGCAAACATGACGGGATAATATCCAATCGCATGCAGACAGCCCTAAATATAATCCGAAGCTGTAGGGCTATTCTACTAATTTTGTAACCGGGCTATAAGCTGTAGTCACCGGTTATTTTACACACTGTGGATTTTGTAGCTATGTTAACCAGATAGTTTCAGCCCTTTTGTCACACAAAAAGACAAGAGTCATTGAAAAACCTCATCAATAATACAGATATTGTATGAAACAATAGGCGACTACAGCGTATAGCCCGGCTACAAAATTAGTAGAATAACCCAGCTGCGCGAAACAGGGACTGAATGTAAATCCTAGCAAAATAGTGCTGATTACATTCACAAAGAGGCGTGAGTACGAACTAAAGCCCCAACCCTGAATTAACTCAGCTAAGTTTTTCCAATGAAGTCAAATACCTGGGCGTCATAATCGACCAGAGGTCAACATTTTTTCGCATTCTCCGAAAATTATGATTGAGGTGTCATTCGATTCGGAATGGCATGTAGATAATTTTTGAGAAAATGCTAAGGCCGCTCGCAAAAATTGCAATAGTTATAATCAATTAAGTGAAAAAAAAGGGGGTTTGGTTTTTCGCCAATATCTCAAAAACTATTCGAAATAATTCAAGCGCAAGCCACGCCCCCTTCGGACCTTCAATGAATAAATATTATTTAAACTTATTAAATATGAAAATTAAAAATTTAAAAGGATTCAGGCGCCTGCAGGATAGATCAATGGACAATAATCCGTGGTCCAAAATTTTTTATCGCGATTTTTCAATAAGTTATCCATTAGTTAATTAACAATTTTTTGTAGCACGAACATTAACATTGCAAGTGCGATAATTGTTAAACTATTAATCTGAAATTGTTTTCCTTTCGTGGAGATATTCTTCAAAGGTCTAAGAATAGATTCCCGTTAGAAAAATTGAAAAATTGTTAATTATCGTTTTGTTATTAACAATTTACCAAGGTGAAAAATTATAAAGCTTCATTAAACATTGAAATTTTTTTTTCATAATATTATTATCGATCCGTTTTCTTATGATCAGAAGCTACTTAAAAATGATTTTTAATAATTTTTATCTCCTATAGTTTGGAAAATTGTTATAAACAAATGCGTTGTTTATGAGATAATTAAAAAAAAAAATTATAACATTTCCTTTGATGATAATTATGATTTTCAAAAAAAAATTTTTTTTTGAATGTATTGCTTAAAAACGCATTTGTTAAAATAACAATTTTTTTACCACTTGTTATGAAAAAAAAAAAATTTTTGAATTTTCATTTTTATTTAATAAAAATTTTTATAAACAAATGAATTATCTTTTTTTTTTTTATTTTTTTTCTTAAAATGATATAAAAACATGTATTATTTTTAGAAAAAAAAAAAATTTATATTTTTTATTGAACTTTAAATTTTCTGTTCTCTTTCATTTCACCACTCTGACCTGGTTTTTTATGTTCAATTTTATTATAACTTCTCAACTAATGGAGATAGAAGGAAAATTTTTAAGACTTATCTATTCTTTATTGATTGAACAATGAATTAAGCCAAAAGTGTTTTCTACTTTTATGTCTTAATATCTTATAAACTAATATAACTATGACCATACAACTTATGTAACTTTTTATCTAACGTATATTTATCAACAATTTTAGCTTATAAATTCTAGTTTTGCTCGGTTATTTTTTTAATTATGAATAAAAAAGTTACTTAAGTTTTATGGTCATAGTTATATTAGTTTATAAGATATTTAGACATAATTAAAAAATAATTATGAGTTAAATTTTGATTAATTTGTTTTTAATTAAGTCTGAAATTTTTTCCTCTCCATTAGTTAAAAAGTTATAATAAAATTAAACATAAAAAACAAGGTCAGAGTGGTGAAATGAAAGAGAACAGAAAATTGGAAGTTCAATAAAAAAAATTTTTTTTTTTCTAAAAATATTAAATGGTTGATTTTGTTTTTTTAAGTAGAAAAAGAAAAAATACAAAGAGATAATTCATTTGTTTATAACGAATTGTTTATTAAATAAACAATGAAAATTTAAATCATACTCTTTTTTTTTGACCAAGATAAATATTGATTTATAAAAAAAAATTGTTCCTTAATTTTCATAACAAGTGGTAAAAAAAAATTGTTATTTCACAAGCAATAACTTTTTTTTAAGAAACGGTTTTTTTTTGGAAAATCATAATTATCATCAAAGATTATGTTATAAATTTTTTTTTTAAATTATTTCATAAACAACGCATTTGTTTATAACAATTTTTCAAACGATGGGAAATGAAAATTATTGAAAATCATTTCATCAAGAAAACGCATCAATAATAATATTATAAAAAAATTTGTTTTTCAATGATTATAATTTTTCACCTTGGTAAATTGTTTATAACAAAACGAAAATTAACAATGTTTCCAACGGGAATCTATTCTTAGACCTTTGAAAAATAGCTCCACGAAAGGAAAACATTCCCAGATTAATAGTTTAACAATTATCGCACTTGCAATGTTAATGTTCGTGCTACAAAAACTTGTTAAATAACTAATGGATAAGTTATTGAAAAATTGCGATAAAAATTTTTGGACCACGGATCATTGTTCATTGATCTATCCTGCAGGCGCCTGAATTTTCTCAATTTTTAATTTTCATATTTAATAAGTTTAAATAATATTTATTCATTAAAGGTCCGAAGGGGGCATTTAAAATTTTCATATTTAATAAGTTTGAATAATATTTATTCATTAAAGGTCCGAAGGGGGCGTTGCTTGCGCAAGCCGGAGTACCCGTTTTCGGGCGTATTTTCAACCCCCTGGGAAAATTTTAAATATTGGTCCTACAGTTCCAGGAGTCGGAACTTTTTCTTAGGAAATGTCCTCCTCTTTTTGCATCTCTTTTCAAATTTGAATTATCTCGAATAGTTTTTGAGATATTGGCGAAAAACCAAACCCCCCTTTTTTTCACTTAATTGCTTATAACTATTGCAATTTTTGCGAGCGGCCTTAGCATTTTCTCAAAAAATATCTACATGCCATTCCGAATCGAATGACACCTCAATCATAATTTTCGAAGGATGCGAAAAAATGTTGACGTCAAAAGCACTTGTTAACTAGACTATTACATGGAACAATTAAACACATTTCCAAGACTACAGCGGCAACCTCGACGTGCCTACGAGTTTTTGGCAAGACATGGGGTCTGAAGCCAAAAATGATATACTGGTTAAATCAAACGATTATCAAACCCATTCAACCAATTCAACAGCACTCGGCACAAATCAAGCTGCAGAAATTGCAGCGGTTAGCCTGTCTGGGAATCACAAGGGCAATATTCACGTGCCCCACTGCAGCACTAGAGGTAATGCTGAATCTACCGCTACTGCACTTGTATGTAATGAAAGAAGCGGCAAAGAAGCCTTCAGACTGCACCAGGGATGAAACTTGAAGAAAACTTCTTGAAAATATTCCCCTAGAAACCAGCTAGGCACGAATTTTAAGTGAATTATGAAGTGGTTATAAACAACCACCATATATGCACAACGTACTGGCCTCAAACAGAGAGGAATGCATCAGTATGGTACACTGATGGTTCCAAGATGGACGAAAGGGCTGGAGTGGGAGTATAGCTGTCAATATCCCTAGGCGAAGCCCCAATAGTTTTCCAAGCAGAAACCCATGCTATAGAAATTTGCGCCCAAGAATGCCTTGAAAGAGAACAATTAGGTTAGTGGGTGCCAGGACACTAGGCAATCAAAGGCAATGAGAAAGCGGACATCCTTGCTAAGGAAGGGGCAAACACTCAATTTTCTGTCCCAGAACTCTCCTGTAGTCTTTCCAAAGCCCACATCAACCAAATTAAAACCCACTGGAATAAGGTTCCAGGGCAAAGACAAGCGAAAAGGCTCCTAAGCTTATTGCCAAAGAAAACTGGAGAGCTTCTCAAGTTGGACAAAAAAAAACTTGAGAGTGATAACGAGATTGCTCACCGGACATTTTTCTCTAAGGTATCAGCTCAGAAAAGTGGAAAGATTAGACAGTGAACTGTGCCGTTACTGTGAGAACTTCACTGAAACTGCAGAAGACCTGCTTTGTGACTGTACCATTGTAAAACCTTCAACTTTGTTCATTAATTTTCAAATTATTGCTTCATTGTGTTTATAATAAAAAAATGTCCATAGGTACTTATGTCATTCCATATCACCTTCGTAAAATAGTCAATCTATCTGTTATTATTTAATAATACTAATGTTACGTATATATAATATTTAGATATTAATCCGAAGGACCATTTCGACATACAGTGCTTCTCAAAAGTCCCCTGGCCCCCTCTTATTTTTGGAACGATTATACATAAACAAGTGAAATTTGGAAACTGAATATTAAAGGTTGTAAACTTCCCTACTAGTGATGATAGATGACGAATCGTCAAAGATGACGTCACAATGCCATTGTGACCAATAATTTTAAATGGAACCCTACGGCAAGCGACACCTCTTTTAAAAGGTATCAAAAAAACCTATTCAATGATACTAATTTTGTTTGTGTTTATCGCAGTTTTAATGGCTCATTAGTAAACATTAAAATTTAAATTCCATTCAGTATGATATTAATTACAGATTAAAGAAACAGTATCTACTTAAAGAAATTGCTCGAAGTGACCTCCATTCCCTTCCTGACAGTGGAATATTCTATTTTTAAACTCTTCTCGTACTTTTGCAAATGTGTCTGTGGAAACAGCCTCACATTTTGCAACAATACGTTGTTTTTAAACGTCAATATTGTCAGGTTCAGTAGCGTAAACCTTCGATTTGAGGTACCTCCACAGAAAAAATCCAAAGGTGTGAGGTCCGGTGATCGAGCTGGCCATTCCGTTGAACCTCGTCGTCCAATCCATCTACGACGATACTCCTCATCCAAATACCGTCTTACTGCACCGTAATAGTGTGGAGTGTGGAGTGTTGGAATGTTATTTCCAAATTGCCGAATTCATCTGGATTATCTTCCAAAATTTCAAGGATTAACGGTTCTATTGCGTTTTGCAACAGCTCCAGATAAACCTAACCAGTTAAATAAGTATTTAAAAAAAGAGGCCCAACGATGTGGTTTCCCAGGATACCTGCCCAAATTTCACCTTCTGCGGAAATTGGGTATGTGTTTCACGAAACAGGTGAGGATTTGCGTCACTCCAATACCTCACATTCTGTGTATTTACATTTCCATTTAGATAGAAAATACTTTCGTCACTGAAACAAATTGTTTTGACATAGTCTGGCTGTTGGTTAATTTTAGTTTCCATATTTTCCCAAAATTCTAGTCTTCGGTCTGGGTCGTCGTCTGAGAGTTGATGAACCATTTTGAATTTGTATGGATGAAATTTATTTTTTTTTCAACACCCTGTGTACTGTACTTCGACTGACTTCACAGATAGATGCAACGTGAGTTGTTGAAGGAGTAGGATTAACTATTACTTCTGCCAGTATATCAATTTTTTTCTCATCAGAAATTTGTGGTCTGCCAGATCGTTTCGCATCATTAATACTACCCGTTGTTTCAAACTTACGAAGAAGCTCCCTTGAATAAGTCCTCGGAACGGGGCGATCGGTAAACCTCTCATTAAAAATGCGTTCTGCTGCATGCATATTTTGTCCAATTTCACCAAGAATTAGGATCGCTGCTACTTTATTACCTAAAGCACGTGCCATTTCGCTTCTTGAAGCACTCAAACGTTCGGCTCACAACAGTTCAACAAATTATTGAAATGTACAAAAATATTAAAAGTACCAAAAGCTGCTGAAACAGTTGAACGTTCGATCAACAATACACAAATTATTTAATGTACAGAAACTTGGACAATTACAAAAACGTCGTATTAGGGAGACTAACAAAACTATCCAGAGGCGGAGCTTGAATTTGGAATTTTAGTATTAACTGATTTAATTCATCACAGCTTTGCGTTTTTTAAAAGCGAGTTGCCAAAACTGCCATAAACACAAACAAAATTAGTATCAATAGGTTTTTCCGATACCTTTTAAAGGAGGTGTCGCTTGCCGTAGGGTTCCATTCAAAATAATTGGTCACAATGGCCCTGTGACGTCATCTTTGACGATTTCGTCATCTATCATCACTAGTAGGTTTACAACCTTTAATATTCAGTTTCCAAATTTCACTTGTTTATGTATAATCGTTCCAAAAATAAGAGGGGGGGGAGGGGACTTTTGAGAAGCACTGTATAACACAATTGTCCTTCAGAACGAGGCTCAGCTGCGGCTCCACAAATGCGCAGTACAATTTTTCTCTATATATAAATTTTTCCTCGGATTATTTTTCTGTCTCCTTAAAAAGAAAATTAGTTCTTGTTGAAAATGAACTAGACTTCATGTTTCACAAATTATATTTTCCCTTATTAGCATATTTCAGATAATTTCTTTCAACCAGAACTGCTCTTCTAATACTTTTCCTTTAATTCAAAAATAAATTATGACAAAAATTTTGCAACAAAATCTTAAAAAAGTTGAATAGAGGGGATTAGTTCAAACTGCAATCATGTTGCCAAAACAACCCCCTTCAAAACAATAATCTAAGCCAAATGCTTTGAATGAAATAATCTGAGCCCATATAGTCCGCTGTGCCAAAGTAGTTTCTCGGGCGCTGTAAAATATTTGTTTTTTCCAGAAACTGTAACGACTCTACTTCCAAAATTCGAAGCGATGGTCACCTCCATATACTATATAAAAAATCCCAACCGATCTCTTGTATTTTATTGTAGCTAGAAGAAGCCAAACCATTTTATGACTTGTTCAAACGTTCACCCTCGTATTATAATGAAAGCTGAGGTTATTTCATGAATTACTATAAGCGTCACAACTCACCAAGTCTGCAAATAATTTTTCTTTCTAAACTCTAGCTCCCGAAGAAGTCACTCTTAACAAAATTTCGCTTCTTTGATCTCGACTATTGAATTATTTCGGATAAAACTTATCAATAGGCCATCTTAGTGGCCGCGGTCGTCCGGCTTCGAGATCCCGAAATAAATACCCTGATAACGACTGCCTTTTACCACGCGTCCCCAGCTCAAGAGACGTCAACCCTCAGTCTGCTTCTCGCCCTAACGCTACTGATTGACGAGTGCCTCATCGCCGTATAATACGGTCCAAAGTACAATTTTGGCTTCTTGACAATCCCGCCAGCGAGACCACACACGAAGGAATCATTGGTCCCTTGTTACATATTTCTAGACTGTACATCCGACGATTATTTCGCTACTATGTAACAATTGGACTTGTGCTTAATTCCGATGTAATAATCCGATCTGTCCTCGTTATCTTTTGAGAGGCAACAATAATTCCTGAAGGCGGGGATATATGCTCCGATGTCACGTGACAAGAATCTACTCCAAACGCACCTCATGTCTGTACCTGTTCGAAACTCTACCTTTGGTCTAATCTGCCCAACCAACAGGGGACCAATAGCACTGCGACTTCTTCCATCACTGCGCAGAAATTGTGTAATTTCAAATGACAAATTTATCGGTCCTGCTATAGTACCAGCGTCTTATCAGCCAAAAAAGTCGCATGCTACGGTTAAACCCTGAATCGATATTGAAAACTGAGCAGATTTTTCAGCAAGTGGTCCTAGAAAAAAGTTTTTTATACTCTACAGAATGTTTTTATGATTTTACATTGGAACATCTTTACATAATATGCGCTTGCAATAAAAGCAGACGCTCTCAATGTCATGAAAAACCCAGATTATTAATGGAGTTATTATTTTATGATTTGTCTCCATCACAAGAATGTAATTCAGTTAAAACAACATCATATTTCTCCAATAAATTATACGGAGGTAGGTATTCTCCTTTTTGTTTTGAAAAAAAGGTGGGTGTTTATTTGCTTTTTCACAATATTTATTCTGACAGTTCATTCTAGTTTGCCATCGAGTAGACGCAAATATTCGGTTGAACAGATATTTCGTGATGAATCGTTTAAACAAAGTTCATTGCAATAATATTTACTCGGAATATTCATGTTATTGAATTTAGTGTCGATTTTACTGAAGTGGTTTTAGATAGATGTGTTAGACAACATTGGTTTATTGTTCTAAGAATTTCGATTGATGAATCAATTTAGTGGGAGTATTTTGGAATTGCGTAAGATTTGAAATAGCTGATACAAAATTTCTACAGGTTGTTCAAAGATTCTCTGTTCGTATTGAAAATAAAATCAGTTCTGTATTATGGGTGAGCAAGGCACTCTAGAAATATCAAAACAATTCACTAGATTTTCAAATTTACACATTACAACTTTTTATTATTAATCACCAGTTAGATTTTAAGACATAATATATGAAATTTTGGCAAGCTTTCGTACTTTAAAACAGTCTTCCATGAAATTTTTGAAATGAAAATTGCAGTTCTAGAACTTGTTATATGTAAAAAAAGGTTTAAAAAAAAACTTGATCCATTACCATTGAACTGTATGTTTACAATCCCAAAGAATTCATTCATTATGAAAAATGACTTTGAGAAACAGTTTCAGATTTTATTAAATATTTTTTAGTTCGGGTCAATTTGGTAAATATCTAGTTACATCACACATGCACTCTGAATATGGGGAAAATACTTTTCTCACGTGTTTTTGCCTCCTGAACACGAATCCGGAAGAAAAATGCGGCGGTCTCATACGGTTTCCGAATTACAGCACTTAAAAAAAACTAACCTCATTTTCAAGCACCGTTTTCTCGCACAAAAATCACTCAAAATGCCTCCTTCTCTTTACCAGCATAAACAATACACCCTAATCACTTATTTTCGGCAGAACTCTGCACAAAATATCGTCGTTTTTATCGAAAAAATGCTCCTTCTTATGCAGGTCAAATGAACAATTTTCGTTCCTTTGACAGAAGACATTTAGAATAACTTCTGTCAAAGAAATGAAGATTGTTCATTTGCAACTGTGTAAGAAGGAGGATTTTTTCGATAAAAACGACGATATTTTATGCAAAGTTGTGGTAAAAGAAGGAGGCATTTTGAGTGATTTTTGTGCGAGAAAACGGTGCTTGAAAATGAGGTTAGTTTTTTTGCTGTAACTCAGGAACGGTATGAGACCGCCGCATTTTTCTTCCGGAAAAGTACTTTACCCATATTCAGAGTGCATGTGTGATGTAACTAGATATTTACCGTCAATTTGATCGAGAGTTGCCATTGGCACAGAAATCCGTATTGTCATTTTATATACAGAGTGAGTCAGAAGTGTGCGATTGTTATTAATTGAAAGACATTTTATATTCAACCTGTATGTTTAGAGGTATAGTGTTTTCAAAGTTATTTTGCATCATTCCATAATTTTATCGCACTCTGGACTACGGCCGGCTTGTTTCTAAAAACGAAGTAACACAAATAGATTTATGAAGAGCGCAGCGGCAAAGATAATACTATAGTTTTCAATGGTCGGCGCACATTTTATCTAGAAGCAGAATGTTGCTCCTTCAAGATTATAGAAATTGTGAAACAGTGCAAAATTATTTCGATCTATACTATGTGTGTGTGTGTGTGGGTATGTACACGATTTTAAAACAAGATTATCTAACCAATTTGAATGCAACTCTTTGCATAGTGATCCTATGGACTTAGAGATCATGGGGGAGGAGTTTAACGTGCAGCGCCGCAGTGGCGGAATCGGACAACCTAGTGAAGACAGTATCAGTTATCCCCATTTTCCGCTGTGATAAAAAGAGTGTCTACAAAGTACGATAGTTTACATTTTTCGGTCGCCAACGTCAAAACGGCATTTTTATTGTGATTCGGCGGGTAAAAGCTGCATATCGAAGAAATACCCTGCAGTGTTGAAAGTGTGCCTGAAATAAATGAATGACAATGAACGAGTCAATATAGGTAGCACAAACACGCGTTTAAATGTACCCCTGAATGAGAAATTTTATGGTTTTTCTACCGTGAACTACAAACGTGACCAAAGGGAAAAATGTATACTGGCAGTACGAAGAGTGAAGTGAGGGGAAAGTCTGGTATTATTGTACATTAATAAACAACCAGTATTACTTTTTTCTTGAAAATTATTGACAAATTGTAATTAATGCAGTATTGATACTGACTTTGTACGGTATACCAGGTGGCTCACCCTTTTTTATTATTGAAGATAGAAAAACGAAATTGGGAGGTTGTGTATTATAGATCAATTTAAATTTTGTGACATATTTACTTGCTTTGCCGTACTTCTGGTTTGACCGGAAGTGACCCCAACTTTCGATTTTTTAATGGGACATCCCATATATTTTTACTTATTCGATCGAGAATGACATTCTTAATACAACAACACCTCACTTGTCAATATATAACAAATAAATTCATTTTTATTCCATTTTTTTTCTATCTAGAATGCCATGGATCGTGTAAATCGCTTCATTCTTGATCAAGTAACATGGGAAAAATACGACTTTGAGGCTTATGACTTCACAGTCGTTTTAAGAATTATGTAAAAGTCGCAAATTAGTCCATTAAGGTTATAAATTTTCAAAATGACATCCTTCTTGATCACGGCAAAGTTCAACTTTTTCAGTGATGTTCTGGAATGCCACCCTTACTTTATACTCCAGTTCTTCACGAGTAGCTGATGCTGTGTTATACACCTGATTTTTAATTGGTCCCCAGAGAAAAAAATCTAGCGGAGTAAGATCTGGTGATATAGAATATGAAAAAAAAATACATATTATGGAAAAATATGACAACTTAAGAATGTACCTCGCAGTCCACTGAATAGGTCCATGAGTGCCAATCCACTTTTCTGGGAAGGTGTCATTCAGATGTTCTCTTACGACTTGAGAATTGTGAGGTGGCGCTCCATCTTGTTGAAAATAGATATCAACTTGGTTAGCCAGTGGCAAATTTGATTTCTGAGGAACTGTAGAAATCTTTCCGCAGTAAGTTGTCTGTCGAAAATTATTGGCCCCAAAAGTTTTCCTCCGATAATACCCATCCAGCAATTGAAACCAAATCGCTCTTGAAAATTTCCTTCTTGCATCAGATGTAAATTTGTTTGAGACCAGTACCTTTTATTATTCTGATTGAACAGACCCAAGTTGGTGAATCGAGTTTCATCTGAATGAATAATTTTAAATGGAAAACGTACATCTTCTCTGTATTTAGTCAAAAACCAGTTGCAATAAGTTAATCTTCGGTTATGATCGTTATCGTAAAGATGTTGGTGTAGTTGGTAATTGAATGATCGATAATTATATTTGTGAAGTATTCTCCAAACGGACCAATAACTTATATCACACTCAGAAACAATTTGGCGAATTGACGCCGTACAATTCACTTCAACATAGGCCAACACGTCTACTACTTTTTGTTCACTGACGATAAAATTATTGGCATTTTCTTCTGGTTCATTTCGCATTTTCCTTTCCAGTTTTGGAAAATAATGCCGAATGGGATGGCGACGATTAGGAAATTAACACAGTTGCATTCTTTTTTGCTTCTCCGTAAATAAGCAACATGTCAATTTTCTCGTTTCTAGTATAATTTTCCATATCAAATTATAAACTATGCAACAAATAAATTTTTAAAAGTGACAGCATATTCATTAGCCTATTTGTTCAAGTAGTCCTAGCAACAGCTTCAATTGTTTGTCACGGATGACTAGAATAACAGGAATCAGTGCATAAGTATATCGAATACATATTATTTGTTATTGGGTATGATCGCTTCTTGCAATTATTCAGAAAAATAGTGAAAATAAAGTAAAAGTGGGTGGTATCAAATTATTCGTAAGAAAATTATCTTTCACAAAAAGCCGACGACCCACCCACTTTCCATTTGAAAAAATCAAGTTAACTGGAAAAATTCATATTTGCGACTTTTAAATAATTATAAAAACGACTGTGAAGTTATAAGCCTCAAAGTCGTATTTTTCCCATGTTACTTGATCAAGAATGAAGCGATTTACACGATCCATGGCATTCTAGATCGAAAAATAAAAATTGGAATAAAAATTACTTCATTTGTTAAATATTGACAAGTGAGGTGTTGTTGGATTTAGAATGTCATTCTCGATCTAAATAACTAAAAATGTATAGGATGTCCCATTTAAAAATCGAGAGTTGGGGTCATTTCTGGTCAAACCGGAAGTACGGCAAAGCAAGTAAATATGTCAAAAAATGTAAATTGAAATATAATACACAACCCCCAAATTTTTTTTTCTATCTTCAATAATAAAAAAGGTATAGGGGTGAACCACATTAGAGAATCACCGGTATACTTGGCAATTTCGTGATCAATTAATAATTTCTTTGCACAAATTTGGGTTGAATACAATTTAATTTTTTCATACTAATAATCACAGTAATATAAAAAAAACATGGATGAAACATATTTTTATTCATGTAATACTCAATACACATTCAAAATATTTCTTTTAGTCAAATTATGACAGTAAACGAACAATATGAAAAATATGTGAAAATGTATGTAAGTAAAAGGGAAAACAATATTTTCAATATATTTATTTATATTTCTTTCATATTTGTTTAACATTTATTTAATGGTTTTTTTATTCGTGTAATTTACTGCATTATTAGACATATAAGTTTTCATGAAATTTTATCAATTGTTTGTGAAAGTATTTATTCACCTCTAATTCGATTGGGTACTGATTTGTTGTGGTTGCTACTTGGCTAATCACTTTCGCATGTATGTTGGAATAATAAATTCCTTCACTTCCCGCATCTGGCACACGTGAACCGATCGCACCAATGCTGCTCTTTTTTACAGACAATGTGCCTTGTAATGGGTAAAAACCCAGTTGCAAGCACTTGCTCCATCACGAATATAGAAAACTTATCAACTTGACAATGAATTACATGTAAACACTACGATTGCAGGTAAATCAGGTGTTCGCAGTACCCGTGTTCAGCACTTTAAAGTCGGGATCCAACGGCGCGTGGAGTGGCAATCCTGGATTGAGGGTTGAGTGTCAAGGTTGGCGCAACGAAATGTGTCGAGC
This sequence comes from Gonioctena quinquepunctata, assembly GCA_018342105.1. Classification (NCBI taxonomy): domain Eukaryota; kingdom Metazoa; phylum Arthropoda; class Insecta; order Coleoptera; family Chrysomelidae; genus Gonioctena; species Gonioctena quinquepunctata. The sequence goes on along the minus strand of JAFIRS010000004.1, from coordinate 522,362 downwards.
CGTTCCCACGACGCATGTAGGATCGCGGTTTCAGACGTGGACACGCAGCGGTTGTAGTCTGTTGTGCGCCGGCAGTGTTGGCGGTGAAATTTTTTCAATTCTTAAATTGAATATTTTATACTAATTTGCTGTTCAATTCGCTTCCAGGCATTGTGAATTAAATTCCTGTTTTCATGGTTTGGATCCCGTGTATTCCAAATAATCGGCTGGGCTTCATAGAGGGATAAAACACCACTTCGTTCGACCACTCCATGGTGAAAGTTACCACGGTGGCACTGACAGTACCACGCGCCGAGCCGCGTCGTTGGAGCGGTGTACACGTGTAGAGCGCCATCGTCCGAGCTCCTTTGAATAATGTTCATTTACCGAAAGACGACGGGACTCACCTCGCCGACCGAAGATCGCCAAGCCTGCCCTATCCGACGGCGTTTGAACTGGCAAGTTGGGCGCTAGGAGTGCCACTCCACGCCCCGTTGGATCCCGGCTTAATGTAGCTTTGCGCGGTACGCAAACGACTCGTCTAAATGTGCTTTTTATTCTTTGTTAGCGCAATTTCCGGAACCTGGGCTCAATTCAATTCAGAAGTTATAGAGGCCGAATCACAATGTAACAAACAAATTCGAACTGTTGAACTTTAAAAACACCCCATTTATCAAAGAGTCAAATGCAGATAAATTGCACTATGTGGACTAATTCGCCCGATTCTACCACCGCGGCGCCACTTACAGAAGTGCTTCAACTCCATAGACCCAGAGAAGGATCTAAGGCCTTTTTATGTGTTTATATGTACAGGGTGAGTCAGAAGCATGTATGTCCGCGAATATCATTCCACAGATTCGAATGAAACTTTTTGTATAGTGATTCTAAAACCCAGAAATATTTCTTAATAGACATTATGCAGGGTGTAATCTACCCTCTTGCACATCCGTGAATGGCGAGCGTAGAATGCCATTTCATTGCGAATTACAGTGGTTAAAAATCCGAAAAACAATATTTGAAAACACGTTTTGTTCTTTGTCAAATTCGACAAAATTGGGGGAAGTGCTGCTCGCCTAACCTCAGCTGTCCTGGTCAAAGCCTGTGAGTGAACGCAATTGCCGGATGCAATGAACATTCAAATAATGTGGAATGATGAATTGATTGTGTGGTAGAATAATCCAAACATTTTCATTTCAGGCTGTTTGCGATATATATTCTATTTCAAAGTGATGAAAACAAACGAAGCCCGTTATATCCAAACTGGTAGATAAAGTCAGAACTAGTGCTTTGGCACTTATCAAATCGCACTTATCAAATCACAATTATCAAAAACACAGTTTTATTAACATAAAAGACAGTATTGTTTATTTTATTTTTATTATTTACGGCCATCATTATGAACTAGTCTTCTTCTTCTTCAATAATTTTATGGCTATTCACTCCCTCTCATTCGCAGTGCTGCCAATGGAAACTGTTGAAAATAATAATCCTCACAAAATCCGCGCAAAGTTTTTCAAGAAACTGGCACTACAATGATATGATCAGGCTGTACTGTTCGTAAGACTAAAAAAAATTAAAGAAAGAGACATTCAAAAATGTACTCCTAGCGCCTCTCATGGACGTATGCATCGTTACCTCATACAGTCCAAAACTTTTACCGCTAGGTGCTTCGAACTGTCAACTATAATTTAATCTTCGTTTATATGTTGAACAGATATTGTTATTATCATAGTATTTTCAATTGTTACTGAAACATCACATCGAATGTATGGTTGATTTTTTGTTTGGGTTGTAAGGGATAGTATCATCTATCAATATTTCTGAAACAACTACAATTGGCGCTAGTGTTTGGGGGAAGTTATTCAAGAGAAGGTTGAATCGAATTTGAAATTTTCGACAAAATTTTGGGATTTGATAAATTATTTTCATAAAATGTAAGGAACTGCACTAATGCAAAGAACAATTTAATACAAGCATGCGTGTCCCCCATTATTTATTGTTAATAGTACTCGAAAAAACGCAGATATGTATGTTCGAATGCACGATACGTTCGGTCGTAAACAACAACAGGCGCATGCGAGAATCATAGAAACACTAACTGGCAACAGTGTTCACATGATATGAATGACGAAGAACTAGTTTACAATGATGTCCAGAATTATTTTGAAGAAAATAAACAATACTGTATCAACAATATAAACAAAGACCCATGAAATTATAGTTGACAGTTCGAAGCACCTTGCGGTAAAAGTTTGAACAGTGTGAAGTAACGATGCATACGTCCATCAGAGGCGCTAGGAGTACGTTTTTGAATGTCACTTTCTTTAATTTTTTTAGTCTTACGTACCGTACATCCTGATCATATCATTGTAGTGCCAGTTTCTCGAAAAGCCTTGCGCGGATTTTGTGGGGATTATTAATGCTTTGGGAGTGAAATGAGTGGATTTTCATATGGTCCATATGGTCCAGTTTTCATTTGCAGCACGCGAATGAGAGGGGGCAAATTGCCATAAAATGATTGAAGAAGAATACTAGTTCATAATGAAAACCGTAAATAATTTGAAAAAGTAAACAATACTGTCTTTTGTGTTGATAAAACAGTTTTTTTGATAATTGTGATTTGATAAGTACGATTTGATAAGTGCCAAAGCTGCGTTGACATCTTCTAGTTCTGACTTTATCTACCAGTTTGGATATAACGAGGTGCGTTTGTTTTCATCTCTTTGAAATTGAATATCTATCGCAAACAGCCTGAAATAAAAATTTTTAGATTCTTCTACCACAGAATCAAATCATTATTCCACATTATTTGAATGTTTATTGCATCCGGCAATTGCGTTACAGCTCTGATCAAGAAAACTGAGGTTAGGCGAACGGCGCTCCCCATAATTTTAACATGTTTTCAAAAATGTTTTTCGGATTTTTAACCACTGTAATTCTCTATAAAATGGCACATATATATATATATATATATATATATATATATATATATATATATATATATATATAGGGTGAGCTAAGAGTGGTTATGCGCGAAAATTTATATTCAACCAATATGAATGCAATTTTTATGATCCAACAGAGCCGGAGAAATTTCTCAGACAATGTTTGTGTAATTTTATGTACATGCTCAGTCAGAAATATGCAACTGTTATCAATCGCCCCCCAATTTTTCTGTGGTTTTGAGGATTCAGGTTTAAAATTCGGTATGTTGCTACCTACCATTTCGTAAATAACATCATCATGTTGAAAAATTATGAATTATCAGATTACCGTGTGAAAAGTTTTATAAAATTCCGAAAGTAATCGGAGATACGAACAGGTTTAATTATGAGTGTTCTCGGAATTAGATGTTCTTCAATGAAGGCGGCTTTGAGTATAAGAAAGCGAAACAAAAAAACACCTTTTATCAACTAAGTGATCTTGATAAATCATGAATTTTCCCATTACTCGTAATCGTAATCGCAATCGAGATCTACAGAATAAGAAAATATGAAACGTTTATTCTAATTTTGGGAATACAAAACAAATATCTAACCGAAAAAAAACAGTTGTATGTGATGCTATACCTAGGTAGGCAGGTAGTCACTGACCACTATCATAAATTATAAGAATGATAAAAAACGGATTCTAACAAATACCGTCCAAACTGTTCACCATTATATTCTCTGCACAAAATAATACGTCTTAGCAATTGCCGCTCTCAGGCGATGTTCCAAATCCTCCTTTGATATAGGTGAGAAAGAGTAAACCTGGTGACCCCATATAAAAAATCCAAGGGCGTCAAGTCGAGTGACCTCGGAGGCCATGTTGTAGGGCCAATCGTGCCAATCTATCGATTTCGGAAACCGGAAGTGGAGAGTTCCAAGTTTTGATGTCAAAATAAACGTATTCAAGTACCACAGCGACATACCAAATTTGAAACCACTATCATCAAAACCATAGAAAAATTGGGGGGCATATCTCACGTGGTCACTCGGTATTTATGTTTGTTGATTTCATTTATTTGAATTTTTGGTGCAAGGCACGATAAAATATTTGATATTCACAAAATATATACTTGCAAGTAGTTCGAGTAGTACGAATGAAACAATTTACTGAAAAATACATTTTTGGACGCAAAATGGAATGAATTCAAATCATAAGTTCTTTGGATGGAATCCTTTGAAAAACGTGGGAGCTACATTTGACATATGGTTACCTAAATTCCAGTTAACATAAAGAGACATCGTAAATAAAAACTGATTATAGTTCTTACTGAAATTTCTTCACCATGTCTACTTGGCACATGCATGGAAGTGGTATTGATTTGATGGATTATCCGCTGGCGTTTGATATCACGACATTTGGATATGGTGGATATATTCATAGCGCCAGGAGAGATGAAGAAGTGGCCAATGGAAGGCGAAATCGAGAACAACAGCGGTGAGAATTCTAGAACATCAGATTTTCCTTCAGTCATATTTTTTGTACGTGACATACACACAATTTTTCACTACCATAGATTGTTGAAAATATTTCAATATTTCAGTGTATTAATTAACGTTACTCCGCAAAATAAATTCGATAATTCGATTGTTTTTCGTATTTAAGAATCTCAACCGTATAAAAATAAATAAACAGGAATTAACAAAAATATCACTCACTTTAAATATCTCACTTTAAAATGACAAAAATTGTATGAGCCGGGATTCGAACTCGGAAGCGTGGCAGGCGAGCATTTTACCACTGAGCCACCGATGCTTTTTATCATTTATGTAGCTGACAGCGACTAATAAAAAACGAGGCCAGTACCGTATATAGCATTGTTCTCTCTTTTTCTCTCTCTGGCCAAGTACCTATTTTCCGTCCTTTTGATTGAGCTAATAAACTTCAAATGAAAGAAGCAGACAGGATGAACAAAAAATATTGATTCTTATGAATGGTAATTCACAACGATTTTTCTCTTCGATTTATGTGTATGTACATCTTAGAGAAAAAATAAAAAAGAATGAAAGTTGTAGAACTCAAAAAGCTCTATCGAAAGACCTATACTTTACCAATATTAGTGTGAAAATGAGAGATTGAGTTTTTTTTATCTTTCAACAGCAGCTATTTTGAAACTACTGAACCGATTTGGCCCATATTCGAACTCATCCGAGGCATTGATAGAAAAAACAAATTCTGTGACGGGAAAAAAGTTTGACATTTTATCTCTGTTGACAGGTAACAAAATTCCCTTTTTATGAAATTACTTTTTGCCTTGGAAAAAAGTGAGTAGTTTTTTCCCAGATATTTATAAACATTAGTAAAGGTAGATATTTAATTTTAGAATATTTTATTATAGAAAAGTTACATTTCCTTTATATCAAAAGTGCAATTATGAAATGTGCATTGCATGAATGACATGTTCCTTGAACTATTCGGTACAACAGTCGAATTTTATTGTGTTGAAATTATATTTTTTTCTGCCATGGACACAACTGCCGTTGATGTACAGTTGTGTGCATAAAAAAGTTGTACAAGGTTTGTATGGTGTAAACCTGCCTATGATGCTCCAGATGTCATAAAAAAGTAGTACATGTACACATTTGACAAAAATTTTGACACTACTTGTCAAAGTCGATAAGAGGTTTAATTAAGATTGACATGCCTCACAATAGCCTATAACTGCTGTACGACTTTTTTATGCACACAACTGTACCTGGTTGCAAATCGGGTGTTATTTCAGCATTGCTATACACGTTCTAAACACTTTATTAGCTATTTCTGTCCTGTGAGCTACCCATTGATCAACATACCCTTCAGCGACCGTTGATGACTTGTAGTGAAGTGAAGTGTAGCAGATGATCTTCGAAATGAATGACCTGTATATGAGTTAGCATTTTCAAGTTGAAGAAAATTAGCTACTGTTTCAGGTACCTTATAAAACTGATTTTTACCCACAACCTGATTGATACATTTTCCATTGCGATATGCATGGACGAAGGGCTATGTACATTCGGTAAAATTTAATATATTCTTCAGTAACTACAAATCTCCTGTTTACATCATTCTTTGTTTGCTTAGGTTTCACAATAACGTTCCCGAATCTTCAATATCATCTAATGTCACCTGGCTGATTTCACAAATTCGACAAGCTCCTGCAATCCCAAATACAACAACCTTGACCATTGAATAAACTTCATCGGGAGCATTATTTAAAAAATCACCAATTTGTGTACAGGTAAAAATCGCAGCTTTCTTGGGCGTGTAACCTTTTCCATTTTGTTTCAGAAAAGTAATTAGTTTGAAATATTTCGAAATGTCTACATTATTATTGGATTGTAACATACTTTTAATCATTAAATAATTCGACCACACTGTTGATGGCTTTTGTTATTGTACCAGTTCCGAAAAATAAGCCAATAACACCATCTCCGAGAAAGAACTGCATATCTTTCTCATCTTCCATTCCATAAATTTTGAATACGCTGTTTCGTAAATTTTCCGCGATAGCTGGTAATAATTTTTGTAACGCTACTTTTGCTACATCTACTAACTATGGTGGAGCCAGAGAAAACTCGGAATCAGACATTTTTTACCTTTATATTATTCAAAATAACTACTAAACAACCACTAAGTTCGCAATTTTTAAATCAAATCACAGAATGATATTGACAGATATGTCATTACTTTAAAGGTCTAATTGTCGCTATAAGTACAGCCTACCAGTTTTAAAATTCAAATTTCACATCGATAATTTTCTGACCTCAATATATTGTAATAATATCTTTTTTCAATATTGAATCGTCGTTTTTCCCGCCACAGAAAAAATGGTGTATTATTCACGGGAAAAATATTAAATTTCAGCTGTCGGTTTTTTGCCTCTCTCCGCTTCGCGTCGGGGGACAACACAACCTCGAGCTAAAATCGAATACTTTTTTCCCTTGTATAATAAATAACTATTGTGCCTTATTTCGTTCCATTTGGTTGAAAAATGTGGCCTCCACTTTGTTGACAAATTTTGTTATATTCCAGGTTCTGGGAATCATGATCGCTGAAGATATATCAAGATTTATTGAAAGTATTTCTATTGAAATCTACCTAACAATTTTCCATTAACAAAGCGATCATTGCGAATACTATTTTGAGGTAATTTGGCAACGCTGGATTGCAACAATGACGCTGTAGTCATGATTGTTTTTCATGGTGACATATCCTACATATAAGCTTATGGATGATGCGTTTCTTGCATATATTCATACCTATAATTTTGTTATTGCAGTAAGATGAGAGTAATATATATTGATATTCTTGTGATCAAAGTCCACACAATTCATTTTTTGAAAATGTGAACAGGGTGTTCATAAAATCAGATGTGAAATCATCTGCGACTGAAATATAAACTTAAGTCACTATCTTTCATCGTTGAAGATAACCTCTTGGGAGGTACTCATGTTGAAAAACGGAACATTCTCAATTAAATATTGGATAGAAATATTTTTCTGAAAATTGAAATATCAATGATAAAAATTTAGTTATTTTTTGTAATAGCTAACAGAAAACAACTACTTCCCCGGTTAGAGCCACGCTAGACATTGAACTACATCTGAATATTTTATATATTTTTGTATTCCAAAAGAAAAATCTATCAATCCACAAGGGCATCTGGAAGCATTATTTTGTTGACACTTGGCAACACTGTAAGGCAGCGGTAATGCTGAGCTCATAATTATATTTTTTACGGAAATCATTTATGATTTTGTTATTAATACAAAATTAGAGTAAACTCTCCCAATGAACATTTCATTTAATTATCTGATAGAAATACCAATAAAAACCGGGTCATTTAGAACCACTATTTTTTGGGAAATTGGCGATGCTGTTACACACCGATAACGCTTGTATTTCAATTCGGAATCTATCTCCACTATGATAAATCTGGGATATACACAAAAATCATTTGAAAATATAAGCCACAATTTCTAGTTATTTCACTTATTTCACTCAAAACAGTTTGTCAGGCGAGTCTTGACAATCAATAACTTTTTTTTGACGAATCAGAATCCGATTCAAACTACAATTTATATCTTCCCATAATGAGTGTTTTTATTATAGTATTCGTTATTGTTGTAAAAATTAAGATAGATCAGTATCATTTCTTATCATTTTGAACAATTCTTCCAGTGAAGTTTATTTTTCTTTTTCATTTTCAACCAATTGTATATCGTGGGTCATTTATTTAAGTCGCATAAATGTTTTCTGAAATGTGGACAACTGCGAGTTTGACATATGCCTGTGTAGATGGACAATATAGGCGTAGGCTACCAACTTTCGTTAATTTAAGACATGGCCAGAGAAGGTAGGCTCTATATATATGTATATAATTTATATATTATCTTAGTTGTCCTCCTTAATAATCATTTATTATTTTACTCACGGATTTATCCTCCTCACATAATCAAGTATAGTAGCTTGTCTAACTATGGCAGAAATAGTTGTTTCCCTACATATGGAACAGTCAATATGTATACATTATTCCAAATAATTTCGTGGAAACGTCAATATATTTTTACTTGTTTTATTATTGAATATTTCCAGTAATTTGGTGTCATAGAACTATGTAACAGGTTCGATCCGGCAACCTTATTACACAGTATATGTTTATTGTCAAATCTTCATGATTGAACAATTTTCCGTTCGTTTTTCGTATGTAATTTCATAATAATAATTCTGATGAATATAATATTTATTATTGTCGAAAAAATAAGGCAGTAACAACTTCACAAACAATCCTTTCCTTGAATAGAAAAATCGAATTAAACGGTTTTCTTCACATAAAGGATTCAATATAAAATTGAACCAGAAAATGGTAGATCTCAGGTGAAAAACAACTACTTTCCTGGCAAATACCACGCAGAACATTGAATGATTTTCACCTAAAAATTTTATATTGAATCCTTTATGTGAAGAAAACCGTTTAATTCGATTTTTCTATTCATTCCACTTCACATGGCACTTATCTTTCAATCCTTTCCTTGTTATGTTTTTTAAAATATTCACTCCGATTTTGGTCAGAATTGTATATTGTGGATGGTTCGTATTTTTTCTCAGGTCAATGATATTTTCTCTCTTATGCAGATCGATATTGACATAGTCTATCCGCGAAGGTATGCTCTATAATTCATATTATTATTACAAATTCACTATAGTTGCCCCAGGTGAGCCCAAAATGTAACAAATTTACATTTTGGGCTCACAAAAAGTAACAAATCAATCCTTTTCGAAAACGCGTATGATATCGCCCTCTGTCGACGAAAACGATCGTGGATCATGTTTGGCACCATACCCAATGAGAAAAAATCTATCCGCTCCGAACACTTACAAAGGAATATGATGATGAAAACTGTATTGAAACTTTGACGTTATTTCAACCATTTTCAATATTAGAACCATAAAAGTCCATTCATTTCAAAAACTTGCACCCATTGCTGAGCTGGGATAACAATAAGTTTCTGAGAAGACAAACTCTCACTTTAAATACTTATACCTGATTCTTGCGTCCTCGATAAAATTTCATAGTGAAACTTTCCTTCATATTTAATTAAAAAATTTCATAATTGTCTGAATATAAAGTGCGGACGATCACAGTGGAAACCGTTAATATTATACGCCCTGTATGGTTTACGCAAAAATGCCGTAAAGTGTCAACTTTAAATGCGCTTTTTTATATATGTCAAATTCAACAATGACGTCATTAAGACATCACGTTGTTTTCGGTATTTTATGAAATGTAGGTATGGAATTGTTTTCTACAATCGGCAATATTCAACACGATTTTGATCTTGATTACTTGAAAACACAATATACGAATTATTTAACAAAAACTAAACTACAGCGGCAACCTGGACGGCAGAGTTTTTGCAAGACATAGGGTTTGAAGCCAAAAATGATTTATTGGTCATACTAAACGTTCATCAAACCCATGGTTAAACCTCTCCATCAATTTTCACTCGTGCCTTACAAAAGGTCACTTGTATTTTCACTAACGACCAGTTTACTATGATACATACCATACTCATTGGTCTAGAACAATGATTCCTTAAATCTGGTTTCACCTTTTCTACTTCCAAAACACATTGCATCTTATTTTCAAAACAATAAAAATTCAACAAAAGTACTTCTTCTCACACTGAACAAGGAACATGTGAAGATAGAGACGTCCATAACTTTTCTAGGTATTATCATGCCCACTCTTCTGTCCTTAACAAGTTGTAACATAAGTTACAGAGTGAACTATATATATTTTCCTTGGCAAATATAACTTGAAAACTAAATTGAGCGGCTGATTTAGTCTCCACCCTGTATTCGGTTTTAATTTATGCGTGAATTGTTGAATTTGTGTACCATCCTGATTTCTCAAATAATTACAATAAAATAAAAATAGAAAAAACGCACTGATAAGTCTACATAAGGTATATTCATAAGCCAAGTTAAAATACAATTTGGTTCACCGATGGAATGAAGAAATCAATATGCAGTCATATAGATACTTCAATACTAAAAATCAATTGCCAGATAATTTTCAATAACAATCTTACTTGCTTTCACCCTGCAACCATATTAGAATATATCTATCTGTCTATCTGTCTTTTTGTCACTTATGGTTAATCGCAATTTATCAACCGCACAGGATTTAATTGAGATTTTAGATATCGTTGGAGTTAATCTTCATTAAGCAGTACTGATTTTATGGATTGAGGCATACTTATATTAACCAGTGGGAAGTTAGCAGCCACTTTCCAGCGGCCATTTTCTCCCCAGCAGCCACTGGACCAGTGGCGGCGGTTATAAATAAAATACATTGAATATAGTATTGAACAATTGGGAATGAGTTTCTCACCGCTACCGCATATCGTCTTATATGTGATGTTCATATAATTTGCCTTAAAAGATATTTGAACCATTAATGAGCTTATACTCTAAAATATTGAAAGTTAAAAAAAGTTTTTTTTCTGCGAAGGAAAGAAATAGCCGCGTTCATAATTAGCAGATAGTGTTTTATATACCAGAAGAGTACACTGTATGAACGACTTCGATTTGGGAGGCGTCCAAGGGATGGTTCCACCCTCATGAAAACTAAAAAATTGATTTTTCTATGAAAGAAAAAAATAGCCACGTTTATATTTCTAAGAGAGTGTTCTATATACCAGAAGAGTGTACTGTATGAACGACTTTGATTTGGGAGGCGTTCAAGGGGTGGTTCCACCCTCATGAAAACTTAAAAAATCGATTTTTCTATGAAGGAAAAAAATAGCCGCGTTTATATTCCTAAAAGAGTGTTTTATATACCAGAAGAGTGTACTGTATGAACGACTTCGATTTGGGAGGCGTCCAAGGGGTGGTTCCACCCTCATGAAAACTTAAAAAATCGATTTTTCTATGAAGGAAAAAAATAGCCGCGTTTATATTTCTAAGAGAGTGTTTTATATACCAGAAGAGTGTACTGTATGAACGACGTCGATTTGGGAGGCGTCCAAGGGGTGGTTCCACCCTCATGAAAACTTAAAAATCAATTTTTCTATGAAAGAAAAAAATTGCCGCGTTTATATTTCTAAGAGAGTATTTTATATACCAGAAGAGTGCACTGTGTGAACGACTTTGATTTGGGAGGCGTCCAAGGGGTGGTTCCACCCTCATGAAAACTTAAAAAATCAATTTTTCTATGAAGGAAATAAATAGCCGCGTTTATATTTCTAAGAGAGTGTTTCATATACCAGAAGAGTGTACTGTATGAACGACTTCGATTTGGGAGGCACCCAAGGGGTGGTTCCTACCTCGTAAAATCTTAAAAAATCTATTGTCCTGTGAAGGAAAAAAATAGCCGCGTTTATATTTCTCAGAGAGTGTTTTATATATCAAAAAAAATAGAAATATAAACGCGGCTTTTTTTTCCCTAATAGAAAAATCAATTTTTTAAGTCTTCATGAGGGTGGAACCACCCCTTGGACGCCTCGCAAATCGAAGTCGTTCATACAGTACACTCTCTCAGAAATATAAACGCGGCTATTTTTTTCCTTCATAGAAATATCGTTTTTTTTAAGTTTTCATGAGGGTGGAACCACCCCTTGGACGCCTCCCAAATCGAAGTCGTTCATACAGTGTACTCTTCTGGTATATAAAACACTATCTGCCAATTATGAACGCGGCTATTTCTTTCCTTCGCAGAAAAAAAACTTTTTTTAACTTTCAATATTTTAGAGTATAAGCTCATTAATGGTTCAAATATCTTTTAAGGCAAATTATATGAACATCACATATAAGACGATATGCGGTAGCGGTGAGAAACTCATTCCTAATTTTTCAATACTATATTCGATGTATTTTATTTATAACCGCCGCCACTGGTCGTTTGGCTGCTGGGGAGAAAATGCCTGCTGGAAAGTAGCTGCTAACTTCACACTGGTATTGTTCAATACTATTTTCAATGTATTTTATTTATAACCGCCGCCACTGGTCGTTTGGCTGCTGGGGAGAAAATGGCTGCTGGAAAGTGGCTGCTAACTTCACACTGGTCTTATATTATCTTTATTATATTAATTCAAGACATGTTTATTATTTTATTTGGTGATTAAGCTCATGATTCACTTATAGATCGCGTTTATTTGTTTATGGATTATTAATAAATTTTCAACAGTGAATACTGGATGAACTTCTGCATACTAGTTTCTGTAATACTAGCAAATCTTCATTTTGATCATTAACAATCCTCATATGGCTGTGGAAAGATAAATAAATCACAGGTATCTCCTGACCTCAACGTCTCTGATCATAGTAGATACATTATCAATGACCACTGACCACTGCTGATACTTTACTTTCCAATTTACTTCAAATTCGGTTGGGTGTTTCTTCGATCTGATTAATACCAGTGACTGAGATTTCCCTGTGTTCAAATTTGTAAGACTGAAATTAAAACGAAATGTAGCCTGACCTAATCGGTGTCTCTCAAATATTGGTCATCAAAACTAAATCATGAGTGACTATAGTTAGTATTTTGCGCAATAACGAGAGGAAGACAAAGAGTGGATTTATTTGTGAAGGCAATCGACATATTTCTGAAACAATGGGACCTATATTTCGTAATGTTTCGCTAAATATCATTCTTAATGTTTAACTTGAGACATAAAACAATCTTGGAGTAAAATACAATATTTACAACGGAATCTTTGTACATACCATATCACGAGTATGGAATGAAAATGATTTACTGCGAAAATCATAAACACGGCATAAATTTATGTTCATCTTTAGTTTCAAATGGATTATCTCATCACTGTCTAACAGTAAAATTTTTATATGGAAAACTTCTTACCTCTTATCAACTGTAATTGAAAGTAACATTATTATAGATGATATTTTGGAAAAATCATTCAAATGTCGCTTGAAAAGTATTTATAGAAAACAACAATACAGAAAATATACATTTGAATAACAATAAATTCAAACTTATTGCAAAAATATATTTTATTTGCTGTCAATGAACTTTCATTTCAGAACTCGCCCCTTTGTATGGAGTTTTTTACGGGAAACTTTTCGGAGAATGAGTAGATTCAGAATATCTCTTTCTACTTCCTTGTTCTTTCTATGGTATTAGAAAATATCAATTTCCATTTCCTTTGTTTTTGAATGCGAAGTTTTATGAGTATAACAATCATATACAGGGTGTTAGTGAATAAGTGCGACAAACTTCAGGGGGTGATATTCTGCATGGAAAAATAATGACAGTTTGCTAAACAACTTTTGTCCGCAAATGCTTCGTTTTCCGAGATACGGGGTGTTGAAAGTTTTTCTTAAAAACTTACTATTTATTTATTGCTCTGAAACTGGTAGAGATATGCAGATGAAATTTAGTGAGTTTCAAGGGGTAATTATTGCGCATTCTTTGACATGCATTAAAAATTTCATGTTCATCATTGGCGCGCGTACGGGTAATGATCTCAATTTTTTTGGAGAAAAAACTGGTACGCCACTGAGATATTTCAAATAAAAAACCATTTTTGGATTCCTCGTTTGATTTGTGACGAAAAATTTCGATGCCCTTTTTTCCGTATGGGGCGCCGTTTTTATGCAAAAAAATAAAACATCTTAACGAGTATTTGTAATTACTTTAATACATTATCTAGTAGCGATACTAGTAGGCTACTGTCAACATTCTGTTAAATACGAATATTTCAACGAAATGTCAAATTAGCGTTTCTTCAATTTCATGCTTTTAGTTTGGTATAACATTAATGATAATAAGTAATTAATTTTTCTTTTATCGAAAAGAATGGAAAATTATACAAATGCGGAATTGCATTTTGTCTATGGTCGAAGTAATGGAAATGGTCGGCAAGCTCGACGATTGTATGCTGAGTTGTATCCAGGACGTAGGGTACCCCATCACACAATATTTGCTCGTCTTCACCAACTTTTGCGCGAAAATGGTACATTTAAGAAACAAACGGCTGACTGCGGGCGCCCTCGAGAAGTACGAACTGTGAAACGAGAAGAAGCAGTTTTCGAGTTGATTGCGGAGCCACCTGAAACAAGTACTCGAAAAATTGCCAACATACTGAATGTAAGCAACTTCACTGTATTTAAAATTCTTGAAGAACAGCAATTGTATCCGTTTCATATTCAACGTGTGCAAGCTCTACTACCTAGATACTTTTTTTTCCGCGCCAATTTTTTTGCCATTGGATTCTTCATCAAAACGCTCAAATTCCTAATTTTTTGAATGGCGTTTTGTTAACTGACGAGGCTAATTTTGGACGACAGTGTATACGAAATTTCCATAACAATCACCTCTAGGCTGAGGAAAATCCACAAGGAATCTTTGAAGCTCATTTTCAGCATCAGTTTTCAGTAAATGTATGGCTTGGGGACTTCATGATCATTTAATCGGTCCATATTTCCTCCCACGATGACTAACAGGCGACTCTTACCTGAATTTTAGCATTATTGTACGTAATCACTTAGATACAGTATATCCAAATCGTTGGATAGGTAGGGGAGGTACGGAACATTGGCCTGCTCGATCTCCGGATTTAAATCCTCTTGATTTTTGCATTTGGGGTTTTCTTAAGTCATTAGTTTTTTCCACTCCCGTCGAAAATGTGGAAGACCTGAGGATTCGAATTATAGCAGGCTGTGAGACAATAAGGAATACACCAGGAATATTTGCGCGAATACGACAATCAATGAGGCGAAGAGTTGAAACTTGTATCACGTCTGAGGTAGGTCATTTTGAACATTTGCTGTACCTTTGCGCCTATTTATTTATCAGTGTTATTTTCTGTTATTGTTCTGGTTTAACGTTATTGTAGTAGATAGTTCTTGATAATGTATTAAGGAAATGAAAAATACGCGTTAAGATGTTTTATTTTTTTGCATAAAAACGTCGCCCCATTCGAAAAAAAGGCGGTGGAGATTTTTTGTCACAAATTGAACGAGGAATTCAGAAATGATTCTTTATTTGGAATATCTCAGTGGCGTACCATTTTTTTCTTGAAAAAATTGAGATCATTACCCGTATGCGCTCCTATAATGAACATAAAACTCTCAATTGCATGTCAAAAAATGCACAATAACTACTTCTTAAAACACATCGAATTTCATTCGCGTATCTCGGAAAACAAAGCATTTTCGGACAAAAGTTATATAGCAAACTGTCATCATTTTTTCATGCAGAATCACCTCCTGAAGTTTGTCGCAGTTATTCACTAACACCCTGTATAAAATAAAAATGAATGTCTAAATTCCTTGGTAAGCGCATCACTTTAGAACCGATTTGGCTATTTTTTTTAAATGTCGTTATAGTGCGAGTAAGGTTTCTAGAGAAAGAAAAATTGTTAATGCCGGAAAATTGGAAAATTCGGGAAAGAGCTTTTTTCTACAGGATTTTTGTACGAACGATGGATATGCGTTATTCTTTTTCTGTTTGTTATGGTCCTGGGAAAGTTTTCAGGAAAAAATCGGGACAATTACAAAGGAAAGTCGGACAAACAAAGGTTTTTATGCTATCCATTTTACTTTAACTCGCCACTAGATGGCGCTGCAGCGCATCAACTTCTATACCGTTCAACCGATCGCCATGAAAATTGGTATACACAGATATTTGAACTATGTTCGCGCTATCCATAACAGGACAACGGGATAATGGGATAATGGGATAATGGGAAAATGGTATCACGGGATAACTAAAAAACAGGATAAAGGGATAACGGGAAAAAGGAATAACGGGATAACGGGAAAACGGGGTAACGGGAAGCGGCAGAGTTACAAGCATAACCTAGATGGAATATAGAAATTTGAATAGGACAACGTCTGTCGGTTCATCTAGTAATAAAATATGAATTCATTTCATGAATTCTATCAAGAATCGAAGGTAGATACTATATATAGCATTATAATTTTTTTACAAGACTAAGATGAAAAGTGTGTATTGGTTTCATTGTGCAAAGTGTAATATTTGAAACTACAGTGCGGATATATATTTTTGGGAAACTTAACTGAGATACAAATGAATCTTTTTTGTTAATAGTCAGTGACTTATCATCGAAAATGGCGGATGGGCGCCACTTGGATAGATTATTTTGAATCCGATCACATGGCAAGTAGTACCTTATTCCAAGTCCTTTTCAACGATATGATTGTGAAATATTTCTACTCATATATAAATATCAATTTCAAGCATTATTTAGTCAATCAGTTGCCACTTATTTCACTGTAACAACTATTTATATAGTAGTAGTAACTCCAAAAGACAATAGTGGCAGTAATTTTATGGAATAATAAATTCCATAAAAACTTTCCACCACTTTATTTCTAAATTAATGATATGTTCCAATGAATTGCTCGAAATGTCCACCGTCGACTTTTTGGTAATAAAGACATCTAGCATTTTGCCAACTCGTCCAAAGGTTTCTGCGGAAATTGATCAGCATTCTCCGCTAATCCTTTGTTTTAAAGCTTCAATGTTGTCAGCTGGCGAAGCACAAAGTTTTCCTTCAAGGTAACCCCACCAGAAGCAATCTAGTGGTGTAATATCAAGAGAACGAGCAGGTTACTCACTCTATTGTTAAAAACAACATTGGTTAGGAACTTAGAATACCGGCCCACACATTTACTTTTCCAGGGAACTGGATATTCTCTTCAGGAACGATGTGAGGATTTGTGTCACTCCAGTATTGAACGTACTGTGGAGCATGTTTATTTTGTAGGGGTAACATTTATTTTTCTTCAATACTCATTGTAACGTTTTCGAACACACCTCACAACTACCTGCAACCTGATGTAGATTGGGTGAGGTCTACTACCATTTTCAACTGTTTCAATTTCTCTTGTCTGATTTTTGACAGTTCACTTCGCTTATCGTTTCCGTCCTCGGAAATAAATTCTTGTAAGAGTTCCCTCAGATATATTCGTGATATCGACCGATTTTGATGCCTTTCATTGAACACTCGTTCAGCTGTAAGTAGGAATATTTGTATCATATTGAAGTTATTAGAAGAGACTTGTCATATAATCACTTTAACAATTAAGTTTCAAAATGGCGCCCGTTTATCAATTACAGTTTTGTGATTAATTCGGGGGAGGGGGTGACTTTAGACGCGCACTGTATCTCTATCTGACCGAACGCTTTATTTTGTTCACTCATCGATGGTAATTAATACTGAAGCTTCTTCTCATTTATAATGGGCAAAGACAAGAAATTTTGAAAATATTTTAATGGATTCTACAGCTCGTAGAAAGTCTGTTGGTACTTTTCTTTCTGTTTTTTAAATTTTCTAAATAAAAAAAAATTATAGTCGGCTAAATTCGAATGGCTTCTTTTTAGCGCCATTGCAAAATGTTGTGATGTAACCAACGGAGCAACCAATCCCACAGTTAACAGCTTCAATCAATTTTGCAACATTGCATATTTTCAAATCTTAGGCGCGCCTCCATAACAAGAATAAATGATTGGCTTTCTCTTTATCAGAAATCGTTTTGATGGACCACAATGATTCATAATATCAAGGTTTATGTGCACTGTAAAATCGACAATATATTGTTTTATGACAGATCGAATGTTTTTACACCCTTCAAATCCGCCATCGTCGCTTGACATTGCGAATAGTGTTCTAGTTCTGACATTTATAGTTTAAGAATTGGCAACGTTGCCGTTTAACGTCACAATCAACCCGATTACGCCTATTGGCTGCTCGGTCGTTTACGTCACAAAACGCCAATATTAGTAGCTTCAAAATTTGCTGATTTTCAAAAACGAATGGAAACTGCTGTAATTGAAATTTGACTCAAAAAAATGTTTTCTGGGTACCTTTACATATGCGTATTTTAAGGTAGTTGTCGTGCTACAGTGTCAAAAATTAGACTCGATTGTAGCGCGACGCGATACATGTTCAAACGCTGAATTAGAGGGATATTTTTTAAGGGAACTGTAGACTCAGAAACGCAACTAGCATGCGTGATACAGCAAATAAGACATGACTGGACTGTTCGCAACGTCGCAATTCAACGATCGCTCGCATTTAGTTTTTCAAGATACAGTGCAGTTTGCTCTGAAAACATTGGCAAAGATCGTTATTAAATATAAGAAAAAAAAAATTGGAACCAGCTAGTCATACAGCTACATATGCTCAAAGATACGATTCTGATTAGAAAAAAAGAAGACAGATGTAAACATCAAGAGAAAAAAAGTTGCGCAGAGTTGAATTGACAAAAAAAGGGAAAAGTCAGAAGGTGTAACATCCTATCAACCAAACGTTGGAATTAACGAATTAAGAGCATCATCACTATTATTGAAAAACATCGAATCAATATCAATAAATTATTCCATAGTTTATTTTGATTTAGAAACATCTGGATTGTGCATGACTGATGACATTTTACAAATCGCCGCCAAATGTGAAAATAGAGAATTTAATATATATGTTAGCCCTACATCAATTCTGTGGCGACAAAAATTATGGGATTAAGTACAATTTCTGGTCAATTATATTTGATTAATGTACAAGTCGATTCACTAAATTTAAAAAAATTGGAGAATGGAAAACCTAGAGTTACTTAAAATAGAAAAGCATTTACTAAAATCATTAACGATTAAAAAATAAATGTTTAGTGAATCAAGTGATTATTTAGTATAATAGTTAGAAAAATGAATAATATTACATTCATTGTTGTTTATATTTTTTGTAGATTTATACGTTATATTTTATTAGCCTGTTATTAGAAATCTGAATCCGTTTTGTTTATGTTTAAAAAAAATCGAATTATGGTTATACGTACATGTGTTGTACAAATGTATAAATAAAATAAAGTTTTTGCACTGTTGGTTGCCGTTACTCGTGAAACTACATTTTATTTTGCATCTATTCCTATTGTAATATGTTTAAAATGCATCAGTATATATTAACGCAATTATTCACAATTATTATTCATGGATATGTGTATTCCAAAACACAGTTCAATTCAAAACAGCAAGACCACGATTCTCAGCCTTCCCTCTCTTGCACTTCTCATACGTAATAATTTAGAAACTAAATTACTGTATGGTTGGTTACGCGTATTTAATTTTTCCCATAAAATTTGTTACTTACCTTTTAATAATATACTAGTTTTTCAAAAAGATCTGAATGGAGGGTTTTTAGTTATGCCTTAAAATGTGGTGTCCGCGGTAGCTCGCTAGAGGGATTATGTGTTAAACGTTGCAACTTTAAAACCTTATATTTCGCTTTCGTTGTGGTAAATCATTCCAAAAATGTAATACGACAAATTGGTATGAATATAAACGAAATCTGATTGGAAGTGGATTTCACAACTACCTTAGCATATTATTTGAAGCGATATTAATTTCTCGGGTCCTCGCCTATTGTTTACATCTTGAAATATTATTTCTTACACATACTTCTTTTTATGCATCACCCGGTATATGTATTTCCGGAGCATTTACTATCTCGTTTCACTTTCACTTGCATTGCTTTGTCACTATGTGCTCTGACTCATAAGATCCGGTATCCATAATATTTTAGCCATAATTATGAATTGTGACATAACGGTCACCCAAAAGAATTTTTCCAACATTGAACGAAGTGACAAAGGCGGTTGGTCCAGTGACCTGATATTATTTACAGGGTGGAGGAATATATGAGAATTTCTTATATTGATCTAAGTTTCTTCCATAATGGATGTTTGATATAGAATCATGAACTTCTTCAAATAGTGTTTAAATTCTCTTATGAAATAAAGGATCCACAAGATTTTTTTTTTCCGAATATATCTTTTTTATATTCAAAAAATATATCTTCATGTGGAAGGCGACCTTCAATTTGGTAGCTCGATTTTTTGGCTTGTTAGTTTTGAAATAAAATTCCAATCTATTCAAATAAAGAGTTCATTTAATAAAAACCTTTCTATTCCTGTGATAAAAATGTTTGAAAGATTACGAAAAATGTTGGAACACAAAATAAATATAGTACATCCATATGCTTAGGAAGGAGATAGATTTGGGCTTGATTTTGCATTTGCGAAACTAAAGGGAAACAGGAAAGCGTAGGTCCAGAGCAAATAACAAATAAAATGCTGAAATAACGGAGGAAAATTATTGATCAGAGAATGTAAGAAATCATTGGAAAACATGCTGACATAACATAGTTAAAAAGGGGCACAAACAGAGGTACACAAAATTCAAACAAAACTTACTATCACAAAGAGTACAAAATATAAATTAGAAGTCGAAGGAACATGTGATGATTACCAGCAGCAAATGCCTACAGAATGAACTGAAAGCACAAACACCAAAAGCAGCAAGAATATCCATAATAGCAAACAATGAATATGAATATAGAACCGCTGTAAGACCTGTTCTAATATACGACACAGAAACAAGGAGAGACGCCTAAAAAAAAAAAAAACAAGGACTAGAACGAAATTCTACAGAACAAAGCAAATCCGTAGACGCGTAGAGATGATGCAAACGGTCAAAATCCGAACAGTAAGAATAATATCCGGTAAACATTCAAAGCAAGAACTAGAATCGAAATTCTACTAGAACAAAGCTAATCCGTAGACGCGTGAATTGGGAAAAGAAGTAGATTTCTCAAGCTCTTGCTGCACACCTGAACCAACTCTAAATTATCCTTTTCTAGAACCAACAACCCATATCGAGAAAAAATTGTTTCAAACCTCAAATCCAATAAGGCCCCTGCATACGACTTGATTAAAGCGCAAACTTTGAAATATATATCCAAACAAACAACGTATTAATTAACTCATTTAATTAACATGACAATGCGCAGTGGCTATGTTCCCAATGAATTCAAATTAGCAGTGCTTACACCAATATTTGAAAAAGGAGATGTTACCTGTTAATTACCACTCTGACAAAAAAAATCGAAAAAGTAATAAAACAGAGGTTGGAGAGTTATTTGAGTGAATTCAAGTTTTAATCTGAAAAGCAATTTGATTTCAGAGACAGAAAATCAACAAATGACGCTATTATTCATCTCTGTAGGAGCATATACCGAGCAGTTGATGATGTAGACCCAGCTTTGTGTATCATGTTCTACTCTCAGGGGCTTTGGAGAGAGTGGGGATAAGGTGAACTCCTCACAACTCTTCTCTAGCTATTTATACAACAGAAAACAAATTGTACAAATTCGTGAATCTCATAGTACTGAGAAGAATGTTTTCTGTTGTTCCCCAAGGCACGGTGCTGGGACCCATTTTGTTAATAATATATCTCAATGAACTCCTTTTTCTCGATACAGATGATGTAATAACTAGTTTCGCTGGTGAAACCGTCATATTTTACAAAGATATCAGCTGGACGAATCTCAAAAAGAAATATGAGAGTGATATGATGAAAATCTTGAATTGGTTCAGTTCTCGGAAGCTGACAATTAACTAGGACTCAGGATGTTACGCCGTAAAAATGGCAACAAGCGAAATTGGTTCTGAAATAGCAAAAACAGTTATTACGCCCTCGTGGAGTCCCACCTCAGATACGGAATTTCCTTCTGGGGCATGTGCAGCCATCAAAGGCTTAATAACATATTCATTTTACAGAACCGAGCGTTAAGATACATCTGTAGGGTATCTCCCAAACATTCGTGCAAACCGCTATCTGTTTCTGAGAGAATACTCACTCTATTTATATTAGAAAGTCGTATGCTTAGTTTTAAAAAACCGTGATAATTTAGCAAGTCATCAGATACATCACAGAACACGTAGGACACATAATTTAAATCTACCCCTGCCTATACCCTCCTCGACTTTGACCAGGAAATCAATTATATATGAAGGCATGGAAATATATAATCACCTAACTTACACATAAAGTGTATTAACTCTTTTAAAAAATTTCGGAAGTCCGTTACAGATGTATTACTTGAGGAAGCTTACTATGATTTGGAAGAGTACTATTCAGAGAATTGGTAGAGTATGCGTTTCGTATAATTGTACAGCTATATATGTGTGTTTTTATATGTTAATTTGTTTGTATCTTATGTGTATATTTATTTAAAAATGTTCTATACTCTTGTGTAATGATGACAAATAAGTTTTTAAGCGCATCTGACGTACTACTTCATTGATGTGTAGTTACTGTAATTGATTTTTATATTATTTACCTACAGTTAATGTTAGTTTTTTTTCACTTTGTCAATAAGAACTTGTTTTTTTTTGACAATAAAGTATATTTCTCCCTCTCTATGACAAAACTGGATATATGCCCTACACGTGCTATAAAAACCAACTCCCAGGATTCAGATCATTGTCTATTTCACATAATAATGATTTTATTGAGATACATTCATGTTCAGAAATAAAATATTTTGGTGTGGCAATTGATCAGCACCTAAGATGGAATAGGCACACAACAAACGTCTTCAACACTGTCAGAAGAATGTTATTCAGATTCAAATATTTATCAAACATTCTAGAAACCTTCTACATTACTATTTTATACTACGCCCTCAGTATGGAATCCTTGGCTAGGGTGGTGCACTTGACCTTCATCTACTACAGAAATATTTCCTAAAAATTATGCTAAAAAAACCAAAATTATTTAGTGAACCGAAAATATTCGACTCGAAACAACTCTACCTATATATAACTCCATACGAATATTAAACTATACTTACCAAACAAAGCAGAAAACACAAATGCACACAAAAACAAATGCGCCGAATAGGAATATTGGTCAATGAAATGATACGTACTCATCTCAAAAAGTTTTTAACCGAACTCCAGAAAATCTAAAAAGAGAAATAATCATTTTAAATTCTACCAGTCTCATCAAAAAAACGACTGAAATTATACATATACAGCTTCACAGAGATATGATATTCATAATAAGCATACGTAAACAATGTGCAATATTCATGAGAGTTATCCAGTTAGGTCTACCACTTCATTTTTAATATTTTTAAATTAGGAATGTAGATTTTTTTATACGTAAATTATTATTATTTATTCACTTACCCATCCATTCATTCTAACGTACCGTAGATAAACTATAAACTAGCTGTATTCATGTTTTTTACTATTTGGTTTATATTGTAAAGTTGTAGGTACTCTCAATTGGTAAATAAACATGATAATTATTATTCTGAAATTGATTACGTTCTCACCTGACAATGGTTTGTTTGTTTGTCACAGATTAGATGTTCTATAATATTTTATTCGGAAGATAGAAAACTGATGATTGATGTGTCAAAAGTAGATAAACTGCTGTAAATGGCATTTAATTGACAGATAGAAACAAAAATTCATTGAAAAATGTCGTTAATTTAGAACGATTTTCTGTTTGAGTAGACATTTTGGAGAAAAAACTTTTTAACAAAAAATTGAACCGACGAAATACGGAACTGAAAAGTAACAAATAAAAACGTTTTAACAAAAAATTAAACCGACGGAAAAATCAACTGAAAAGCAAAAAATAAAATAAACCTTCTTAGTCTAAATGATAATTGAGCTCCTAAACTAATGTAAGTAACTGATTTTGAGTCGGCGCCAAACAAACAATTATCGAAGATCATTATCTATGAAAGAAGTCATCAAAATGCAGCCGTGCATCTCGCTGCCATCATTTTACGCTTCACCTAATTCAATTGCTAGTTTGTTAGGCGCCGACTCAAAATCAGTTACTTAACATTAGTTTAGGAGCTCAATTATCATTTAGACTGAGAAGGTTTTTTTATCATTTAGACTGAGAAGGTTTATTTTATTTTTGCTTTTCAGTTGATTTCTTCGTCGGTTTAAAAAGTTTTTATTTTCAATTTTTTGAGGCTAAAATCTACCAATTACTACCTACTTGTTTTTTGATTACTTCCAAAATACTTACTTACTCACCTTACTTCAACTATTACCAGTTGAATAATATGATTATCTACTTTTACTATTTGTTGTAATATAAATTATTTTCGTTGTTCTGATTAGTTTATTTCATTACTTTGTATATCATTCCATCCTCTCATAAAATATACTGGTTCTGACGGAACAAGAATAATGTCAGTAGCGTTTCACCGGAAATGGCTCCGGTTTTGAATTTTTAAATGGAACACCCTGTATATTGTAACATTTTTGGATTTCTGAGACAAATCTGGATCAGAATGTCACATTTCAAAAAGTTTTTACGTCTACATCATTTTTTAGAGTAACTTTTTATATTGCATCCAACTGACCTTGAAACAATATTGACCCAATTATTCTGTTTTCAACGATACCAGCCCAGACATTAACGCCAAACCTTTCTTTAAAATTGCCCTCTCTCATTGCATGTTGATTTTGTTGGGCCCAGTACCGAGTATTTTGCATATTGAACATACCATTATTTGTAAATCGTGAATCGTCGAAAAATAGAATCAAGTTGATAAAATTTGGGTTGACTCTACGATTTTGAAGCAGCCAATCACAGAACATACCCGTCTATCGCCATCGTCAGCATACAAATGTTGATGTAACTGATATTTAAATGCTCGATATCCGTACTTTTTCAGTATTTTCCTTGCTGATTCGTGACTTATCTGCATTTCTTGACTAATCTCTCTTGAAGGAACCGTTTTATCAACCTCAACCATAGCAAGAACGATAATCTCAGTCTCTTCATTTATGATTAACCTCTCGATTTCCTTCTTGCCTAAAACGATTCTCAACATACGGAAAATACTGATGGGCTGGATGTTGCCGATTGGGATATATTTGAGCATACAACTCAGCAGCATTCCTTGAATTTCTATGACATTCTCCAAATATCAATAACATATCCACCTTTTCACTCTGAGTATACCTTATTTTGAAGAAAAATCAAACTGAAATTTAACGAAAATCAATAAACTTTTACTGTCTGCTCATAAAGCTTATGTTACTGTCATTACCTAAGTGAGTGTTTTGTTTTCCAAAGAAACTGCAAAATATTATTGCATCATGGCTATCCATGGCACACTTGACAAAAGTAAATAAATTATCATCCAGTATTTTCCTTAGTAATATTTAATTTATGTTCCCATTTTTGATCCAATCGCAAATAAATTAGTATCGTTAGATTCGTCAAAAAATCCTTTTTTCGGAAAGTGCTTGTCAAAAAATGGTTTCCATTTGAAAAATAATAGTTAGACACTAAAAATATAATTTTGCCAACTTGTCTTATTCCTATCTATCATACTAGTTACTAAAACTTTGCGATTGTAATTTTCTGACATCACCTGAGGACCTCAGATTAGTGTACGTCCGATCATGGCCACCTAGATGCAATATTAAGAGTGCCTCTAAAAAAATTAAGCAGGCGTAAAAACTTTTTGAAATGTCACATTCCGATCCAGAATTGTCTCAGAAATCCAAAAATATTACAATATACAGGGTGTTCCATTTAAAACTTCAAAACCAGAGCCATTTCTGGTGAAACTGGAAGTGACAGGAGAGTGAAACATATGCGAAAGCTCTCCTCTATACATACCATTTACCTATACCAAGTCTCATTTTGATACACCTAATATTCTAGACTTGTCTAGTAGATTTGTTGACACCCGGTATATGTCATATGTAAATATATAAACTTTAGTACTAACTGAAGGAATTTTTAAGAAGAAGCATGATTGGCAAAGATATACCAAAATTAACGAGAAAACAACCAATGATCATTCAACCAAGAATTAATGCCTTGACGTAAAGGCAACGCAAATTTAGTGTGCTTGCTTGAAATATGAAAAATGTGAAATGCCACTGATGACTGTAATCTGAAGGTTCAATTGAATTCGTACAGGGTGTACCTGCGTTCATTTCATATCGAAAAAAAAAAAAAAAAAAAAAATGATAAAAATCAAGTGAAATCTGTAAAAATGTCCAATAGTTGGCACCTCCGCCGCCAAATGCTTTGTTCGCCGAGGATAAAATCATGTTTTCTTCGGTGCCGCATGTTATTTGAAAAAATTATTGCTTCCTGTGTGTGTGTGTGTAAAAGACCAAAAAGGGTTAATTATTTCAACTACGAAGAGAAATTTACAAAACTGCAGTTGATGTTTCTCTCTCAAAGAATTCCACATAAAATTCTCATTAAATTAAAAACTGCAGGTAATTGGCATATCTTAAATTTCCGAATGGAGAACGAAGCCATCGCGACTAAAAATTTCAACTTATTGGCTCGAGTTATCACGTGAATACTAACTGAACACTTCTCTACAACTAGTTCAACTGGACCGGACGGAGCTTGGTTTGATGAACATTTCTTATCTTATATAAATTTTGATTTTTAATTATTGGAAAAACGTGTGACTTGTTCTAAATGGTGTGTTCTGCTTGTCTTTTCAAGGAACGCATTATTTAAGGAGACACCCTGTATATTTGATATTTGCTACCTCGATGTAATTGTAGAAGATTTTGGCGTGGTTAGAGTACAGCCAAGGAGAAATTATATATAATAAAGTTTATACCCTGAATTATTGAGCATATCTAACATATATTTCAGAAATTTCCAAAGAATTAATCGACACTAGTTTCCACAAAAATTAAAGTAACACTTGATCGATTTTTCCCAAGGAATATCCATTTTCTGAAAAATCGTTTATTTTTTATTCTTTCTTCGGCAAATAAAAAATTATCATGAACATAATTCTTCTATTTAAATAAAATCAAAAGGAAGTGTTCTATAATTTACTCTTCTTTGTGGGTTTCCTTGTGGCTATAACCTCAAATTTGTGATAAAACATAAAGTTTTTCGATGAAAGAAAATTGTATCTCCACTGTAGATGCGGCTTAGAAACCAGAATATTCAGCCCAGTAATCGCTAGATAGACAGTGGCCATCACCAGAGGTTTATTGATTGAACTGGCGGTCAATATCAGGTTCTAATGACTTGTCTAACCAAACAATCGCATAAAAGTCCAGCTAGGTATTGGTCAATCTCCCTAATGACGTATCGTCAGTGCCAAACAGCACTTTTTTATTCAGAGAAGGGACGTATACGCTAGTTATCCTTTCTATAGTTGTTATTCAACTTCGGATAACTTGAGACAATAATGGTGGTTGTATTTATATTTATTTTTACCGAATACAAAAAGAACACGCTTTATTTGTCTTCCTTGACGAGTACAGTAAAATTTAGGATTCCTCGTTTTTCCAAAAGAAACTTCCATGACGTGTTCCCCCTGAGTGAAAAAACATTTAAGTAATCATTTTATTGATTCCAGTACGTCACCTCAATGTATTACAGTAAAGTCACATGAAACATCAATAATGAACAGGTATGCATGAAAGAAATGACCTATATAATTCTTTAGGGCGAGTTAATGAGATTTTCCGCTTTATGGTCGAATTGATTGCACCCAAATAAAATTTGATGGGGCGTGAAAGAGAAATAGAATATCACGAAACTTGGGAAACTAATGAAGAGGTTTTTAGAGCATCTTGCCAAAACCT
This sequence comes from Gonioctena quinquepunctata, assembly GCA_018342105.1. Lineage (NCBI taxonomy): Eukaryota > Metazoa > Arthropoda > Insecta > Coleoptera > Chrysomelidae > Gonioctena > Gonioctena quinquepunctata. Next base: position 494,462 of record JAFIRS010000004.1, on the reverse strand, counting down.
TTCCCGTAAAACGTATAACGAAACCGAAGAAATAAACAAAACAAAACCTCAATTGGTTCACAAGTTCAGAAAGGGCTCATTGGATTCCTAATGACATCGAAAATTCTCTGAATTTCAGTTTAAAATTATTTATTCTATTTAAATTATTATTATTGTCAGGAATAATTTCACCCCTACGTAAGAGGGGCAATTTTCATACAAGAAAGCTGAATGTTTCTGTAGCTCATGATTTCTTCATGCCTGGAAGAATACATATGAAATAATTGTGTGTTTTTCAAATAACGCAATGCATTTGTGAATATAAATGCACGGTACGCACATTATTTCATTGAGAATGGAGTGTTGTCTGTCTCTTCTGGAAAACAAACATTTTGTTTATTTTTATAGAGCAACCCACGAGGTGATATTGTATGTAATGTGGAAATAAACAACAGCAGGGTATACATTTGAACATTGTTTTTTATTGAATATGGACTATCTAACTGCATAGTATCCACTATTAACCATTTTACTGACATGATTTACACTCGATTAGGGTCATGTTGTTATCAGTACTAATATCTCTAGGACATTGATAATAATAATAATAATAATAATAAAGTTTATTCACCAAGAAAATATTTACAAAAAAGGTATATATGATTAAAGTGCGTACAGTAAATAAACAGGGGATACCACAGAAGCTTTAGTTCCAATGTAACTATCGCTTGTACGTGGCTTCATGTTGTTGTATGTTCCATCAATTTCAGTAGGTGATCATTACATAACTAGTTGAAGATGATTCGTTATGAAATAATTTGAAAATATAAAATATATAGATATAATGTGAAGATATGAAGATATGAAAATTGAAAAATGTAAAATGTAAAATGTAAAAATGTAAAATGTAAAAATGTAATTATAAAAATGCAAAATTGTAAAACTTATAAATGTAAATTGTAAAGTGCTAAAAGGGAAAAGTCTAAAAGTTTAAAAATCTAAAATGTACAAATATAAAATATAAAAGTATCAGAATATAAAAATTCGAGTAACTAATTGAGAGATATGCGCATACGTACATACATAGATGTACTCAGACTTATACAATTAACACGGGAGAACATGAATATAAATTATATTACTAATAAAAATACTAAGTAGACCATTCATTGTTTCGATTGAAGAGAATAAAATACCTAACCATATATTAATTTAGTTTTTGATTAACAAAATCGTGTAATTTGCTCCTTCCAAAAGCCAAAATCCATTTTTTTATTTTTTTCTTGAATAAATTGATGCTCTGTAAGTTCCTTATATCAACAGGTGTTAGACTATAAAGTTTTGGTGCAAGAAAGTCACAGTGACGTTGCCCTATGGTTTTGTCACAGCGAGGTACGCTTAATGATATTGTTTTATTTCTTGTGCTGTAGGAGTGTGTAACAGGGTGAGAAGAGATCTTGTTTTTTTTTATGTTGACTAGTATATTTTGACAGAAAAGTTGCCTACTGTCAAATATTCCCGATTCTTCATGTAATTTATCATTGGAGAATCTGAGTGGTTTACCGTATATAATTCGTAATATCCATCTCTGAATGACGTTTAAATTTTCTAAGTGCGTGTCATTTACACCACCCCAGCCCACAATACCGTAAGTTAGATGAGATTGAACCAGTGCGTAGTATAATATTTCTAGGTGTTTCGTGTCAAGGTAATCTTTCAGATATTTAAATCTATATAACATACCTCTTAACTTGTTGACTATATTTCTTATGTTAAGGTCCCACTTGAGGTGTCGGTCAATTACAATACCTAAATATTTAATCGATTCAGCTTCAGGTATTTCTGAATTTGGTCCGATAATCAAAGGACCCATATTTGGTAATCCACTGGAGTATGAGGAAAACGGTAATTTTTGTTTTTTCCAGGTTGAGAGTTAGTGTATTATATCGAAACCACTTTTCTATAACTCTAAAATCATCCTCCACTTCTGCTTTCAAGGTGTTCCATGATTTCGCCTCATAGAATATAGCCGTATCATCTGCAAAGCTCAAAATTTTGCCCCTGGTTCCTAAAGAAGTAAACTGTTGATATACAGAGTAAACAACAGTGGACCAAGTACAGTTCCTTGTGGAACACCGTATGTTACATATCTACTATCACTCAACTCCCCTTCAATACTTACTTTCTGTTCGCGCTCTGTCAAAAGCTTTTTAATATTCCGTATATATTTCCTCTTATCCCATAATGGTCTAGTTTGTCAAGTAATTTTCTGTGGCACACGGTATCGAATGCTTTAGAGAGGTCAACAAAAATGCATAATGATGGTTTACTTTTATCCAGTGAGTTATAAATATTAGATACTAATTGGTAAATTGCATCATCTGTTGATTTTCCCTCCCTAAATCCATACTGATATTTAGATATCAAGTTAAATTTCGTACAAAAGCTGAGTATCCTGATTTTGAGGATTTTCTCAATTATTTTAGATAAGTTTGATATTAATGAGACTGGTCTATAATTTATCATTTCAAATTTACTACCACTTTTGAATAGTGGTTTCACGATTCCAATTTTCAATGATTTTGGAAAATAGCCTTTTTCGAAACAACAGTTTATTAAATGGGTTAAGGGGGCAGTTATCTGTTTTGATATGTTTTCAAGGTTTCAGCGCGTATATTGTCGTGACCAGGAGCCTTTTTTGGTTTCAGTTGCATTATGATGTCGTGGACTTCTCTGGTATCGGTGGGATAAAGATACATTGAATTTTTCAATCTTGTATCATGTTCTATATAGTCATCCGGAACTTTTATTTTACTTGCATATGTTTGACCCAAAGTACTATAATATTCATTGAAACTGTCAGAGATGTGCTTTTTGGAAAATAGTGGTGTACCGTCAGTTGATATAATTTTTCTATTTTTGTTTCTGGTTTGGATCGATTGCAGATATCATTTACGCAATCCCAGAGAGCCTTGGATTGGTTCATGTTATTTTTGATTAATTTTTGTGTATAAATTCTTTTAGAATTTTTTATTATCTTATCTAGTTTATTTTTGTAAGTATGGTACTGTGTTTTCAAAATTTGGTTGTTTGGGTCTTTCATTAATGTTTTATACATTGTCTCTTTTTTGTTTATCGATGTTAAGAGTGCAGAAGTTATCCATTTTCTTCGTTTTATATTTTGTTTTTTTAGCTTGACATTTTTCGTATTTCTTTCAATATATAAGTTAAGTTTTTGAATGAATTTATCAGTCATTTTGTCTATATCCCGTACCGAGTATAGGTCGACCCATGTCTCGCATTCCAAATCGGTTTTTAATGATGAGAAGTTTATATATTGCTTGTATTTATTTTCATTTGGAATATTATTATGTGAACTTTGGTTTAGATCTATTGTTAATGCTATAGGGTAATGGTCTGTTATATTGAATTGGAAGACAAATGATTGGATATTTCTATGGGATACAGTTTTAACAAAGAAGTGGTCAATACATGTTTGACTCTGTGGTCGGGTGTAGCTATTGATGTATGACTCATACCCAAAACTATTCAAGGAATTTTTGTATTCTTCGACAAACTCTGTATCTGAAAATAAGTCTATATTGATATCTCCCGTTATTATATGCCAGTCGCTTTTTTCAATAGACTGTATATAGTCCAATAGATCTATATTGAACCTTTTTGGACAAGTACTTGGGGGTCTGTAGATGGCAGTTATCATGGCATTTGCATATTTGTCACCAATGTTTATTACGCTATATGTGAAACTAATGCTGTTTTTAATATACACTATTACACCATCATTTTTGTTCAGTGTACCTTTGTTATATATTGTGGTGTAGCCATCAATTTCCACTATATTCAAATCATAGACAAGATATGTTTCAGAGAGTACAATGATTTGAAATTCAAGAGAAAGTCTGTTCAAGAATATTTTCATCTCATCCATGTTTTTTGTGATACTTCTGATGTTAAAATGTATTATACTAAATAGGTTTTGTTTATCTGGTATAAAATCTTTAACATCTGAGATTACTTTTGCTACTATTGGTTCGTTCTTATACTCTTTTATGAATGGGTCCATTTTGGCTTTATAGTGTTAATACCTTAATATAATACAAAGAGTGAAATAAACTAAACATCAATTCAGTTTGTTATGAATTCAATGATGAACATAAATAGGATAAATAAATTAAGACTTACATGAATATGAACGCATTTCAATCTCAATATACTTGACTTAATCCTAAATGAAGTATCATTAAATTTCTATTTCTAGTGATACTAAGATCGAGCACCTGATCTTAAACTCTTGATTCTGTCTTTTGTTGTAGGGGACCGGATGTCTTTGTCACCTTTTATCACTTCAGGTTTCCACGGAGTAATTTTGTCTTCTTTTCTTGGGAGATGTCCTTCGGTGTTACATCTTGGCCAGTATTTTCTTCTGTTGGATTTTTGTCTGTTTCTGATTGAATTACAGGATGGATGTTTCGTGAAGTTGGGGTCGACGGAGCACTTTTTGGTTTTCTTTCTGTAGTGTCGGTATTCTCGTTTTCTTCAAGTTCCTCGGCGGTATAAGCTCTGTTGTTGACATACAACCTGTTTCCTTTTATATACGAGTTATCAAAATTATTTTGTCTTGCATTATTCAGGTGGTGCCTCAGTATTCTATTCTCGCAGCGTTGTTTATAAGTTAGATCATTTGAGATTCCAATGCTGGTTCCTTTTAACTTTTTGCAGTTTTTAATAACTTCAAATTTTTTCAAATATGAGATGAACTCAACTTTGACCGGGTTTTTATTCTTGTTTCCTATTATATACAAATTATTTAAATCTGATGCCTGGACGTCAACGTCCAGTAATTTGTTTAGTTCTCTACAGACGGCTGGAGCCGACACTTCCTGAGAGTCTCCTAGCCCATATATTACAATATTATTTTTCTTACAAGTTACTTCCAGTGCTTCGATTTTATTATGTAGACGAGATAATTTTATGCTATTACCAAGCAACGAGCTTGAGAAATTTGTCATAAAATTATGAGGCATTTGTCAATGTCCGAGGGATATTCGGCGGAAAAATTTTTTATAAAAAAATTTATAACTCAACACAATTAAACATGTATTTATTCATTGAAAGTACAGTTAGTGAAAGTACAATTATTAAAATTCAACTCAACATTAGATTCGTTGCTGTTCTCTACTATAGAAGATCTATTACCACGCATAATATTTATGATCTTGTTGTGGTGTTCTTGATCGAGATTTAAGTATGGTTTTATAGAATTTTGATTGCTATGACCAGCAATTTTCAGCAATTGTTGTTATTCTACACCACTTTTTGCCAATTCGCTAACAGCAGTTGATCTATTCGAGTGATTTGTTATCTTTTTGTCCTTTACATTCAAGCCAATTGCCTCAGCAGCAGATTTAGTCCATCCATTTATTGTATTTCTTTCAACAGGTACATCATCGTACCATTTGTCATTTTCATTTTTTCAGTGTCGATTTGGTTTTAAAAACAGTCGTGGTGAGGTAATATTGGCGCCCCGTTTTGATATCAGTTTATGAAAAAGACGTACAGGGCAGCTTTGTCTTTCACTATTGGAAACCAAACATTTACTACTTGTACAGCTTTTAGAACCACCTTAATGCTATAGGGTAATGGTCTGTTATATTGAATTGGAAGACAAATGATTGGATATTTCTATGGGATACAGTTTTAACAAAGAAGTGGTCAATACATGTTTGACTCTGTGGTCGGGTGTAGCTATTGATGTATGACTCATACCCAAAACTATTCAAGGAATTTTTGTATTCTTCGACAAACTCTGTATCTGAAAATAAGTCTATATTGATATCTCCCGTTATTATATGCCAGTCGCTTTTTTCAATAGACTGTATATAGTCCAATAGATCTATATTGAACCTTTTTGGACAAGTACTTGGGGGTCTGTAGATGGCAGTTATCATGGCATTTGCATATTTGTCACCAATGTTTATTACGCTATATGTGAAACTAATGCTGTTTTTAATATACACTATTACACCATCATTTTTGTTCAGTGTACCTTTGTTATATATTGTGGTGTAGCCATCAATTTCCACTATATTCAAATCATAGACAAGATATGTTTCAGAGAGTACAATGATTTGAAATTCAAGAGAAAGTCTGTTCAAGAATATTTTCATCTCATCCATGTTTTTTGTGATACTTCTGATGTTAAAATGTATTATACTAAATAGGTTTTGTTTATCTGGTATAAAATCTTTAACATCTGAGATTACTTTTGCTACTATTGGTTCGTTCTTATACTCTTTTATGAATGGGTCCATTTTGGCTTTATAGTGTTAATACCTTAATATAATACAAAGAGTGAAATAAACTAAACATCAATTCAGTTTGTTATGAATTCAATGATGAACATAAATAGGATAAATAAATTAAGACTTACATGAATATGAACGCATTTCAATCTCAATATACTTGACTTAATCCTAAATGAAGTATCATTAAATTTCTATTTCTAGTGATACTAAGATCGAGCACCTGATCTTAAACTCTTGATTCTGTCTTTTTGTTGTAGGGGACCGGATGTCTTTGTCACCTTTTTATCACTTCCAGGTTTCCACGGAGTAATTTTGTCTTCTTTTTCTTGGGAGATGTCCTTCGGTGTTACATCTTGGCCAGTATTTTCTTCTGTTGGATTTTTGTCTGTTTCTGATTGAATTACAGGATGGATGTTTCGTGAAGTTGGGGTCGACGGAGCACTTTTTGGTTTTCTTCCTGTAGTGTCGGTATTCTCGTTTTCTTCAAGTTCCTCGGCGGTATAAGCTCTGTTGTTGACATACAACCTGTTTCCTTTTATATACGAGTTATCAAAATTATTTTGTCTTGCATTATTCAGGTGGTGCCTCAGTATTCTATTCTCGCAGCGTTGTTTATAAGTTAGATCATTTGAGATTCCAATGCTGGTTCCTTTTAACTTTTTGCAGTTTTTAATAACTTCAAATTTTTTCAAATATGAGATGAACTCAACTTTGACCGGGTTTTTTTTTTCCTTTTACAAATTTTTAAATCGATGCCTGGCTCAACGTCCAGTAATTTGTTTAGTTCTTACGCGGCTGGGCCCACGTTTTCTGTTTAAAATTTTTAAATCGTCCTGGACGTCAACGTCCTAATTTGTTTAATTACTGAGGCTTCTCCTAGCCCATATATTACAATATTATTTTTCTTACAAGTTACTTCCAGTGCTTCGATTTTATTATGTAGACGAGATAATTTTATGCTATTACCAAGCAACGAGCTTGAGAAATTTGTCATAAAATTATGAGGCATTTGTCAATGTCCGAGGGATATTCGGCGGAAAAATTTTTTATAAAAAAATTTATAACTCAACACAATTAAACATGTATTTATTCATTGAAAGTACAGTTAGTGAAAGTACAATTATTAAAATTCAACTCAACATTAGATTCGTTGCTGTTCTCTACTATAGAAGATCTATTACCACGCATAATTTTTATGATCTTGTTGTGGTGTTCTTGATCGAGATTTAAGTATGGTTTTATAGAATTTTGATTGCTATGACCAGCAATTTTCAGCAATTGTTGTTATTCTACACCACTTTTTGCCAATTCGCTAACAGCAGTTGATCTATTCGAGTGATTTGTTATCTTTTTGTCCTTTACATTCAAGCCAATTGCCTCAGCAGCAGATTTAGTCCATCCATTTATTGTATTTCTTTCAACAGGTACATCATCGTACCATTTGTCATTTTCATTTTTTCAGTGTCGATTTGGTTTTAAAAACAGTCGTGGTGAGGTAATATTGGCGCCCCGTTTTGATATCAGTTTATGAAAAAGACGTACAGGGCAGCTTTGTCTTTCACTATTGGAAACCAAACATTTACTACTTGTACAGCTTTTAGAACCACCTTGGCACGTTTTACTGAACACCGGATTGTATTCAATGCGATTTGTTGGAGAGTCATCGTTATTTTTCTCGATTTGAAAAAAATCCACCAGACCAGCAACTGCCTCTCCTCCTCGCCACGCTTATTCTACAGCAGTAATATGGTAAAATTTACGCATTCTTCCTAATTGCATCGCGGGCATCTCGGGCTGGTTTAAATACTATATTGTTAAACGCGCCAATCATAATAATATAGTCATTATAGTACTTTTCTTGCAAAAGTTTGCATGAAACGTTCCACATTGTCTTCTTTAAATTCGGTCCCGTCTTTCTTTCTCATATTGACCGCCTAATCTTTCAGTATCAACGCCAATTCTTCTGAGCTTCTATGTTCATTTAATTCATATTATCGTTCGCAGCAAAATTCCATAAATATTCCCCAAATATATTTGTGACTGTAGGTTGTATTTCTGGGAATTTTTTCCTTGATTAGCGCATTCGCATTGCCAAAACGTGACATTTTGAATTTATTTGGAATGAAGTTGTCAAACTCAATCGTGTTGTCATAGTGATTGATAATTGCACTGAATGCAATTATCATTGTAATGTTGACATGATTGGGTGAAATTGTTTCATATGACACAAAATGACAAAATTTGAATGGTTGTTAGAACTGTCATAAAAATGTCAATATAAGTACCCAGAAATTTGATGTTATCTGACGATTCAATGATTTCAACGCCTACTCTTACCTGAAAATTAATAATTTTTCTATTGCTTCTTCAATGAAACTGCATCAAAACAGTTTTCTTTGCATTCACCTCCAAAAAATTTCTGTAACACCAATTTGTGAACTTGAAGCTTAATATATTCAATTTCTCTTGTAACATTTTCAACGTCGTTAATAATTATTAAAAATAATAAGGGCCAGAAATGGGAACCTTGGAACCTTGTGGTACTCCTGACATCACAACCAAGGGTGATGACACATGTCCGTGTATTTTAACTAATCGTGACCTGTTACATACATAATCAGCGAATTATCGTAGTAGATCCCCCATGTACCTCGACTTTTAGATATTTATATATATATATATATATATATATATATATATATATATATATATATATATATATATAAATATATAAATATATATATTTATTTATTTAGATATAAGTGTATTATGATCAATTTTATCGAAAGCTTTGCTGAAATCCATGTAAATAGAGTCAACCTAAACTCTCTGTCCCCAGACGAGGGGGCAGGAGGGCTCGGGGGGAAGAGGAAAACCAGTGCAGTCATCCTTTGGTATGGAAGTAATATCAGTGTCAGGTAAAAAAAATTATCCAAAATGAATTACTCATTCATATTATTTGACCGGTTAGTGACAACATCAATGAGGAGCCCCAATGAAAAAAAAATAATACAAAGAAAACTCTATTCACAGATCTCACAGAGACCTTGGATTTCTATAATTCATCATACTTTTTTATTAATTTCAACAAGCTTCTATTAGCCTGATCTGTATGTATGTATGGATGTAGTTTAGATTGAATTTGTACGGGGCTTATGGGTCAGGAGCCAGTTCACTGCGTCTTTTGCAGATCTATTGTCTGTCTAGACCCGTCCTTCTTACTAGACTCCATAGGTCAGACCTTGAGTCCTCCATATATAGGGGGGGTTGTGGTTTATCCTCCCCTATCGTTGAAAACCTTAGCCTTGTGAGGCCTTTACAGTAGCACAGTATGTGCGCTGATGACATATCTGATGAATTTAACAGACATTATAGTGAGATAGGACAGACGCTTGCTAACAGAAACGAAACACCTAATTCATTCAAAGGTGATTCAACCAAAAATAATAAAAGTATGTTCTCACACGCCACCAATACAGAGGTTCTATAGGTTATCAAACAACTGAAATAAAAAAAAGAAGCCCTGGTGATGACAGCTTTATGGCAGAAATGTTCAAAAATATATCGGACACATTATCAATTCCTCTCGCACATATTGTCAGCAGTTGCTTTGAAAATGGAGTTTTTCCAAACATTTTGAGGACTGGTGTTATCAAACCACTCTTCAAGAGTGGGGATAAACTTCAAATTTCCAATTATAGACCCATATCCCTGATTTCGAAAATCGCAAATAATAAAAAAAAAAAGAATTACACATTTCATGAACAAACATGGTATTCTTTCGGAAAACAGTATGGGTTTAGGGAGGGAAGATCGACAGTATTAACATCTCATAGTCACAAATTACTTGATATGTCTAAACCGTCACTTTGTATCTATGTCAATCTATCTAAAGCTTTTGATACTGTATGCCACAAGAGACTGGAGAATATTGGTATACGGGGTGAGCCGTATGACCTGTTGAGCTCATATCTCTGCAATCGAAAACAAGTAGTTGACATTGATGGTGTGGTGAGTACTCCTAGGACGGTGTTCCCCAAGGTACAGTCTTGGTCCTTCTACTATTTACCATCTATATAGACAGTCTACTGAAAATGCGATCTGAAGGAACTATCCTGAGAAAAAAAGACAGAAAAATTTCATTAATATAATTAAGTGGTTTCAATTCAACAAACTTACAATGAATGCTGAGAAGACTAAATATTTGCCATTCACACGAAACATTTGCCTAATATGGGACCGTTAACTATAGACGGAAATATATCTATTCCAGAAGTGAGCTCCATAAAATAACTGGGTGAAATAATGGACCGACACATAACATGGAACATACATGTATCATATCTAACAAAAAAACTGACAGGATTTTTGTCAATATTCAAACGTCTTAAGGAATGTCTAGATATAACACATTCGAAAAAAATATATCATGGACTAATACAATTACAGCTCACATACGGTATTATAAGATGGGGAGGAGCTAACGAATCGCACTTGAATTGCTTGAACACTGTACAGAAAAAAATCTTGAAAGTCATTTAAGGAAAAGGAAGGACTTACGCGAGTGAGAAACTATACGAAGAAAGCGGCATATACGATATTAGGGAACTATATTGCCAACAAGTATTATTAAAAGTATAGAAAAATTAAATAAAAATAACATATAACGATCACCCATACAGGGTGATTCAAAAGTACTTTGATAAACTTCAGGAGGTGATTCCTCACAATATTCTAATATGAATTGTTCGAATGAATATATGTCCGGAAACGCTTCGTTTCCAAGATACAGGGTGTTAAATTTTCATTTTTGTTTTCGTTTTTTTTGAATAAATTTTGAAATACTGACCTCAATTGTACGAAAATCGGTATTAAGAGGTTTTTTGAGGTGTTGAATTTGAACCTGATGCTATTATTGCTCTCACTCGTAGGGGGCGCCACCTACACGTCTCCATCTTTTTTGAAGATTCATAACTTTTTTAAGCGTACTTCTAGCATATTTTTCATTAGAAAAATCAATTCCTCTATCATACCTACGTAAAAAAGCAACTCTTGTTACAAGTCACTATAAACAACCGTTTTCTAGATATTTAGACTTTAAAATTTCAAGTCGATTATTTGATAATCGATGCGTGTTGAAGTTATTACCATTATTTTGCATTTTTGATAAAAATGCTTAGGAAATGAATTTGACGTTTAAGAAGTAGTTTTGGTAATTACATATTATGTGACAGTTAAACGTTGTGTTGTTTTGTTGAAGTTTCTGTAAGTTTCAAAACACTAATTTTGAAGAAATTGATTATTTTAACAATAATGCTCATTTAGCCGATATGCCATTCGTTTATGGCCTTGCGGATGGCAATGCGCGCGAAGCAAGTCGTATTTACCAGGAGTGATTTCCTAATCGAATACTGCCTTCAGCTCCAACATTTACCAGTCTCCACCGTCGTTTGGCAGAAACAGGTAGCTTTAAGAGGGGCAGCTGATATTATTGGAAGACCATTAGCAGTCCGAATCCCAGAATTGGAAGAAGCTGTTTTGAACGCTCTCGAGGAGAATCTAGAAACAAGTACAAGAATAATTGCTGAAGCTCTCAATTCTACTCAGTCCACAGTTTGGAGAATTATCCACGATCAACGATATTATCCATACCATATTCAAAGTGTACAAGCTCTTCTGCCATGAGACTCTTCCCAACGCATTACTATGTGTCAGTGGTTTTTGAGAAAATTGGCTAGAAATCCTCATTTTTTAAGATATGTTCTCTTCACGAACGAGGCAAACTTCTTCCGAAATGCTATCACAAACTTTCATAACAACCATGTTTGGGCTCTGGAAAATCCGCACGCAGTTAGTGAAAGACATTAACAATATCAATTTTCTGTAAATGAAATAATTAATAATTATTTGATAATGATTATTTGATAGGTCCTTTCTTTCTTCCATTCCGACTGAATGGCGCAACTTATAGAGACTTTTTAGAAAATGAATTGCCGGGACTACTTTAGAATGTACCATTAGAAATTCGTATCCGCATGTGGTTTATGCATGATGGGGCTCCGGCATTTTAGCGTTGTAGCCAGGGAGTTCCTTGACACTGTCTATCTAAATCAATGGATCGGTAGGGGTGTAGAAGAACCTAACCAGGCGTGGGCACCCAGGTCCCCAGATCTAAACCTGCTAGATTTTTATTCTGGGGACATTCGAAGTCACTAGTTTATAAAACTCCAGTAGCGAACGAGGATGATCTACGAAACCAAATAGTAGACGCCTGTGAAACAATAAGAAACACACCAATAATTTTTGAGCGGGTACGAGATTCAAAGACTAGAAGACTGAATGCCTGTATCTTCGCTGAAGGTGGACACTTTGAACAATTTATTCGAATACAATTTAGTATCCTTTATTTTATTCTATTCAACATATTCAAAATTTCTTGAAATAAAATGTTGATATTTCTTGCAAATTTTATTAAAACAAATACAGATTTTGCACCCTTGATACAAAAATAACTATTTCAAACGACTATAAATAAATAGAATAGGTGGCGCCCCCTACAAAAAAACAAAACTACTTACTTAAACGTCAAATTCATTTCCTAAGCATTCTTGTGAAAAATGCTAAATCATGATAATAACTTCAACTCGCATCGATTATCAAATAATCGATTCGGAATTTTCAAGTCCAAATATCTAGAAAACGGTTGCTTATAGCGACTTGTAACAAGGGTAGCTTTTTTTACGTAGATATGATTGGGGAATTGACTTTTTTACTGAAAAATGTGCTAGAAGTACGCTCAAAATAGTTATGAATCTTCAATAAAGAAAAAGACGTGTAGGTAGCGCCCGCCCCCTACGAGTGAGAGCAATAATAACAGGTTTGAATTCGACACCTCAAAAAACCTCTCAATACCAATTTTCGTTTAATTAAGGTTATTATTTCGAAAGTTATTTAAAAAAAAACGAAAATAAAAATGCAACTTTAACAACCTTTATCTTGGAAACGAAGCGTTTCCGGACATATATTTATTCGGACAATTCATATTAGAATATTGTGAGGAATCACCTCCTGAAGTTTGTCAAAGTACTTTTGAATCACCCTGTATAATACCAGGAGACGAGAGCAAGGTATTGTGCTCCCAAGATGCTTTAAACTCGTGGGTCAGAGACACTGCAGCTAGCTGGGCCCAGAAACTTCAAAAACCAAGTTAGAACTTTGTTAAGAAGTTTTGACAGAAACGTATTTGAAAAAATCACCAATCAATGTAATAAAATATAAAAAATAGTTAATAGATGCCGAAAAAAATGTGTATGTATTAGTAAATATGTATATGCGTATATGTGTGTTTGATAACATTGGTCTAGAGCATAAAGAGTTATGTAGCGTTCACAAATACAATATATTAAAAAAGTATTAAAAGAAATATTAAAACAAAAAATATTAAAACAAAAAAATTTCAATTATAGGTATACATTAAAATATATTACATATTGAGAATAGGTGTACATTCAACCAAATATGGGTTAATATAATCAAGTTAGATTTTTATTTCGAAAAATTCATTCACAGAATAGAAACTCCCTTCCAACGAATAATCTTTAACTTTTCTTTTGAAAATTAAAGAAGATGATATTTCCTTTATATATGGGGGCAGGCAATTGAAGAACTCCGGTCCTGCTACGAAGGGCGATTTTTCAAATATTTGAGTGCGATGTTGTTTCAGTCTTAGTAAATTTCCGCTCCTTGTACCTAAAGATCGCGATTTGTTTCAAACTCGGGTTCATGTTTCTTCACATATATGACACAATGGCAGATGTATATGGCAGGTAGTGTAAGAATCTTGTATTTTTCGAAAATAGGTCTACATTGGTTTGTTGAAAATATGAACAGGATGTTCATAAAATCAGATGTCTCTCTTGTGTCAATGTTACGAATTATTGCTGGCGAGTACTCTCTTTTGGAAAACATTCTTCTTTGCCTCATTCATCTTCATGAGTTCTCAATTGAGGCTGGAATAGAAAATCAAATAACTATCTGAATGAAAATGCAAATTTTCAATTTCAGATTTTTCCTTTTGAGTTAGGGTCTCTTCAGAATATCTATCAGATGTAGTTCAATGTCCAGCGTGGCTTTAGCCGGGAAAGTAGTTGTTTTCTG